>JAJLRJ010000013.1:2036500-2059000 GCA_024195265.1 Dendrophyllia cribrosa | reverse complement strand
CAAAACAAGTCTCTGTGCACCTCAGTGCATGGTCAGAGAACATCGTTAGGGATTGAGAGCTGACTTACCTGGGTTTGTAACAGGGGTTAAATCGTCATCTATGCTTAATTCATCCTGTGAGATTAAAAAGCAAAGTTACTAAAGAAGCAGTGGATTCTTCTTGACATCCCTCCCTAGATTATTCCAGGGATTCAGACTGTCAGTAGAGATGCAGATAAGACCAAATAACAGCCTGCACATGGTCCATTCTCCTGTCTGAGTGATAGAAGGCAGCAAAACAATGATGGAAGTGGATTTTTTTTATCTAATATGTGCAGTAGTGAACAATTGCCAACTGGAGAGAGGAAGTTCCAGAAGGTCAACCAGGGGTTCACTGCAGAATACAGTCCATCAAATTTCAACTGGAGAGAGGAAGTTCCAGAAGGTCAACCAGGGGTTCACTGCAGAATACAGTCCATCAAATTTCAACTGGAGAGAGGAAGTTCCAGAAGGTCAACCAGGGGTTCACTGCAGAATACAGTCCATCAAATTTCAACTGGAGAGAGGAAGTTCCAGAAGGTCAACCAGGGGTTCACTGCAGAATACAGTCCATCAAATTTCAACTGGAGAGAGGAAGTTCCAGAAGGTCAACCAGGGGTTCACTGCAGAATACCGTCCATCAAATTTGATTTCAAGACAGGCAGTACTTCAGCCATTGTTTTGTCTCTTGAGTTTATATTCCTTGCTTTCATCACTTTCATCATTTCGTAAATAGTGTGTAATAATAAATCAAAGGCTCCTATGAGAAAACATGTGGATGCGAAACAACCACCTGACTCTCTCCTATGAGTTTTGCTCCACTGACCCCCGACTCCACCCTCTGCGTCCAACTCCCCACCCTCCCCTCCCTCTAGCATCGTCCCCATGGGTAAGGCAGATGACCATTACCTTAATCACATTTGGAACAGGCAAAATATAATAAATTATGTGCAAGCCTTAATACATGTATGTACTGGTCAGAGGAATTACCAAGAAAAGTCTGCAGCTGAAAAAAAAAAAAAGGAGTGAAAATGTGCATTTCTGTCCTGGGGTGGGGGGGGGGGGGGGGGGGGGGATACTCCCTATAATGGGCTACACCAGGGTGCTCTGCCCGAAAGGGGTACCTTTTTGAGGCTGGAGGTATATGAAAGGGAAGGGATTTCACGAGTTGAAGTATATGAAAGGGTACCAGGATTTCACGAAGTATAGGAAAGGGTAGGGAAAATATGAGTTGAAATATAAAAAAAGGCAACGGAAAACTGCCATTTAAGTATTATAAAAAGCGCCTTTCAAAATATATCAAACAGATGCATGTAAAGGCTGTATGAAAGGGGTACCACTTTTCAATGAAAGGTATATGAAAGGGGTACCTTTTCTGTCAAAAACGGTATACATGTATGAAAGGATAATTGTTTGGACCTCGGGGCAGAGCATCCCCATAGAAAACTTTGTTCAGTACCCCCCAGGATATCCGTTCCCATATACTTTATCTCGTTTAACGCTTCGCGTACTAATTAACCTGATAAAAACTGAAACTTAGACAACCGTGTCAATTTTTGCTTCCTATTTCAAGATACTAAACCAAGATAAAGCAGGGTCCTGACCAAACCCACAAAAACACAAAATAATAAATAGGACACTGTCATTTAAAATTAACATACCATGCCCAGAGCATAATCAGAGAAGAAGTATCCATCATCTGAGGGGTAAACTGTCATCGTTCCCGGGAGTCCATCACTTGTACCGCTGCCCCATTTGGTGCCTCGCAGCTCTATGACTTGGGATAATAAACCTTTGACACTGCATGACAATGAACCAAAATACAAGTTACTGTTGCAGTAGTTTATTTACAAAAACTACATGTAGTGACTTTTCTTTAAGACAGGACTCATCTGAAAACCACCTATGGGTGATGCTGATTTCCTGTATTAAGATACATGTAGTTATAATAATAAAAATAAAAAATAAAATAATAATAATAATTATTATTATTATTATTATTATTATTATTATAATAAATAGAAGAAAATAACATTGCAGATGGCTCCACGGTTATTTGCATCTGTGTTTTTTTTAACGTCCCCTACTGCACGTGTATTCAGTGTAAGAAGGTCAGGTGCATGCTAACATCTTAAAAATCCACATGCCACCTTTTTACACATACATACAGTACATACCCGTCTGGGAGTGTTGATTCCTTTGACAGCTTTTCAACTTCAGTAAAAAGCTTATCAACTTTTTCTTTCCGTCCTTCGTCTTTCTGTCCTTTTTTGTCTACCATCAACTCAGGATCATCCAAGAGATATCCTGTCATCTAGAAAATGTAAATAGAATTTTAAAACAGTACTCCACCAACAAGTAAAAATGTCTCATGATATCCTTAAACAGTCAACCCCTGCAGTATGTTACTGTCACTGACAGCTTCAGGACTGCAAATTGGCTTATGTAATACAGCGAGTCCATAATACTGGTAAGTGAGAGTTATTTTCAGTATTTTACCCTCATTTGCTGGGATGTGCACTGAAACCTGTCCATCATAACAAGGTCCACAACATACAGTATAGAGAGGTTTCCACCAAACACAGCAGGAATTGACTGTGGTTTGAGCCTTGCTTAAACATTTTTTGGAAAAAAATAATGTAGTTTGGTGATTGGTTAGTTGAATTAAAGTACCTTTAGTTTATAGAGAGGGGACATTTATTCAAAGGCATAGCTTTGATTAAGGAATGAATTAACCTGTAACAACAAACATACCTTCAACATTTTACCAATGCATTTAAGGCACTCCTCGGAGTGGTTTGGTAGAAGGGTGTTCAGCATTTCTAACAACCCTCTGTGAAACACTGTTAATGGCCGGCTCTCACCTAAGGGCTGTAAATATTCAATGTTGTTATTAGCATTTAATCCAATATTTCTGAGATTAATGTATTTTGTGTGTGAATGAATAAATAGAACATTTCAAAATGCAAGATGGTGTATCAATTAAGGCCTCTCTTTGAAGGCAATTGCAGAGTTGCATTTGTCATGCATGGATGTGGGCATCAGCTTGTTTTATTACATAAGTGCAGAACATTCAGATCAATTGGAGGGTGGGAGGGTGGTAATAAAATTAATATTGAAAGTGGCACTTTAGGGGCTAAATTAAATAGAGGAAATATAAAAAGTACGGTAAGTGGAAATGAATAAGTTAGTGAAAATTAAAAGAATTAGAGCTCACCCTGTAGTTGCAAAATAGCTCAGCTACAAACATTGCAAATCCGAGAAGTCGTGTTGTAGATGCAGGGTTTTTAAGAGACGCCTCTCTGCCTACATGTTCATCCCTGCATCTGGAAATAAAGTTAATGGTATATAGAACTAGTAAACAAGTGAACATCAGTATTCAGTCTCCCTTAAGAGACAGTGGCTGACTTACATTTTAGCCAATAGTGATTGAAAATTATGTAGGATTCTCTTTGCAATATCACAGTGATGTTTGTTGATTGTAGTGACTACAATGAACAAACCGGCACACAACTTGCACTGTGAGAATAAAGAAGACAATAAAATTACAGTAACTATAAATCACCCTTACACTCCCAAAGTCAGTTATGGAGACATGTAGTGTAGTTCTAACTTTTCTGTCTGTGGACAAAATCCTATGGTGTGACCATTCAAATGAAACCTCTTCAGCAGTACTTTTGCATGGTACCATTTGTTCTAACTTTTGAGTCTGTTGACGAAATCCTATGGTGTGACCATTCAAATGAAACCTCTTCAGCAGTACTTTTGCATGGTACCATTTGTTCTAACTTTTGAGTCTGTTGACGAAATCCTATGGTGTGACCATTCAAATGAAACCTCTTCAGCAGTACTTTTGCATGGTACCATTTGTTCTAACTTTTGAGTCTGTTGACGAAATCCTATGGTGTGACCATTCAAATGAAACCTCTTCAGCAGTACTTTTGCATGGTACCATTTGTTCTAACTTTTGAGTCTGTTGACGAAATCCTATGGTGTGACCATTCAAATGAAACCTCTTCAGCAGTACTTTTGCATGGTACCATTTGTTCTAACTTTTGAGTCTGTTGACGAAATCCTATGGTGTGACCATTCAAATGAAACCTCTTCAGCAGTACTTTTGCATGGTACCATTTGTTCTAACTTTTGAGTCTGTGAATGAAATCCTATGGTGTGACCATTCAAATGCAACCTCTTCAGCAGTACTTGTGCATGGTACCATTAGTGTTTCAATATTTTACAAAATGAAATTAATTGCAATTTTTCTTGAATTTTGTTATTTGGCACTCTTGGGAGTTAAAGGCTAAAATAGCCTGAGAAAACAGACGTCGTTTCGCGGCGCCACCACTGGGGCCCCTGCGAAACGACGTCTGAGCAATGAGCGCCAAAATGCCGTACTTGTCACACATTACCGCTTCTCAAATAACCCTAGCGGCACGCGTGGATCACGCGCGAACACAGGCTTGAAAAACAACATCTCCGTCTAGAATAATTAGTTTGAATGATTTTTGAATTCAAAACATCAGTGGCATTTCAAAAAAGCCTGATAAAATAACTTGAAAGTCAAAATATGAAAAATTATGGAGACATTTTGAATTTTGCGATGCAAATGAAATTTGAGCTGCAAAATATAAATCTGGTTTTGTTTACAAAAGATCGCTTTCCAGACCAATTCTTGAATGACAAATACAAGAAAAAGGACAACAAATTCAAACAGTCGAAAGTTTTATTCAAATATCTATCAGATTACTCTCAAAAGCAAAACGCATTACATTATAACGCATCTTGGAAATTGTCCACGCAAACGAATTCCTTGTACTGATCACTGAGGAATGCGGCCGAGCTTTCTAAATATTTCATAAAACTATTGATAACAAAGAAACAATCAATGAAATGTTTCTTACAAAGTAAATCCAAATTTTAAAATGTAATTTCCTTTACCGTAGTTTTCCAAGAATGCATGAAAATTCTTAGTAAAGTCTGCCGCTTCAAGTGTGATGCGAACGGAAACACAAACGCAAAAGCCAAGAAGCTAGATATTTGAATCGACGAGCTGTGTTCCTGTTTTGAGATAAGTGATACTTTTTTCGGAAATGAAGACTAGTTTTAGATCGCGTACTTACGGTGCAGGTTCGATCAAAACCCAGTTAACTTTCGACGTTTTTAATACAGTATTGCCTAGAAGTTGAGTAAGTGAAGACATGTCTTCCACAGATACCTGACTTCGGGCCCGCCTGACAAATTCACTTCAAACGGCAATTCATTGATTAAATGAAGACATTCTTCTCCGCTCTTTGATCTCCCATGTAGTATGTATCATGATGAAGTGTCGTTGATGAGATTTACACATAACAGACAACAGAAATCCGTGGTGGATATATTCTTCCCGTCATCCTGAAAACAACATACGCGCGTGACCCACACGTGCCGCGAGGGAAATTTGTTTCAACCAATCAGAAGCACTACCGAGATCGGGGTAGCGAGTACGTCTCGCGTACGCGTGTTTGGCGCTCATTGCTCAGACGTCAGTTTCGCGGAGGCCCCAGTGGTGGCGCCGCGAAATGACGTCTGTTTTCTCAGGCTAATAAGGGTTAAATTAATTTAGTTTAAGGTAACAGTTAACTATAACTCAATAAGAAATATACAGGGCCAGGCAGTGAGAAGAATTTGTATATTGACATTGCACATAAAATGCAGAACTTTTTAAGTACCTGTTCAAAAACACACTGCGGAACTTTTCACCATTCTCGAGCACAATATTCTGTTCCATTGATAACGAGTAACACAGTTTAGCGGCCATGTATTGGAAGTTAGGCTCAGTTATCGACTGAAAAAATGCATTCAAAGATTAAAAGTTCACATACATGTAAAGTGCACACAAGGAAATGCTGTACATGATGGCATTGCCCCTAGCAACAGTGGGGAGTGATTACAGGCAGTGATGTAGCTAAGAGCCAGCTACCGGCTGAATTTCACCAGCTGAGAGAGAACTTATTACTGGCTGAAATTTTCATTAGAAAACAAAGACTTGGGGTGATTTTGAAGGTGCACAAGCCAGAAAAACCGGCTAGGCTTGTTAAAGTGCAACTAACCCCAATTTTGTTCTTTCGCTAAATAAAATCTCCTATTTGTCCTGATTACTTGTGCGAAAAAATTATCGTAATTGATAAAATCCCAGCGTTTCCACAGCTGTTTGAAGTTAGGTGCTTCTGCCCCATTACTGAGCATTTGTGAGAGCTGGGTACAAACTTTGCTGTGACGTCATCTAAGGAGACCAATTGCCGCGTTCTCATAAGCATATCACCGCGAAGCGACAAAGGAGAAGGCATTTTAATGCGAATGGTACTCAAAAGCCAAAAAAGGGATTTTGTGCACTCCTATGCCTTTTTTGTGTTTGCCCACAGTTCCTTTGATCTTCGCATCATGAAAATCAATCTTCTTTGATGACGTCACAAAACGTCCAAGCAAAACTTGGACCCATTCTTCACACTTCTCGGTACTGGCTGAAAGAACTGCCAAAATTTGAAACTTTAAAAAACTATAAAAAATCAAGGAAAAATGCTACGGTAAAAAAAATTTCGCACAGGTAATCAGGACAATTAGGAGATTTTGTTTGGCAAAAAACATTATTGGGGGTTAGTTGCACTTTAATGAGCCTGCTAGGTTTCATTCTTAGCTACACCCCTGTACAGGTATACATGTGCAAGCTAAAAGTACAATTTCACATACAACTGCAATGGGATGAGTATTGAGTTTTTATCTTTAGTTTATATTAACAGGGGTTATATTAAGGTTTTGGGCAAGAAGGTAAAGGGATAGTTCAGCTGTGCAATTGTAATTTATGTATCTTCTTATTAAAGATAGTAATCAGTTGAGATGCTCAAAGCATCTGGGCAAAATCATGTCTACATGAGCCAGTCAGTATGCTTGGTGCCTGACCCTAACAATGAAAACCCTGGTTTAAATCCCCAGCAAGAGACAAGTGCATGTTTAATTTATGTAAATGATACATACATATTCAAAGATAAGATCCACAACTTCCTTCAAAGAAGTTAGAGTACTCAGGCACTTTTGTAACATCTTTACCAATGTACTAACATAAGAATCTAGTTCGCCAGGGCTTTGTGTTAACTCAAACAGAACATCTTTAACACAGTTCATCAGTTCATTTTCTGGTTTATCACTTTGCAAATGAAGCAGTGCTGGTCTTTCATTTTGTAGTGAAAATGACTTGGGAACAAATTCCAGTTCATTAACTACAGATGGTAGATTGAAGGCAGCTCTTGGAACAAATTCTGCTGCAAATGGTGATAACTTGGTAATCTTGTTTGTAAGTTCAGGTGTTTTTAAAGTTTCAGTTTTTACTTCACTTGTTTCTGTATCTTTAACGCCCACATTTTCAGCTTTTGTAGAACTTGTCGCTATAGTTTCCTCTTTTGCTTCAGACACATCAGTGTTTGCAGGTTCTGTCTTTTGTGGCTGAATAACTTTCTCCTCTGATTCTTTTGGGTGATAGCCTTCTGCATCGACTGGTTTCTCCTCAGGAACTTGACTTGAAGCAGAGTCTTCAACTTGTACATCACTGACTACATGTAGCTCTGAAGGTGGATTAACAATTCCAAATAAAACACAAAAAGGTCTTTGCAATAACTGAAAACTTTCCTGTCGTGTAAAAATTATAAAAAGTGCACAATTTATTGTAGCCTGTGCCTTCTGGTTGGAGATAGGGCAAAAAAGGCTGTTTCCCTCCAACTCCCAGCCTTTTGTTTGGCCCTAATATTCCCAACCAGGAGTTCTGTTCACAGGCTAAATTTACTGTCAATTCTTGCTTTGACCACAGGCAGCCCAGGCATACTAGTTATGTGATTCTATGTGAAGTTCATTTTTAAACTGGAGGTCGACCAAGAAACGTTTTTTTTTTCTTCCATCGGTCTTCAATATTGACTTTTACATGGCATTGGCAGTGTTAAAAATTGAGGCTTTTTTGTTCAACTTTTTCAATGGCTTTAAACATTATTTTTATAGACCTTTATGCTCTGTCACATACATTGCTATTCCATATTGTTCCCCTCCCCCCACCCCTCAATAACGTACATGTTGGGACAACGTGTTTTTAACCTAAAACTCAATAAATGCTATTGTTACACATGAAAATGAAAGATTGTCCTTCTTTTGCTGAAACTGATACAAGTTGCAAAGACAGACAAAGAGTTTAATTTCTTTTGCAACGTCTTAAGTGATATGTGCATATATTGTGAACGTGTTTACAGCTTATACAGTATTCAAGGCAAGACTATCGTAGATCGAGATTGGGATAAGCTTGATCTGTTCTGTACATGTTTGTACGTAAACTTAACATGTAAGCTTATTAAATGTTAGAAAGGCTACGAAAATTGTTGCAACTATCAACTCACAAAATACAGGAGTTGTAGAGAAAAGCCTAAATGAAATATTTTAAGTAAAACTACAGAAATAACTGCATTGTCTCACCTTTTTCACTTTCGTTCGGAGCGGAAGAGGAGTCTTTCCCGCCATCTTGATCTTGTGTGGTGGAAGCCTCGAGCTTTTCGCCGGGTCTTCGTAGCGGCGCTTGATAATCCTTTGAAGTTATGTTTCCTTTACCGGGCATTTTTTATATTGCAAAGATCTTTAGAAATCAGTCATATTTCAGGTCAAAATTCAGTCTTAATTCTTTCGCCTCCAAAAACAACATGAGACAATACACCATGTTTTGCAGTTTCTAAACAAGGCTAGGCGTCCTGGCCTTATCACGAAAGGCCTGGATGCAAGAGACGAGTTAGATCTGGGTACGAGATCAAGAGCCAGAGCCGCGGGAGGGGGGTCTAAACTTTGATTCAAAAAACACTGTTGACATTTTTTTGTGACAAATTACTTCTTGCCCACACCTCCCCCTACTCCCCAGTCGCGGTGGCACCGTATAACCCTGATTTAACGTCAGTTTGATAAGAAATAAAACACAAACAGCGGTGATAAATATGATAAACCAACGCATTTTTATAATAAACTTGACGTTTTGTATGCTAAGCGACATACATTTTCAAAAGTAACCGTTACAGAGTTTGAAAACTGTTTATATAGTTCAAAATAGGGGTCTGGAATCAAGATTAAGAAAAAACAATCTTAACTGTAATTTAATAGTACGGACTGTCAGTCCTAAGAAGCTACAGCTAATAAAGCATCAGCTTCTCACTGCTAACGTTAACATTTAAAGTGCACCTAACCCCAATTTTTTTTTCTTTTAATCAACTCAATGTACGGTGAAAAGTTGAATAGTTAAATATTTCGTGTTTTTAACGTTGCATTTACAAAATGCTAATTAAATGACGTCAAATCAAGAATCGTTTATTATACAACTACTTGTTTCCACCTCCAAGTAATATTTTTTTACAAGACAATTGACTATTAATAGTTTTTATTTAGTATTTCTGAAATTGATTATCCTTAAACTGTGAACTGCGTATTGTAAATTGAAGTAGAAATAATGGTAAAGTCTTGATTTGACGTCATCTAATTAGCATTTTGTAAATTCAAATCTCTATAACTCACTAACGCGACGTTAAAAACACGAAATATTTCACTATTCGACTTTTCAACGTACATTGAGTTGATTAAAAAACAAATTGGGGGTTAGGTGCACTTTAAGGAAGGCTCTAGTTCTTGTATCAGCAAAGTCTCCTTGATTTTGCAGTGAAAGTCCGTTTTGCCGGACGCTAAAATATCAAAATGATCCCAATTAATGTTGTGACCAGTGATTTTGATGTGATTATGATATGATATGATTTAGGGAGCAGGGGTGTCGCAGTGGTGAGAGCACTCGCCTCCCACCAATGTGGCCAAGGTTCGATTCCCGACCCGGCGTCATATGTGGGTTGAGTCACTTTTAGTGAGGCCTTGAAAGGTTCGGTTTTTCTGTCATGAAGTCGTCGTTTTTTCCGATGACATGACACAATGCACTTTCACACAAGCAGCTGTCGGTTGTGGTATTTGCTGAAAGGTTCAAGATCATCTCTCGGTCAAAGTCAGAAGAGAGTGCTGAAATTCGAGAAAAGAATCCACAGAAGATCAGTTTTTATGGTGAACGGCTTTCGTCGTTATGTGTTTGGTTTGTTTTGCGCTCAATGTAAGGATATAAAAAGTTTTCTGTTTATTAAGGTAACACGACTGGAAGAGGAAAAGTCGAAGGTAAGTTTTTCTTCAACCATTTCAAAACTACCTGCCAGAAAATAATCTCGTTGCCAAGAAAGAAAAAAACATTCATCCCTAAGAATGCCAAAATTGCGAATTTCAACGGAAGCTAAAAGTCTTAGTTTGTTTTAGTACCCTTCCCTTTTAATCAGCGCACCCCCTCCCCCTCCTCCCTTCTTCCTTCCTCCTCCCTGAGAGTCAAAGAGGAACACCTCTGTATATGACTCGCATTCGGGTAATTAACAATGTATGCACGGTCCAAGCATTTCTTGTGATCTAGCGATTAGACGTTTTCCTTCAAATTACGCTGCTTAACGGAGTACTTTTACTTCACTCCCACCCCCTCCCCCCAAAGTTTTCTAGGGTCACTATGTTACCTAACAGATCCCCTATGGTGTAACCAACATTATACACACTTACGGCGTAAGCATGAAAGCGAGGCCCAAGGGCCGCCAAATTTCCCGCAAACGTCAAAAAAGTTAATATGGCGGCGGAAACAAGAGCGATTTGTTATTTAGAGATTAAAAATTAACCTCAGAGGATATTCCTGGAGTAGTTACAGTGAATGCAGACCGTGGAGAAACTAACCTTCGGCAAGGCTCCTTCGGAAATGTATGAAACGTCAAGTTTTTTCTATTATCGGGTTCCTCTTTAGGATGGGTCTTAAATGGTTCCCTGAAACGGGTCCCAAGACCGCAGAGGACAGGGAGCTGTCACCATGGTGACGACTTGATCCTTGTCTCATTCCGGAAAAGACTGGGATGTCGAAACCGTCGTTGTTGATATCAGGCATGCGAAAGTTCTGAATCTTCGTCTTCCACGGGTACGATCGCGCTTTGTTTTGAACGGAAATAGATCATGAAATGGAGGGCAATGGTTAATTACACCAAAACTAAAACAATTACACGCATCTGACCAATCGCAATTAGAATACCAGTAAGCAGATGCAATAGGCTGCGGCGGTTAGCCTGTAAAACCAGCGCTTTTGTGGTGAAGAGCAAATGCGAGGCATGAGAGGGTCATTGCTCGATCGCGCTTCGCGCTCGTGCACCACAAAAGAACGTTTTAAGAAGGTTATCTGCGGTCAGGCCAACGAAAACTTAACCTAAAACAAAAATTCGACTAGCAAGCAAACGTAAATAAAGCAAACCGGCTATCATTGAATTTGGTTTTGCCTGTGACTGGCCAATCATTTGAAAACAATTTACTTTTTAACTGTCCATTGACGTCATGATATCCATCAACCTCGTTCCCAGGGTCTTTCATCTCCCCACCCCAAAGGGAACGGGTAAGAAAAACCATGATTGAGGAAGGGGACGTGTTACTTCTGTGAGTAAAATGAGTATATTTAAGACATTGCTTTTGAACATAAAATGATTAAGAAGCTGTTGCTGATTAAAAAGTTCATTCCACATTGCCTGCTTAAATGTGTCCCTTTGTCGTAAAGAAAGAGATAAAGCATTCCACAACTGAGAACAGGTGATGGTAAAGGTTTTTCCTCCTTCAGTCTGACGTTTAAAGCGAGGACATCTTAAGGTAAAATTTGAGATTCTGGTTTGTCTAGTGTGGACATTACTATTTAACTTAAGTAGCTCGTTTAGATACGAGGGCACTTCACCCCGTATTCGTTTATAAGCTATGATACATTTAGCTAATTTTTCCTCCACTACACACCCGCACAAACACACAAGGCTAACAACAACAACAACATTTAGTTTATTTGCATGACTGTAGATTTTACAATATTGCAAAAGCTTATTACTAACTAACAAAAGGAAAAAAGCAAAAATGAATAATTAAATTACATTGATATCAATTTTATCTCGAGAATCAAAACAAGATGAAATAAATTTAATTAATTGTATGTTTACAAAGTAAATGGAAGAATTCATTAGTTCTATGATCAAATCAGTTACAAGTAAATGGCTAATATTTGGTAAAAAGAACTGTATTTTATTGTAAAAATTCTCTCTTATTGTTGCGTATTTTGAACAACAGAAAAGAAAATGGATTTCGTCTTCGATTTGGTTTGAACCACAAACTGGGCAAAGCCTTTTGTCTCTGGGAATTTTGTTGTATCTGCCCAGTTCGATCATAGCGGAGCACTTGCCGGGCCGAAGGACCGGCTGCGCAGCACCATACTCATAGAACCTATGCCCGTCATTTTTCATGGTCATGGCTAGCGGAATGTTTCGCGGGCGCGCCTCCGTGACATGTGTCGGTGCGCCTGAGCGTCGCGCAAGGCTAACTCGCGGGCGCGTATGTAGTCGCAAAACATGCGCGTTTGACGCCACACGCGCGGCTACACAGCCATTAGCTCGGTAAACACTTTTTAAAGTTCTAAAAAAGTTGGATATTTCGCAGTGTTTAGCGGAGCAGTAAAGTCGTTACTTCCCTGCATTTTTTCGCGGTTTGCTACTCAAGACAGGGATACTAATTAAGGGATACTCAGAAGCCGCTTTAGTGGAAAAAGAAGAGCTTTCGGGGATAAAATCTTGCTTCGAGGAACCCTCATACGTTTTTATCAATGCAGGAGCAATGCGGGGAGATGCCTTGTTTTTATAACAGATTTCAGAACCGAAGAAGCGGAGTTTCCAAGCAGTCCAGTGACTTAAAGGTAAAATAAATTACATTTTTCGATGGGAATTTATGTTGATATCAATTTTTGATTGACTTTTCCTTTGTGTTCTCTTCAGTTTTGGAGACATGTTTATGAAACGTGCTCAAATCAAGTTGTGTTGTTATCTTGAATTTGATCGAGGACAGCTCTGCCTTGATGCGCTATAAATGGTACGTGTTTTACTTTTAAACATAAACTAATGGAGGTTTTAATAAAATTTTTCGAAAGAAGATTGTGTTGTCCATTTTTATGTGTTTGTTCATTCATTACATAGATTGAAAAGCGATTTTATGTAAACAAAACAAGACTTAAGCTGTGTTCACACTAGGTCGAAACATGATTAGTCTGATCACGAATGAAACATGTTTCATCATAAAAAGTGTTCACATCACACAGTGCATTGCGCGAATCATGATTGAAACATGATTAGTTTGATCATGATTGAAACTACCTCACGAGGTAGTTTCAATCATGATCAGACTGAACACATTCAAAATGGCGGATGGATGCGGAGAAGACACGAGTGTACAAAAGAACCAAAATTGGAGCTTTTATGAAGCCAAATGTCTAGTCGAAGTATGGGCAGACGAGGAAATACAACGACAATTAGTGGTAATGGGAAGGAAACAAAACATATGGGAGAACATTGCCGCAAAACTGAATGAGAATGGTTTTAAGCGTACCGCATCGCAAAACAGCATAAATGATTCAACCATGCATGAAACGTGTTTGAAACCGACATCTGATGTGAACAATGCCAGAACAAACACGTTTACGCGAAACATGTTTAGTTGAAACATGTTTACTCTAAACATGTTTTGGCTTTAATGTGAACGCAGCTTTAGATTTTCTGTCTTCACTCGCGTCGCCTTATGCAAATATGTTTGTGTATTTTTGCAATTTTGATTTCCAAATCAGTTTCTCGGGCAATTTTTGACAAACAAAAACTGTATTTTATTCGGAAAGTAGTCGTACCTGTTATTCTAGACAGTGAAAAGCTGTTTTTGTGAATTTTTGTACGGTCTAAATGTACTGTGCAGACGGTCGGGTAATACTGTTTTTTGACAATTGCTAAAATTGAAAAATAGCCCGGAGTCAATCTTAATTATTGTGCTTCCGACCTTTCATCTTAGTTAAATTTCACCTGAGTTCAGCTTGTTCAAAGTGCTACGCTGTTAGGCTCTGCCTATCTATATATATTAAGTTTGTGATTACTTACACTCCGTGATTTAGTTAATGCCCTCCTATTAGATGCTCGTCTAGTTAGGCCTAGATAATTTGAGGGGGGTATATTCGTTCTTAAAAGTCTTATAAAATTCTAGTTTTTGAGAATGCTGAAGTATATGTTGCTAATAAGAAATATATTTCTGTTTCATTAAATTTGTACAGTGTTTGACTTCAGCGGTGTTTAATAAATCTAGGCTAAAATTTCTGAAATTAAAATATTCGGATAACTTCATAAGATTAGAGTGAAAGCTAATTTTACCATTCGAGTGAAGATCTAATGAGATTAAGAAAGATTGATTAACAAGAGTCTTGGGGTTTATTTTGAAGGTATAACAAGTAGTTGAGGATTCTTAGATTAATGGCAATCAGATTTAGAGGAAATCGACCAAGTTCAGCTCTGCACGCAATATTAGAAGCCTTATTACTCACTTGATGGCTAAGAGGCGTGGGGCGTTGGTCAGCCAGGCCCACGATACATTTTATGATTGACAAAGGACTATAACATTACAATATTACTATAATTGCTGCGGAACGAGCGCAGCGAGTGAGCAGCAACATAATCAGGATTTAAGAGAAATATATGAGAAAAAAATATAAGCTACGAAAAATCTCGAATTGATCGATTTTTACCAGAATTCACTGCGCCACGAACACATTTTGGGCCAGAATGCACTGCGCCACGAACAATAGCTTTCCATGATGATTCAAGCTGTTGGCTGCGAGATTTGTAATATTTTGGTCCAACATCGGAACTCAATTGTCGAAGGCTACTGCGAGTTGAGCGAGGATTGTGAGGCATGGCGATAGGACCGTTGGATAGCAAAGATTTTCGAAGATTGTACAGGATAAAAGACATTTATTTTGAAATCACTCCGACAGCGGTCGATGAGACTAACTGAGCTGAGCGCGTGGGGACGCGAAACCTGAGCTGAGCGCGTGAAGACGCGAACACGATACGGCTAGCTAGTAACGCAACATACTAACTCAATAGTTAACCTAAATTTTCACACCTACCTCGTGGTGAACGCGTCCTTAGCTCAACAATATTCTACAGACATTGCAAGAACTTGATGCGTGAATTGACAAAATTAGTCTTAATATCAGCTGGAGTTTTCGTCGATTCAACCCGTTTACATTTGCTTTGCTCCCCTCAAAAAACGAAAGACAAAATTCTGTAATACCGATGAGACGATAAAACAGCATTATTACAACAAATTTACCGCAGCAATTACTATCTTTTGGATACACTAGTATACTATACTATTAATATTTCAATAACTCTAAGCGCACCAGAGCCGGACACGTAAACCCCAAAAAACCAACTGTTGGAAAAATAGGGACCGTGTACCCCCGACCTATGTAGTGGTGCTACCTTTAGGGTTTTATGGTGTTTTTAACTAAGAAATAAACGACTAAAATATGCGGCTAAAACTGCCGATAATAAGTCTTAAGGTATTACAATAAACAACTAAGAGGAAAGTTAACTTGTTTGAACAGTGCTAGAGGCGGCGAGGCTGACCGTAGAATGACACAAATCTATCAACGGACACTTTTCAAACTCACGAACCTTGAGCCCCTGCGCACTACACTAGTACCCGGTTCCCTGTACCGTGCCGGCAAAATATTAATTTATGCCAATCAAGATTATCACAAATTACATTTTTGGCGTCTTCATAAAACGGCAACCATTTCAAGCGATTAAATAACGGAACTGATGGTGCCTGAGGATTGGCATCTAAGATCATTCTGATATGACATCATTCGTTCGCGATAAACAATCACGCATAACTCTCCTAGACGTTATCAAATCTTTTGGAAGATATTCAGGATTGATGATTAACCAAGACAAAACGGAAACACTTCTACTTGGAAATAACGCATCAAATAGCTTAGATTTGGGAACAATCGAGATTAAAAAATCCATCAAAATTTTAGGTGTTCACTTCACCTACAATAACTTACTTTTTTACAAGCTGAACTTTGAATCAATTGAGAAATCTTTGAGAGATATGCTTAAAGGTTGGGGCTGGAGAGGCCTCACAATAATAGGCAAAATACAAGTTATCAAATCTTTTGCGCTACCGAAGATTTTATATAGGCTCGCGATGATCTCAAATAAAAAAGAATTCATAAAGAAAGTAAACACCCTACTTTATTCTTTTATTTGGAAAGGTAACGATAAGGTTAAACGCACTGTCTTAATTAGTCCAATTGAAAATGGTGGGCTCAAAATGTCAGACTTAGATTCGATGATTGCCGCTCAAAGAATAATTTGTATTAAGAAGTATCTTGCTCCTACCATAGCTAGCTGGAAGTTTATTTTGGAATCTTATTTAAAGAAGGTGGGAGGAAAATTCTTGTTTCAATGTAATTTTGATTATTCAAAATTATCTTTAATTCTTCCAGACTTCCACAGGGAATGTATTTTGACATGGTCGTCATTTAGTCACAACATTCCTTCCTCGTATACTGAGATATCTAATCAAGTTTTGTGGAACAACAAATATATTTGTATTGAATCTCGTTCAGTCTTTAACCAAAAGCTGATCAAGTCCGGATTCATAACGATTCGTGACCTCGTTGACTCGAATGGCGCTCTAAGAGAAATCAGGGAACCACTACGCTCAACTCTTTCACCTGTCGACCATTTTCTGCTTTTTAGTCTAGCTAATGCCCTTCCGAAAGAATGGCGCAGTGTGTTAAAAACGAATGAGACTCCTGATCCTTCAAATGAAGAATTCGTTGATCTCACTAGATTTTCATTATTTCTTGAAGGGAAGGAAGTAGATATAGAAAAGGTCCAAGCTAGATCAGTCTATGATCATCTCATTTCTAAAATGTCGACAACGCCGACAGCTATGATAAAATACAATGAAATTTACAATACAGCGAACTATCAGCTAGACTGGGAAAAAATTTACTCGCTATCCTTCCAAATAACGCTAGACACTAAATTAAGAGAATTTCAATACAAGATACTTCATAGAATTTGTTATACAAACAAAATGCTTTTCAAATTTAGAATAGTTGATTCACCGCTATGCTACTTCTGCAATGAAGGGTTAGAGACAATAAAACATTTTTTCTTCCAGTGTGAAATTGTCTCTTTTTTGGAATGAAGTAAATAACATCTTAAAATCGCAAAAGCTTATTTCCGCCCCTTTCGAAATCAAGGATATTTTCTTTGGAATTGTCCGTGCGGTCAACAACAATGTTCTTATTAACTACATCATTCTCGAGGGTAAATACTTTATCTTTCGTTCTAAGCTTAATAAATCTCCTCTCTCCGTTAGTCTGTTTTTAGAAAAAGAGAACGTATCAAATCGAACGTTTTATTGCGAGGAGGAACAAAAAGCTTTTTCTCCACAACAAAAAATGGGAGCCCCTCCTCCCTCTTTTGAAACAATAGCTATAACTTTCTTTTGGTGTACAAGTTATAAGGGTTTAAGTATGTTAAAAATATCTAAGTCTAAGGGCCGATTCGCACTAGCGGACAAGTTTGAAATGTCATGACATTTTTGACAAAAACAAAATTGTCGCGACAAGTCAGAGACATTTTGAAGAAAACAAAAGGTATAATTATCAGTACAATAGCTCTGCACGTGCTTCTGGCATCCTTGTACATTTCTCGGCACGGTCGTCTTGAGCAAACATCAAATATGCAGGCAGGTCCACGTGGTGAAAAATGTTAAAACGATTTGCATTTGAAGTGCGCGTGTACTGATGTTTTTGTGCTCGTGCGGGGAAAATGTCGCAAGAAAACTATTATTTTTCCCGTCCATTTATCGGCACAAACTGGTTCCCTCCGCATTCTCTTGTTCCAACCCCGGTATTACCATCCTTCCACGACGTCACCTCGGCAAGTTATGAAGCAAGTGGCGTTTCGACAGATGTTAACGCCACAGCAAAGGACGAAATTTCGCGTGTTGTTTTTTAGTACAATCCAGACCAAACACAATAGCCAATCAACAACGTATTGTTATCTGGCATTACGAGGGGCATTGGAATGCGACTTGTCATGAATTGTCCTGCCTTGAGGCAGGACAACGGCCCCTTTGAAGATTTGTCCCTTTTGACAAAATTTGCACTTGTCCAACAAGTCGTTCGCACTTGTTTTTGCGATTGTTTGACAAAATGTATCGCGCGTGCAACGCTGACCAATCATAAGACAACTGCTTCTTTGTTTTCCTGAATTGTTGGACAAGTTCTAGGTCTCAAAAAACGTATTCGCACTTGTTTTCTGTAACAAGTGACACATTAATGAAGAAATCTACAAATTGTTACAAAATTTGTCCGCTAGTGCGAATCGGCCCTAAGTATCATTCTGTAAGTATTGTTTTGTAATTAGCGTAAGTATTGTATTGTAAGTAGTGTAAGTACTGTACTGTAAGAAGTATATGTATTGTTTTGTAAGTAGCGTAAGTATCGTATTGTAAGTAGTGTAAGTACCGTACTGTAAGAAGCATATGCATTGTTGTGTAAGTAGCGCAAGTATCGTATTGTAAGTAGTGTAAGTACCGTACTGTAAGAAGTATATGTATTGATTTGTAAGTAGTGTAAGCTTTGTATTGTGAAATAAAATAAATGTTATTTTGCAAAAAAAAAAAAAAAAAATCTAAGATCATTCTTGCTGCTCGCTTTTAGAGTTTAAGAACTCTTCCTAGGCTTTCTTTATCACAACAACCGGTCCAAATAACACTTACCTAGTTGGTCTTATCATAGCATTATTTAATAGATAATTACTGAGGCTCACAGCATTATTGGGTATAATGCAGGCAGCTGAGGCCGTAGGCCGAAGCTGCCTGCATTATACCCAATAATGCTGTGAGCCGAAGTAATTATCTATTATAATTATTGACCCTCATAAAATCCTATTGTTCTCTCTCTGCATTACATCGGCGATTTCAGTCGCTTCCACATTGAGGTTTTGGTACACCAACAATGAAATTAGCATATATTGTCTTCTGGTGGTAGAAATTGCGTAATCATTTTTCTTTCCCCATTCAATCATTGTTAACACCTTGTAAAGATTATGTAACTTTGCGTATCTGTCGTGGAAATTTTCGTATTTCACCTACATGAATGAACGGTGTTATTGAATTTCATGTAAATGACGACAAGGTCATTTGCATAGTATATAACGCAATGTATTTGGTCATTTTGAGTTGTTTGTTGGAAGGCATAGCTTGGCTTACATTACCTGTTTTGAAGCTCGATGGAGGATTCTTCGGAAGACGAATCTGTCATTTTCATTACGCAGAGCCAGAGGTCGGAGAATGCTGCTGTTGTTGAAGGTAATTGAATCTTCTAACTTTTTTTATTTCGGTCATTTTTAAACGACTAAGAAAAGGTTTCCTTGTGTTTTTCATTCTTCAGAAGAGCAAAGATTCAGAAAACCAATTACGACTTTTGAGTGCGAGAAGTTTGAAGAAAGTTGGGTATCAGACGCAAGTCGTCGAAAATGGGCATGGGTGCTGAAAGTCTTTGATCAGTGGAGGGTCGAGAGAAATGAGGCAGTACTTAAACTCAGTTATAATGGCGAGCCGTTGATAAACGAGAATCTAGATGAAATGTCTGACGAGCAGCTGGATTTCGTCTTGGCCCGATTTATTGCCGAAGTTAGAAAAGAAGACGGACAAGAGTATCCAGGAAAGACTTTATATGAAATGATAGGTAGCATTCAAACGTTTTTACGTGTAAAATGTAAACGAAATGTAACTTTGATTGACAAAACAGCTTGTACATTTAGAAGTTTGAATTCTGCTTTGAATTTTCAAATGAAAGAAAAAGCGGGACAAGGAATAGGTATAGTTGTCAACAAGGCTAATTTGATAACGGAGGAACAAGAAAACTATTTGTGGGAAAATGGGCTTTTGGGCAGCGAGAATGGGGAGCTGCTTTGCCATACTTTGGTCTGGGTGTTTGGCATTCAGTTTGCTCAGAGGGCTGGGCAGGAACACAGGAATTTGAGGTTTAAAAACTCACAGTTATCTTTACAACATGACGAATCGGGTAACGAATTCTTGCAATATATGGAGGATATTAGTAAAACTAATAATGGTGGATTGTGCCATTTGCGTATGAAAAGGAAAGTTGTTCGGGCATATAAGAATGAAATCAATGTAGAGCGTTGCCCAGTTGAGCTTTATAAGAAGTACTTGTCTCACGTGCCAAAATAAATCAGTGACAACGCATTTTATTTGCGGGCTTTGACCAAGCCAAAAGGGGACGTATGGTATTATAATAAAGCAATGGGAAGAGAAACTTTAGGGAACGTAGTAAAGAATATCATGCGAAAAGCGGGATTTGAGGGGCATTTTACAAATCATTCACTTCGGCGAAGTTGTGCCACACGGTTGTACGAAGGTGGTGTGCCAGAACAAGTTATTGTAGAAACCACTGGACACCGATCATCTGATGGGGTAAGAGAGTATAAATGTACCTCATCAACACTTAAAAGAAAAGCAAGTGAAATCTTGCAGGGAACGATTCCTAAGAAGGTTGAAATGGATGTCAAGGAAAAAGAGGAAAAACTGTTTAACAATGATGTTGAACCAAAATACAGCGAAAAAAAAGAAGAAATGGGGTTAAGTGAAAAAGTCCTTGAGGATAAGCAGAACGAAGATTATAATCCGTCAGTTGTAATTAGTACTAATAGTACTAAAATTGTTATCTCGTATAAGTAAGAAAGTTTGTCACTGTCAGGTGTGCACTAATTCAATTTAGAAATAAACTTAAAATGTTTGCGTTTATACGTCTCTTGGAATGGTAGTTCTAGTGGTCTATTTGTTTACTTTAGACACCTTTCTAAGTTTAAATCTACAATACATGATGGCATACAAGAATTTTGAAAGATTACTGTGTGGAAAAGTAACAAGGTAACACCAAAGCGGTTTTAACGATCCAGCTGCAATATTAAAAATATTGCCGTGAGCAGGCTGCAATATTAAAAATATTGCAGTGCAGTCAGCCCACTGAAATATTGAGCGTTTTAGCTCGTTTAGGATTACCCCTGCTAATTTCCCTGCTAACAAAAAGGACCGCCTCCGTTTTCCTCAGAAACTTGGACTAGACTGAATATGTATACCTTCTCAGGCTGAAATCGCCGATATAATGCAGAGAGAGAACAATAGGATTTTATGAGGGTCAGTAATTATAAAAGAGTAGCCTCTGTTTAAGCGGTAGGTAGTTCTTAATTTTTATTAACACGCCAATGCGCTGGGAAACTTTCTTACAAAGATTGTCCACATGTTGAGAAAAAGATAGTTCTTCGTCAATCTCAAGACCCAACAGTTTAACATTTTTAACATTACATAGCGAACTACCGTTTTACAATCAATCTTAGGGCGCTTACCATTTGTCAGAACTAGCCGGTCGAACCGCTCATTTCGTAAATATTATTCCATTATTTTCCACAACTGGTCGTCCAGACTGGTAAATTTGAAAATAGAATGCATCCTTTTCGGATGGACTTGTAGGAACAAGTCTTCAAAAAGATGCATTCTAGTTACAAACAGATCGGTCTGGCCGGCCAGTTCTAACAAATGGTAAGCGCCCTTAGGTACATTGTTCATCTTGCTTTTAAGCCGCTTTCCTTTATTAAAAGGACCTTAGTCTTTTTCTCGTTAGCCAAAGCCCAGTCAACAACTTCGGAGACAGATTGGTTCAAAGAGTCCTGTAGTCTTTCCATACTCTCACAGTCAGCAGACGAGGAGATTGTGGTGTCATCGGCATAGGGGTCAATGTTTGAAGAACTTACGCGTAGCGGCAAGTCGTTAAAGAATAGTATAAATAGCCGAAGGGGCCAAGTATGCAACCCTGAGGTCTATGTCTTAGATTTTATTATGTCTACCTGGATTTTTTTAAAACCAGGTCCCTCTGAGTAAGGGCATGGGAGTGTGTTTCTCGTTGTTTTTTGTTGTTCAAAAACTGTCTAAAGTTTACACGCTACTGCTAGTCTTTTTTTGTTCTCTCGCTCTCGCTTTCTTTCGATTTTCTCTCTGTTGTCTGTGATTTTCGGGTTATTCAGGATCATCTATTTAGTCGAATTTTAATAAATCAAAAGAACACCATTGCACATCTTTTAGATAAATCATTTATTTAGTCCAAATAAAGCATTGTTTTTCTTGGTACTGTTTCAATGGAAAAAAACGCGGGTCAGTAAGTCAGTCAGTGAATCAGAAATGATAAGAATATTAAAGGGATACAAATCTATAACAAAGAATATAAAGTATCTCAATACGCCGATGATACTACAGCTTTCGTTGCCGATGCAGTGTCGGCACGAAATTTGTTTAAAGTGCTACGCGCATTCCAAGAGACGTCGGGCCTGGAAATAAATACGTCAAAAACCGAAGGGATGTGGCTTGGATCCTGCAGGCATAACACATCAACTCCTTTTGATATAGCTTGGCCTTCAGAACCGATATACG
>JAJLRJ010000013.1:1866500-2029000 GCA_024195265.1 Dendrophyllia cribrosa | reverse complement strand
TTTATGAAATTGAGCCCTGGTTGGTGCTTATAGCATGTAGCTGTTTGCATACAGTATCAGCATTGCCAACAATAACAGTAAAACATTAACATTTATTCTCAAGTTTTTTTGGAATGTAGGTAGCTGTAACAAGTATAGTTAACTTACATTTTAAACTTAGTAGGATCAACGTTTTCAAACAATAACTTTTAAACGTTTTAGTGTAACTGCACTTAACCCAGATTTGTGTCTCTAAAGACATTATTTGTTCTCCGAAGAGAATTCATCGTTTCCCGAAGGAAATATTTTGTTCCCAGAAGGGAATTATATGACCCTGAGACAGGGTTATGGATTGCCAGATGTTGTACATGGAGCAATTCGCAATGCTGGACTGCACAAGTCACTCGGCGGCCATCACAGCTGTCTTTAAAACTACATCTCGGTGATTTAGGGAACCTTTTGTTGGCGAAGATTTTGTCTACACCTTCAAAACATCTGAACAATTCTTTACGTGAAAACAATAGACACATTGCTTGAATGCTGTGCCTGATTACTGGTGAAATATAACACGAAAAATCGTAAATTTCGAGTCTCTTACCTCTCTTTCTCCAACGGCTAAAAAACGTGGTTGCTTCCACGTTCCGTGTTTTTGATATCGAAAATACGTCGTTCGTTATCTGGGATGATCCGGGATCAGTTCGCAGCACTTCGTGTTCAACCTCGCTCATATTCGCGTGTTCGTGCTCTCATCGTTCGTACGGAAATAAACAATATCTGTTCGAGACCAGGCGCCGTGATACCGAAGACAACCCGAAGATTGGACTACCACGGACTTACGGACACTTCCCATGACATAGAGTGAGATTACACTTCATGTAAGCTAACTCAAAAAACTGAACGCAGAGAATAAGCTACACGAACAGTCAGAAATAACGAATTTCACTTTACCCTACAATCCCTGAATACAACTTCAAACACTCATTAATAATTCATAAGCATATAAGCCTATCACACGACGTAAATCCGTCACGCGCATGGACCTTTATATCTGGTAATCTATGGTCATTCTGAAAAGCCTGGTGGCGGATTTGATTTCAGTCCCAAGGGAGTGCGGGGCTGATTGTATTTTACCTCATTAGTATTCTTTATATAAAAAGTTACTCTCATTAGTATTCTTTATATAAAGAATACTAATAAGGGTAAAAGACAATAGGTTTCTTTTCCTTATTAGGGCATGGTCGCACTACAGTCAAAAACAAAAATTAGCCCGTGCAAAATGACATAAAAACAAAAACATTCCACAAAAAGCGTGTCCCACCGGAGCGGTTTCTTTTGTTTTCCTCGATTTTTGCACGGGCTAATTTTTATTTTTGACTGTAGTGCGACCAGGCCTGAAGTTAGTATTCTTTATGTAAGGGTTAGACAATGAACGCGAGTGTTCTATGGGATATAGTGCCTCGAGCACAGATAGAAGGCCACGAGGGCGTAGCCCGAGTGGCACTTCTATCTTATACGAGAGGCGCTATATCCTATAGGACACGAGCGTTCATTGTCTAACCATCTTAGAAAATGGTCATATCCGCTCAATTTCGTTCACTGTGGTAGGCTTTTGGAAACGTGCACTTTTATCGAATTCATCCCCCAAGCACTCGGATATGTCTACGCTCTCAAAAGCAAGTAACTCTTGAGTGGCAGAACGGCCTCAAGTTCCTTGAGCTCTGTATACTGGCTCATAGCCGGAGCAAATGAACCATCAAAACAACAAAGAATAAACAAAGCTCCAAAGAAAGAAAAGCATTGTTATTCGTAAAATTCTACCAACATTACGGCAACATCCAAAACAAAATAACAACGTGATTCCCAAGTGTGAATGACACAATTAAAATACGCTCATAAATACAATCTGCATAAAATATGGTTTCTTCGCGGATGTGACCATTTTCTAAGACGGTTAGGCAATGAACGCTCGTGTCCTATGGGATATAGAACCTCTCGCATCAGATAGAAGTGCCACTCGGGCTACGCCCTCGTGGCCTTCTATCTATGCTCGAGGCACTATATCCCTTAGAAAATGGTCACACCCACTCAGCCAATCAGTGCCGAGTATTTGTGTGCTCTATATCCCATAAACTGTCTTAAATTATGTAAAGAGGCGGGGGCTTTGAAACCCAGGGAAATTGTGGGGTAAAATAACTACTCATTAGTAAGGTCTATATAGAACATACTAATGAATTCTTTTGTTTTCCTTTGTTTAAAAGCCTAATTAGTATGCTCTATATAGAGCATACTAATAAGAAAATAGAGCATACTAATGAGTATATAGAGCATACTAATGAATTACAGGCTGCTAATTTAAACAAAAACAACTTGCAGTTATAAAAATGACAATTTTATTTGAAGTTTTCGCTTTACATAACTTAAGCAAGAGATTAATCACCAAAATAACAAAACCAAATTCGACTTAACAATTTTTAGGGAAAATTAAACGAAAGACTGGTTTCACCGTGCTTTGGAATTCTGTCTCTTTCTCTTTGCTCAATTTCGTTCACTGTGGTAGGCTTTTGGAAACGTGCATTTTTATCGAATTCATTCCCCAAGCACTCGGATATGTCTACGCTCTCAAAAGCAAGTAACTCATGAGTGGCAGAACGGCCTCAAGTTCCTTGAGCTCTGTATACTGGCTCATAGCCGGAGCAAATGAGCATATGATGCCCGATTTAGGGTGTTAGCTCTATTGTACATTGTACACATTCATTGTATTAGGTAAAATTATGTATTCTAATATATTCTATGGTATTGTATTCTATTGTATTGTCGTTCTTTTGTGCTCTAATATTCTATTGTTTTAACAAAAGAATAAGTGTTACCCCTAAATCGCGCATGGTATACAAATGAGCCATCAAAACAACAAAGAATAAACAAAGCTCCAAAGAAAGAAAAGCATTGTTATTCTTAAAATTCTATCTATGCTCGAGGCACTATATCCCATAGAACACTCGCGTTCATTGTCTAACCCTTACAAAAAGCACATTTGTTTAATCTCCGTAGGGACACGCTTTTGGCGGTTCGTTTTTGAAGCCGTTCAAAACACTCACAGCACGTGTTTTATCAAGTCTAAAAATTCTCGCGCTTCGCGCTTGAAGTTTTAAAATAAAACACTGCTGTTCGTGTTTTAAACATTACTTAATCAATGACTTACCTTTGTCGTGTCATCAACGGTGCTGAGGGCTTTAGAGAGTAAACCCCTAACATTCTTGAAATTATCTTCCTCTTCGTCGGACCAATCTCTCAGCGGACTTTTCCGTTGCGTGGAGGGCACCGGAATGAAAGAGGTCAGCAGATTATCATCTTCAGAATCCGAAGAATTTATAATCTAACAAATTTTATGCATAATTAATTATAGGGTTGCAAACTAGTGACTACAGTAAAATCCCGCAAGTAAGAACCTGCATTTTCCCAAGTTAGCCTAAACAGGTTCTTACATAAATGGTAATTAGCACAAATTTAGACTATTTAGGTTCTTAAATAGGTTCTTATTTTCTGAAGAAAAAAATACATTGTAGCAGGAGCCTGATTGTAGCTAATATAATTTAATGGTATTCAACCTATTCCTTATACAGTCAACTCTCTCTTAACGACCACTCTATTAAGCGACCACCTCCCTTAAGCGACCACTTTGTAAATAACCGTTTTGTTTCTCAGTCAAATACTGTTTAGAAAACTCTCTCTTAAGCGACCACTTCTCAAATTTCTTAAGCGACCGCGACCACTTTCGAGGCCAAAAATTTGACCAATTCTTTTGTTTTGCCGGTTTCCGTTAAGCGACCACCCCCAAGATTGTTACGAAATCCTTGCGAATCTAGGTTTCATGGAGAAGCTATAAAATGCCACGAGGAAAACAGATGCATAGTATTATAATTTGAAGTTTAAGTAAACTGTTAAGTGATTTACAACAAGGAATTTCCGGAACACATTTCGAAGTTCAAACGTGCATGTTTCAAAAACCAAGAATGAATAAGCGAGTAGCGTATTGTAGTTGTAGTATATTGTCTGATTTAGAATAACTTTTCTCAAAGGAGCTTTGTATATTTGCTACATTTAAACTGATAAGGCAATAAATAGTAATAATTAGTGGATCCATGCAGTTTTTGGCTTATTGTCTTGATTTTTCTATTAAGCGACCACCTCCATTAAGCGACCACTTTTTCCTGCACCAAGGGTGGTCGCTTAAGAGAGAGTTGACTGTATAAAATCTACATACATTGCAATTGGAGTGATAAAGCACCTGTGTCTCCAAAGAGGATCCAAAATGTTGACCTACTCTTATTTGCCCAAGTGTACTGTACACATACATTTTTTATATGGATTGTAGAAAATAAGAACCTGTTTCAAATTTTAGGCTTAACAGGTTCTTGTATAGAGGGGGTCTAACTGGCAAATTTTAGCCTAACAGGTTCTTAAAAAGTAGGTTCTTATTTGCGAGTTTTTACTGTATAATTAGAGTAAAAACCTGCGTCATGCAGTTAATGAAACAGAAGCATGGAACCACACTAACTCGACCTGATATCAGATATATAATGTAAACTTTTCAAGATTGCATAATATATATAGATAGGCTGAGCCTAACAGCGTAGCTCTCTGAACAGAAAGCCGATGATAAACTTAAACTAAGGTAAAAAAGTCGGAAGCACAAGAATTAAGATAAACGACCGGGCTATTTTTCAATTTTAGCAATTCTCAAAAACAGTATTACGCGACCGTCTGCACAGTACATTTAGACCGTACAAAAGTTCACAAAAAACAAAAACAAAATTTCCGAATAAAATACACCAGTATGGTGGCCGAGAACTGCCAATAAAAATTTCGAATATTTTTATACCATAAGTATAAGTTGAAGTGAGAAATAAAAGAAAACTGATATAAAAAATCAAAGTAAAGTGAAATGAATTTAAAAGTACATAGAATGTAAAAGTAAAACCACACTGATTTAACTTCAAGTGAACTAAGATGGAAATACAGCCAAACGTGAAATAAAAAATCAATTCCAAACGAAATTCGAAAAAAAGCAAGTGAAAGTGAATTTCGCTGTGGCCGAGCGCTGCCACTACCATCATGCTACGCTCTTGGAATGAATTCTGCTGCATCAACTGGTGTCTTCTCAGGAACTTGATGCAGAGTCTTCAACTTGTACATCACTGACTATATGTACCTCTGAAGGTGGATTAACTATTCAAAATAAAATACAAAAAAGTCGTTGCAATAACTGAAAACCTTCCTATTGTATAAAATTAAAAGTGCACAATTTATTGTAGCTTGTGGACAGGTTTTCTTGTTGAAGATAGGGCAAAAAAAAGGCTGTTTCCCCTCAGCTCCCCTCAGTGCCTTTCTGCCTTGTCGTTCCTCCCCTATTTCTCAGGAGTTGACAAATTTTACTATTTTTTACAGTTTTTGTAATTTTCGCAATTTTCGTAAAATTCACGCAGTATCTGTAAGTGTCCTTCGGATGTTAAATCATCATCTATGGATTCTATGCTTAATTCATCCTGAGGGATTAAAAAAAGTTAATAAAGGTGCAATGAATTCTTCTTGACATAACAAAACACCTTGTCCCTCCCAAGCTTGTTCCTGGGATTCAGACTGTAAGCAGGGATGCAGACAAGACTAGAGAACAGCCTGTCCATGGTCCATTTTCCTGTGTGAGCGATAAAGGGCAGCAAAACAAGGATGGAAGTGGAATTCATTTTTTATCATAACAAGAGGCTCCAAGCAGCCTATACTCATGCGCATGCGTAAAAAATATATCAAACAGATGCATGTAAAGGCTGTATGAAAGGGGTACCACTTTTCAATGAAAGGTACATGTATATGAAAGGGGTACCTTTTCTGTCAAAAACGGTATATGAAAGGATAACGGTTTGGACCTCGAGGCAGAGCATTCCCGTAGAAAACTTTGTTCAGTACCCCTCAGGATATCCATTCCCGTATACTATATCTCATTCAACGCTTCGCACATTAATTAAGGAGATAAAAACTGAAACTTAGACAACTGGCAATTTTTGCTTCCTATTTCAAGATACTAAACCAAGATAAAGCAAGGTCCTGACCAAACCCACAAAAACACAAAATAATTAACTTGTAAAAATTCATTAATAATTCATAAGGGTACTAACAAATAGAAATGAACCATTCCAATCACATGGCTATCCTGAATTAGATACAACCACTAGTGAGTTGTATCTGGAATGTAAATTAGATACAACCACAGTGAGTTGTATCTGGAATGTGAATTTCACAAGTTGTTTACTACATTCGCGTCCGTGTTGTATCGGCACTATATACATTCACTCGGCTGCACCTCGTGATTGTATAGGCCGATACAACACTCCCGCTCATGTAGGTAAACATTACATACCATGCCCAGAGCAAAATCAGAGAAGATTAGTATCCATCATCTGAGGGGTAAACTGTCATCGTTCCCGGGAGTCCCTCACTTGTACCGCTGCCCCATTTGGTGCCTCGTAGCTTTATGACTTGGGATAATAAACCTCTGACACTGCATGACAATATATAAACCAAAATACAAGTTACTGTTGCAGTACAGTTAGTGACTTTTATTTAAGACAGGACTCATCTGAAAACCACCTATGGGTGATGCCGATTTCCTGTATAAAGATAGTTATAATAATAATAATAATAATAATAATAATAATAATAATAATAATAATAATAATAATAATAATAATAATAATAATAATAATAAATAGAAGAAAATAACATTGCAGATGGCTCCATGGTACTTTGCATCTGTGTTTTTTTTAACGTCCCTTACTGCACATGTATTCAGTGTAAGAAGGTGGTGCATGCTAACATCTTAAAAATCCACATGCCACCTTTTCCTGTCCTCCACTTTACACATACATACAGTACATACCCGTCTGGGAGCATTGATTCCTTTGCCAGCTTTTCAACATCAGTAAAAACCTTATCAACTTTTTCTTTCCGTCCTTCGACTTTCTGTCCTTTGTTATCTACCATTAACTGAGGATCATCCAGGAGATATCCTGTCATCTAGAATAAAACAGTATACATTTTGTTTAAAATATACAAGTGATCCAACTTTACTTCACCAACAAGTAAAAATGTCTCATGATATCCTTAAACAGTCAATTCCTGCAGTATGTTACTGTCACTAACAGCTTCAGGACTGTAAATTGGCTTATGTACTACAGTGAGTCCATAATACTGGGAAGTGAGAGTTATTTTCAGTAACCCTCATTTACTGGGATGTACACTGAAACCTGTCCATAATAACAAT
Organism: Dendrophyllia cribrosa; assembly: GCA_024195265.1. Classification (NCBI taxonomy): domain Eukaryota; kingdom Metazoa; phylum Cnidaria; class Anthozoa; order Scleractinia; family Dendrophylliidae; genus Dendrophyllia; species Dendrophyllia cribrosa. Next base: position 2,021,706 of record JAJLRJ010000013.1, on the reverse strand, counting down.
GTCCACAACATACAGTATTATGTATAGAGAGAAAATGAGTATACTTTTTGTATACCCTATTTTCTACAAAAAGTATACTCCTTGAGTATAGTTTTTGTATAGTTTTTGTCCTTCTCAACATTTTCATGGAGTATACTTTTTTATAGTAAAAGTATACTCTAAGTAGGCACAATTTCGCCCAAGTATACAAAGAGTATACAACATAAAGTATACAAAAAGTATACAATACCTGAAATCTTTTGCTACAATAAATTGTATAATTACTTTTTGTATACAAATGAGAAAATATACATTTAGTACAAAAGAAGTATACTTTTTGTATATATTTTTGGTAGTGACCTTGTTTACATAAGCAGCCATATTCAATCGGTGGTTGTGGGATCCATGGAATTATCAAAGCATGCTATTGTTAATCTTGACATCCCATTTGAAATCCCACAATATATAGCAACATCAATACAAAAAATGCTACACATTGAGCTACTTTCACCATACATTTATTAGTATTTTCTATTATACATTATGTATAAAATTTTGGTCACATCAACAGAAAATTTGCTTTGAATTTATACACTCTAAAATATTATTGTCAAGAAAACAAACTGTCAAAAGTAGTCCTATTATTCAATAGATACTTGCAAAAATAATCATAGCTTTTACTAAATTGTTTGTTCAATCCACACTTAGCTGAACTGGACATTTGAGTGGAGGTTTGATAACTTCAGAGTGCTCATGCATGCAAGCTGTTTGAAAGCATTCATTGCCATCCATGTGGTTTAGCTATAACAAAACAAAACATTTGGTTTAATTTGTATTCTCTCCCCTTTAATCCAGCACATACATGTATAAAGTTTCTAAATTAAGATCATACATGTTCATGTATTATGAAAACAAGAGACAAATCTCAATGTAGCTAAGGTACATGTACATAGGATATATACCTCGAGTAGAAATATGTAAGCTTGTGGAGATCTTTCAAATTGTTAAGATTTAAATGTTGCAGTTACATGTAGTTTTGGTCTATTTTGGTGAAACTGTTATTTGTGTTAAATATAAAATTGGGAAGGACTGTGTGTCAAACAACTAAAGCTTAAGACTAATTTTGAAATGCATCGATGTTCATTTCAAACCCTTTCAAACAGTCAAGAGATCTAAGCAGTCTAAGCCAAAGCTTAATTGTGTTATGTAAGCTGCATGACAGTGTTTATAGCTTCAGCAAAGATTCATTCTTTTACTTACCTAGCTTTAGAAAGAAGATTGTCCATATTTTTGCGGCTGAGGTTCACTTTCCTTAACCAGCATTTGAAAAAAACGAACTCACTGAGAGCTACTGTACCCGTACAGTGCATGCTCTATAGGCTAAAACTGCTGACTGCTGGCTCACTCTCCCCGGGTTTACTCGACCAGCCATGCATTCTCTTTCAAATCTTTCACATCGCGTTAAAAAAGGAACTAGGAATTGCTTAAACAAGTCCAAGGGTAAATTGAAGAGATATTCTTCTTGTAAAGGTTTGGATTAAATGGATTTTTACTGTGGAGTTGAAGTACACTGACTAGTAACAGGATCAGAATGAATCAAAATAATACAGGATTGTTGACTGCATGTTAATTCATTCTTCTGATTATGTCAGTTGAACTTGACAAAAGGTTAACTGCATTTCTGAAATTAGAGGCTATTAGATAAAGAAACTGCTATCCTAATAATTATGGAAACTCAGTGAAACCCGAATCAGAAGAGTAAGAAACTTGTCAATATTATTTGTCTAGACATATTTTATAGGTGCAGAAACTCGCATTTTGTATATACTTTTTGTGTACAACAAATGCCTTAAGGAACACATGTAGTTTTGGGTGTATACTGTTTGTATACAACAAATACCATAAGGAACACATGTAGTTTTGGGTGTATACCTTTTGTATACAACAAATGTCGTAAGGCTAATGGATAGCTTTTGGTGTATACTTTTTGTATAGTTGGAATTTACATGGTATACAAATAGTATACAACAGTTACAATGCTCAAAGGTTCCATTTGCAACAAGTATACAAAAAGTATACTCAAAACTAAACAGCTGGTTCAAGAGTAGAGTTGGTGTATACTCATGGTATACAAAAAGTATACTTATGACACATTTGATTTGGTAAGGGAGGTGTCCACCAAACACAGCAGGAATTGACTGTGGTCAGCCTTGCTTAAACATTTTTTGGAAAAAAATAATGTAGTTTGGTGATTGGTTAGTTGAATTAAAGTACCTTTAGTTAAGACAGAGGGGATATTTATTTAAAGGCATAGCTTTGATTAAGGAATGAATTAACCTGTAACAACAAACAAACCTTCAACATTTTACCAATGCATTTGAGGCACTCCTCTGAGTGGTTTGGTAGAAGGGTGTTCAGCATTTCTAACAACCCTCTGTGAAACACTGTTATTGGCTCGGTCTCACCTAAGGGCTGTAAATTAAATATTCAACATTGTTATTAGCATTTAATCCAATTCTAAATAAATGTATTTTGTGTGTGAATGAAAAATAGTACACTTCAAAATGCGAAAGATGGTGTATCCAAGGCCTCTCTTTGAAGGCAATTGCATAAGTTGCATTTGTCATGCATGGATGCGGGCATCAGCTTGTTTTATTAGTAATACATAAGTGCAGAACATTCAGCTCAATGGGAGGGTGGGAGGGTGGTAATAAAATTAATATTGAAAATGGCACTTCAGGGGCCTTAAAATAGAGGAAATATAAACTAGCAGTAATCACAGATTATGGAGACGCGTTCGATTGAATTTCCGGCGGAAATGAGCCCCTGAAAAAAAAAACAATAGGGGCGGCCATTTGGAAGACCGTCTACTAAAAAATCTCAAATTTTACTGCACATAAACCACAGGACAACCAACAAGAAATTAGGATTGCGTTCTTCAAACGCGAAAATAAGTGGAAATGAATAAGTTAGTGAAAACTAAAAGAAAGAGCTCACCCTGTAGTTGCAAAATAGCTCAGCTTCAAACATTGCAAATCGGAGAAGTCGGGTTGTAGATGCAGGGTTTTTAAGAGATGCCTCTCTGCTTAAATGTTCATCCATGCATCTGGAAATAAAGTTAATGTTATAAAACCAGGTAAACAAGTGAACATCATTATTCAGTCTCCCTAGAGACAGTGGCTGACTTACATTTTAGGCCAATAGTGATTGACATAAACTATACATGTAGATTCTCTTTACAATATCACAGCGATGTTTGTTCATTGTAGTGACTACAATGAACAAACACACAACTTGTGACATGGGAATGAAGAAGACAATAAATTACAGTAACTATAAATAACCCTTTCACTCTCAGAGTCAGTTATGGAGACATGTAGTGTTGTTCTAACTTTTCAGTCTGTTGAAAAAAATCCTATGGAGTGACCATTCAAATGAAACCTTTTCAGCAGTACTTTTACATGGTACCATTTGATCTAACTTTTGAGTCTGTGGATGAAATCCTAATTGGTATGACCATTCAAATGAAACCTCTTCAGCAGTACATGTACTTTTTCATGGTACCATTAGTGTTTTGATATTTTACAAAATTAAATTTGGGATTTTTCTTGATGAATTTTGTTATTTGGCACTCTTGGGAGTTAAAGGGTTAAATTAATTTAGTTTAAAGTAACAGAAAGGCAGCGAGAAGAATTTGTATATTGACATACATGTAGGCACATAAAATGGAGAATTTTTTAACTACCTGTTCATAAACACACTGCGGAACTTTTCACCATTCTTGGGCACAATATTCTTTTCCATTGATAACAAGTTACACAGTTTAGCGGCCATATATTGGAAGTTAGGCTCAGTTATCGACTGAAAAAATGCATTCAAAGATTAATTAATACGGTTTAAGTTCACATACATGTAATGTGCACACAATGAAATGTTGTACATGATGGCATAATTACCCAAAGTTCTATAGCCCCTAGCTAGCAACAGTGGGGAGTTATTACAGGCAGGGATGTACATGTACATTGTACAGGTAGCTATTAGAGCCGGCTACTGGTAATTTCCCCAGCTGAAAGAAAACAAAGATTTGGGGTGATTTTGGAGGTGCACAAGCCAGAAAAACCGGCTGGGCTTGTTAATGAGCCTGCTAAGTTTCATTCTTAGCTACACCCCTGTACAGGTGGCTGTGATGCGCAAGCTAAAAGTACAATTTCACATACAACTGCAATGGGATGAGTATTGAGTTTTTATCTTAAGTTTAAGAGGGGTTATATTAAGGTTTTGGGCAGGAGGGTAATGGGATAGTTCAGCCGTGCAGTTCAGTTGTAATTTATGTATCTTCTTATTAAAGATATTAATCAGTTGAGATACTCAAAGAATCTAAGTGGGAAAAATCATGTCTACATGAGCCAGTCAATATGCTTGGTGCCTGACCCTAATAATGAAAACCCTGGTTTAAACCTTCGGCAAGAGGCAAGTACACTGTACATGTTTAATTTATGTAAATGATACATACATATTCAAAGATAAGATCCACAATATCCTTCAAAGAATTTAGAGTACTCAGCCACCATTGTAACATCTTTACCAATGTACTAACATAAGAATCTAGCTTGTCAGGGCTTTGTGTTAACCCAAACAGAACATCTTTAACACAGTTCATCAGTTCATTTTCTGGTTTATCACTTTGCAAATGAAGCATGAGTGCTGGTCTGTCATTTTGTAGCGAAAATGACTTGGGAATAAATTCCGGTTCATTAACTACAGATGGTAGATTGAAGGCAGCTCTTGGAACAAATTCTGCTGCAAATGGTGATAACTTGGTAATCTTGTTTGTAAGTTCAGGTGTTTTCAAAGCTTCAGTTTTTACTTCACTTGTCTCTGTATCTTTAACGTTCACATTTTCAGCTTTTGTAGAACGTGTCGTTATAGTTTCCTCTTTTGCTTCAGATACATCAGTGTTTGCAGGTTCTGTCTTTTGTGGCTGAACAACTTTCTCCTCTGATTCCTTTGGCTGATGGCCTTCGGCATCAACTGGTTTGTCCTCAGGAACTTGACTTAAAGCAGAGTCTTCAACTTGTACATTACTGACTACATGTAGCTCTGAAGGTGGATTAACTATTCCAAATAAAACACAAAAAGGTCTTTGCAATAACTGAAAACCTTCCTGTCGTGTAAAAATTATAAAAAGTGCACAATTTATTGTAGCCTGTGCCTTCTGGTTGGAGATAGGGCAAAAAAGGCTGTTTCCCAGCCTTTTGTTTCGCCCTAATATCCCCAACCAGAAGTTCTGTTCACAGGCTAAATTTACTGTTAATTCTTGCTTTGACCACAGGCAGCCCAGACATACTAGTTATGTGATTCTATGTGAAGTTCATTTTTAAACTGGAGGTCGACCAATTAAGAAACGTTTTTTTTTTTCTTCCATCTGTGTCTTCAGTGTTGACTTTTACATGGCATTGGCAGTGTTAAAAAATTGAGGCTTTTTTGTTCAACTTTTTCAGTGGCTTTAAACATTATTTTTATAGACCTTTATGCTCTGTCACATACATCGCTATTCCATGTTGTTCCCCTCCCCCCACCCCTCAATAACGTACATGTTGGGACAACGTGTTTTTAACCTAAAACTCAATAAATGCTATTGTTACACATGAAAATGAAAGATTGTCCTTCTTTTGCTGAAACTGATACAAGTTGCAAAGACAGACAAAGAGTCTAATTTCTTTTGCAACGTTTTAAGTGATATGTGCATATATTGTGAACGCGCTTATACAGTGTTCAAGGCAAGACTATCGTAGATCGAGATTTGGGATAAGCTTGATCTGTACATGTTTGTACGTAAGCTTAAACTTAACATTTAAGCTTATAAAATGCCACAAAGGATAAGTAAAATATCGCAACTAACAACTCACCAGACACAGGAGTTGTAGAGATAAACCTAAATGAAATAGGTGGTTTTCATGTTACGTCATCGCCGCCATGCTGGTGGACATAAACAATAGTTCTCTCATTAGTTTCTTTTGTTCGTCCACCAGCATTTGTTCGTTTCACTATTGTTATCTATGTCTCTAGAGATTGGTTGCAAACCACCTATATTTTAAATAAAACTACAGAAATAAGTGAATTGTCTCACCTTTTTCACTTTCGTTCGGAGCGGAAGAGGAGTCTTTCCCGCCATCTTGTGTGGAAGCCTCGAGCTTTCCACCGGGTCTTCGTAGAGGCGCTTTATAATCCTTTGAAGTTATGTTTCCTTTACCGGGCATTTTTTATATTGCAAAGATCTTTAGAAATCAGTCATGTTTCAGGTCAAAATTCAGGCTTAATTCTTTCGCCTCCAAAAACAACATGAGACAATACACCACGTTTTGCAGTTTCTTAAAACGGTGAGCATAAAGTAACATCGTGTGAAACCTGATTCTGGCCTTATCACGAAAGGCCTGGATGCAAGGGAGGAGCCATAAGATCGAGCCCAGAGGAGAGAGCAGAGGAGGAGAAGAGGAGGAGGAGGAGGTGGAGCGCGGGACTCAACCTAAATTTGAATGAAATTTTAAGAGGTTTAAAGAAGGGATAGAAGAAAGAAAATGATTTTTGAAACACCAACAGACAGTTGACACCCACACAAGAGCACCCCAGATTGCTAGTGGACTAACTTGGTGTCCGTCTATTAATTATTAACTACAAATTCTAATTTTAAAACTTCACTAAATCCTCAATATTTCTTATTTCTCTAAATTTTACAAATCCTTTGAGAAAAACTATTTCCTCCCAAACATACCCAAAAATCACCCAAAAATTTACAAAACACCCTATCACATAGATTCATGAGATGAGCATAAAGTTTTTGGATTCGGCTTGAAGCCGTGAACGAGATATTTCCATTAAAGCCATGTCAAGTGGCTGAAAAATGGCGTTTAGGTTAAGTACGGCCTTAATTAAACAGCGGAATAAGAAACATGAAGAGTCAACACAAAGATAACCCTTGAGCTGTTCAAGTTATACTGTCTGCAAGGAAGTTTACAGGTATTTCAATCAGTGCCAGCGTTAACAAGATTTACAAAATAAAATATTGGGCAGTGTTGTTCGGGTGTTCTTGGTTCAACCAAAAACACCCGGATTAAACGGAAAACCGTTCTGAATAAATTTTATAGCCAAGGATAGGGAAAAAGAGTATTCGTAGTGAACAATTTCTGACGCAGCAACCCGGGGGAAGGGGGGGACTCTCATATAAAAGGGGTGGGGATGCTCGTCAGAAATTTTGAATTAAACCCCTAAAGGAGATGAACACTTTGGAAATTATCTGCAAGGGCCAACGGACAATGCAAAAGCGTCGGATCCTGGTGGATCTAGTCAGCAAATTTGATATAAATACGAAAGAACTAATAAAGCAAGGCTGACTTTACAACTGGGATTATAATATTCTTTCCAATATTTCGTCAGGCACGGCCTGACTTCTTCAGGGAATAAAATGACTACAAGAAAAACGTTACAATATAAATCTCCAAGAAACAAAAGGATATAAGATTACAATGGAAAGACGTTAGATTTCAAAAATATAAGATGAAACGTTACAATTCAAATTTAAGAGAAACAAAAGAATAAAAGATAACAAGATAAAACTAATGAAAGACGATATGTAAAATATATAAATACGAAGTTTACATTTCTTCACGCTTGTTAATACCTTTGGGTTCAAGGGGTTTGACCCCATTCGATAAGATACGCTTCTCGAGCTTTGCGTATAGCGTCACGAGATGAATGTATGAGTTCTAGTGGAATAAATTCTATGTCGGTAGGTAAATGGTCGTCGGAAAGAAAATGGTCTGAAACTGCAGTAGGTCTAGAGGAAGCAGTGGGTCTGTCAACCGGTCGTCTGTGTTCGTTAAAGCGGTCTTTAAGTCGTCGTTTCGTCTCACCTAGCTATGTACTGTTTGTTACAACGTCGGCAGTTTACCATGTAAATGAGATTTTTTGAATTGCAGTCAATGTAGTCAGGGATGGGTCTGGTCTCACCAGTGGAGGAAAATGTGTAGTCGGTGCGACCGTCAGTGATGTAGTTGCAAGTGACACAATTATTACCGCAACTGAAGGATCCCTTAGGAAGGTTGGTTTGTGTAGCAGTGCGTAACTTGGATCTGACTAATATGTCGCTACGGTTGTCAGTGCGTCGAAAGGCAACAAGAGGTGTAGATTTAAAAACATTGGCACAACGTTGGGAAGAAGAGAGAATGTTGAAATTTTTGTGGATGATAGATGATAGAGAACGAAGGACAGGATTATCATCTATCATCCACAAAAATTTCAACATTCTCTCTTCTTCCCAACGTTGTGCCAATGTTTTTAAATCTACACCTCTTGTTGCCTTTCGACGCACTGACAACCTTAGCGACATATTAGCCAGATCCAAGTTAACGCACTGCTACACAAACCAACCTTCCTAAGGGATCCTTCAGTTGCGGTAATAATTGTGTCACCCCCCGGGGCGCAGCAATCGAACTATTTTACCGCGATGTTTTGTTTAATCAGAAAAACTAACGCGGAGAGATTTCGACGTTTCGATGACATCCTGTCATCATTATCAAGAAAATGAAGAAAATTTACATAAGTAAGTATATAAGAACTAAACCGAAAACAATAGTCTATTGTTCTAAGCCAGTGAATCGTCCAGTCACCTCACAGTCACCTATTGTTTTTGGTTTAGTTTTTATATATTTACTTATGTAAATTTTCTTCATTTTCTTGATAATGATGACAGGATGTCATCGAAACGTCGAAATCTCTCCGCGTTAGTTTTTCTGATTAATATAATAACAAAAGTCAATCTTATACGTATGTTTTGTTTTAGTTGATTAATAAATGTCGTAAAACCCCTATTAGTCTCATCACGTTGACGTCAATGCTACAACTCTTGGGATGTAAAATTAAGTGTTTTAAGAGCAGTTTTCAATTGAGTATCGAAAGTAATTACGCAATTGCTTTGGTTTTGCATTGCTACGCTTTGTGATTGGCTAAAAAATCTCGCACCACTTTCTCGACCAATTAGAAGTGAAACGAAAACAAATCGGGAGTTGCTCGCATGCATTTTCCCGCGCTTGGCGCCGCCGAAATGTAATTGCTTCCAGCTCTGATTGGTTCATTGGATTGTTTACGACTGCTGTGATTGGTCAGAGTAATTAATTTGGTTTTGGTTTTACCACACTCAATTGAAAACTGCTCTAAAACCAAAACCAAAGTAATTACTCTGACCAATCACAGCAATCGTAAACAATCCAATGAACCAATCAGAGCTCGAAGCAATTACATGTCGGCGGCACCAAGAGCGGGAAAACGCGTGCGAGCAAGTCACGATCACAAAGCGTAACAATGCAAAACCAAAGCAATTGCGTAATTACTTTCGATACTCAATTGAGAACTGCTCTAAGGAGTTATAACAAAATCCCTATCATGACTTGGCCTATGTCGAAATACCCTGAAAACCGCACGTCCCTATTTGGGCCAGATAAGGATAAGGGAGTCTCCGCCTCCGGGAGTAAACTATTCCTTTGGATCTACGCTGTTGCCGATTATTCTCGATGTTCTCCGATCGAGAATCCCAAACTGAACTAACATTATAAGTGTTTGTTTGTTTTAGGATTTTATTTAAGAAAGTCCGAAGGAATTGCAGGTATATACTTCAATAGTTATGACAGTTATGATATTGATACAGACATAATCAAGAATGTAAAGAGTATTTAAAAGTTTCGAAATAACACACAAACAAAAATGACACATCGCACTGTGATCACTTTATTAGTAGCATCGCAATAAGTGATACAATTAAATTTCTAGCCCGTGTACAGCCACCCCTCCCCTCAGGAAAAATCGTTTTTCCCGAGGGGAGGTGGCGGATGCACACAGGCTGCACAGAGGCTGTTTAATTTCACACGTTTGAAACATTCAATTTTTAGTTTTACAATGTACATTCACACAAGCCGGAACATTTTAAGTCTACACCCAATATTCCAACAACGGACCGTTCAGCGTTTCCACGAAAACGATTTGTCCGTCCCCTGGGAGTTTCACGTGAGTCACATGTTCATGTACGACGTCACATCCGGTTTCATTCTTCAAACCAGGGTTTTCCTTCACAGCAGTGGAAGACGCCGGCGCCACGCAGCTGTCGGTTGTGGTATCCGCTGACAGGTTCAAGATCATCTCTCGGTCAACGTCAGAAGAGAGTGCTAAAATTCAAGAAAAAGAATCCGCAGAAGATCAGTATTTTTGGTGAAAGGCTTTCGTCGTTTTATGCTTGGTTTGGTTTGTCGTCAATCTAAGGATATATAGAAAAAACTTTCTGTTTGCGTAACACGACTGCCAAAGTTTGGGAGACTAGAGGCCCGGGGAAGAAGGAGGGGGGGGGGGGGGGGGTACTCCCTTATATACGCTATATAGGTATGTGCCGCCCGATAGGGTAGGGTTTTTGAGGTAATCAGTCCTTAAATAGGGTATCCTTTTTGGTATTTTTTTGTAATGTGATCCTTAGATAGGGTCACTAAATTGCAGTATCCACCCCAACGCGCAAAACGAAAAAGATAAGGTGTGTTAAAACTGTACTACTAAAGTTTAACAAAGCGATTTTAAAAGGACGTTTATAGCTTGTATTGCCTACGTGCGCTCCTCACTCCCACGCAGCTGTCAGCCGTTTTTCCCTTAAATAGGGTGCCATTTCTTGGTTTTGGGCCTTAAAAGGGGTATCAAATCTCGATTTTCTCACCTTAAATATGGTCAGGGTTTGAGAACCTTGGCGGCACACGCCTATCCTAAATTGTCGGGAGTAACCCCCCCCCCCCCCCCCCCCGGACTATAGGCTGGTTTTCACGAACGACGGAGTCGGAGTCGAAGTCGTAATCCGAAGCGCAGAACGTTACGATCTAGTGAAAATCAATCCGACGGAATCGAAAGAAGAATATGGAGTCATAAGCGGAATCGGAAGAAAATGGAACCATTCTGATTCTTCCGACTCCTATTCCGTCGAGCTTGTGACTCCGCTTACGACTCCGATTTTCGATTTTTACTTGGTCGGAAGCGCTCTTACGACTCCGACTCCGACTCCGACTCCGACTCCGACTCCGACTCCGACTCCGACTCCGACTCCGACTCCGACTCCGACTCCGACTCCGACTCCGACTCCGACTCCGACTCCGATTCCGACTCCGAATTCGACTCCGTCGCCAGTGAAAACCAGCCTTAAGGGCGCCTTTTTTTGGGACATATTCTTGTCATTCCACAAACAGAATGCCTCTAAATATCGCACCTATTTTTCCCGTAAAATATGGAAAGAAGTCTCTACTTAAGATCCCTCAGTTTGGAAACTTAATTTTAACAGTGTATCTGTTCAGTCGGTGCCTAAGAAGATGTCCGATTTTACATTTTATATGTAATTTTTTTAAATTCTTGTACGTTTTAGTGTTTATTACCTCTTCAAATCATCTTATATTTTTAATCTTAGTTAATATTAAGAAGGTATTATATTTTTATTGTTTTAATGTAGTCTAGTACACGACCCCTCAAGCATGTTAATTGCTTAATTACTGATCGTGTTTACCACTACTACTACTACTACTACTACTACTACTACTACTACTACTACTACTACTACTACTACTACTACAACTACTACTACTACTACTACTACTACTACTACTACTACTACTACAACTACTACTACTACTACTACTACTACTACTACTACTACTACTACTACTACTACTACTACTACAACTACTACTACTACTACTACTACTACTACTACTACTACTACTACTACTACTACTACTACTACTACTACAACTACTACTACTACTACAACTACTACTACTACTACTACAACTACTACTACTACTACTACTACTACTACTACTACTACAACTACTACTACTACTACTACTACTACTACTACTACTACTACTACTACTACTACTACTACTACTACTACTACTACTACTACTACTTTGACTATGTGTACCTGAAAAATTATTGGTCTGTGAGAATGTAAACAACATAGTTTTGTTAGCGTATTCTGATTTCAGAATGACCAGAATATGTTTCAAAGAAACGCAGACTAAGAAAAGCTGAAGACAACTTTTTCAACAACTATTTCAAAATTACCTGTCAGAATATGATCTCACTACCAAAAAGCGTTACAAAACAAATATATTCATCACTAAGAATGCCAAAATCGCGAATTTCAACTGAAGCTAAAACGTGTTATACCCTTTCTTGTTTATCTGAGTACCCCCCTTACCCGCCCCCCCCCCCCCCCCCCAACCACCGTCACCACCACCTCTTCCCTATAGTAAATATAAGATGATTTCACGAGGAAAAGAAGCTCCGGGACAAGCTCTAGGTACAAGCAAAACATCGAGGGTCAAAGAGAAACACCTCTGTTAATAGGACTCGCATTCGGCTTCTCAACGATATTCACAGTCAAATTAAAGTTTCCTTTCAAACCCAGGCTGCTTAACCGACTGCTTGAACTCCACACCCACCCCCACGAAAAGTTTTCTAGGGTCACTATGTTACCTGACAGGTCCCCTGTGGTGTAATCATCATTATCGTGAATGGGGTTCCGCTTTAGGATGGGTCCCATATGGTGTCCTGAAGCTTGTTCCACTACAGCAGAGGGCCAAAAACTACCACCATGAAAAAAGCTTGATCCTTGTCTAATTCCGGAGAAGTTTGGAATGTCAAAGCCGTCGTTGTTGTTGATATCAGGCATGCGCAAGTCCTGAATCCTCGTCTTCCATGGGTACGATCGCGCTTTGTTCTGAACGGAAATGGATAACCAAAAAAAGTGCAATGAATAGCTACACCAAAACTAAAGCAATGAAACGCATCTGACCCACCGCTCGCGGTAGGCGCGCGCGCAGGCGCCTATTAATCTCGTTCCCAGCTTTTCAGTACAGTACAAGAACCAGTGAGATCTGGGTACGAGATTAAAAGCCTCTAGGCTCCTGTAGTAGGCCAATGAAAAGTTAACCCAAAAATGATGCGACGACTAGTGTAAAGCGTGGATTAAGCAAGCCGGCTATCATTGAATTTGGCCTTTGCCTGTGACTGGCCAATAATTTTAAGAAAAATAACTTTAAATTAAGTTTCTAACTGCCCACTGACGTTATGATACCTCGTCCCAGGGTCTTTCATCCTTCCATCCCAGGGGGACGAGTAAGAAAAACCATGACTCAGGAGAGGGGACGCGCACGGGCTCTAAAAGTACGCGCGCGCTTCTCCGTTGAGTGTAAGCTACGCTTTTCATCATGGAGCGCTAAAACAAATCCATCATTGCAGAGACAGAACTAGCGGCTTGGGGCAATTCTAAAACACATCAGCAATTTGTACAGCTGACAGCTACATCTATGAAACAATCATAGTGAAGTAGCATTTGAAACATTCACTCACCTTATTAACTGGTTTAATGGACCTCAAAGCACAACCGCTGTCATACTCTGACAGCGTTCTCTTCCTCTTCCGATCATCCTCCATATCTAATCGTCTTTCCCTTGTTCCCTGCCAATGATAAACGCAAACAACACAAGACAAAAACACTGCGAGAAGACAGATTGGCAGTAAAGCACCAAAGGAGCCATCAGAAGGAGAAGAAACCATTGAGGATTTCAAGTTGCTCGGCTTCGTTGGACGAGATGATCTTGACTGCTTTCTGTACGAGGCTTTTTTGTTTATGTTGGCGGTAGAATGCTCGTGTTTGGACAGATAAACTGCAGTGTAGAACTTGTAGAATTCTGGAGAAGATGTGGCTGAGTTGTGAGACATAAAGTCGATTTTTATAATGAAACGCTGTAGTTTAGTTTACCGCGTTGGGTTTACTCCTTCTGATAAGCCATCGTGTCCTCTTTGGTGAATTACTTATAAGTTTGTTTAAAGAAATGGCACTACATTAAAATGCAAAATGTGAGAATGTCTCAAAATGTGCAGAAATGCTATGAAAAGGTGAGGATTGCACGCTTATTTGAAATGCAAAACAAGTCAGCTCATGGTTGAGGTAACAACGGTATTTACTTCCGCTTCCGGTATCCTGGCTTCGCGCGGCTTAGCGTTTTAAATTATACTTTTTGATAGCCATTTGGAAGACCGGACACCAAAAAATCTCAAATTTTACTGCGTTTAATACAAGCACCCTTGACAAAAGTGTCATTTACTAATACATTTTACAGAGTATACTATAAATATTCTAAGATAGATCACATATCTTTTTGTGCTGAACACAAAATTAATGAAACGAAATAATTAGTTGCATTCTACTTGCCATACATTCTTAAAAAAAAGAGCATCAGCAAGAAGCAGAGAGCAGTGCCTTCGTCTACCACAGACTAGACAACGACTCGTCCCTCTTGTCTCTCAGGGATAGTCGAGCGCGGGGCAATCACGCGAGCGCGCGCGAGGACACGACACCCAACACGCGAAACCAAGGTTTCTTCGTCTATTTTGTAAACTTATCTCAAAATCCAAAAATCTTTATGTATATACCTGTTATTGACATTATATTTACAATATTACAACTTACAAAATATAATATCCTACAAATAATTTATGCTAAACAATTCAAATTTCTGGGAGTGTTTTTGCAGTTTGGCACTCATAGGAAATAATCATGCCATTTAAATAAACAAAAAAAAATTGTATTTTGAAAAAAATATTGAGAAGCAAACAGCATGAAATGAAAAATGTATATTCACTGATAAACAACTTTCATTTGAATGGTCACACTTCACCCAGACTAAAACATTTTATTATATAAACACCAATGAAATACCAGGTGAGCTTTCGCGCGTAAACATCATATCTTCACACGCGAGAATAACATGTTATCTTCACACGTGAAAAGATCACCGTTGCTACGTTGTTCTACTTTAGGACTACAAAAAAATATAAAAGTGAAATGGTTTGATTTCATTGGTGTTTATATAATAAACAGAACATTACATGGCCGCTTGAAGATACGAAATTTCTCTTCTCGTGTTGAAAAATATTTCACTCGTTCGCTGCGCTCACTCGTGAAATATTTTTCAACACTCGAAGAGAAATTTCGTATCTTCGCGCGGCCATGTAATATCCTCTATTTATCCCATATGCCGTGAAGAATACAGCCAATTAGAAGGCTGGAAAGCCGTTGTATATTCTGTAGTATTCAACGGGTTTATTCAATGGTGGTTTTCCTGGCATTGTAAATTAAACTAGCTAATAGTCTGAAGTAGATAAGTGAGTAGGTTATAATCGAGACATCATCATTGAGCAGAGAATTGATTTTGTCCTAGACAAATCTAGAAGGGCTACTAAAAACTCTGTTATTTCAGTGATAGAATCTGAGCTTGATACAGGCTTAACTAGACAATATATTTTTCTGTACAAATAATTATATAGAATTAAAGAGTGATTTGTTATTCTCGTGGTTGGTAAAATGTGTCCATATTTTTTGAGATGTGAGTCAATAGAGGACCATAGTAATCTATGATATACGCTGATCCATCCGCTGGCCCAACAACCTGCAAAATAAAACACAACTTTACTCAATAGGCTTCTTTTTTATTTACATGTAGGAAAGTTTTTGAATCATGATTTAACAATTTCATATGTTAAGTTTTTGTGTCTAGCTTTCTTTTTTCTGACATCGTAAGTACATTAAGTTTTTTTAAAATAAATTATTGTGCATATTATTATTATTATTATTATTATTATTATTATAATTACATTAAAATTGAGCTTGATGGTAATGATAGGGATGCCAAGTGGACAGTCAAACAAAGCAAAAAAATAATATACACATGTTCATTCCTTTGCATGTGTCCTCTGAACCCTCTTATATCTCCACATTTATTATACCCATACATTATGATTTCATTATATTTTAATTCATAAAACCAAAATTTGTAAATGTCTGTTATGCGTTGAATCACTTTTTGCTGGAAAACATGCTTTTAGAAGTTGATGATAATCCCACAGTCTAATGAAAATGCATTCTAAAAACACTTGAAATGGCCACTTAATACAAGTTTTGTGTAACAAAATGGCCTAATTTTGGTGTCCGCATCTGCTTAAAGTGCCTATCACCCCTAGAAAGTTATTTTCAGAATGAACTCTATGTACATTGAATAGTTAAATGGTAAAATATTTCTTGTTTTGAACATCGTGTTAGTGAGTTAGGGCCTGGTCGCACTACAGTCAAAAACAAAAATTAGCTCGTGCAAAAATCGAGGAAAACAAAAGAAATCGCTCCGGTGGGACATGCTTTTTGTGGAATGTTTTTGTTTTTAAGTCATTTTGCACGGGCTAATTTTTGTTTTTGACTGTAGTGCGACCAGGCCCTTATAAAGATTTGAATTTACAAAATGCTAATTAGATGACGTCAACCCGGGAATCATATATTATACAACTACTTGTTTTCACCTCCAAGTAATATTTTTTACGAATCAATTGACTATCCAAAGTTTATTTTTAGTATTTATCAAATTAATTATCCTGAAGCTGCAAACTGCGCATTGTAAATTGGCGTAGAAATAATGGCAAATGCCCGGGTTGACGTCATCTAATTAGCATTTTGTAAATTCAAATCTCTATAACTCACAAACGCGACGTTCAAAGCAAGAAATATTTTACCATTCAACTATTCAATGTACATAGAGTTGATTCTGAAAATAACTTTCTAGGGGTGATAGGCACTTTAACAGAGGGGCCTGCTGGATACAGGTTTGATCAACAGTAAAAAATAAATGAGAATAAAATTTCGGGACCCAAGCTGGTGTCCTCTTAATAGAGGGGTCCACTTAATACAGGCTTCACTGTACATTCAACAATGGTATATACATGTAACAATAATATTTGTAACATGCACTACATGTATAAAATTATATTATAATGAAACGAAAGTGGCAGAAAAAAAAAGAGAACTTTTGTTACACTCGACACCTAACTCTTATGTTATAATTCAAAAATGCATTAAAATTTATAACTATGCAATGCATTTCAACTAAACGTGGTGCATTCTGGTTAAACGCAATGCATTCTGGTAAAAAGTGATGAATTCGAGAATTATCTTCAGCTCAGTGAGTTACATACTTTCTCTGAAATCGAGAATTTGTTGCTGCTTGCTCGCTGTGCTTGCTCCACAGCAATTATTATTATTACTATTATTTTTATCTTATCTATCTCACCTGTGTTGCAATCAAAACAATGTCTACAAGATGGAATACAAAGAAAAAACCCAAGGTACAAAACTTCAGCAGTCCTGTTGAAACAGAGAAATACAAGAAACTCAAATGAAATTGAAGAAATCTAAAAACACAGATACTACTTACACTGAAGACCAGATATAAATAATATAATTACAATTATTATAATAATAAAATACAGTATATACATGTAGCTAGAGGGGTGATCATGATTAATCAAGGTAGACAATTATTAATCAAATGTTGCTCTCCAGAAGTTGTGTCCTAAATAATATCAAGACAGTGTCTTTGATGAAGTTCATACATGTACATTCAGTTGATTGACAGTTTACTTAAAACAACTTGCATCATTTGTAAGGGTTTTATGACACTTTAAGTTATGAATTGCCATGAAACCTTTCTTTTCCAATTCAAATCAGCTCTATTTTGGCACAGAGACTGGTTTTCATGTAAGAAACTTAACTGTAGATTGGTAATGATATTTGATGTAAGTTTATTATGCTGTACAGGGTGGTTATAACTTTTGAGTCTGTGGATGAAATCCTGAAGTGTAGCCATTCATTACATGAAAGTTATTAAGCAGTACTTCTAAGACAGTACTGTTTATTATGCTGCACAAGTTGTTTTCAGAATGAAATCAAGTGTGACCATTCAAATGAAAGCTACTGATAAGTACATTTCAATGGCACTGTTTTTATTATCATTTTACAAAATAAAATAATATATATTTGTGGGGCACTGTTAATTGTAATACCTTACCTATTGCTGGATATCCCAAATAAAATCTATCAATTCCAAACATTCCAAGGAAAACTGATAGCAATAGAGCAGTTTCATATGAGTGACCATTGCTATAAGCAAAAAGGTAAAACACATGTTAAAATGGCCGGGGCAACAGACAATTCAAATGTTGACCTTTATGGTTTATTTTGTAGAAAAAGGTTTTATAATTTTTAAGAATTTCAACTTAGCTACCGGTACAAATTCTGTAATACATTATTTCTTTTCTTATATCACAAGGAGTTATTGCGAGTACAGTAAAAACTTCCGCTAATAAATACCTCCTGTAGGCAGTTTGACTATAGTATAAAATGCTTTGAGATCAGTTTGTCTAGTAATGGATCATTATCCAAGTACATGCGCATGTGTGTAAAATGTTTTCTTTTCTCTATTTCTTTTCTATATTTCTTTTTAGGCCTGTTACCAGTTGGTTGGCCATTCTCCAAGGGTGACCACTTAATACAGGTTTTACTGTATTTGCATTTGTTTAATGTGGTACATATTCACTGTATGATAACATTACTTACGTGTAGCGACATGATACATTTTGAATGCATTCACTGATGTTCTTTCCATGTTTATCAACGGTCGCAGTCTCACATTTTACTAGAGAACAAAAGGAAAGTGATGATTTGTGCAATGATGATTATCACAAACGTGATACAAATATTGTTTAGTATAAAACAGGCAGCTCCAGACTGTGAGCAGTTTCTCTTTTTCTTTAATACTTCGCCGCTAGCCGCTCACACACCGTGCGCACCATCACTATTTCGCATTTGTCTCCACAGAGTTTTAGAGAAAAACTGCTCGCAGTCTAAGGCAGCCCAGACTCTAAATGAATGTAGCTGCGATCAAAAGTGTGGGTTTTTTTGTTATCAAAACAGGATGATTCCACGGATAGAAGCAAAGCCTAACTCACATTTTTTTTTTGTAGAGCCAATTGTCTGACTTATATTTTTATTTAAAAAAATAATTATTTACCCCAAAATTTGAGCTTCAAAACTCAGGGTGCAGCTTATCTGTGAGTGCAGCCTATAATTATGCCAGTGTTTATGGTATTTCCAGGGGTTCTGACAGGGTGCATGGGTGTAGGACCGCACAATTTGGTCAAACCTGCACAATTTATAAAAATCCTCAAAATCCTGCACAGTACTGAAAGATTTGCTTAAAATTTTAATTAAATCAGGTATTTCTATTGATTACCAAGATTTCTAGAAACTTTTTAATTATAATTTTTTATGTACCATGTCAGAATCCTCAGTTGTTGGAATCAATTTGAATTTAAGACAATGTACAAGGGATTACACAAAATCTGTTCTTGGTTCTGTATTTTGAAAAGGTTCTAAAATAAAGAGAATTCACCTAAACAAACAGCAGTACATGTAGTCTACTTGTGTCCACAACACCAGGTATGAGGTGAGTCATGTTTATTTAGAATCTTGGAGTTGTGACCAGTGGTCTAGTTGTTAGCATGCCGGACTTTCAACCTGAAGGTCGGTGGTTCAACCTGGTCTCTGACGTTGTGTTGTTTCCTTTCTTTGCTCTACATTGTCTCTCTCCACCCAGGTGTATAAATGGGTACCAGCGACATAATGCTGGTGGGTAACCTTGTGATGGACTAGCATCCCATCCAGGGGGGAGTAGTAATACTCTCAGTCACTTCATGCTACAGAAACCAGGTTACTGTAGGGTAGTATAGAAAACGAAGCACTCGAAATTGAAGACCGAAGCACGAAGCACTCTGACAGTCGAAAACGAAGCACCCAAAACTCGAAAACAAAGCACCCGAAGTCGAAAACGAAGCACCCAAACTCGAAAACGAAGCACCCAAACTCGAAAACGAAGCACCCAAACTCGAAAACGAAGCACCCAAACTCGAAAACGAAGCACCTGAACTTTTTGAAGACCTCATAAAACCCGCTATACTTTTTCGATTTGACATGAAAATCTCTTTTTTCCTTGCCTTGGGGGCAGGGGACGGGTGGGCCTGTATTGTATTTTTGAGGGTTTATTTAATGAAACTGAACGGTTTACAGATCTTTACGGAAAAATAATTTCACACGAAGCCGAGACAGTCAGATCGCTGTTGTTTTTGTGGTGGTTTGTTCCGATGGTTTATCAAAGACATTTTTGATAACTTTTCTGCATAAGGGTTTAATCTGCGCCAGTTAAAAATACTGTAAGGAGTTATGGCCTCGGAAAAACTATTTATCGCCCTTTGAAACCGGAAACCGTCAAACTAATCAAATTCTTGTCAAGAAGATGTCTGGTGGCCATGGTTGGACGCGCTTGACTGTAATTGAACCCTGGGGGGGGGGGGGGGGGGGTACTCCCTATAATGGGCTATACGGGGATGCTCCGCCCGAAAGGGGTACCTTTTTGAGGCTGAAGGTATATGAAAGTGTAGGGATTTCAGGCGTTGAAGTACATGAAAGGGTAGGGATTTCACGAAGTATAGGAAAACCGTAGGGTAAACACGAGTTGAAGTATAAAAATGTAGGGAAAACTGCCATTGAAGTATAATAAAAAGCGCCTTTCAAAATATAACAAACAGACGCACATAAACGCTATATGAAAGGGGTACCATTTTCAGTGAATGGTATATGAAAGGGGTACCATTTTCAATGAAAGGTATATGAAAGGGGTACCTTTTCTGTCAAAAACGGTATATGAAAGGGTAAGGGTTTCGACCTCGGGGCGGAGCATCCCCGTACAAAAATTGGCTGAGTACACCCCCCCCCCCCGGGAATTGAACGAAGACCCCCCGGCACTCTTAATAACAAAGTATCGCAGAGAATCATGTTTGGAGCTAATTTCAAGTGATTTTTTGGGCCGCACATACCTATATATATCTTCTATAGCTTATATAAGGGAGTACCCTCCCCCTCCCTGGGATTCACAGTCATTTTGAGGGTAATATCCGGTCCTGTAACGTGAGGCACGCTTTACCTGTATTGCGAAATCATCACACAACGCAACATTGTCCATGAACTTTGTTATTTGTTTTAAAAGGTTTTTGGTTCTGAGCCGTCGAAACACCTAGAGGGTCTACGTTTTACGGATCCGAGGTCTGGGTTTTCGAGACAGCCCGGAAAGCAGTGTAATTTGTACTTGTGTGACTGTTTCGCAATCGAAACCGGATCACAAGTGTGGTTCTTTTTTCGGATCGAAAATCGAAAACGTATAGCGGGTGCTTCGTTTTCGAGTTTGGGTGCTTCGTTTTCGAGTTCGGGTGCTTCGTTTTCGAGTTGGGGTGCTTCGTTTTCGAGTTTTGGGTGCTTCGTTTTCGACTGTCAGGGTGCTTCGTGCTTCGGTCTTCGTTTTCGAGTGCTTCGTTTTCGATACTACCGTTACTGTAGCTCCGGTAGTTGTGAGCTATCAGGCTTGTGAAGACTTACCTTTTCAAAATACAGCACTTAGAAGTTAGAACATATTTTGTGCATTGCCATACATTGTTTTAAACTCAAACCGATTCCAAGAACTGAAATCAGACATACATTTGTACGCCCTGTAAAGTCTGGGCTGCCTGTGAGCATACTAGTTACGTTGTTGCATGACTTGCATGAGTTGTATTACAGTACCTTCAACAGTGTGGTTCTCTGTGCAACCAGCAGCTGCCTGAGAAGTTGAATCAATTTCTGGCTCTGGACAAAAATATTTAAGAATGTCAAGGAACATGAAACTACCAAACTATGTCATAATTATGGGCGAGAATTTTACAAACCAAAGAAAAATTAAAAGTACAACTCTATAAAAGGATATTGTCCAAGGAGAAGGTCAGAACATTTCAGTTTTTCTCCACTTCCCCGTGGAATCACCCATGTACAAAGGCAGGTTAGACAAATAGATAGTATATAATTTTTCCAACGAAAAATCATGGCGAAATTTCCTGTGAAAGCACTCAGCTGGCGGCCGCCATTTCGAATTTCTTGTGCAGCTGCTGACCAGATTAACCGCGGAGGTAACTTGCTCTCATTCTCTCTCTGTCAAAATATAAAAAAATGGCGGCCTTGTTGAAATCATGTCTGTGAGCGAGAAAGATGTGAAAAGATGGTTTGATACTGCGCTAAAATGGGGCAGTGCAAACTCCGCAGAAAAATCCAGAGACACGTTTGAATGCCTTGGAGAACTAACAAGTTTTCTTAAAGATCTCGAGAGTGATCTTGGAGAAGTGGTATGGAACATATAATATCGATGTTTACTTTTTGCTTATTTTGCACTAGATTTTATTGGCTTGTTTAACGTGAGTTTAAACGTTGAAAGCATTTCTATAAAGCCCCTTAATTAAGTAATTAATGGTTTGTGTGAAAATCGTGCTAGTAATGAAGGAATGGAGTCAATAGCCCATTTCCGAGTTGCCTTTAGCCTCTCTATCAAAGCGAGTCTAGGTGCGAAACCTTTCATATGAAAATGAGTTTTCATTCACATGTAAATAAAACTTATTTGCATGTGAATGAAAACTCATTTTCATATGAAAGGTTTCACACCTAGCCTCGCTTTGACAGAGAGGCTAAAGGCAACACAGAAATGGCCTATTGAAGCCTTCAATAGCAACCCCTGGGGTCTGGGACAGAAGGACATAAAAATAGGCGGGGGGAAGAGGGAGCACTTTTTTCTCTCCTCCTGCCCTCCCACACCCTCCCTAGTCAGTCACATTTTTATCCTCTTTACCAGTCTCTTGCCTGGCACTTCTCTTGGCCCATTGTTCTCCTGGGTCAGTAAGTGGAAATGTTAGATCAGTTGGCCTTTTTGAAAACTCAGTTGTTATCAAGAAGTCAATGTTAGGTATATTATAATATCAGAAACCCATAAGTGGGTTGAAACGTGCAACTGTCTCTTGCACGCTTCAAAGCAAGCTTCCCGATTATTCATTTTGCTAAGAAGTTGTTACAGCCATATTTGGAAAATCAAGATAAAAATAATAACCAATCAATTCGCCAGAACAGCTTGGTTCCAATCTCCCTGGACTGAGGGGTTTCCAAATATTCAGAAGCTGTGAATGTGCATTACACGTTTCAACCCACTTATGGGTTTCTGATAATATATAACATTTGTTTTTATGTTGCTTTTCAGATAGGAAACCCACAACTAATTCTGCAGAAATTTCCAAGTGTTGGAAAACTTCTTGGTCAATTATATGAAAACAATGTCATTTTGTTATCAGGTGAGATGTAGTGTGCCTGGGGGGGAGGGGAGGGGGAAAGGATGGGAGAGGGGTTTCAGGTAGGGCCATGGGATGGGGCCATGGGATGAGGCCAGAAGGGTACAGGATGAAGTGAGGCACTGCCCTGTAAAAGGCACTGTTTGTGCCAGTCACTCAAGTTGTGATTTCTGAGCTGGTTATAACAGGAGAGCACCTGCGCCGACCAAAGACCTGCTATAGCCGTGGAGTACAATACTTACAGACCAAGGAAATATCTATGCAAGTTCACTTTGATGGTGATGGTTTATGTCCTTTCCTATGCCGATACGTTTCTTTATCTGTTCTAGTGGTGGATCGAGGGGAGGGACTCTACCCCCAACCCCCTTATTATCTTGCAAAAAATTAAGTCCCCTCTTATTCACTTGTAGCTATGGAAAATTAGACTAGTTTGGCCTGTGTAGCAGGCACAAAAAGGTAAGGAATTGGGAGATTCAAGTGCTTTCTCTTTGAGCTGAGTGCTTGAATTATCCCTCCCCTTTCTTCGCCCTTTCCTCCCCCTTTCTTCAGAGCCTGGTCTCTGCCGTCATGATGTTTCTTTAAACAAGAAACTTTGCTCCATGTTGTCTCTCTCCACCCAGGTGTATAAATGGGTACCAGCGACATAATGATGGGGGGTAACCTTGCGATGGACTAGCATCCCATCCAGAGGGAAGTAGTAATACTCTCAGTCGCTTCATGCTACCGAAACTGGGTTAACCGGCAGTTGTGAGGACTGAATACTTCACCTTTACCTTTCTTTGCCTGCCACCAAGGCCAATACTTAATTTAATTTCCATTTTCTCTTACAACCAGCTGAAGTGTTCCAGAGTGTTGTGAGATGCAGTTTAGCACTTGCAAATTCTTCCAGTTCTCATGAAAGCAATGTCAGCAGAAAGGCCAAGGCTTGGGTCCAGACTCAGCTAAGACGAGCAACCACACCCAACCATAAAAACAGCAACTTGCTGGAGATGGGAGAATATTGGGGATACACTGCTCAGGAGTCTACAGAAATGATGGTGAATAAGGTAAGTTCATATTAGTAAAGTTGTCAACTTTAATTGAGAAATTAGGTCTGTGATGGATACGTGTGTCTACCTGAAGGTTATGTTTGTTTATTAATATTTTTTGTTTGGTTTATTCTAGGTAATTCTCAAGCATGAAGCATTCTTGGACCCCTTTACAGCTTTGAACTAAGGGAATTGCATTTACTATTAACATGTTTTGTTGCTGATGTGAACAAAATGTCAGTTAATTTAAAGAATTTAAACCAATTTGGTGATTTGAGTTAAGTTTATTCCAAGGCTAACAGGACAGACAGACAGTTGGTCAGTCAGTTAATAGTCAGTTGGTTAGTCTCCTTAATGTTAGTCTCCAGTTACACATATGTACATGTACATTGTAGCCACCCAGTTTGTCAGTCAGTCATTTAGCCAGTAATATTGGTCAGTCAGACAATCAGTCACTCTGTTACTTTACCAGTTGGCTCACTGGTTGGTCAGTCAGTCAGTCAGTCAGCTAGTCAGTCAGCTAGTCAGTCGGTCAGTCAGTCAGTCAGCCAGCCAATCGGTCAGTCAGTTGGTCAGTCTGTCTTTCAATCTGTCATTAAGTAAGACAGTAATTTAGATGTTCAGATAATGATTGACACCTCTATTTATTTATAATTAGTGACAATTATGTATAAAAATGTACATTCTGTTTTCATAGCTGGTGTCATCATTATGTCATGATCTTGAAGTAATGAGAAGTTTTATCTGGAATACTGAAGAGAGGTACAAATAAAATTATTATGAAATTTAAACTAATGTACAAATAATGTGTGTAGTATAATTATTATATCTTTGGCTGAACACAGTCAAATAATAGGAAAAAATATTTTCCTTTTTTTTTCCATGAAGGTTTTCTTGAACAAGTCAAATAAACAGTAGGCTTTTTATCAACTATTGGACAAGGCTGAGCAAAATATTGTGATTTGTCAGTGGTGAGGCTGAGGCAAATAATTGATCTGCAAACAAAGACAAATCACGATATTTTGTGATAGCTGAGTTCAACAATAAAATTGTTTTATCATTTGTTAAATTTTCAATTTAATTTTTATTCATAACTGCTGAAACAGAGCAGAATCGGGCTGCGATTGTAGAGGATGGGAGCAGACAATTATTCGCAGCAAAACAACTTTGCACTGTTGTGTGCATGAGCTGAATTATGAGTAGGCAGTTATTCGCAGGTCACGTGGTGGGTGCTCGGCCAATGAAAAGGAAGAAAAAATGCATTGAATGGTAATAAGGTTTATTTCCTATTTATTTCTAGGGAATGTTATCCTCAGAAACCCATATCAGGATTATGCCTCAAGGAACTCTCTGAATTCTGCTTGCCTCTTTTAACTATGACAAAAGCCAAACCTTTGGTTAGTAAACTTGGGTTGTTCTTAATTCTTGCAATCCTTATCTTTTACTGACAGATCTTCTTTTCTTGTACATACTTAATGATATGTATAATATAATTATAAATAACTATTTTTTTATATTTATATTAATCTCTTCCAAATTTATTACGAAGCAACTCACTTTTCAACTTTCTATCAGGTGGAGAAGGTTCTTTGCTGTCAAAAAAGTTTGGACTTGGGTTCAAGGTACTGCATGATACCTACGTACTGTTACATGTACATTTTACATTGAATATGAATAATATGAAATCATATACAGTGTGAACTGCGGATAAACATGAGTGAAATTTGTGATCCTTGCAGTGTGCTATCAACTTAAGCAGTTGAAAAAGCAACCTGAAAAAAAAAATTTAAAAAGTGTAATTTTTTTTTTTTCAGGTTACTTTTTCAACTGCTTAGGTTGATAGCACACTGCAAGGATCACAAATTTCAAACATTTTGGGTTGCTACACTTTATGATTGGCTAAAAACTCTTGTGACACTTCCTCAACCAATCAGAAGTAAAACCAAAACCAATCGTGACTTACTCGCACGCGTTTTCCCGCACTTGGCGCCGGCTACATTTATTTGCTTCGAGTTCTGATTGGTTCATTTGATTGTTTGCGTCTGTTGTGATTAGCCAGAGCGCCTGGACTGTCTAACTCATGCAAATGAGCAAAATCTATTGTTCTTGCTCATTTGCATTAGATTCGGCGTGGGGCTTTGCCCTTTTATACCGCAGGTTCGCCTTTAATAAATACCAAGCGTTAGTCTTTTCTTTTGTCATATTAAAATAAACTAATTCTTTTGTTTTACAGTTGCCAAGAAAACAGCTTCTATGTTTCTGATAGTGTTTCATTGGCGTTTTTGAAAGCTGTTGCTTCCAGCAAAGGTGGGAACTTCAAAATAAACGTTTGTTTTCGTCTTTAAACCCCTACGTCTTTAAATTAACTACTGTTAAAAGACGAAAACAATTTAACCTTAATAACAAAATAATGTAAATCTCTAAAGGCCCGTTTACACATGCGATTTTTGATGCGATTTTTGTCGCGCTCTCCAATGCAACTTTTGTCGCATGTGTAAACGGGCGGCGATTTCGGTGCGATTCGAGTGCGATATTTGCTGCGATTTCCCAAAAATCGCCGCCAAGTTGCATCAGGTTTCGAACATGTTTGAAACCTCTGCGACATCGCGCGACAAATCGCACTGAAATCCCCGCCCGTTTACACATGCGATTTCAAGATGCAACTTGCGCGCGACAAAAATTGCATCGATAAGTGCGACAAAAATTACACAAAAAATCGCCTACAGGTGTAAACGGGCCTAAACCGGGCCTTCAGAGGTGGTTGCTTTCAAGAGCCTGAAAACAAAGAAAAAAAGCTCAGTTTATCCCAAAAGCGGGTCACGGTTGCTTACGGATCGAACCTTTTAATACAGAGTTTTACTCAATGGAGTTTTTGGCATGAGGGTGTCATTGAGGGAATCTCGTCCTTACGAGAGTGGTCGCACAAATACTTCAACTGTATGTCAGCTAAATTCTACACGTGCGTTACATTTCTTGCAGAGGCAAAATGTTTTCACAGAAGCCAGATTTGTTTCTTAACGTTTGCTAGCTATAGACCATTAAGTAATTTGGCTTAATCCACAACATGTCAATTGAAATGTTTTATCTGTGCACAAATGGCATATGACATTATACTATAATTTGAGTTTGTTGTTGTAGGATTGTTGTTGTCGTACGATGCGCGTGTAGCTTTGTGGAAGAGATATCAAACAAGCTTTGAATCAGAGGTAAATGACACCAAACACAGATCACTAGTTGTTTTCTTCTTTTATTATCAACACAGTGTTAAATAGAAAGGTGATAGGAGATTATGCTCAAGACGTTGTTATCATTAGCGTTGACTAGAAATAGCGTTACGTTGCTGGATCTTTAACGAGAATTATGTTTTTTTTATGTTTTACTAAAAATACATTTGGCCTACATAATGACATAAGCCTCCGACTGTCTCCTCTTTCGATATGAAAATCGCTCTTGCAAGTTCTATCTTCTGGCAATAGAACTCAAGCTTTTCTTTCAATTCATACCATAGCAACACTTATCACCAAATAATTATTTAATTACATTCTTCTTTCTTTTTGCATTATTCAGATTTTAGATTTAATTGAGATGTTAACTGTCCATCGGCCTTACATCTCTAGGGTGCAGCTAAGAGACGCCATTTCTTCTAAAGATCTGGTTAGTTGATAAACCGTTCCTTTGGTTGAAATGATTAACTGATAAAACCTGTGGATATTCAACAAGTCCTGCCACTAGGTCCGAAACTACAAGGCTGCTTACAGAAACGAACCAAACATGTTTTATCAAGCAATTTTGTACATTGTTTTATAGCAATGTGTCCTGTTTTCCTTTTTGACTGTTCCTGTTTCTTCCCAATCCCAACCACACCTGTTTTGCCTCCCCATTTTTACCTTGCGAATACGCCTAGCGTACGTAATGAACGAGTTACATATTATAGCAGTGGGACCAAATTGCACTCGCTCGCTCGCTCGCTCACTCGATTGGACTGTAAATATTGAGTCCGCGTTATGTTATGGTCACCTGTGTTATCCATGGTGACAGCGATGGAGGGAGGGGAGGATGGGGAGAAAGACACAAGGGGTGGGGGGTCGGTGGAGCAAAACGCCTCGGAGAGGGAAGAGTCCGAACGTTCTGTATTCACGAGTTGGCTCATAGAAGCCTTTGATACTAATTGATAACAGACGTCAGTTGGTCCAATCTTTTTTCTTTACCTTTATAGTCACGTGCTTGTGTGGAGAATCCTGAGTTGTTTGTAGTGGCCATGAGTCTTCTGAGGTGAGACGAGTTGTCTTTAAACCAGAGCCAGATTTGAGTCAACAATTACAGATATTCAACAGGTTATGGCAGAAGTGACAAATTTCATTAAGTTATTAGTTTGTTTGTTTTTTCAGCTCGTTTCTTGTCCGATCTGGTGGAAGCACACAAATTGCAAAGCTCATATCTGTATTTGGTGAAATGTGCATAGAAGAATCTAGGAAGGGAAACCAACAGGTAAGTGAGCAACCTGTGAGCAGGCTTCTCTTTGACCTGTTTGTTTCCATTTTCTGTTTGTTTCCATTTTCGTTATTTACCTAAGCTGTAACTTGTTCCTCTTCTGCTTACAGACTGTGTCCTCCCTCCCTGAGTTGTTTCCCAGCTTTTGTGGGTCGCTTGTTCAAAAACTGGCGTTAAATCCACAAGGTTAGTAATATATTAATATAATAGCTGTTCTGACAGCGTTCCAGCTAAATCTGGACCACGAGTAGTCCCTCATTTTTCCTCAGGGATAGTCTAGCTAAATCAAACAAATGAGAAAACGCAAAATTTGCATGCATGTTGCATGCATCATATTTTACAAAATATTGCATATTAAATGTAAATAAATATGGATAAGTCTACATTTGCATACTGATAGAGTCACACAAAATATGGGGCAGTACGCAGCTCTTACAAGGTCTTCTCTGATTTGCTGAGAAAACAATAAAACAAACAACACAACAATGGACCCTAGCCATGAAAACAATAGAGCTGCGTTATACACAGGTCCAATGAAATTAGAGGTTGTTAAGAGCTGCGTGGTATCTGCAAAATATGCCAAAATGTGCCTGAATATGACAGGGAACTTGGATAAATTATTGTTCGTTTTAAACTCGTGAATACGTGAAGCCAGCTGTTTTCCGCTGACCAGTACATAAGGCTTGCGCATATATTTTGCCCGTTCCAAATGCGATAGGTAATGTCACCTGCCTTAACCATGGAGACGGCGTTAGAGGAAGGGGAGGGTGGGGAGTTAGACGCAGGGGGGTGGGGGGGGGGGGGTTTGCGGGGGTCAGTGGAGCAAAACGCGTAGGGGAGGGGAGGGTTCGAAGGTTGTTTTGTATTCACGAGTTGGCTCGTAGAAGCCTATGATTGGTTGTTCTTGAAAGATAGAAATCTGTCAGTGTAACGTTTACAATAATTGCGGGCTTATTTTTATGTACCGTCATACTCAAGATAAGAAACAGTTTAAAGTTTTGTTTTCAAATGTTTCAGATGTAAGTGGTGAAGACTACATCCTTAACAATCTGCAAAGTATAAGTATTGAATTGGAGGAGCTGACAAAACATTTGTCGAAAAGGTAAGGGGCTTAAAAAGGTATGATGTTGATCTGACGATGATGATGATGATGATAGTGGCGATGATGATGTTGGTGATAATAGGGAGCTTAAGCAACGACGACGGCAACGCCAAGGAAAACGTCACTTGAAAAAAGGATTCGCGCTATTTTAAACTACTTTGCAGTTGCTCCAATTTGTTTAGTTTGTCTAATGTGACTGGATTGTCCAGGAGCTGAATTTGAAGGGATGGCTTTCCGGTTCAAATGGAGAAAGGAAAATTAACCGTCGTGTGTTCACGTTCTCCAAAAAACCTATAATTTGATCATTTGACGTTGTTGTTTTGCGGGGAACGGCAAAGAAATGTACCAAAATGTAAAACGCACGTGCAGAGGTATTGTTTTCGCTCATTAAGCCTATTGTTTTGTGCGGTTCTCGCTGCCGTCGGCGTCGTGGTTGCTTAAGCTCCCTAATGACGATGTCGACGACGACGATGATGACGACGACGATGACGATGATGATGGTGATGTCGATGTCGATGTCGATGTCAACGAGAATGATGATGGCAAAGACGACGAAGATGATGATGATGATGATGACGATGATGATGATGATGATGATGATGACACGACACGATGCAATAGCTTTAGTTGGCAATGTTTTAACTTAAACCCCGGGGGACGGGGGGAGGGGGGGACGGGGGACGGGGGTGGTGGTACTCAAGTGACGGGAAATTCTCGATTTTGGAGACTTTTCGGTTGTAGTTAGATTATAGTCCAGTAAACCTACGGATTTTTGTAGTCGAGGTTGGACAAAAATGTTGGCAAAGCATTTCTGTCAAAAATATGTTTATTGGGGGTAGATTAGTGCACAAAAAAAACCCCACTCGATTCTGACCCCTGGAACCTACTTTTACACGTGACCGTGGGAAATCCAAGATGGCCGCCAATCCAAGATGGCCGCCGTTTTAACAAATGCCTTTTCTGTGACACGGCAAAGGGCAATTGCAGAAATAAAATATCAAATGTAACTCAAAGAAGTTTGCTTGATCATATGATGATACCGATGTTGCTATGTAAGGGTCAAGGTCGACAATAAGGTCAAGGTCAAGGTAAAAAATTAAAGTTTTTTTTTAAAAAAATAAGTTTTTATACAGATTTTATTGCTATTTTGCACAGATTTTATTGCTATTTTGCTTTACACATTTGATTTAAAGAGTTCCCATGGGTAAATTTGCTTATTTTTTCCCAAAATTTGAGGTTTCAGTCGGGAGGGGGACTGGGAAGCACTTTTCTATTTTTTCCGGTCAGCGGTATTCACCATTAAAATACGATGCCAACGCTTGAATCATTGGAAGTTTCTCGGGCTATGGTTATGGTTTAAGGTGAGTTTTCTTTAAAAAGGCTTTATAAATTAACAGATAGGGAAGTGCTTTGCAATTCTGCGACATTTAAAGGTGATTTTGACAATAGTTTGGCGAATATTCTAGCATTTTTATACTGGTGTTTGAAACCGAAGATTCGGTATCCAGTCTGTCACTGCAAAAATAGCCTGGTTTAGCTTCAAGAACTAGGTTTGAATTCAGTTTCTTTTCAAGCCTGTAGTTCTATAAAAAGCCGCTTTCTGTTCTTTGATGAATATTGGAGGATTTCCTGATAAATAACAAACATTTTTTAAGGATCAGCAGAATCTTTTAGGACACTAAAGTGACAATCGAGGCTACTTCATTGTGGCTCTAGTTTGATTGAAAATGGCCGTTTTTGCTATGTTCTCTACAAAAAGTATAATAGTTATAAGTGTTATCTTTATTTAACTGGATGTGAAGTGATTACCTATTGAGTGTATTCTAAAATGTCAATTAATTATTTCTGCTTTTAGAAATGTCCAATGACTTCTACTTCTTCAGACGAGCTCATTTGCCTGTTGTGCAAGGTGACCATATCTCAAAAAGAAGCTTTTGCTCGCGTGGGGAAAGCAGGTCTTGAAACTATAAACAAGTTTTCCCAACAGTATAATGAGCTAAATCCTGAATCAGCATATCCTATTTTCGCATTTGATGAAAGTAAAAAACAGTATGTGCATGAAAGCTGCCGAAAGAACCACAATAATGCTCGTCGATATGATCAGTTGAAACGAAAGTTAACGAATGTCCAGGAGCCCCCGCCTCCAAAACGTCGATCCAGTAGTTCCAGATTTTCTTTCAAGGCCGACTGTTTTATCTGTGGTAGTTTTGTCGACCAGGAAAAGGCCAAGAAACTCCCAAACCACACCGAATATGAGTTCAACACTGTCATGTCTTTAACCATTCAAGAAACAATACGAAAACATTGCAATGAGCGTCTGAAGGAGCAAGATGATGCATGGGCGGATGCAATTTTACGAAGAATGGCAGCCATTCATGACCTACCCGCAGAGGAAGCAATCTATCACCGGCGCTGTTATAAGTATTTCTGCTCGCCGCGAAGGTATAACTTAGAAGATCTAACCGCCAATAACGATGGGCCGATTCCAAAAAAGCGTGGGCGGCCAGCTGGCTCGTGCGATGAGGAAAAGCAGTTTGCATTTATGAGTGTTATTGACTATCTCGAAAGCAACGACGATGAAACCGTAACCTTAGACGAACTTTATGATGTGATGCAGCGTTGCTCTGAAAGTGATGAGGTATATTCGAAGAAATCGCTACAGCGCCTCCTAGTAGAACACTATGGCGAAAAGGTATCAATTACTTCATCTAAACAGCAACCTCTGGTTGTTACCCTTACTTCAAATGTGAAACAAATTTTACAAGAGGCCCATAAAAAACTTTCTCAAGACTGGTCTGACATCAATGAGCTGATTGCCATAGTAGGAGACTACATCAGAACTGAAATCAAGAACATCGAAAAGCATAATAATGTGTATCCCGAAGCTACCGATATGGGCTCAGTACAGCACAACCTTTCAATCCTGCCCCCTTCACTGTGCTTTCTACTAAGCACAATTATTAAGGGCAAAAATGTCGACCTCAGACGTGCCTCGCTAGGTCAAGCCATGATGAGCGCGACCTGCCCTAAGCGCTTTCTAAATCCATTACAAGTGGGACTAGGTGTAACACTAGATAACAAATATGGACACCGCGATCTCATAGATTTATTATACACTCTAGGGTTTAGTTCGTCATATTCTGAGTGCAGCCTGTATAAGAGGAATGCAGCAGTTGTACAGGGTGTAGACAAAAGTGAGATGCCATCTGGGTCATTGCTTCACTTGATCGCTGATAACGTTGACCATAATGCATGCACGCTCGATGGAGAGAATGTTGTCCATATGATGGGACAAATGGGAGCTATAACTCCGGCAATACCCAACAGAAATAACATAGAACGAAAGAAAGTCAGCCTTGATACAATCCGGAAAATTGGTGAGCACCGAGTTGTGTTTCAGCAAGACCCTAAGGCGGTTCTCAAGAACATTAAGTATAGTACTATCCGAGAACAGGCACAAGACATAGACAATAGCAGAATTGACATTATGTGGCAGGTATCAATGCACGCATCTCGCCCTCGTCCTTTATGGTCCGGCTATATGGAAAAACTGCACAAAGGTTCGCCAAACCAAGGCAAAAGCACGCAGCTTTTTCTGCCCATGATCGATTTGACGCCCAGTAATCCAACATGTGTCCGGTCAACACTTGAATACTTGTGCGACATTGCCAACAAGCAAGGTGTAACTCCAATAATCACGTTCGACCAACAACTGTATTGGATCGCTTATATGGTCATTGAAGACCAACCCAGCACTAGTCGCCTACGCAAAGTTGTTTTGCTACTCGGAGGGTTTCATACTCAAATGAGTTTCCTGGGTGCAATTGGACATATCATGGATGGGTCAGGTCTTAAAGAGATGATAGCACAAGTGTATGCAGAGGGTTCTGTCGATCATATGTTAAGTGGTAAGGCAGTGTCGCGTGCAGTGCGTGGTCATCTCCTAGTGGACAGTGCCCTCAACATATTGTCTACATCTGCTGCACTTCAGTTACCAATCCCTGATTTAACAGGTGAGTTTTGTGGTGTTTTTTGTTTGCGCACTCCGATTGATCGTTTTTTAAAGAAGCATTTTTTTCTATTTCAATGGTCAGATATGTCAAGCCATATCCAACCCAAGCCAAGCGCCCAAAGCTCAT
Source organism: Dendrophyllia cribrosa (assembly GCA_024195265.1). Taxonomy (NCBI): domain Eukaryota; kingdom Metazoa; phylum Cnidaria; class Anthozoa; order Scleractinia; family Dendrophylliidae; genus Dendrophyllia; species Dendrophyllia cribrosa. The sequence continues at coordinate 1,987,810 of JAJLRJ010000013.1, read as the reverse complement.
CGACAAGTCAACAGACTACGCAAGGTTCAAAGTTTATAGTTTTGTTGTAAAAAACACTTCTGGCCCTTTTGTTTTCATTGACTAACGCTGCTTTTTTTTACTTAAGAAACGAGACAAGAGACATGTATGCCAGACCAAATACCACCCGAGACAAGCGCCCAAAGCTCATCGGCAAGTCAACAGACTACGCAAGGTAAAGTTTATAGTTTTGTCGTAAAAAAAGAACACTTTTGTGCCCTTTTGTTTTCATTGAATAACGCTGCTTTTTATTTAAAGTAACGAGTCAAGAGACAAGTATGCCAGACCAAATACCACCCGAGACAAGCGCCCAAAGCTCAAGACAACCAACTACACAAGGTAAAGTCATTTGCATTAGTAACCTATATTTCACTGAACAATGTATATTTACAACCATTGTTCTGTTTTATATATTTAGGAGATGATAATTCTGCTCTACTCGTTCGTGTCAACCTTCTGGTTAATGCAGTGAAACAGGGCAAGCTACCTTTGGGTGAAGCATTGAAGAGCAGTGCGATTGATAGCATACAGAAGGCAAGAGATGACTGGCGCGCCAAGATGACGAACCATCGGACCGCAAAGCTGTGGATCCAGTACCAGCGCATGATAGAGATACTGCGCGCATTCATCCGCTCGGTGCGCATCGGCGACTGGTATCTTTATCTTCAGTGTCTTTGTGACATGCACCCGTATTTTGCAGCTGCCGGTCACAATAACTACACAAAGTCTCTATCAATTTTTATCCAGAAGATGCAAGACCTGCAGACAAATCATCCAGATGTGTACGAGGCATTCAGTAAAGGACTTTTTCCAGTTCGTAGGACCGAGGGAGTTTGGGCAGGCATTCCCACAGATCTCTTTATTGAGCAAGTCCTAATGGCAGGCATAAAGTCTAGTGGAGGCCTGACACGTGGCAGAGGCTTTGAGGAAAGCACCCGTTTGCTGTTTATGTTGTCCAGACCAATCTGCGCAGAGGTTTGCCATTCCATTTTTCGTGTTGCTGGACTGACCTCAGACAAGCCAGATGACCATCGTGACCTGCAACAATCACGAATCAATCGCGACATGTCGGACATCCAGAAGCTGCTTGAGGTGTTTATTGAACGTGATCCATTCAGCTCGGCTTCTAATAAGCTTGTGAGCCTATCGACAGGCTTAGTTGGAGATCAGTCCGTGAATGCTGATGATGCTCAAGCCGTGGGGAAGCGGGTCATTTCATCCATGAGTGGCTGCTGTGTAGCAGATTACAAGTTTTCTCAGAAGGATCAAGTTAAGACTCTCGCGTCGGCAACCTATGCCAAAACCTCTTCTGGGGAACGAATCGAAATCAATCCCTCCCATTTGTACCAGCGTCTCTTACTTATGGGTGTAGGAGAGATCCCTCTTCGTGAGCTTCTTCAGTATGAGCTGTGTTCATTACCATCATCACTTTTCGACAACAGTTTGCAAATGCGCACAGGTGACAAGGCGGAACTGATACATCATTTCATGAAGCTTGTTCCTGCCTCTGTTATTTTGAGATTGCCGAAATCAGGTCTTCAGTTTGTAGTGGATGGAGGTGGCTTGCTTCACAAGTTCCAGTGGCCAAAGAACTCCACCTATGCTGAGATATGCCAGACGTACGTCAGGCATATCCATAACAGCTATGGCGAGGGTATGCTTGTTGTCTTTGACGGGTATCGAGGCCCAAGCACTAAAGACGAGGCTCATCGAAAAAGATCAGGCGTAGAAGTCGGCGCATCGGTTGCTGTCTCCGACGAAATGCGTCTGTCGATGAAGAAGAAGGCATTCCTTGGAAATGGATCAAACAAGCAAGCCCTCATCAATCTGTTAGCGGAGAAAATGGAAGAGCAAGGCATCCGAGTAGAGCACGCAGAGGGCGATGCCGACTACACGATATGCAGATCGGCGTGTGTTTCTACGGCTACCAAGCCAACAGCAGTTGTTGCGGAGGACTCAGACGTGTTTCAGTTGATGGTGCACCATGTTGATGACACGCAGTTTGATCTTTATATGGTAATGGCCAAACAAACAGTGTGTATCTCTCGTTTAAAGAAGAAGATAGACCGATCCCTTTCACATGGTTTACTGTTCTTACATGCACTGAGTGGGTGTGACACCACGTCAAGGCCGTTTGGTTTGGGAAAGGTGACAGTCCTGAAAAAGTTCGCGCTTCTGAAGGATTCCGCAAAGGTCTTCATGGACAAATCATCTTCCAAGGGGGCAGTGGAGAAGGCAGGGGAAAAAGCCCTATTGGTGCTTTATGGGTGCCCAGAAAGTCGAGACCTAACATCTGCCCGTGTTGAAAAGTTCTCTATGAAAGTAGCGACATCTGCAGGCTATGTTCCCCCAGAAAAGCTCCCCCCTACTTCAGACGCGGCGAGATTCCACAGCCAGCGCACTTATCACCAGGTTCAGGCATGGCTGGCCAATGATCTTCCTCCTGAGGAATGGGGTTGGCAAGTATGTGCTGATGAACTCTATCCAGTGCGAATGCAACAGTCAGCGGCTCCGGAAAAGCTCCTTCAAGTTATACGGTGTAATTGCAGTGGTAATTGCCAAAAGAAGAACTGTACTTGCCAGAAGAATGGTCTCCGGTGTTCATCGGCCTGTGGCCAGTGTAAAGGTATTTCTTGCCTTAATGGCCCACAAATAGAGAGCGGAATCGAAGATGACGACGATGGGGATGATACATAGTATGGTTACCTCTGGTTGAGAAACTATATTCCTGCACAGTCAATGTGTTATCATGTTAAAGTTGCCGCCATTTTGGATTGAACCACTTCCTAAATACAAACACTTCTAGTGGGTAACATTGAATAAAACTCGGCAGGCATATGGAACTTATGATATTGATAAACTTTCAAAAACGAAAATGTTGTTAAAATGTTTACTAGTGTGGTGAAGAGACAGTGTGTATATTTGGCGGCCATCTTGGATTGGCGGCCATCTTGGATTTTCGAAATGCCTAGGCTACAACAACTTCCCGGGTGCCACATTGAACAGAACTTGACGGGCAATTTCTACCGATGATAATGGTTATGTTTCTGAGAAAAAAAACTTTGTTTAATTGGCTAATACCATTCTGAGGAGGCAATAATGTAAAACGGCGGCCATCTTGGATTGGCGGCCATCTTGGATTTCTCACGGTCACGTGTAAAAGTAGGTTCCAGGGGTCAGAATCGAGTGGGGTTTTTTTTGTGCACTAATCTACCCCCAATAAACATATTTTTGACAGAAATGCTTTGCCAACATTTTTGTCCAACCTCGGCACCTATTTACTGGACTATTATGGCAGGGGTTTTTGGGGGGTTAAGATTAATTTATGATTGTTTGCAAAATAATTCCATTATTAGAGTGATTGACAGGCTGAAAACCTCAGCCTCAGTTTACAGACTCGCTCCGTTTAATATTGAGAGGCCGACAACTTTACAAAGGAACTGATAAATATGTACATAAATTAAGCACATTAACATAGGTTTACATAAGATTGCATACGCTCAGAAGAAAAAAAATAGTGTGCTTGAAAAGGCCCATCAGAAACATTGGCTGTTGCAGTCAAATCTTGATGAAAAATTACATCATAGCATTGGGTCTACGTTTCCAAGGCCATGCCCATCCTGGTTATCGCAGTGAGTGGGATTTTGTGCTTAAGGACGTTCGCGCTAATTGTTTATGCGCATCCTTACTGCGCACGCAATTCATGTCGTAACGCCATGCTACGTCATGCACGAGCGCGCGCGCAAGAGAAGAAATCTAAGCACATAAAGGGCTGATAGCCGTTGTGTTAACTTTGCTTAGATTTAACTCGCTTGGATGGTCGGTGACCCCCAATTTTTTTTTCATAGATAATTTTCTTTGTCAATTCTCGACAGATTGTGAAAAAATGAACAAAAAATCAATGTAGGAAGTTTAAATTTTTTCCATTTTTCTACCCGCGCGCCGTCGAATCCTGCCAACTTGCGGCTGTCAGAGTTTGCAAATGCTGTCGTTTAAAGATGAAGTTTACTTCAAGAAACGTCACCAGTTGAATGAATTTACTAAACAGACCTACTCGCATAAAATTTGGGAAAGAAAATTGCATTTTAGAGATTCATTTGCAATATTTTTAGACTAACAGATATTGGGGTCACATCCCGTAAGGAAGACCAATTTTTCAAAATTAGGGTCGCCTTTCAGATAGCTTATCTCAGAAACGAAGTCGGTGACCCCCTCATTTTTTTGCATTTCTGACACGAGTTACTCATAACCTAGCTGTAGCAAAAGTTTTATAAAAAAATCAATGTTAGAAGATTTTCGCGCGAACGTCCTTAAATACAACTTTATCAGTTATCATAGTGCAACTTGAGTGGGTCAAATCAAACAAAAACAAGGCAAAACAACGTGATAATATTTTTGATTAGAGTCTTCGTCCGTTTTAAAAGCCTTTAATTTCGCTTTTAGTAAAGCTCACTTAATAGCCGATACATCTATTATTAAAACACAGGCCACCGCGGCGCGCTAATGGAGGATGGTAATTTGCTTTGTTTGGTTTTGGCGCGCATATCCAGCTAAAGATGTTGGAAGGGAAAATTTTTCTTGTAATAATGCAAAAAGCTATCAGAGGGGAGCATATACAATTTAAAAAGAAACCGATGCAAAGACTACTTAATAGTCTAGATCAAATAAATCGGCTGAAAATGTTAGTGTGTAGTGTCCATTGTCTGAAATGAATTTTGCACACACAAAGAATCCTTGTTTTGTCGAGGTTTAAAAAACAGTTCAAATATGCGGCTTTCATCCTGTAGGAAACATGAAAATTACATTTCCCTTATCAGAACGTCTTAAATCAATTCCATTCTGAAAAACGAGTGATATACCTGATAAATTTGCCTACAATTTCCGCTAATTGTCCATTGGAATGGTTTGTTTGCTTGTACTTTCAATCCGGTCAACCAAGAATATTATTTTAATAAAGAATCGGCTCCTTTAGTGGATAGATGCGATCGAACCTGTCATTTTCGGCTTTTTTTATTTCTTCTCTGTATGGTTAACAATGACGCCCTGTTTCATAATAAGAAAATATCGAATTTGCAAAATATTGAAAATCAAATGGTACCTAAAGAATGCAATGCTCCAAAGCTTCCATTTGAATGGTCACACAGACTCAAAAGTTAGAACCACCTTGTACAGCATAATAGACCATAATAAACAGCACCATAGGAAAGTACTGCTCAGTAGCTTTTATTTGAATGGTCACACTTTAGGATTTCATCTACAGACTCATAAGTTAGAACCACCTTGTACAGCATAATAAACAGTACCACAGGAAAGTACTGCTCAGTAGCTTTTATTTGAATGGTAACACTTTAGGATTTCATCTACAGACTCGAAAGCTATTGAGCAGTACTTTCCTGTGGTACTGTTTATTATGCTGTACAAGGTGGTTCTAACTTTTGAGTCTGTGGATGAAATCCTAAAGTGTGACCATTCAAATGAAAGCTATTGAGCAGTACTTCCCTGTGGTACTGTTTATTATGCTGTACAAGGTGGTTCTAACTTTTGAGTCTGTGGATGAAATCCTAAAGTGTGACCATTCAAATGAAAGCTATTGAGCAGTACTTCCCTGTGGTACTGTTTATTATGCTGTACAAGGTGGTTCTAACTTTTATTTGAATGGTCACACTTTAGGATTTCATCCACAGACTCAAAAGTTAGAACCACCTTGTACAGCATAATAAACAGTACCACAGGGAAGTACTGCTCAATAGCTTTCATTTGAATGGTCACACTTTAGGATTTCATCCACAGACTCAAAAGTTAGAACCACCTTGTACAGCATAATAAACAGCAACACAGGAAAGTACTGCTCAATAGCTTTCATTTGAATGATCACAGTTAACCATTTCACTCTGAATTTCTAACAACATTTCGCGAGATTTGAGAACTGACTATGTGATTCTCTTCTTGACCTAGCCGCTTAATTGGTAAAAATTGACCAAGGAGAGATGTGAAACTAAAAGCTTTTTTGTTGATATGACTTTCTTTATTAGTCTATCATGCAGTGGTCCATTAAAAGTCGGCAAAACAGTTTGCCGTGTTGTTTTTTTCTAAAAATATTACCTTGGTATAATTAGTTATGCATTAAAACTGACATGTTATTTATCTGAAGCTCAATTTTTCTGTCGCATATGCTTTGGTATATCAGTTATCCCTTTGTGTTGTAATAAACAGTGGTTCGTTAAATGGCAGATAGAGTTGGAATTTTGACATCTTTTCAAACCAATATACCCATCTTTTTGGATTTAATTTTTTAAGTCGGAAAGATTGTTGAATGAAAAAAAGACACCCACATTTCGGTACCCTTTGGCGATTGTTATAAAACTAAATAAAAACCGTGAATAACACAAAACAATTTGCGAGCTTTTTGGGGTAGACATTCATGGCCCGCCATTCGTAAAAAATTTCCGAAATTTCGTAATGGCTCCGAGTCTCGTAATGGTTCCGAATTTCGGAATAGTTAGCGCGGAATATTTGCGCCATTTAAAAACCTAATTTATTCACCGCATGTCGGTTGATGTAATATATCATTCTTACTTAATCGGAAAAAATACTTTTATCAGCTGTTCAATGCAAACTGCAACTTATGTTCGATTTTTGACACCAATTACTGAGAACGAAAAAGCATCCAGTTTTGTCTGAATGTTAAGTCAAATGCCTTTTTAAAAAGGTCGCCGTCAACTTTCGTTACCTGTCTTCCTAAAACCAATTTACGACTGTTAAGTTTTTATGTTAAACGTGTTTACGCAGTACATTTTCGTGCATAATACAAAACCTTTTATCATTAATCTAATTATTTGAACGTCACATTTCAAAGTCGAGGAATGAAATGCAAATTTCAGAAAAATACCAAAAATCGATCAGCCCACTTTCCGTCCAAATACAATTAAAGCATATATAACAAACTTTATCTGCGCGATGTACTGCTTTCCAAGTCAGGTACAGTTCGTATTCAACCATTTTTATGGTTATTAATTTGTTTCGACGCGACTTAAATACGACGGATATGAATTGAAGGCACACTGCTTATGGGCTGATATATCGTGTATTCATGTTTATGGCCAGGAGCTTTATTATCTTGAAATAGTATAGACTTGCCACAAGTCAACCTTCGCTTTTTTAGTCGAGTTTCATTCGATAAATTTGCGCGCGGAATTAAGTTAAGAACCTAACTTAGCGAAAATGAGTATTGGAAGGGACTTGTGGCAAGTCTAGAAATAGTATTGAACGCAAAGAAATATGAACTAAAGAGACAAAAGTAACGATGGCTCAAAATTTTGCCAGAAGAGCAATTTTGATTTCTTGACCGTCTGTCACGAAATCAAATTTGATGAACTGCCGATGAACTGTAATCCACCTCCATCCTTGCAATCCTACACTTTTTCTTCAAAATAGTAATTCTGTTTTGCTCTATAGAATCTTGTTATCCAATTTCGTTGTATATTTTGTGGCATTTGGCGATGTAACATGGGAATTAAGTAAGCAACAATTTGTTATTTCGTCGAGACAGTGTGGCAATAGATCTGTATTCTTGATTGTCATAATAAAACAGCGGGTGGTGTACAAATTTTAGACACCACAAGCCATTGATAAAAACCTACTTTAGGTTTATTAACTTTATACAACTTGTGAATACCACAAAATAGTTTGAGAGGTTTTCCCCCTAGGCATTTGCGTGGTATATTTGCGGTGTTTTAAAATCAACATCAGATTTCTTTCAAGTCTAATTTAATTTGTTGTACATCGCTCTATTTCTGACGTCATCAAAATTCTAAAATCCGGCTAAACAGGTTATTCGAAACGGCCCATCTTACCGGTTCTTCATATCAGCAATAGTACCCTGGGTGCCAGAGGCTTGTCTCGCGCTCTCATCTCTCTCATTACACGCCTCTTATGTCTCTTATATTTTCGCCGTAGTAATCGTTGTGCCAAATTTCACGTCAATACATTACATTGCTTTGGAGATAAAGTATTTAAATGTTTCTGGCGGTGCGGCTGAGCGTCTCTGTGTAAGAAACAAAAAAATATATTTTTCACTCAGCTTGTGGACTTTTCTAAAGCGAGGATGTAAATCATAGGCGTTTAAATCTATGAACTAAACAGAAACAATTATAAAGAAAATTTAGTTGCATTTTAAGTATTTCTTAAACATGTAAATTCGGCCGCCATGTTGGTGTACCAAAGTGTCCACCGCGGTCAAACGAGAGAAATTTGCAAAAGTTAAGCAAAGTACTTCAAAGTTAAGGTGTCATTTTCAATGTTTAAAGTTTAATATATTACCAATACACTGTCAATTCACTAAACGTTTTGAAAGTTCACTCAAAAAGTTCTAAGCGTTTGAAAACTATAAACTGCAGAATTGTCGGTGCCATTTGCCAACACAATTTGCTCAGGCACGAAGCATTTTGGTCAGTTTTCAACGAAAAGAAGCTCATTATTTTGAGAAAGATGAAAAGATAGTTACATAAACTAATTATTTTATACATCCTCGCCCATGTTTCCACTTTTAAAATATTAAATGAAATCCCACTAAATAAAACGAAAAACGCCTCGGACGTTTGACCGCGGTGAAACCAAAGTGGTACACCAACATGGCGGACGCATACAAAGTTCTCTAATTTTTGAAATATTATTCTCCCCATAACTCGGTTATTAAAGGTCGTTGGGTTTGACAATTTTGCCAAGTAGTTTCGTTTTGCATTCTCTGCAACATCTTTTTCTTGGGTTGCTCTCAAATCCAGAAAAACAAACTGCTTGCGCAGATGAAAACAATCTATTAAAAAACAACTTTATCAGTGGTTCATTACAGAGTATACTTTGTATCGCCTTTTCAAAGGAAAAATGTCATCCAATTTGTCTTGATTCTACGCTTTTGAAACATTGGTAGTCGTCAATATTGATAACCCTAAGCCTTTTTTTTTTCAAAACAATTTGCGAATGTGAAATTTTCTTCATAAACCTGTTTACACATTATATTCTCTTTCGTCCATAATGCAAATATTTTATTGTTATTCTAATTATTCAGTGTTAACGTCGCATTATGATGTGGAATCAGTGAAATTCGTATTTCCAGAAAAATAGCTGAAAATCACTTAATTTCCGTTCAAATACGTAGCAAGTAATAAAATTTACCTCTATGATTTATTGTTTTCCAGTCGATATTGGTCACATTCATTCATTTTTATCCTCCTACATTTTTTCGATGCGACCTAAATTCGACACATAAATTAAGGATAAAACACAACCTGTGTGTTCTTAATTGAAATAATTAAATGCCATGCGATGTCCACATTTTGTCATCTATTCGAATTTAAGGAAGGAGCCACATTAGTCATTTTAATTCTTAGGTAAACGTCATCATTAAAGCTTTTTGCCTTCTTTGGTAACCTGCTTTATCTCGTTCGACACTTGCAAAAATCCTTGAATAAAGCACAACAATTTTCTAACATATTTACGCTATATATTATTCTGTCTGCATAAAACAATGTTGGTATCATTAAGGTTTTTATTGAAGGCGGAGCGAGATATCGATCTAAATGCAAATGGTAATACTCTACTGCTTAAAAGTACACAATCTTTGTTAATTTCCGTCTTTTTAAGAAGGAATTGACGTCTTTGTGGCTGCGATAAGAAGATAAAAGTCCTTCGTTTCACGTTGGCGGAAGGCAGTCTCGGCGTTTGCTTTAAATTTTCTTCAAGATTAGTACAAGTGTCTTCATTGCGCGAGAGAGTTTTCCTCTTGTCGTCAAGCAGGTTAATTCTATTTTCTCTCAGAGATAACTAAGCGAGAAGCCAAACACATACCCGGCTAAGCACTATCACCGAATACACGGCTAAAGCACAAATTGTCGCTGTGTGAAATCTCAAGGAGTAAAGATCAGTTCGTCAAGATCAATGCAACTGAGTTACTGATCATCGGATCTTCATTAGCTGTGAAAGAGATTCCCAACAGACTACATAGCGGTCCCTCTGAAGCCCTTTCTGGCCAGGAAGGTTGACCGAGAAGCAAATCACATGTTCGCTTGAAGATTTTTTCTGTGTGTAATCCAATCTCAAGGCGCCAAAATCACTTCGACGAGATCAGCATCGACAATTGCAAGGTTCCTGTTATCATATCTTCATTACCTTTGAGAGTTCTGTTAGACGTCGAGTAGTCCCTTACTAGCAGTAACAAGAGCATTACAACAAACAACAACAACAAAAAATTGGTATTTTGGCCCTCAAATACCTTGACATATACCCTTTCTTACTTTTATTGGAAAGGACCATCGTTTACTAGGGCGTTGGCAATAAACCGTCTCCGCGTCGAAATCCAGACGAACCAGTAAAGAGCCTCGTGCATAGCCAACGACGCTACCGATAAAGCAAACGTCTGAGTTAATAATTTTATTTATTTTATAGACTAGACTGTCCCATTTCTATTTGGATTCAAGATTTATTAGATTTCATTTGAAAGTCACACTGTGCGATTTATCCACCGACTCAAAGGAAAGCACCGCTTTGAACAGCGTCATTATAAATAGAACCGCAGAATATACTTACGTATTTAAAAGGTAACACTTTAGGATTTCATTCACGAGACTTAAAAGTTAAGAACCACCTTTACCAGCATAATAAACAGCACCACAGGAAAGTACTGCTCAGTAGCTTTCATTTGAATGGTCAAACTTTAGATTTCATACACAGAGTCAAACGTTAAAGCCAGCTTGTTCAGCGCATATAAACAGCTTTGATGGATGCCAATAGTACGAATTCATCAACACCCGAAGCATGGAGTGATCTTACCACTCCTACAATGAAATGGTTCTTTCGTCTGCTTTTCTCCGCAATCTTGTTCATCGGTTTACTTGGAAATGGTGCCGTTTGCCTGGCTATTGCCACGAAGCAGCGATTACGAACAACAACTAACCTCCTGGTGCTAAACCTCTCGGCTTCGGACTTCATTTTCGTAGCACTGTACACTCCAACTCAACTCTCCTTCTTCGAGAACAACTACAGCTGGGAGATGGGTGATGCCATTTGTAAACTCGCCTACACAGTCCTACCAACCTGTTTGTCCTCTACCGTGGGTACCCTCCTGTGTATCGCTCTCCTGCGCTATAAAGCGGTATCAAACCCCATTCACGTGCGTTTCGGAATGACTCATAAGACAACAGCGGTCGTGATAACTGTGACATGGCTGTTATCTCTACTCACTGGATTGCCAGTTCTCCTTGTCGCGAAAACCACACGTTACAAAGACAAGATATTTTGCGACGAGGTTTGGCCAGTTGACAAACCGTACAAACAGGTCTACTGGATTCTTATTTTCCTTATCCAATACGCTATCCCACTTGTGGTCATCATGTTCTTGTCCATTGCCACAGTGTTCAAGGTTAAACGGAGCCGCTCTCGCGTGTTACCAACTGCCTCGACCACCAATAACGGAGACAACTCGATTGCAAGTGTTTTGAACGCCAGTGTGAGGCAGAGACGAAGACAGGAAAGTAACATGTCCAGAGTATTAGCATGTTTGGTGATCTTGTACGCCATCTGCATGCTTCCACAACATGTGGTGTTCTTCTGGATGACATATGGTCATTTGATGAAACAGAAATACTCTCTATTTATCTTCACCACGGCTAACATCTTCCCTATTGCTAACAGCGCGTTGAATTGTCTGATCTATGGCAGTTTACATAAGGAGTTGAAAACTGGCTTTAAAAACTGTCTTAAATGTGCTTGAAACGGCAGTTAGATCTTCCACTGACATATTAATCTGTATGTTTGATTTCTGTAAGCTTGTTTTAGGCCGTGACAATGTGAAAACTAGCTATAAAAACTGTTTTGATGTTTCTTAAAAAACAGTTAGATCTTTCACTGAGAGCCCTGATATGCCAATCTGTGTGTTTGATTCCTGTAGTCTTGTGTTAGGCCGTACGAATGGAAAAAATGTCTTAAAATGTGCTTGAAATGGCAGTTACATCTTTCAATGAGATACTTCACAAGGACTCAATCTGTGTATTTGATTTCTGAAGTTTTGTTTTAGCCGTGGGAATATGTCACACGCTTGATCATGTTTTATAAGAACTTTAACTGATTTTAACACCAATCATATGCTAAATAGGACATCTAATATATAAGATAACTTTCTTGTATTAGCCATATAAGTTGTGTACGGAAACCAAGAGTAATCTTCTTTCAGTCATATATAAGTTCAAATATAAATGTCTTTCTTTCTGATACATCTTTTCGCCTATTTCTTTTTTGGAACTTTGCTAGAACTGCAAGTTTCCCTGTAAAAATAAAGTTAAAAGCAAGTAAAGAAAACCTTGGATTTGTTTTTTATCATTTAGTTAAGTGCACTGTTGGATTTTTGTTTTTATTCATAACTGTTATTAAAAAACGTAATTGAATTACTTTTTGTTTTGAACCTATTAGTACAATTTGCATTTCGTGTAAGTTGCATCTAAGCTGCAGTAAGCATATTTTGTCTACATCTGTGATAAGAAGCAGACATATTGTAAATAAGATGGAATAAAATGTGATCAATTAATACAATATACTGCATTTTGTTTGGTCATTTCCTATGATCGATGAGAGTACAGATGCGGACATGGCGGACAGTTGGACCAGATTATTCTGGAAAGAACGAGTGGAACTATTGACAATTATATAAGAAACTGAAACGAAAAGTAGTTTTGTTGACGTGGAAAATGCCGAAATTAGAAAAGAAAACCTCGAACAGTCATGATCAGACAGTCGAGTGCTACGAGGCTAATTTTTTCTTCCCTGTCAGTGTCCAACAAGCCGTACTTTTTCGTTCTTAACACAATTTGACATCATGTGTAATCTATAACTGAACAGACGCACGGCGCACGGCAAAATGGAATCTATTTGTTAAATAGGCACAAAGAATTAAGATTCAGTTGAGCCTGCGATATGTAATGGTCGCCTGCCTTACCCATGGGACGGCGTGGGTGGGGAGGGTGGGTAGTTATACGCAGGTGGTGGTGGGTAGGGGTGTGGTCGGTGAAGGGGAAGGGGAAGGTCCGAACGTTCCGTATTCACGAGTTGGTTCATAGGAGCCTTTGATTATTGTTCTTTATCAGTTCACATATATATATAACTTTAAGAGTCCGTCCTCCTAGTTATATTTCTCTAGTTCTTATTTCGTTTTCCGATGACAAGTTTGTATTGTCGTTCTATATTTTTATTTTCTCCAGTGATTGTTTTGCCGTGTGGAAGACCCTGTGGTGTTTCCCTTCCTGGGAAACTCGTGTTCTTGGTTTGTCGCTTTCAAGCTGTAGAGAAGAGGTGATACTAAAAAACAACGTTTTTCATAAGAAAGATGCAATGTTCAGCATGTCACGAGCATGGGACAAAGAAAAATCCGAGTCCCTACCGGAATCTTAATATGAGTCCCTGACCCGAATCTTAATCTGAGTCCCTACTGGAATCTTAATCTCAGTCCCTGACTGGGATCTGAATATGAGTCCCTGACCGGAATCTGAATACAAGTCCCTGACAGAAAACCCCCCGTGACCTTCCAAAAACCGGTCAGACGAGTTATTCTTGGCTTGCACATGACGTCATAAAAATTCAAAAATCTAAACTTTACATCCTACAAAGCTGTTTCTAACTTTGTATGTAGATACCAGTGGAAAGTTTCAGGTTTTAACGATGTTTTGCTCTAGATTTGTAAAGGTTTTAAATGTGTCACGCAATTCGTCACGCTATTTTAGATAAGTCGTGAAAAGCATGATAAACAAAATTGAACCAGTTGAAAGTTATTTTTGCATCATAGATGCTTATAAGTCGATTTAATGTGACTTATAGTGAATCCAATCTTTTGTGATGAGATTTTTGCGTAATTATGACATGGAAGTTTTGGCCGCCATGTTGGTGTACTTAATTGGTACACCAACATGGTCGCTTCATACATTTATACTGAAAATGTCTAATGCTCGTTCGCCAATAACTCTTGAACGAAATGCTCTTACGCTTCAAAATTTGGCCCAAATGTGTAGTTGTAAACTCTCTACAATTCCATAAACATTTCGGAATCGAAATCTGTTTTTTAATGCTTCTGAATTTTGATATGACATGATATGACGTTAGGGAAAGCCAAAATTGGTACTCACGGCGAGTTACAATAATATTGTAGACACATTCAGTTGGAACACCTTTTGCCAATGTAAATTTATGGAGCTTTTTTCATTTTTATAAGGTACTTGATAGCTGCATCAATGTTTTCTGCTGGTTTCATATTCCTCCAATGACAGACAAGCACATTTCTTTAAAGGTAAAACCTGAATAATGTCAGTCATAATTTATTTTCATTCCTGCTTGACGTTTTTTGTCGATAATATCACTTTTATTCTGATTATCTACGTGTTGCAGATAGCATTGAAAGAAATCCTTCCTCCTCTACGTCTTCTTAAATCAAAAACCAGGCTGCAATTCGCGGATCTTCGGTACATCGTATTTACAAGTCCTGTATTGCATGCACCGCAGGCCGCCATTTTGTTGGGAAGGCTGTTGATGGTGTTCCTGCGCGATTCGGTTGGCGGACATTTGGTGTTCAGCAATGTTGTTCAAATGGCAAGTAGAAACTTTTGAATTTTTTTTTGCTTGTACAGTGGACTACTACTATGTTGAATATTGGTTATCTCCCTCACTTTTCAGACAAATGAAGCAATACTTGGGTTCACCGAGATATGAATTTTGTTTTTACGAATATCATTTTTCGAGAACGTCCGAAGATTGCCAAAGTTTTCCGAGGAAGATCCGAAGATGTTTCGATTACATTTGATTATATACCAATACCTACCTTTTAGTTTGTTCGATGGTTTTAACGGTGGGAAAAAAATGATAGCAAAGATACATATCCATTCGCATTTTTAGATATTTTCACTAATGTTGAAATATGATTTTTTTCAGTTAAGGCTCATTTAGACGGCACAACTTTGTCGCATGCGATTTTTTTGTAGCCCGATCTGCTTGCGTCAGGCGAAAATTGTATACAACTCGCATCATATAACATTATTTGTGGCTACGATTGTCGTAGGGGTTTTAAAACATGTTACCTTATCCTACAACTTTTTTCGTGTTGCATGCAAGTTGTAGGCTGATTTAGACGACGCGATTCGTGTTGTATGAATGGCGTGAGCAGGTTGCATGCGATAGTTGTAGGCAAAAGTTGTGCCGTCTAAATCAGCCTTTATAGAAATCTTAATTATTTTTTTCACTAAAGTGTAAAAAGTGCTTCACCCAAATACCAAGATACTGATGCATAGTGACTCTTAAGGCGAGGGCGTGACGTAATGTATCAAACACGAGGAAGATTGTTTCATCAGGATATCAAAACACCGAGAAATTGGTTGAAAATACGAGGTACAACCGAGTTTTTTTTAACCCACTTCTCGGTGTTTGGATATCTGATGAAACACTCTTTCGAGTGTTTGATATAGCTTCTCAAACCTTTAACAATTCTTGGAGAAATCAAAAGCAAACGTTGCGACACTTTACGATAATTATATCACGTACCCAAGCCTTGCCTCCTAGTCACGGCTGTAATTTCTTTTGTTTCTTTTTATGAATAATTAGGGAGCTTTAGATTTGAGTACGAGTACGAGATTGAGTACGAGTACGAGATTGAGTACGAGATTGAGTACGAGTACGAGATTGAGTACGAGATTGAGTACGAGTACGAGATTGAGTACGAGTACGACTTTTGAATTTAAAGCCAGTTCCGTCCCCAAAACTGTCGCTGCTTCCTGTTGCTGACCGGAAGATAAGAAGACTCTAGGTATAAAATTGGGCTGATTTATCACGCGAACTAGGTTTTAAAACTCGTACTCGTCCTCAATCTCGTACTCGTAGTCCGATCTGAAGTTCCCTATTTATGAATTTGGGAAGGATTGAGCAATGTTCTTTCCCTTTCCTTCACGTTTTAGCTTACAGCCAGTTTTTCCCCTGTTAAGCGTTTATCATTTGTGTTGGACTGCTTCGAAAATTCCGCCTTGGAAAAGAAATCAAGTTCTATGTCTTTAATTGATCAGAAGAAATCTCGGCAACTTTTGCTTAAGGAAATCATTGAACTACTCAACGCTGCCAGAACGCAACTTTCAAGCAACCCCTTAGCAGATTTGACGGTGACTTTGGAATCACCGAAAGGGGATGACAAGGATATTTCATTCAGAGAGCTTGTGGCAAGAACTCAAATACTTATTGCCGAATTACAGTCTGGAAGGAACATCTAGAAATGTCCGTACTCTTCGTTCGTACGGACGTTTCCTATCATTTTCCGAAAAAGTCCGTAGAGTAACGACGCTTTTTGAGGAAGATTTGAAGATTCCCTTATTGCTGAATTACAGTCTGGTAGAAACATCTAGAACGGCCCGTACTTTTCGTTCGTACGAACGTTTCCTGCCATTTTCCGAAAACGTCCGTAGAATACCGACGCTTTCCGAAGAAGATCCGAAGATGCCCTTATTGCTGAATTACAGTCTGAAAGGAACATCTAGAAATGTCGTAATTCTTCGTACCCGTGGTCCTCGGTTTACAAACCGTGATAGGATGCTCATGGAATATTTTGTTGCATGTAGATGAAACGAAATGAAATATGGCTACTTCAATCAAACGATACAGTTGCTGAAGGGCTAGCAAGAACTAAAGCATTTGCTAATATCGTTGTTGTTCGTTTACAATGTGAAGGCAACATGTTGAAATTGGATTTATGGAACAACGGAATCACAGAAGGCACTCAAAGAGACTGCAGTCAAAGGGCTGCTGGCAATACCTGGAACACTGACCCAGTGGCGCATTTTCACCCTCCCCCCCCCCCCCCCCCCCCCTTACTCAATACAGTTTGTGACAGCTAACTTCTTCGAGAATATTCATCACATCAGACTAATATTTCCACTGATTGCAAAGTGTGGCATGCTCTTTTAGTTTATGTCGTCCACTTGTTAGTAGTTTGTTGTTTGACTTATACTAATATTGTATGTTATCATGTGACCGGTGGCCATACTGGAGTGCTGAAACAACAGAACACCAATATGGCCACCATTTCATTGTTTTGAGACACCAATATGGCCGCCGTGAAGTCACGTGGAAACGTTTATAGGTTCTACTGTTTAACTTACTGAAAGATTAGAGCACAAGAAACACACGGCATTGACCCAAGGTGAAGAAGTTTTTTTTAAACGATCATACAAAGACGCCTTGTGACTAACTTGATGTCGCACCACATTGAAATAATCCCGTTACTGTAAGACATTCCAAGCCCAATTTATGATAAATTAAAAAGATCGATAACATGATATTGGTATGTTTTTCATCACTCTGTATTTAATTTCATACCAGTTCGTTCAATAGAAACAGTACAAAATGCATCCTTACAGCTGAAAAGGAACAAAAGACTTGTTTTGCTGAAGAAAGGGCCTTCTTTTTCGTACTTCTAGTATACAATAGAACGGCAAATGGACACAAAATGTATTAACTTCTTGGCCAGTTGCTTAAAAATGGAAGCAGTGTCGATTTCAAATTCTTACTCTTGCAGGAATTTAAGTCCTGTCTTAAGTTTTTGAAAAGCAACCTTTCATATTATTTATCTATTAAATATTAAATGGAATATATATAATGTAACTTGATATAATGTCGTATTTTAACCCATCCATTGCCCGAGTATTGAGCAGTACTTTTCTGTGGTACTGTTTATTATGCTGTACAAGGTGGTTCTAACTTTTGAGTCTGTGGATGAAATCCTAAAGTGTGACCATTCAAATGAAAGCTATTGAGCAGTACTTTCCTGTGGTACTGTTTATTATGCTGTACAAGGTGGTTCTAACTTTTGAATCTGTGGATGAAATTCTAAAGTGTAACCATTCAAATGAAAGCTACTGAGCAGTACTTTCCTGTGGTACTGTTTATTATGCTGTACAAGGTGGTTCTAACTTTTGAGTCTGTGGATGAAATCCTAAAGTGTGACCATTCAAATGAAAGCATTGAACAGTACGTTCCTGTCGTGCTATTTATTATGCTGTATAAAGTGGTTCTAAATGTCTGTGGATGAAATCCTAACCAGTACCTGCCTTTGATACTGTTTATATTTCTCCATATTACAAAATGCGATTTGGGATTATTTTCTCAAATTTTGATTTCTACTCCCACTCCGATGACAGAGTGGTGAATGGAGGTTGTAAAAACCGATTCTGTCGGCTTACAGCTTCCTAGTTTTAAGCAAAATCTCGTCGCCTGTGCCTGTGCCTGTAGCTGCAGCTTTAATGTTTATATAGACAAGTTTCATTGGGGGCGCGATGAATTCCAAGTTTATTACAGCACTGTCTCCATCTCGTGAACTAGTCGGTTTCTGTCCGAATGAATACTTTGAAATGTTTTTCTTTCCGTTTTCTGGATTCTATCACAATTCACCTTTCCCACCACTAGACGGGATTTTCCCTGATTGGACGGTAACTTGCAGATTTCAGTTTGCCTTGTTGGTTTTAGTTTCATTTCTGGAAGAGGTGACATCATGGTTTCCCTTCCGCTTTTCCATTCCATAAGCAGGGGCTGACCACGTCGCCTTTTTTTGATCGACATTCCCGTCTTAGATGTTGAATGGTCCATATTTCGCCCGAAAAGGTCTCTTTGTTCGCTCATCTTAAAACAAACACAACCGAACACACTCTTGAAGACGGCTTTAAACTCCTTATTCAATGTCCCGTATGCGATTGCATTCAGTGCGCTGTTGGCTATGGGAAAGATATTAGCAATGATATTAACTTGTTCTCTGTAACTCTTTTTACCCAAGTCTCCGTATGGTACCCAGAAAGTGTAAACCACGTGTTGAGGTAACATACAAATGGCGTACAGCAAAACTAATGCTATCAACATTTTCGTTATGCGCTGGGTCTGTTTAGCGCGTTTGCGCAATGTCTTCCTAAAGATTTCGCTTTGTGCGCATGTCTCCATTGTCGCTGTAAGTGAATGTTTCCTCAAGGTATGCGCTGTGATTGCCGCTAGAACTGCAATGGTGCATAAGGGAAAAAGATATTGGATCACAAACATGCATACCCAATATATTTCAGAAGGCCATAGTGATTCGGCGCAGTACTGGACGCCAGGTTTTGGCGAGGTTACAGTGACCACAAATACAAGCGGTAAAGCTATTAACGCGGACACCAACCAAATTACTGCTATAATCAGAAACACGGTCTTCCTGGAAAGCCTTGCCTTTACTGGAAATACAATGGCGCGGTATCGGTCTGCAGTGATAGCCAGCAAACTTCCAACTGAAACAGTCTGAGAAAGAGGAAGTATTACATACACCAAGTGGCACATGAAGTTACCAAGTATCCAGGAATAACAGTTTTCCATTGAGATCATCTGTGTTGGTACATACACTATGACGAGTATCAGGTCGTGGAAGGCCAAGTTGAAGGTAAACATGCTGCAACTGTTTTGCATTTGTTTACGTTTAAGAATTGCTAAACAGACAACCACGTTACCGAACGTTCCAAGGGTAAATATGGTTGAATAAGCCAGGCGTAATGTCCATATTAAATATGTCGGACCGGTGTTGCATTCTGTAGTAGACATGTTAGAGCTGTTCATTGTGAGTAGTATGGCCTGTTTCTAAAGGTTTGACGTTATGTAACGCAGCACAAAGTGTCCTCGGGATGAAGCAAAGAAAACGAGGAAAAACTTATGACTGCCCTTTCTTGGAAATTAAACTTTTTTGTCCACCTGTTTCCAGAGGTTCAAAGCTTCAAGAAGATGCAATGCTTCGAGTTATCTGTAACAGAACGGAAAGAAGAATTGTGAGTACTAACTATCATGATTAGCATCAAAGTCAAGCAGTCAAGCTCTGCACGGTACATTGCAATGTTGTTTCATTTCTAAAAAGTATTCTCTAAAGACAGAAACACCATTTCTGACAAGATTTTGACAAGATTCTCTAGCATGTGGCTTTCAAGAAAAAGTTCGATGTTCTTATCACTGACCTACAGAAAAAATTTGTAGCGAGTTGTTTCATTTACTAGGTTCGTTTGTGGGTTTTATGGGAAGCATATTTCCGTCTGTTCTCCAAGTTCAGAGTTGAAAACAAGTTACAAGATATATTTTCGTAATTGATTTTAAACGAAAAAGAAAGAAAGTACTGCATGCTTTGTAGCATTCATTCAACTGGTCACATTTTACGAGTGCGATGTTTGAGCCACATTTTATACCATAATCAAAGGCTTCTAAGAGGCAACCCGTGAATAAGAAATGCTAACGCGTAACGCAATATTGTGGTAAGCTTATGTTTTCACACTGAAACGGTTCGATATTTTTTTAAAATTAAACTTGAGGATTTTTGACGAACGCCAAAAAAAAAACAGTACATCACTTTCATAATGAAGAAGAAAAAAGAAGGTCGTTAGCTGGACTTGAACTCGCACCTCCCGACTTCTATTTCCGACACTAAACCACTCGACCACCGAGGAACACATGCTAAGTAAAGACTAAATTTTATTATTTCAAGGTAGATACGCATCAAAACGCGTGTCTCGGTTGAAATGTAAATGGTAAAAACTTAGGCGCCCTCGCAATTTTATAAACGCGTGTGTACGGAAATGATCAGAGCCTATTATGTCTATTCAGTGCTGTCACTGTTCACTTTGTCCATAGTTAATAGAACAAACTGGTTATGAAGCTCAAAAAATTTTAAAAAAGAATGTACAAAGCTGCTTTGTTTTATGTTGAACGAACCGTGACCCTGCACATTGTTTTGTTTAACGTGTGAGCCCAAATGTTTCTACTGGTCAGTTGCTCATATGCATTTCAATACCTTTTGTGTTTTGTGCAGGGTCAAGGCAAACGAACAAAAGAAATAGAGAACAAAAACATATAACAAAGGACTGACTGAGTTTCATAACCAGTTTGTTCTATTAACTATGCTTTGTCAATCTGTGATTTTCCAAGTGAAGTTGCTATTTACAAGACTGATTAAAAAGAAAATTTGGTTGCTTACTGGTATGAATTGATTACCGTAAAAAAATTTAAAACCTGATGTTTATACAGCCACAATAAGTTGCAAAATGGTTGGAACACGCTCCCCAACAAAGTGCCTTTATACAAATATTCGAAAAAGGTACAACTAAGTTTGATTCCGAACCGCGGGCCAAATTTACACGCAAAAATTTGGCACTTCTAGTTTCGTGATGGGCACGCCTAAAATAAGTAACACGGTATCCTCGTAAGAATAATGAATAGCATTACTTGCAAAGAGCAGCTTGAAACTATGGATATTATTAATTCAGGCCGCCACCGGGATGGTATCTTCCCGTGGTGCTTTGTTGCACCATAACAGAAAAAAGATGGCGACCGCGAAAAGGAGTAAAAGGGGAAAAGTGCCAAAGAAGATTAGTGTTAGGGTAAGGTTCAGGGTTACCGGGTAACCCTATTAGATAATATTAGATTAGAAGCTCACGAGCTGGAAAAATTGTCACCACGCCGTTGCTTTCATATAATTTGAGTTTTCGTTCCAACACAGCGCGCAAATGTCTAGTTTTTGAAGAAGCGAAGGGCTAAAAGGACTCGAATGATTGAAGAAAAATGGTCGTCTCTTCTGTTATATAACAGGCAACGCAGATATTACTTTGGGCAACTTTTGCTTGCTAGATGAACCCACGAGAAGCTACTTAGAAATTTGGGCACTGCTTTTTGAAGCCTCGGTTTGAAATGGTTACCGATACGTTCAACGACGAACAATGATATCAAAACTTTTGTGTCACCAAGGTGAGGTCTTTATCAACTATGCCGGAATATGTTGATTGACAATATGCATAATATGCATACCGACTAAAGCTAATTGGGATTATTAGACTTAGCTGAAAGAAGACGTGGTTCCGCAAACTGATATTCTTTAATATTTATTCACCAGCCCTTCTATTTCCTATGAAATCGCGCTGAAGAAACTCTCTAAGGGAATTTTGGTGGTAAAATTTGACATTTAAAAACATGTACTTTTTTTTGTCATTGCCGCGTGTTGTATAGAATTTGCTGATGATACTTATACCGTAAACGCTTTATTAATTTGGCAACATGTCTGATATTTTATATGTAATTATACAGAGTTTTCATATTAAAAATGTAAATGTTTTTTATTATTCAGTGTTTCAAAGGTGCAGGTGTTTAATAATACATAATAAGATGTTCACGTTTATGTTAGTATTCTGTTTAAAGTTAAACTTTTCCATTTTCCAAGATAAACTTCAACATCATCGGCTTTGTAGCAATTAATATTTGTTTCAATAAAACTTCAAAGCACGAGAATAAAGTTGAATATGTTGATTGATTATACGCAAACCATAGTTAATAATTTCTATTAACTATGCGCAAACGAAACTTTCGCTTTTTAATGTTCTACTACAACTGAGGCGAGAATGACTTACTCTAAATTCAGAGCGTTTCATATATTGCATATAACATGTTTAAATGGACCTCGCTGACATAACGTTGCTCCTAAAAACAGCCCGAAATCGAAGAAAAGGAGCTGATTGTATACTGGAACTTCCTTTGAAATTCATCCAAAAAAGAAATTAAATATATTTTTATTTCGACCAACACTTTTAAAACAATCCACTGTCTTAGTACTTCACTTTTGTCTGTTGATAGAACAGAATAATATCGAAATGAAAGAAAAAATGCAAAATTTCGAAAATGCTGCCGTGTTGTCTGAATTCTGGGAATATACGTATTGCAACAAACCGGCAGATGGCTTTTATCGTCACGGTACTGAGCTATATTATCTTTGGGTGGGCTGATGCACTTGCTTGTTTATGTTCTTATTGGATTTTTAAAAGTAGATCTCAGGAAAATCTGTTTGTTTTTGAAATCCATGAATCGTGTTATGACTGTTTTTATTTTGTTTAAATTTGACTCTTTAAGGTGAACAGGTTATGATATAAACTCGCACTCACAAAAATAAAAAAAGTATATATTTCAAACCGACATGGTCTACCACTAAAATCTGAATTCTTAGACCTACCTTTATAGTGTAACAATGTTAACTTTTAGTAACTTCAAACCAGCTCAAACGTTTCTTTAATATGAAACTAGCATTCAACACTACGGTTTCCTTTTTGACTGCGTTGAAGACACTAATTAAAAAGTCAATTTCGTATTTGATTGGAACTCTGACATTAGAAAGTTAAAGAGCTCTGAAAACAAAAAAAAGTATTTTTCTGTCCAAGTCGAGATCTCGAGTTGTAAGTCGGGCTCTCACATTATAAGTCGAGATCTCGTTTAAGAAGTCGATATCTCGAGTTATAAGACGTGATCTCAAGTTGTAAGTCAGTCGAGATCTTGCGTTATAAAATTAGTATTACACTATACACAGAGCATTTCAAAGGCTTAAATTCAGTGACCAGGCAACATATAAGGCTGCATGGAGGGACCGGAGAGAATTTAGGAGGGTCGTGCCCAAAATGTTTATCGTGTAAACCGGGCTCCAGACAACATTGACAAGGGGGTGGGGGGGGGGGAAGCATTCAATATTTAAATTGTAAAATTTGTGGAATTACCGTTTTTATGCAGTGTCTCAACTCTTTTTGCAAGTGGTTGTATAGCTCTTCGTCATAGCGGCGATGATTCGCTCTGACAAAGAGGAAGCGTTTAAAACATCAGTTTTTGAATCTCTTATCGTTGCCAATCTATCTTATTCACGCAGTTGATAAAACAAACGTTTCACGTGTCACTTCCTCGCCGACGCAACACCACAGTTTCTTTAGAAACTAACCCTAATATTGATTTAAAAGAAGTACATGTTAAATGTTATTTATCCATGTAAGTGTCTGCCAGCCATGTGGGCGTCGTATGACAGGAAGGGGCTGCTTATAATGTGCCAATCATGTGGACATCGTTTGGCAGGAAAAAGCTTCCAATCATGTGGGTTGTCGTATGGCAGGTCGTATATCGTTTCCAAAGTGTTCTTTTGTAAATAGAGTGTTTTAAAACCCTTTCACTTCCAAAGTCAATTATGAAGACATTTAATCGGTAGTTTTAACTTTTTAGTCTGTGAATGAAATCTTTTGGTGTGGCCATTCAAATGAAACTCCTTCGGCAATACTTTTACAGGGTACCGTTTGTTTTTCAATATTCCATAAAACGAAATTTGGAATTTTTCTTGAAGTTCGAGTTTTGACACTCGGAGTTTAAGGGTTAAATGGTAACTCACGTACTCCAAAAAAATAACGGCGATGCTCTCGTAGTGTGTTTTCCAATTCAACTTCGTCAGATGGGCGAGAAAACATGTTATGTAGGCATTCCCGAATAGTTTTTTCTGATTATCTTTTTTTAAAAGTGCAGTCAAATCGAAATCTTGTGATATTGTGTAGAAATTGTACCTGCAAAGACCTGCTCTATGTAAACAGTTTTGTTGGATTTTCTTTTATCTGCAACTGACATCTTGGTGTCATTAGGTAAATACAAGAATCGTTTTACATTAGTCTGGATATTTCGATTACAAGTTAATCGTGATGAAACTTTTATCTAGCCTTCGAATACAGCCGCCTCTCATCGCTTCGGGGCGTTCGCTCGAGAACTCGAGCGAACTCCACTAGCGGCCGGGAACGATGAGATACGGCTGTATTCGCAGGCCAAATCATTCGGTTTCTTGCTGCGGTAAACTTAGTTTTTTATCGTTTGAATTGTCGTCGTCTCTTAATGACATTTTAAGCTGTGAGCCAGGTCTATTAGCTAGGTGATAATATACGATGACAAAAATGTTTTTCAGTTCCGTTTCTCATTTAAATTAATACTCAGAGTTCGTTCAATAGTAAAATTGCGAGACGATTTTTCATCGTTTACAACCTTAAGTGTGCATGTCCGTGAAAATGAAAGCCACTTTTTTTTTAGCAGTACTTTTCTTTGATGTTCCTTATTGTGCTATAAAAGATGGTTTTGTCTTTTAGTCTGCAGAGTGTGACAATGTGTGACAATTCAAAAGAAAGCTACTGAGCAGAACTTTCCTGTGGTGTTGTTTATTATGCTGTACAAGGTGGTTCTAAGTTTTGAATCTGTGAATAAAATAAAATTCATATAAAGTGTGACAATTCAAATGAAAGCTACTGAACAGAACTTTCCTGTGGTGCTGTTTATCATGTTGTACAAGGTGGTTCTACGTTTTGAGTCTGTGAATGAAATCTTAAAGTGTGACAACTGTTTAAATGAAAGCTACTGAGCAGTACTTTCCTATGTTACTGTTTATTATGCTGTACAAGGTGGTTCTAACTTTTGAGTCTGTGGATGAAATCCTAAAGTGTAACCATTCAAATGAAAGCTACTGAGCAGTACTTTCATGTGGTGCTGTTTATTATGTTGTACAAGGTGGTTCTAACTTTTGAGTCTGTGGATGAAATCCTAAAGTGTAACCATTCAAATAAAAGCTATTAAACAGTACTTTCCTGTGTGCTGTTTTTATGTTGTCCAAGAGGCGTTTGAGTCTGGGGGCCGCCTCCGCGTAGCTTTCCAATGTTTCTCTAATTGTGTTTTTATACTTCAGGGTTCAACCCACGGAAGACCATTTTGGTTGGAGCGAACTGATGAGTGGCTTATATAAATAATAATTGTTTACTCTTTCACTGCCAGTGCCATCTAGATAAAATCCCAAGGGGGTGGGGGGTAATAATTAATAAACGATCACTGTTGGTGTTACAAAAATCATTTTCTTTCTTCTATCCCTTCTTTAAACCTCTTAATTTTCATTCAAATTCACGTGTAACCCCGCCTTAAGCCATTAAGGTATCGTTTAGGGTTGCACGCGAAGAATAACTAAAAATTTATGACAGTGCTGTTTTGATCTATTAATAGATGAGAGCATTCAAAGGCGTCTTCAGTCGTCATTAAAGTCACTATAACTCTTGTTTATCAGTCCTTTTTACAATGGTATCTTTCAATGGTTAAATTAACCTGAAGCCACGCCGAGATTGTCTCTTTTTAAAATCCCAAAATGTCACGAACCATTCAAATGTAAGCTACCGAGCAGTGACTCTTTCTGTAGTACGAGCTGTTCGTACGACAGTAATTTGTCAATGGAAACGAAAAGATTTTTTTTTCCCTTTTAAACTTGAAAAGTTTAGAAAATAAAACGGTTGAACCTTTCTTTCCATAACTAATAAATTCGTGTCATGCAGTTCTCACCTTTGATAAAAAAAACTAACGTGTGACCAGCCGTTCATATAAAAGCTATTGATCAGTACTTTCTCGTGATGCTGTTTTTTCCTCTACAATGGGATTCTTACTTTTAAGTCTGTGAATGAAATCCTAAAGTTTGACCATTCAAATGAAAGCTACTGAGCAGTACTTTCCTGTGGTACTGTTTATTATGCTGTACAAGGTGGTTCTAACTTTTAAGTCTGTGAATGAAATCCTAAAGTTTGACCATTCAAATGAAAGCTACTGAGCAGTACTTTCCTGTGGTACTGTTTATTATGCTGTACAAGGTGGTTCTAACTTTTAAGTCTGTGAATGAAATCCTAAAGTGTGACCATTCAAATGAAAGCTACTGCATGAGCAGTACTTTCCTGTGGTACTGTTTGTTATCCTGTACAATGAGATTCTTACTTTTATGTCTGTGGATAAAATCTTAAAGTGTGACCATGCAAATGAAAGCTATTGAGCGGTACTTTCCTGTGGTACTGTTTATTATGCTGTGCAATGAGATTCTTACTTTTAAGTCTGTGGATGAAATCCTAAAGTGCGACCATGCAAATGAATGCTACTGAATACTAGTACTTTTCGGTGATATTGTTTGTTATCCTGTACTATGGGATTCTTACTTTTGAGTCCGGCTATGGGTAGAATCGTCGCAGTGTGACCATTCAAATAGATTGCACGGTCTTCTGTAACATTTCTTTTAATCAAATTTTCTTTTACAAAACTAGAAGTAAAAACTTACTGATCATCTAATACCGAACGCGTATTAAATTTTACGCTTGTAAGAATATTAAAATTTTACCCATATGCTAGTTATTTACACATGAACATTTAACTATTCACAAACCTCATAAAATTGGATTAACACTTCGTCGAAGAAACACATGATTCGTCGAACAAAGCAATCAATACATTCGTGTCCAGATGCGATGAGAAAATGCTCATGTTCTGAAGGTTTAAGGTCTTAATGGTTTCACGCGTTTTAGCGGGCACTATAGTGACGACAATTTAAACTAATTCAATTTTAAGTTCTGCATGCATCGAAGAATATGTCAACCGTTCAATTATTTACCCGTGTCCTTGTTTGCACAGGCAGACGGTATAATGTGAATAAATTCGATATTTTTTTAACATGCGAAACGTTGTTTGTTCAAAAACGCTCACCTGCCGGGCTTGCGAGACGTATTAACTGAAAGCGTTCGATAACAAACTTATTTAACAAACGTGTACGATAGTCATATTTTTCCTCTTTTTCGTCTTCTTCTTCTTATAATTTAATTTTATAATTTATATATTTTGGGCTATTGGATAAAATCAGGGTGATTTTGGGTAAACATTTAATGACAAAAATAAGCGAAATTAGAGACTACGTTTCGATATCATCCTTACATCGATCGTTAATGATTAAATTTTCTTTCATTCTTGTAATTGCATTGATGTCAGGATGGTTTTATTTTTTGGGATAAAACTCAGTGTTCAAAAATTGTACCCCCCTTGAAGTAAAGAAATTGTTAATAGAATATCTAGTTGCGCGTGAAATAAAGATATAAATAAAGCATTTTTTTTACTCGTGAATTTAAGTGAAAATATAATTACATTTTGGTGTCGGGTGTTATCATCCTAAGCTATTTACATTTATCTTTAAAAGCATCATGCCTTTATTTTTGACATAAAAAGTTTTCAAATTTGTAGTCAACAGGGAAAGAAATCGTTATGGTATTGCTTCTCTTTCGCAAATGGCTTAGTTTTGACAAGGGTGTGTCTTTCGACTTGTAAAAAAGCAATAAATATTGAATAATATTTAATAACCGGACTGTCTCTATCGATATATAAAGAAGGTTGACAAGTTATTGCCAGTGAAAATTTGCTTTCATCCCTTTTCTCCCAATGGTTTTCAAGCTTTAAAAATAAGGGGGGAAATGAAGCTGCCAGCGTAACCGAAAACGTTTTGCTCAATCAGGGTTTCAAAACTTAAAACATTATTACATCCTGTGCTGACAGGTTTTACCCTGGAAATAAAATATATGGTAATAGATTTGAAAACAATGAAGAGAAATATAACAATACAAAAAATGCCTTCCAAATTGCTGTAGCAGAGGTTTAGTTTTAGTTGCGAAATACCCTTCGAAATATGTTTCATGTACGGAGAGAATTTCCCGGGTTTAGTTTACAGAGAAAAAAAAAGTCTTGGTATTCCGAAAATTATCTTTGATATATAAGTGCTTGTATTATTTCTTTTCATTGTTAAACATTCGATATCTATTTCACTTACCCTCACCGATCCGTCAATTGTATCTTAGGAGAGCATCGTTTAACATAAAGTGTGTTTTTTAGTTGTTGTGTTCACAACCGTATTAACGCGTAATCCTTGGTATATATGAGTCGCGTTATGGCCAACACAAAAGCAGTGGATATACCTAACAATATGGAAGTAATTTACCAGAATTCGTTTTCCGTTTGACGTTAAAACGTTTCTTGCTCAAATAAACGCGACAGTTGAAATGTCTTAAATCAACGCAACCACTGTTGTCCTTATTTAATAAAAATCGCTTAATCTCTATTGGTCCATCACAAAATGACTGATTAAACACTTCGTAATTTAGGTTTGGCTTCTATCCTAATTTTTAAAGTACCAGAACTTTTGATTATGATATTGTCAAAAACCGTATACGAAAATACCTGACATATTCATCGAGAATAAAAATTTGAAAGAAAATGCTCCCATTTGGAAAGTTGTCATCGAAACGGTATTTCATTTTAATTCTTTGACTTGGAGCAGGAAGAAATTTAAAATACATCACTTACTCAGCAGGTTTTATTTATTTTTTACAAGGGATATTCATACAGCAGAAGGTGTAAAGAACCATCAAAGCAATGATTCGAGGATAAATTTGGGATTTACAGATTAAATACAGGACAATACGTGTATATTAAAAGGGTAAATTTAAGCTTAAACAACGCTTTTTTGGCTTACTTGTCATAAACAAAATGAAAAAAATAACCTGTACTATGCAGATTTCCGAGGCGTTTGTCTACTCATTCACATTCTATGCGTTCATCGAGATCTAATATGGCTGATTATTCAACCCTATGTCAATATTAATTAATCACTTTGTACGAGTATGGTTTTCGCCAAAAATTATATTCGCAAGTACAAGCAAGATATATGCTCCAGTTACAATTGAAAGAACGGAAAAGTTGGCGTCGTTGCTACTGAATACATGAGATTTGCGTCAATTAACCATTTTACTTTCAAGGAAAGCCAAAATAAAAATTCCGGCAAAAATCCAAAATTTCATTTTGTAAAATGGCGATTAATAAACAGTACCACAGAAAAAACTGCTAAAAAGCTTCCATTCAAATGGCAACACCGTAGCAATTCATCTACGGACAAAAATATTAGGACTTAATTTATACAAATACACAGTTTAAGGTTAGACATGGGACCAAAAGAATGAATAACGGACGTAAAATAAACGCAGGCAGCACAAGAGAAATGTGTCAAACGAAAATGAATGAACGCAAGCAAAAGCGTAGCCTGCGTGCATTATTCGCCCCGCGCGAATAATGAAGAAGGAAATTTGACCCTTGCGTTTCCGCTTGCGTTCATTTTTGGTGTCACCGTATAATTAAGATAACAATTACAATTTCGACATACACACATGCATACTTTATTGCTGTTCCCCTGTCGACCACGGAACCTGCGCGCTTTAAGTCAGCGGAAACCTCTGGGAACGAGGTTATTTATTTATCCATCAACCTCATTTCCAGGTCTGTCTTCTTCTCAAGGTCTGGAAGAAGAGAAACCTTGGGAACGAAGTTGTCATTGATAAACCTTGCCAATACTGCTGAAGAGCTTGGTAGAATAGTCGCACGGTAGACGTAATAGGCTCCTGTCACAGACTTAAGCGTTAGTTCCACATTACACGACTTAGGGCTGGTTCCCACTGGCGACGTAATCGGAAGCGGAGTCCGAGTCGGAAACTTAAGGAGCCTTACGTTCTAGTGGAAATTAAAAAACCGAGTCGCAATCGGAATCGGAAGCTCGACGGAATCGGAATCGGAAGGATCAGAAGGTTTCCTTTTTCTTCCGATTCCGCTTCTGCTACCGTCGCTTGCTATCCGCTTCCGTCGTTTTGATTTCCACTAGATCGTAAGGTTCTTACCATTCCGATTCTGCTTACGATTCCGCAATTCTGGATTAAGCAAAAACATGAGCCCAAGCTTTCGTCATCTACTTTTCCCAATACTTTAACTACTGTTTAAGTCCCTTTCTGTATAGAAAACATGGAAATTTAAGTAGTGAAAAAGAACGTTTCGAAACAACGGACGGCGGGTTGATTTCACGAGCTGCAAAAGTTTTTCTGGTGGCTATGAAAACCGTTGCGTCGATTGATGCAGCTATGTCTAATCAAAGTGTGCACTCATTCATGTGTATTTTTTATGATTCGCACACAAAACTGAAACCAATTTCTGATATATGTATATCGATGGAAGACGTTTCTACAAGAACTCCTTCAGGGCGATGTTAGTTTTTCCTTGATCTTCAACATCTAGTACTTTCTCAGCATCCCCATTTTGTCTGCAGCAAATTTTAAATTCCAGTTTCCATTTTCGTCTTAGAAGACCCTTGAAGACCATCGCAAATTCCTTGTTCAAAGTTCCGTAAGCGATCGGATTCAACGCACAGTTAGCCATGGGGAAAATATTTGAAAACCTGAATATATACATTTTGAATCCCATCTGGTTAAGATTTCCATATTCCATCCAAAAATAAACAGCGTGCTGGGGAAGCATGCAAATAGCATAGATGCAGACCAAAGCAAAAAGCATTTTTGTAATCTTAGCTCCTTGATGCATTCGTCGCCGTACGGCTTTTGTTATCACAAGCGAAGACCTATTTTTGTTAAATAACGTGCTTTTTCTAAGTCTCCAAGCAGCAATGCTTGATAAAACGGCAATAACAATGAGGGGTACGACATACTGAAGAAGAAATATCGAGATCCAATAAACTTTGTCGATGTTGGAATTCTTAGGCCAACCTGGCTCTGCGCAGTAGATTTGACCATTTGCGTAAATTTGTGTCCCTGCCACAAAAATAATAGGTAGAGCTATGAGAAGGGAAATGATCCAAATGATGGCAATTATTAGCTTGATTTTACACGTTGTTAGTTTGGGATTCATAGGAAAAACCATGACACGGTAACGATTAACTGTGATGGCGAGTAGAGACCCAATGGAGGCCGATAGGCAGAGTGGGATTATAATGTAGGCGATTCGACACATTGTGTCGCCCAAAGCCCAGTTGTGGCCATTTTCAAATGCTGTCATCTGAGTCGGAACGTAGATGATCACGACAATCAGGTCGGAACATGCGAGGTTAAACGTAAAAAGGTTGTTGCTGGATCGCAAGCGTTTTCGCTTGATGACTGCAGCGCACACGATGAGATTTCCAACGATACCAATGAGAAAAACGGAGATGTATAACAGACGCAAAGTCCACATCAACGCTTCAGGTTCAGACAAACTCGGTATTACCTTGGAGATATTTCTGGTAGATGCTAAACTTGAAGTTGAGTTTTCTTCGCGCATTTTAACTTGTGTGATTTTAGTAAATTAAAGCAGGTAAGGGTGGTTTGGATTCTTCAAACATGTTCAAAAAACGCAACCATCTCCATCTTCACCGGGCATCCGTTTTGTATTGTATATATCTTAAAACAAAAGGAAACATGTTCGGTAAACTACGGTGACAAATGCAAAGCTTTATCTTGCATGTAATTCATAATAAAAAGCTTTTTTAGTTTCTTTTCTAGAAACAAAGAAATCCAATATGTGAAATCAGTGGGAGATTTACCAAAGGAACAGCGACTCTATCGGGTTTGTCTGGATTAAGAATATAACATATAATTTATTATTACCCTTCTATGAACTCAAATTTTCAATTTTGTTTCTTTGTTTGGTTATATAATTGTCAATTTCATACAAGTGTAAAATTGCGACTTTTACTTTTGTTAAGATCAGAAATTATAAAGTTAAAATGACTTAATTTTAATATTTCGATTTATTGAAATAATTTCGTATTGTCGTACGTCGCAGCTCTCATAACCATGACAAATATTTCTCCCTGGCTTTTAACAATCGAATTTTCTCAGCATTTAACATTTAAAAACTCCCCCGCGGTGTCAGTATAATTCAAACAGTGTTTTCTGAAGACATTACACTGCCATGGGAACAGAACATATGTTTGGTTTAACTGTGTTTTACGATTATCGCGTTTTTGTTCAAAGGAAAATGAAAATAAGCCCGAGAGTATTTATAACACATTCCAGCAAATACGTCGGCAAAAAAATGGCTTTAGCCATTTACCAAATTAACCCAGAATCAGTTTTACTTTTAAGTCTGTAGGTAAACTGAATCTTAAGTGCGATCATTTGAATCACTATCGAGTAGTACTTTCCTGTGGAACTGTTTTTTATGCTGTACAGACTCAACTGAAAGTTAGAACCATCTTGTACAGCATAATAAACAGTACCACTGGAAAGTACTGCTCAGTAGCTTTCATTTGAATGGTCACACTTTAGGATTACATCCACAGACTCAAAAGTTAGAACCATCTTGTACAGCATAATAAACAGTACCACTGGAAAGTACTGCTCAATAGCTTTCATTTAAATGGTTACACTTTAGGATTTCATCCACAGACTCAAAAGTTAGAACCATCTTGTACAGCATCATGATAAACAGTACCACTGGAAAGTACTGCTCAGTAGCTTTCATTTAAAAGGTTACACTTCAGGATTTCATCCACAGACTTAGAAGTTGGAACCACCTTGTACAGCATAATAAACAGCACCACAGCAAAGTACTGCGCAATAGCTTTCATTTGAATGGTCACACTTTAGGATTTCATTCACAGACTCAAAAGTTACAGTCACATTACATCAGTGACTCAAGATTTGACGCTGGGTGTAAAAGTGTTCATGAATAGATGACGTATGTTCAAGATTGACCATATCTCATCTCAGTTCAATAGTTACCTTATCTTCATAGCAAAATACCGAAACCGGATTCTCAGTAAGTTAATACGCTGATATGAGATGAAAATCTTCTTATAGCGGCCTGAATACTGAAAATATTTTTGCAGACTCGTAAAGTGGCCGAATTCAAGATTGAAAACAATAATAATAACAAAAAATCCCAAATTAATTTTTAGTATTAAATACATTGAAAAATTATGGGCACCACGAGAAACTGCTGCTCAATCGCTTTCATTTGAATGTTTACTTTCGGATTTCATAAGCAGACTAAAAAGTTAGAATCGCCCCTATGTATGAAATCCTAAAGTGTGACCATTCAAATGAAAGCTATTGAGCAGTACTTTCCTGTGGTGCTGTTTATTATGCTGTACAAGGTGGTTCTAACTTTTAAGTCTGTGGATGAAATCCTAAAGTGTGACCATTCAAATGAAAGCTATTGAGCAGTACTTTCCTGTGGTACTGTTTATTATGCTATACAAGGTGGTTCTAACTTTTGAGTCTGTGAATAAAATCCTAAAGTGTGACCATTCAAATGAAAGCTATTGAGCAGTACTTTCCTGTGGTACTGTTTATTATGCTGTACAAGGTGGTTCTAACTTTTGAGTCTGTGGATGAAATCCTAAAGTGTGACCATTCAAATGAAAGCTATTGAGCAGTACTTTCCTGTGGTACTGTTTATTATGCTATACAAGGTGGTTCTAACTTTTGAGTCTGTGGATAAAATCCTAAAGTGTGACCATTCAAATGAAAGCTATTGAGCAGTACTTTCCTGTGGTACTGTTTATTATGCTGTACAAGGTGGTTCTAACTTTTGAGTCTGTGGATGAAATCCTAAAGTGTGAACATTCAAATGAAAGCTACTGAGCAGTACTTTCCTGTGGTACTGTTTATTATGCTGTACAAGGTGGTTCCAACTTCTGAGTCTGTGGATGTAATCCTAAAGTGTGACCATTAAAATGAAAGCTACTGAGCAGTACTTTCCTGTGGTACTGTTTATTATGCTGTACAAGGTGGTTTCAACTTTTGAGTCTGTGGATGAAATCCTGAAGTGTGACCATTCAAATGAAAGCTATTGAACAG
The DNA here is from genome assembly GCA_024195265.1 of Dendrophyllia cribrosa. Classification (NCBI taxonomy): domain Eukaryota; kingdom Metazoa; phylum Cnidaria; class Anthozoa; order Scleractinia; family Dendrophylliidae; genus Dendrophyllia; species Dendrophyllia cribrosa. The sequence continues at coordinate 1,953,452 of JAJLRJ010000013.1, read as the reverse complement.
TACTTTCCTGTGGTACTGTTTATTATGCTGTACAAGGTGGTTTCAACTTTTGAGTCTGTGGATGAAATCCTGAAGTGTGACCATTCAAATTAATGAAAGCTATTGAGCAGTACTTTCCTGTGGTGCTGTTTATTATGCTGTACAAGGTGGTTTCAACTTTCGAGTCTGTGGATGAAATCCTGAAGTGTGACCAATTCAAATTAATGAAAGCTATTGAGCAGTACTTTCCTGTGGTGCTGTTTATTATGCTGTACAAGGTGGTTCTAACTTGAGTCTATGGATGAAATCCTAAATTTTAACCACTCAAGTGAAAGCTACTGAGCAGTACTTTCCTGTGGTACTGTTCATTATGCTGTTCAAGGTGGTTCCGACGTTTGAGTCCGTGGATGACATTCTAAAGAGTGACGGCCACGTTACATTAACGATCATTCACAGACAGGTAAACATACATATTTTTTGTTATGAAATTGATGTATAGTGTTGAACTCAATTTTAACCAAGAAAAAAAAAATGGATAGCTATCAACACAAAACGGGTTTCTGGTACCTTTTAGGGGTTCCTTTCAAAATCTCCGACGATCTCCCATGTCGATTTTATATGGGAGCCCCGAGAGGGGGGGATCGACGAGGTTTCAAAATCTTAGTTTTAGTTCTTAGAAAACATGATCAAGCTTATATCATATTCACATGGCCTAAAACAAGACAACAGAAATGAAATCAGACACAGATTGACATGTCATGGCTCTCAGTGAACGATCTACCTGCCCTTTCAAGCGCATTTAAGACTCCTTTTAAAGCCAGTTTTGAGCTCCTTGTGTAGGCTGCCGTAGATAAGAGGATTCAAGGCACTATTAGCAATGGGGAAGATGTTAGCCATGGTAAAGATATACAAAGCGTATTTTTGCTTCATCAAATTACCATAAGTCATCCAGAAGAACACCACATGTTGTGGATGCATGCAGATGGCGTACAAGATCACCAAACTCATGCTAATACTCTGGACATGTTACTTTCCTGCCTTCGCCTTTGCCTCACGCTAGCGTTCAAAACACTTGCAATCGAATTGTCCTCGTTATTTGTGGTCGAGGCAGTTGGTAACACGCGTGCGCGACTCTGCTTAACCTTGAACACGGTGGCACTGGAGAGGAACATGATGACCACAAGTGGGACAGCGTACTGGATAAAGAAAATAAGAATCCAGTAAACTTGTCTGTTCGGTTTGTCAACTGGCCATATCTCGTCGCAAAAAATCTTGTCTTTGTAAGTTGTGGTTTTCGCCACAAGAAGAACTGGCAATTCAGTCAGAAGAAATAACAGCCATATCACAGTTATCACGACCGCTGTTGTTTTATGAGTCATTCCGGAACGCACGTGCATGGGGTTTGATACCGCTTTATAACGCTGGAGAACGATACACAACAGGGAACTCACGCTAGAGGGCAGGCAGGTTGGTTTGACTGTGTAGGCGAGTTTACAAACGACATCACCCATCTCCCAGCTGTAGTTGTTCTCGAAGAAGGAGAGTTGGGTCGGAGTGTACAGTGCTACGAAAATGAAGTCCGAAGCCGAGAAGTTTAGCACCAGGAGATCAGCTGTTGTTCGTAAACGTTGCTTCGTGGCAATAGCCAGGCAAACGGCACCGTTTCCTAGTAAACCGATGACCAAGATTGTGGAGAAAAGCAGACGAAAGAACCATTTCATTGTACCCATTGTAGGAGTGGTAAGATCTCTCCATGCGTCGGGTGTTGATGAATTCGAACTATTGACATCCATCAAAGCTTCTTAGCAGTACTTTTCTGCGGTTCTGTTTATACGCTATTGCTTCAGATGAACCCCACTAATGAAGATGCCGCGACTATGAGTAACTGAGTTGTACTGATCTTGACGATCCGATCGTCACGTCTCGAGCTTTCACTCACAGCGACAATATTTACTTTATCTGTCTACTCGGTCATTAAATGTTCGTTTGTCCATCAAATAAATAGTACTTAGCGGGTTATGTGTTAATCGCTTCTCGATTGGATATCACTGAGAGGAAATAGAACATACTTGTCCTTGAAGACACCTGGAAGACACTTGTACTGATCTTGAAGAAAATTTAAAAAAGCAAACGCCAGGATTGTGCACTACTGCAAACGTGAAACGTAGGACCTTTATCGTCTTATCGCATTCGCAAGAGGTTAACTGGTGTACTTTTAAAGATCGATATCCTTGTCTCCGTCTCCGTGTTGTTGAGCGCATTTACGAACAAAATAAAGAATAAAACGAATAAGGTCACTTCTTAAATTCGTATAGGCGACAAAATGTACACACCACATGTCATTTAATTATTCTTTTGCGGATTATAGTTTTTTCGTTTTTTTTTTCGCGATCCACAAGAAAAACTATTCCCTCAAATATTTAATCCACTGTCGAAATTATTTACAAACATCGCCTTTTACACGTAATGTAAAATCGCGTTGGTGACTATTGACTAAAAACGTCTCTTTCGTCCAGAAAATGCTAGTGATAACTGCATCAAGTGGTACCGTAGTTATTGCTGGACCATTGCCAGAGCAATCAACCACACTTGACAGCAAGATATAAAAGACCTCTTTAGCTTGTACAGCCATGCCTCTATTAAGCGGTCACCCTCGGGGAATAGCCAACTGACCGCTAAATAGAGGCGTTCTAAATAATTTAGCAAAGTAATTGGCAAAAATTGAACTAGAATGCGAAATGATGGTCACATAATGTACATTTTATTGTTAACAACAAATGTAACGCAAAATATCGTCATTTAGCTTCAAGTCGTTATTTATATTACACAACAAACACGCCGATACGCAGGAACCAGATTTCCAGTTAGGAGTTTCCTCAAATAGAAACACGGCGCACTCTGGTCTGTTGCATACGGGCCCTTGACAGATCAAACAAATATATTTAGTTTCGGCTTTGCAGCTGTGACAAAACCTCACAGAAGACATCTTTTCTGCGCGTTTTAGTTTACATACAGTCAAACCTTCATTATGCGGTCAGTGGTAACAAATACGTATTCAACACCCACCTGGAAATTATCTGATTTTAAAATCCGATTATATTTCGGCAACATGCCGCTTGATTCCCATTGGCGCGGTCTAAATCAAGTCTTTGTGTGATAATGCAAGAGTATCACTAAAGATCTTCCGGTTTGTGGACGAGTACAAATCTTCAAATGATATCAGATCAAATCAAACGCGAACCGAAATGACTGAAATGACGCTGGGAATTATAACGGTGAACTCTTTTATAAGGGGATACCATGTCTACATGACTGAGTGGGAACCAACATATGGAGATGTTTATCGACTCATGCGCGAGCCGAACAATATCGAGGATTCAAATGCGGTAGCAATCGTAGGAGAAAACACTGCAAGTTATTGGTCGTCCCAAAACTTATGGCCACATGAATGGAGTTAGTTTCTAGAGAAACTGTGGTGCTGCGTCGGTGGGGTTAAAGCACAAGGATTTGGTTTTATCGACTGAGTCGATAAGGTAAATTAGCCACCGTAAAAAGATTCGAGAAAGCTGACGTTTCGAGTGCTAGCCCTTCGTCGGAGCGAATCAATGGATTGTGGGTAGTGTGTGATTTAATATAGTAGGTGAAGCTACGCTATGGGTGGAAATTTGGTGACGTGAAAAACAAATGTAAATTAGTTGAATGAAAAGCGTTCGTTGATTCCGTGGGGTTTGAGAGTGCCGATTTGAAAGATGATTTTTTGTTCTAAGTTTTTACGGCTTTTTGTGTTACCGTGGTGTAGGGAAAGGCCGCAGATTGTCATGTGTTGTTTAGAATGGTTAGTGAGATTGAAATGACGCGCGACTGGTTTGGATGCGTCTTTGTCATTTTTTTCAACGTCTCGGAGATGTTCGCGAAAACGGTCGCCCAGTCTCCTCCCTGTTTCGCCAATGTATATCTTTTTGCAAAAAGTACATGTTATGCAGTAGATAACATTTACGGAGGTGCATGTAAAACGATCAGTGATTTTAATAGATCGTTTGGGTCCCGTTATTTTGTCCGCGTTATGAATGAAAGGACAAGTGTTGCATCGTGTGCGTGCGCATTTAAAAGTTGCAAATACTAGATGTTGCAAATAGATGATGCAAATACTAGATGTTGCAAATACTAGATTCGTTTCGGTTCAGTGACAATGGGCAGCACCGATTGGTATTTACTATGGACATAAAATCGTTGTACACGATCATTCCAAATGACGAAGGTCTGTTGGCTCTGAAATATTTTCTAGACAAGAGAGAAATCAAAGAACCCCCAACGGACACTCTTGTTCGAATGGCTGAATTGGTACTCACCCTAAACTCTTTCGAGTTTAACGGAGACTACTACAAACAAGTGGGTGGTGTAGCAATGGGAAGCAGATTAGGGCCAAATTACGCATGTCTCTTTGTTGGCTACGTCGAGGAGAAGATGTTAGCAGAGTACCCTGACGTGAAACCAGAACTGTACAAGCGGTTCATGGATGATGTGGCAGGCGCAACATCGTGCAGTGAACAGGAATTACAGCAGTTTCTCGAGTTTGCCTCTAATTACCATCCCAAGATTGACTACACATGGTCTATCTCAGCTGATAAACTCCCGTTCCTGGACATCTATATGATCCCCCGCGACAACCGCATATCAACATCTGTTTACTACAAAGACACTGATAGTCATTCTTATCTTGACTTCAGCTCGTCGCATCCATCAAAGTGTAAATCATCCATTCCATACAGTCAGTTTCTACGGCTGCGAAAGATCTGCAGTGACGACAATGATTTTCACAATAAAGCAACAACTATGGAGACATATTTTGCGGCACGTGGCTATCCTCATGACCTCATAACAAGAGCACGTGTCCAAGCGGAAGCAAAACGAAGAGACAATCTACTTGACATCACTTCCGGAAATGACACTGCCGTCGACCGCCCACCTCTGGTCATCACATACCACCCCAAAAACGTCGACGTTTGTAACATCCTTCTGCGAAACTATTCCATCTTACGCGATGACAACACCACGAGTGCTATTTTCAACAAGCCGCCGCTAAAAGCTTTCCGACGCGCAAAGAATCTAAAAGATTTGCTAGTCCATAGCAGTTTGCCGTCAGATCTCCAACGTCAGGCGGGTACGTTTCCCTGCAACCGACGTGACTGCCGTACCTGTCCTTTTATCAATTCCAGTGACAGTATTAGAACTACAAATGGACACATCAAGATCTCGGGACATTATACGTGCATCACAAGCCAATTGGTCTACTGCATTTCATGCCGTAAATGCCCTGCAATTGTCTACATTGGCGAGACGGGCCGTCGTCTTGGAGACCGCTTCCGTGAACACCGATTGGATGTGATCAAAAAGAAAGTTGCGCTGCCAGTGCCTGAACATTTTACGAGACCAAACCACAACCTCAGCGACATGATGGTAGCGGTAATTAAAGCGAATCTAGGTGACCAGATCAGGAGAAGACGCGAAGAAATGCGGTTCATTTTCAATTACAAGACTTTGGCGCCGAGTGGTTTGAACCAAGACTTTGGCTTTTCATAATTAACTCGTATGCTAGCCTTGCGCGCGCTTTTCTTCGGCGCGCGTGAATTTGAATTTTTTGAATTTTCGCACACGTTAGCAACGAACACATTTTTACTACTGATGAAGGCAGCATTGCCGAAACGTCTAGTTTCATTTTTAACACTTTTTACAGCGTTAAACTTAACACTTTTTCACGTAACTACAATTAACGCTGCGCAGGATACATATTTATTTATCGTCGCATTTAAAAGTTCCCGGTTCATCGTCAGATTTCAGTGTGCTCGTCACTAGAAAGTTGCCTATGTTTTTGTCACGTTTGAATGAAATTAGTGGGGGTTGTGAAAACATTCTGCTAGTTTCGGGGTCGTTTTGGAGTAATTTGAAATTATTTAAAATTATGCTTTTGACTGTGTGATTGTGTGGGTGGAAAGTGAGGGTGAATGGAATTCTCTCGTTCTTATCCTTCTGTGACGTTTGTAGTGCTGATTGTCTGTCGATTTGTTGTGCACGTTGTTGGCCCATATTAACAACAGAGTCAGGGTACCCACGTTTTTTGAAAAACTGGCACATTTCTGATTTGTTGGAAAAATCGGAGTCATCACTACAAAGACGTCGAAGTCTGAGAAATTGAGAATACGGAATGGCGTTTTAAACGTGTGATGGATGTGAGGGTGAATGTAACAGATAACTGTGGGAATCTGTAGGTTTGTAGTGCACACTTGTGGATAAACTGTTGCCGTTGATTGAAATATTGATGTCAAGAAAAGCGACAGAGGTTTCTGAAATCTCCCAGGTATATTTTAGAGCCGGATGAAAAGTATTGACAGAAGTTATTAATTGATTAAGTTCCTCTTTACTGGAAGAGGTAGCGCCAATGCAGTCATCGATGTAGCGGCCGTAGAGTTCGGGTTTGGTTCCGTGGTACTGATTGAAGAATTTGTTTTCGACGTAGCCTACAAAAAGGTTAGCATAGCTTGGTCCCATTTTGGTCTCCATGGCGACTCCATTTACTTGTTTGTAGTAGTTTTGGGAAAATGAAAAACAGTTGAGTGTCAAAACTAATTCAGCAAAGCGGAGCAGTGTTTCTGAGCTTGGGTTTTGAATGGAGCGCTTGTCGAAAAAATATTTTAGTGCTTGAAGCCCTTCGATCTATTAAAATCACTGATCGTTTCACATGCACCTCCGTAAATGTTATCTACTGCATAACATGTACTTTTTGCAAAAAGATATACATTGGCGAAACAGGGAGGAGACTGGGCGACCGTTTTCGCGAACATCTCCGAGACGTTGAAAAAAATGACAAAGACGCATCCAAACCAGTCGCGCGTCATTTCAATCTCACTAACCATTCTAAACAACACATGACAGTCTGCGGCCTTTCCCTACACCACGGTAACACAGAAAACCGTAAAAACTTAGAACAAAAAATCATCTTTCAAATCGGCACTCTCAAACCCCACGGAATCAACGAACGCTTTTCATTCAACTAATTTACATTTGTTTTTCACGTCACCAAATTTCCACCAATAGCGTAGCTTCACCTACTATATTAAACCACACGCTACCCACAATCCCTTGATTCGCTCCGACGAAGGGCTAGCGCTCGAAACGTCAGCTTTCTCGAATCTTTTTACGGTGGCTAATTTAACTTATCGACTCAGTCGATAAAACCAAATTCTTATGGCCCCATGGTTACGCAAGTTTCTCAAGACGCCTACGAACTGCGGAAAAGTCATAATCAAGGGGAAACGAGTCAACAGAGGAGGTGGCTTTGGTCTCGAGGTTCCTTGCGAGTATCGATTTGAAGGTGACAATTTTTCATGTGGTTGGCTGCAACAGAAGCTGGTAAAAGAGGAATTTGACGTGCGCTGCGGTGGACCTAGCCTGTTCCAGGCGTTCAGATAGTGGGGAAAGCGCGAATAGTTGGGGAAGGCGCGAAGAAAAGCGAGCGAAAAAAAGCGGGGAGATTTTTTTCGCTCGCTTTTCTTCGCGCCTTCCCCAACTATTAGCGCTTTCACTTTCCCACTATCTGAACGCCTGGAACAGGCTACGGTGGACCTATTAGCCCGAACTTTAGCCCAAACGTAATAACAGTTTGCATTCTCACAATGATTACACCCATCATGATGTGTTTAATGAGCTGTTCAAAGAAACTGGACATGCTAGTACCGTCTTGTCAAAAATACTGCATTGTAAAATAATTAGGTGACCGTTTAAAGTGGATATAACCCCAAAAAACGTTTTTTACTTAAAAAAATCTTACTATTTTTCTAAACAAAATGCCGCAAAAAATTTTGATTTTGGTTAAAACCCCGATTTTTTATGGCCCGCCAAAGTTATGAAAAATTGCCATAATTTGTTCCATTACCGAGTACGAGGTCTTGGTCGAGTGACGTCACGGAAGGGGATGGATTTTTATCATCTCGAGGATTTCCAGTGACTTGTTGCTGCGAAAATAGCTCTGCGAAATGCCAACGACTTGTGTTGCCTACGGCTGCAAAAATATTTCGAACCCAAAGGCAGGTATTGGGCTTCATAAAATGATGACCGTGTTGAAGCCAAAAAGCGACGCCAGAAATGGGTCGATTTTGTGAACGTAGTGTCTAGATACCCGGCAGCCGGGAAGTGTTTTCAAAATACTAGATACCCGGCAGTCTGAAATTTTAATCGAATTTCAACGAAATATCTCGTTTAATTCTTCTGAGAATAGTCGATCTTTGTTTAGAAATCTCGAGCGATTTCAAACATTATCTTGGCTTCAAAGTTAAGAAATTGTCGAGGTTGGGCACACTATAAAATGTGGATGGTTGACACTTAAGCCTGGTTTCCATATAATCGCAACGATCGCGATTGACGATCGCTGTAATTCTTGCGATCATTGCGATCGTTAAGACCTCAGTTCAGGCGATAGCAAGGAAACGTCGAGTAGGCCTGGATTCGATAAACTTTAAGTGCATTATGGGATACAAGGCTTTGGGGTGCAATGCTTTCTGGGACATTTTGGATCGCAAGGATCGCAAGAGTGGTTTTCCATATAAAAACCTCTCGATCGCAAGGATCGCAGAGATAGAAATTTTTCTATCTCTTCGATCGCAATCGCAAGGATCGCAAAGTTTTTGGTTTCCATATGATCGCAAGGGTCGCACAACACTTTTTTCTGCGATCCTTTCGATTATATGGAAACCAAGCTTTAGAAAAAATTCGTGCTGACTCACCGAGTCACTGAACTCTCACGGGAATATCTCCACAAAAATTATCACTGAAACCTCTCGAGAGTATTTGATCTTTATTCAGAAATGCCAAGCGATTCAATTCGATTCTCTCGAGAGTATTTGATCTTTGTTCAGAAATGCCAAGCGATTCTAAAATGTAAATTATGTTTTCGTTTTGTAAAGGACGAATTCTCTTAGCTATAGAATCTCGACTGACGGCACGGTTTTCATAATACTAGTTACCCGGCAGTCTGAAATTCTCATCGAATTTTCACTAAATATCTCATTTAACTCATGTTCTATTAACTATGTTTATTCCTCTAATAGAATAGTCTCCTGAGAATAGGTGGTTTGCAACCAATCTCTAGAGACATAGATAACAATAGTGAAACGAACAAATGCTGGTGGACGAACAAAAGGAGCTAATGAGAGAACTATTGTTTATGTCCACCAGCATGGCGGCGATGACGTAACATGAAAACCACCTATAGCCGATCTTTGTTAAGGAATCTCAAGCGATTACAAATATTATCTTGGCTTCGAAGTTGAAGAAATTGTCGAGCTTGGGCCTACTATAAAATCTCTATGGTTTCCACAGACGTTCCTCTCAGTTTATACGCTATCGAGTAAAGATGTGAGACGACCCAGGGCGGATTTCCGCCACCGCATACTGTTGTATTTATTATTTATAATATGTGTATCCATGCCGGGGCGAAGTATACAATTCAGTACAATTCAATGTTCAGAAGTCGCTTGGTATTTATACACAGAAATCGAGTACTCTCAGCAGGTTCGAATAAAAATTCTGCTGAAATTTTTCGTGGAAAAACGGTACAAATTTTTGTTTTCCCAATGTAGGTCATGTGATGTTCTCAAGGGAATTTGTCCTTTGCCTTTTCATAAATTATGCATACATATGCACGTGAAGAAAACAAAATTTAAAAGAAACAGTTCTCTAGGGTAACTTTACATGATCTACATTGGGAAAACAAAACGTACAAGCTAAAGAGGTCTATTGTAATAGAGTGACACTGATTAACGTGTTTTACACATCTGCATGTATTTCGATTGAATGTACCCAAACCCAGGACTCAAAGATAAAACGAAAATGTTGTAATCCCAATTGAACGCGACTTCCTGCCCGCGCCAATCGCAAAAATTAGTTCCCGCAAACCCCAAAAAATCGGCCATTCGCAACTCCCGCAAAAATTTAGTGTCACACGGTTCGTAGCTTTTTTTATCCTTAATTTTTATGCGTCGTATTTAAGTCGCGTGGAAAACACATTCATAGCCATAAAAATGATCGAATGCGAACTGCATCTGACTTTACTTCACCTGGAAAGCAGTACATTCACGGAGATAAATTTTATTACCTGCTTTGTATTTGAACGAAAAGTGCACGGCATGGGCTGAGCGATTTTTTCTGGAATTTGAATTTCATTCCGCGACTTTGAAATGTGACGTTCAAATAATTAAACTAATAGTCCATTTTACAGTTGTGTGCTTGGTGACCGTACCTTTGAGTGGAAGCGAGGCTGAAGGTGACCTTGCTTTGATACAAACCTTTCTGCCTTTCATATGTTAATAATGTTTTTCTCATGCTAACTAGCTAAATTTACATCTGAAAAGCTCCAAGGTCTGTATCATAGCAAGGTCACCTTCAGCCTCGCTTCCACTCAAAGGCCAGGACACTAAGAAGACAACTGTAAAATGGACTATTGTAAAATGTTTTGTATTATGCATGAGACTAAATGTGCCGCGTAAACATGCTTACAGACCATGCAAGAAAAATTAACAGTCGCAAATTGTTTGGAGGCAAACAGGCAAAAAATAATAATAAACTGGATGCCTCTTTCGTTTTAATAGGTGTCAAAAATCGAACACAAGTTGCAGTTTGAACCGCTGATAAAAGTAATTTTTCAATAAAGTAAGCGTCTGATGGGGAATAAATTAGACTTTTACAGTAAGAGGCAAAGATCTCATGGATATACCCACCAGACCGTGAAACAAAGACTAAACAATAGACTACACGGAAATAATAGATCACAAACAAAGACTATAACAATGGGGAATCATTGTGTGTATATCCATGAGATCTAAGCCCAGTTAGATGTAGGTGAAAATATACAACGCAAATGTCTCATAAAAAAGCTCCCATTTTTTTCGTGTTGTTCATACTAGTTTTTATTAAGTTTTAAAACAATTGCCAAAGGGTACAAACATGGGTGTTTATCTCTTCAACAGTTTTTCGACTAAATTAACCAACATATATGTGTACTAATGATATTGGCTATTTGTCAAAATCTAACTCCATCTGCCGTTTATCCGCATAAGAAGGACAGTGCTGAACGGCAATGCACGATGGAATGTCAACTATTTTCATTGTTACAACTAGTGATCTCATTGGCCTAGACTCAAAAACCGCTAAAAAGTTAAGGTTCAAGGTGCATAAAGTCTAAATTTTTTAAGGTTTCAAGTATTTTGAGACCCAATCGCACAACATGCAATTTTTAAAAGATATTGTATTTGGGGAACTTCATCAAGGAAGCAAAATTAGTTTGTCTTCTGCTATTCTGATTGGTTGAGCACGAACATTTCCTAAAATATATTTGATGCAAATGGATTTTCTGTATTTTTATAATGAAATATAATTATGGACCATCAGCCCCTCCTCTATTCTTAAAATCAAAGATATTCTATGTGGGAATGAGCCATTGCCGCAGAACAATGAAGTTTACTATAGTTCTTATGTGAAGCATTACTTAACAAACCACTGTTTATAAGAGCAGTTTCAATTGAGTGTCGAAAGTAATTACACAATTGCTTTGGTTTTGCATTGCTTCGCCTTGTGATTGGCTAAAAAATCTCGCGCCACTTTCTCGACCAATCAGAAGTAAAACCAAAACCAATCGTGACTTGCTCGCACGCGTTTTCCCGCGCTTGGCGCCGCCGACATGTAATTGCTTCGAGCTCTGATTGGTTTATTGGATTGTTTACGACTGCTGTGATTGGTCAGAGTAATTACTTTGGTTTAGGTTTTACGACACTCAATTGAAAACTGCTCTATATACTTTTAATGTTGTTATCCAGTGATTCATATATGCCCGGGGATACTCTATATATTTTTCAGTAGGGGTTTGCCGCTAGGACTCTGAAAACCTTACTCTATACCTGACCATGTTCAGCTGATTTTACAACCCTATACTAGACTAGACACCGAAAATCTGTGGATGAAATCCTAAAGAGTACCATTTAAATGAAAACCAATGAGCAGTACTTTCCTGTGGTGCTGTTTATTATGCTGTACAAAGTGGTTCTAACTTATGAGTCTGTGGATGGAATCCTAAAGTGTGACCATTCATATGAAAGCTATTGAACAGTACTTTCCTCTGGAACTGTTTATTATGCTGTACAAGGCCCGGTTCTAACTTTTGAGTCTGTGGATGAAATCCTAAAGTGTGACCATTCAAATGAAAGCTATTGAGCAGTACTTTCCTGTGGTACTGTTTATTATGCTGTACAAGGTGGTTCTAACATTTGAGTCTGTGGATAAAATCCTAAAGTGTGACCATTCAAATAAAAGCTACTGAGTAGTACTTTCCTGTGGTGCTGTTTATTATGCTGTACAAGGTGGTTCTAACTTTTGAGTCTGAAAGAAACCCTTAAGTGTCACCATTTAAATGAAAGCTTTTGAGCAGTACTTTCCTGTGATACTGTTTATTATGCTGTAAAAGGTGGCTCCAACTTTTGAGTCTGTAGATGAAATCCTAGTGTGACCATTCAAATGAAAGCTATTGAACAGTACTTTCCTGTGGAACTGTTTTTTATGCTGTACAAGGCCGGGTTCTAACTTTTGAGTCTCTATATGAAATCCTAACTTGTAACCTTTCAAATGAAAGCTACTGAGCAGTACTTTACTGTGGTACAGTTTATTATGCTGTACAAGGTGGTTCTAACTTTTGAGTCTGTATATGAAATCCTAACTTGTAACCATTCAAATGAAAGTTACTGAGCAGTACTTTACTGTGGTACTGTTTATTATGCTGTACAAGGTTCGACAAGGTGGTTCTAACTTTTGTGTCCGTGGATGAAATCCTAAATTGTAGCCACTCAAGTGAAAGCTATTGAGCAGTACTTTCCTGTGGTACTGTTTATTTTGCTGTACAAGGTGGTTCCGACGTTTGAGTCCGTGGATGAATTTCTAAAGAGTGACGGCCAAGTTAGATTAACAATCATTCACAGACAGGTGAACAGATCTTGATTATGAAATCAACTTAAAGTGCTTCCCTCAATTTTAACCAAGGAAAAGAATGGATAGCTATCAAGTCTATCAACACAAAATGCCTTTCATGGGTTCCTTTCAAAATTTCCGATGATTACCTTCGTCAATTTTATATGGGAGTACCCCCATATAAAATGGGGGATTAACGAATTTTCAAAATCTTAAAGTGTTAATAAAACAGTTTTAGTTTTTAGAAAACATGACCAAACTTGTATCATATTTACACGGCCTAAAACAAGACAACAGAAATGAAAGATCTACTGCTTGCCCTTTCAAGCGCATTTAAGACAGTTTTTAAAGCCAGTTTTGAGCTCCTTGTGTAGGCTGCCGTAGATAAGAGGATTCAACGCACTATTAGCAATGGGGAAGATGTTAGCCATGGTGGAGATATACGAAGCGTCTTTCTGCTTCATCAAATCACCATAAGTCATCCAGAAGAACACCACATGTTGTGGAAGCATGCAGATGGCGTACAAGATCACCAAACATGCTAATACTCTGGACATGTTACTCTCTTGCCTTCGCCTCTGCATCGCCCTGGCGTTCAAAACACTTGCAATCGAATTGTCCTCGTTATTTGTGGTCCAGGCAGTTGGTAACACGCGTGCACGACTCTGCTTAACCTTGAAAACTGTGGCAATGGACAGGAACATGATGACCACAAGTGGGACAGCGTACTGGATAACGAAAATAAGAATCCAGTAAACCTGTTTGTACGGTTTGTCAACTGGCCATACCTCGTGGCAAAATATCTTGTCTTTGTAAGTTGTGGTTTTCGCGACAAGAAGGACTGGCAATCCAGTGAATAGAGATAATAGCCATATCACAGTTATCACGACCGCTGTTTTCTTATGTGTCATTCCGAAACGCGCGTGCAAAGGATTTAGTACCGCTTTATAGCGCAGGAGAGCGATACACAACAGGGTACCCACGGTAGAAGACAAACAGGTTGGCAGGACTGTGTAGACGAGTTTGCAAACGGCATCACCCATCTCCCAGCTGAAGTTGTTCTCGAAGGAGGAGAGTTGGGTTGGAGTGTACATTGCTACGAAAATGAAGTCCGAAGCCGAGAGGTTTAACACCAGGAGGTTAGTTGTTGTTCGTAATCGCTGTTTCGTGGCAATAGCCAGGAAAACGGCACCGTTTCCGAGTAAACCGATGAACAAGATTGCGGAGAAAAGCAGACGAAAGAACCATTTCATTGTAGGAGTGGTAAGATCACTCCATGCGTCGGGTGTTGATGAATTGGAACTATTGACATCCATCAAAGCTTCTTGGCAGTACGTTCCGATCCTGCGGTTCTGTTTTTACGCTGTTCAAAGGCTTCAGATGAACCGCCAAGCACTTTATGGGACTCTCTCTCACACACACACCGGTAATGAAGATGCGATGATGAGCAACTCAGTTGTATTGATCTTGACGAACCGATCTTCAGGCCTTCAGGCCTTGAACTTCCACACAGCGACAATTTTAGCTGTCCACTCTGTTATATGGCCCTTAGCCGGTTATGTATTCATCGCGCAATGAAAGACACTTGTAATGATCTTGAACAAATAAAATCCAAACGTCGGGGCTTCCCTCCGTAAACTTGAAACGTAGGACTTTTATCTTCTTATCGCGGCCACAAAGACGTCAATTCCTTTTTTAAAAGATGGAAGTTAACAGGTGTCCTTCTAAACGATAGAGTATTACCATTTACATATAGATCGATATCCGGTCTCTCCGCCTCCGCGTTGTTTGAAGAATCTTACGAACATGTCTAAGAATTAACAAAGTGTGAACACCATATGCTATTTAAATATTTCATCAAATACACAGCCTTTGTTTTATCCGCCTTAATTTATATGCGTCATATTTAAGTCGCGTCGAAAACACATTCATAACCATGAAAATGATTGTATCTGACTTAACTTCGACTGGAAAGCAGTACATCATGGAGATAAAGTTTATTACTTGCTTTGTATTTGAACGGAAAGTGGGCGGGGCGATTTTTAGGGTATTTCTTTCTGTAATTTGAATTTCTTTCCACGACCGTTTGACATGTGACGTTCAAATAATTAGACTAATGAAAGACTAAATGTGCCGCGTAAACATGCTTGCCAAGAAAATTTAACAGTCGCAAATTGTTTTGAGGCAAAAAAGGCAAAAAAATTAAGTCAACTACTTTTTCGTTCTAATAGGTGTCAAAAATCGAACATAAGTTGCAGTTTGCATTGAACCGCTGATAAAGGTAATTTTTCAATAATGTAAGAATGATATATCAACGCTATGGGGAATAAATTAGACTTTTAATAATAAGATGTAGGTTTTTAAACGGCGGAAATATACCACGCAAATGTCTACCAAAAAAAGCTTGCAAATGTTTTGTGTTGTTCATAGTTTTTATAGAGTTTTACAACAATTGCCACCAACGTACTAACGTGTGTGTCTATCTTTTATTAAACAATTTTTGCGACTTAAAATTTAACCCAAGTAGATGGGTACATTATTTTGAACAGATGTCAAAAGTCCGCCTCCATCTGCCGTTTAACAAACCGCTATTAATTTGCAAGAAAGGAAGAACTAATTTACCAAACCATATGTGAGCGATAAATTGAGCTTCAGAAATATTTGATGTCAGTTTTAATGCTTTAACAGCTCAAGACTTGCAAACTGACTGTCAGCTGTATTACACAATTTTTCGCTGAATCAGACTTCTATGAAATTAATACCAAAGGGTCCTGCTGAATCATTGGCTCGAGGGGTAATGAGGTACGTCCACGAGAGTTAAGTAACTCAACTTCACCCTTAACTGCCAGACGATAACATAAAAGAAAACCCCGCTGGCCAATCAAAACAGACAAAGACAATCAAATGAGCCAATCAGAACTTGAAGCAAATACGTGCAGGCAGCCGCCGCGTTTATCAATAATATTGTTCGATGAGTGAAATTTGATCCTCGCAGTGCGTTATCAACTTAAGCAGTTGAAAAGCAACCTGAAAAAAAAAATCCAGGCTTACCACTGGTAAACGGGATTCGAACCCATGACCATGTATATCACGAAAAAATTCAGGCTTAAACGGGATTCGAACCCATGACCATGGGTTCGAATCCCTTTTAAGCCTGAATTTTTTTTCAGGTTGCTTTTCAACTGCTTAAGTTGATGACGCACTGCGAGGATCATATTTCACTCGTTTCATCCGCAGTACACATATTATATGATTTTCGTATATTTATATTCATGTATTTCACTATCATCGGGTATATCACGAACTCACAATTGACTATGATCTATCCATATGGCTTGGTAGCTCAGTGGATAGAGCATTGCACCGGTATCGCAAGGTCATGAGTTCGAATCCCGTTTAAGCCTGAATTTTTTTTCAGGTTGCTTTTCAACTGCTTAAGTTGATAACGCACTGCGAGGATCAAATTTCACTCATGTTTCATCCGCAGTGCACCTGTATATGATTTTCATATATTCATATTCAATATTGTTCGACTTTCTAATTCGGCTCTTATTCTGGAACAACACATTTTTTTAAAAATAAAGCATCGCGACTCTTTTACAGCCGAAGTTCTCTCGGGGGCCGAAGTGGAAGAGCAAGAGATAAGAGAGAGTCTGTAGCCATGTCTCAGGAATATGAATATCTACATCGAAAAAAGGCGATGCAAAATGCTGATTGGTTGAGGTTTAATTGGGTAATGTGTCTACGGAAAACAGAAACGGAAATAACGGAAAGCAGATATTACGCGGCTTGCTAAAAAAAATAAACTTTTATAATTGAGGGCATTTAAAACGGCCGCGCTTCTAAAAAACGGTTTATGAACGCAAAACTGTAGATTATTGTTTTTAGTGAATGTGAAACAAACCACAAGTAAATGTAGAAGAAATTAGAAAGAAAGAACTTAAGTCTTGGCAGGCCAGGAAGAATTCTCTCTGACGAATCATCGAATTCATGTTCATAAATGATCAAATTGCAGAGCGCCGAAAAAATGTGACCATTCAAATGAAATCTTTTTTGCAGTTCTTTGTTGTGTTACTGATCACAACACTGTACAAGGTGGTTCTAACTTTTCAGTGTATGTATGAAGCCTTAAGTGTAATCATTCAAATGAAATCTAAAGGGCATAACGTCTCTACATGTAGGATTCACACCTTCAGCTAAAGTGGGGGGGGGGGGGGGGGGGGGGGGGGTCACTCTTGGAGGTCAGAATTGCTTCGATAACTCCTGCAATGCACTGCAAATTCACCAAAAATAAGGGGGAAGGGGGAATGGAGCCGGGCACCCCCCCCCCCCCCCCCCCCACCCCTCACCGGAAGCTTCTACTACCGAAAAGGCACCAGTTGTGGATATCGCTATCCATCCCAGAAAAATCACTTTCCAGTGGATAAGATTTATCCAGCCGATACCACTATTTACATTTTGACCAAATGAGGGCAGTTTACGGAGCCAAACAAAGTGCTTCTTTTACGTTGTACCGAAGCCATACAAGAAAATGTTTGTTTATTGATGTCCAATTGACCCAGAAAACCATGAACACTAACATTTTTCTATGGAGTGTTTATTGTGTCACTGGTACATGTAAATTGAATGAGAAAACCTTCTAGTATATTGAGAGTGAAAAAAAAAGAACTGCTCAGGTTGTTCACCTGTAACAAGTCCTATTGCACTTGCAGGCCGCTATGTTTTCAAGTGAAGTATAATGGTATGCTCTGAAAAGATGGTGCATGATTGAACGATAAATATACATTGTTTTTTTAATTTCAAAATTGCAAAAGAGTTGGATTACTGTTTACATAGATTTAATTCATCCGAGTCCCGCACAAGGGCAAAAAAACATTTCTAAAATGAAGAAACCAAACATTGCTTATCCAAATTTCTACAAAACCCACTTCGTAGCTTGGAGGGCAGGTGCCAGAAAGAGGAGAGAGAAGCAGGATTTGAGCACACGAGCATGGAGCATGAAGGGAGGAGAACTGATACATGTAAAACCACCTGCAGAAACCACCTCCTCTTCCTTTTTAGCAATTGTGAGAGCAATTTGGCCATCTTGATAGCAAAACCAAAAGACAGAATTTTCCCCTGTAGCAAGACAATAGATGTGCTATCGGCTATAATGCACTTGTAAGAGCAGTTTTCAGTCAAGTGTCGTAAAACCAAAACCAAGTAATCACTCTGACCAATCACAAGAGACGCAGAAAATTCAATAAAATAATCAGAATGTGAAGCAAATACATGTATCCGGCACCAAGTGCAGGAAAACGGATGGTTTTACTTCCTTTTGGTCGAGAAAGTGGTACAAGCCATATAGATCATTTCAGCAAATCACAAAGCATAGCAATGCAAAACCAGAGCAATTAAAAACTGACTCTCAACACTCAATTGAAAACTGCTCTATGACTAGATCTAGAGCTTACTATACTATTACTGTATATAATTATGTTATATATATCACTGAACTCCACTCGGTATTTTATAGGCATAGTGGGCTAGTGGACCTTTGCAGGGTTAAACATTAAATTTTTAGGATCTCCTGCCTTCTGCTTTCAGTCGTGCCTCTTCAATGGATTGAAAAGTAGGCATCCCAGAAGGAAGTTCAAGAAAAGAGCGTTCTTCTTGCATGATTTTTTCAGCTTCCTCTGAAATTAAATATAAATGAAATAAGCATTCAAGGGACTTTATGGCCTGTAAGATGTGACAGGGATTATGCACTTCTCTGCACTTCTGCACTTCTGCCTTTGTGCTCAAAGACCATGTCAAGTTATAAGTGCCAATTTTTTAAATCTGGGTGTCTTTATGTTGCATTTCTGACATGTTTAACTCATTATCTAACCATGGAAAAAGTTTAACAAAAAATTGTGTTGTAGAAGATTTACGCACAAACATCCTTACAAAATAGAGTCAAAATAATGACATTGGCATCGGCATAAACTAGAAGATTCTGTGAAATTGCTAACTTGTGGTGCGGTAGTGCATGAATCCTGACAGCGACAGGGGCATTCTCGCAAAATTGTGAAATGAAAAGATTCTAAATTCATATTAGGGCCATGCAATCATGTACTGTACATGGTCCACTCAACTAAAATTTACTGATCTACCTTTTTGTTTGTTTGTTTGTACATTGCAGGCTGTGTTTAAAATGAAGCAACTATTTCCCTCAGCAATCATTTTTAACAAAGAATTGAATTGTATCAATTTAACACCCTCAGAGTTAAACGAACTCACCTCTGATCCTGCTCACTTTAGTTCCATAAACATAATCTGCCTGGTAAGCGACAATAAAAGTAAGAGGCAGAAAAGGAACCATTGCTGCTGGGTTTTTAGATTTCTTAAACCTACGAATAAAATAACAAAAAGTAATGGAGTATTATTATACGCTGTTAACCCTTTCACTCCCAGAGACAATTATGGAGACAGGTAAATGTTCTATTGTTCTAACTTTTGAGTCTGTCGACAAAATCCTATGGTGTGACCATTCAAATGAAACCTACATGTATTCAGCAGTACTTTTGCATGGTACCGTTTGTTTTTCAAATTTGGGATTTTTCTTGAATTTTGATATTTGGCCCCAGTTGTTCAAAAGGTCACAGTAGCTCTGAGTGGTGCTATCCACTGGATAACACAATTCAGGTTTTGCTAATGCTTATCCACTGGATAGTGATTTATCTGGTGGATAGCGTTATCCACCTTTTGAACAACTGGGACAATCTGGGACCAGGTTGCTTTTGATAATGTGTATCTGATCATAAGTAACCTTATATTGACGTGTCTGTACCACATGTCATGTATATGACTCAAAAAATGTCTTATTAATTAAAATGTACTTCATGCAAAAGAAACCGGGTAGCTTTAGCAACTGTATTGTGGGCTGCTTGGTTCATGAAGATGTTACCTTTTTCACCTCAAGGCTACAGATGGTGGAAAAATTCCTTACTCACCTCTTGGGATCAAATTTTAAAACTATACCCTAGATTATGGTGTACAGATTGTTGCTAATTACCCTGCAAACATTGCCACAGTAGCTATTCCATAGAATGATGCCAGCCAATAAAACATCTCTCTTGCTCCTGCCAATTGCATTGACATTTGCCGTTCTCTCATGGCATTCTGCATTTGAAGTTGTCTTCCTAACTAAAAAGAGAGATTGCAATGCTTTTAAAAAAAGTGGTCAAGTTTCAATGTTATACAAGTCATGCACATCTAAGTGTGGTGTCTGCAACTGAAGAGATTCCAACCAATAAATATAATATAATATTGTTCACCCATAACTGTGCTCCTAGACTCTTGAATCTTAGGTCATGTGATGAAGTCCTAGAATGTTTGAGTCCATACATGTAATACAAATAGTGACAATATGTAAATGAAATCAAAATTGTTCAAATGAAAGCTATTGAGTAGTACTTTTCTGTGTCACTGGTTATTTAGCTCTACACTCAGCCATTATTCCCAAAGCTTTCAGTCTATAACATACATTTTTACAATAACATTATTTCTAACCGTCATTTTTTGAGTTTGTAACATAAACTCTTGATTCTTCTTCATATTTTCATCCATTGTTTCCTTCATCGCTGATCCCAGAACAGCACCCATTGTTTTGTTTTTTGACTTTCAACCTTCCTAAGGCAGGTCAAGAAATAGATCAGTTAATGATTGAATGAACACATTGGACTTCTATGTTATGTATATGTTGTGGTTCAAATTTTTCTCTGGTTTGAATTTTCAAACCAGGTTAATTTTCATTTTCCTTTGAGTCAGATTCATTATCATTAAATCTCACACAAAGGAAAACAAAAAACAAACTGGTTTGAAATTTTCAATCCAGAGAAAAATTTGAACCACAACATATACACAGACTGTAAGACAGAGATTTACTACCCAGACCTCTGATCTGCTCTCTACTCAGAAGAGTGACATTGCAGTTTGCAGCATCAGTTACAATTTTGCACAATTTTCATGCAGTACAATGTATTATAATAATTTCAATCTTGAATAAAATTGTAAAGAAATAAACAAAATAACAATAAATAGGAATTTCGGTGGAATCCACGGGGTGGCTGTTACTTCCACTGCTTCAAGATCAAATTGGAATTTGGAAATGTTTTTTTGGAGGGAGGAAAACCAGAGTACCTGCAGAAAAACTCTCGTAGCAAGGATACGAACCAACAAACTCAACCCACATATGGCGTCGCCTCCTGGTTTTGAACCCGGGTCACATTGGTGGGCGGCAAGTGCCCTTGATTTACCACTGCACCATCCCTTGCATTCGATTTCATCCACCCTAAAGTATGTACACGTAGTCTTTTTAAAGGCATTCTGGTTGATTTTTGCAAGGGTGTGGTTTTTTTTTTTTTTTTTTTTTTTTTTTTGCAGTTTTGTGGCTAATGGTTCCCAATACCCCCTCCTCTCAGAATAAAGTTAAAAAACGATAGGTCTGTGCTCATAGGCAGGTATGTCCTGGGCCTCTGTATTTACATACAAATCTTGTATTTCCCACCATGTTGTTTGATACACTGCAGCTGTATACGTACGGGTCAGTGATTATATATGATTAGTGGTCAAATGTATAAATACCAGAAAAATTGCAGCCATAGTTGTCTTTTTTTAATAGATGTAATACCATATCATGACTTTCTCGCCAGGTCTGCACCAATTACATTAAATGCACATTTCGTATATCATACGTGCAATATTAGTTAAAAGCAACTATTCTATACGTCTATAGCAGGGTGGATCAACATGATGAAATGAGTCACGCAAGGTTTGCGTGTATCTAGATTCGAAATAAAAACAATAAATATACATTTTATAAAAACCTGATACTTAGAGCTATCGTTTATCCAATTAGAAGCAAAGTAGAGGAAGAATCGTGACATTTTACCTCCACAAATCTTTCCAACTTTTCCAATTCCAACTTCTCTCCGTTTGTTTGAAACTGCGCTCTGTTTGACCAGCAGTTTTCGGTGAATGCGTGGGTAACTGAATGTAAGTTATTCACGAAAAATCAAAATGGCGAAGAAGAGAGCAATCGAAGAAGTGGAAGCTTCAACTGGGACTAACGGAGTTCGGACTAAGAAAAAGAAGACAAAAAAGGTATGAAAAGGTCAAAGAGGAATATTTTTATGTTTTTACTTGAAGAAATTTAAGTTTGCATTGTTTGTTTGTAGGGAAAATGGACAAACAAACAGCGCGTCCTTGTGTTCTGTTCACGTGGTATTTCACACAGGTATGAAGAAAGATTGAGTTACCTCCAAATAGAGCCACAACATCAACCGAAACATTTGTTTATTTATTTTACTTTCGGAGTAACTGCAGAATACCCTGCCACTTTAAAGCTGTACCCTGGAAAAAGATGGATACGTGGCTACGCATTCTTTCCCCCACGCTTTTTTGTTTTTCACGTTTTAAGGCTGGTTTTCACTAGCGCATAAGCATAAGCACAAGCCAACATACGCAGACTCAGTAACATGTTGATCATTAGTTCCAATTGTTTGAACAAAACAGAACAATAGGCACTAATGATCAGCACGTTACTGAGTCTGCGTATGTTGGCTTGTGCTTATGCTTATGCGCTAGTGAAAACCAGCCTTTAAGAACGAGAAATATACATACCATATGTCTATTCCAGGGGACAGTGGCTACGTGGCTACGTGGCTACGTGGCTACAAGGTAACTACGTAGCCACTGTTTCTAGAAGTGTTTTCGAGTGGCCGGGTATTCTGCAGTTAAGTTTTCAAAAATGAAAATGAACAAGAGAATACTGCTTAACACAGTATGTACACTACTGGTCACACAGTACCAAAATACTGATCGCATAATTTTCATCCACATAGTACGTGGTATACAGAAGTAGTACATGTACAGTAGCTTTAATGGACAACAGTTGTTTTAATCACAGGTAACCAAAGCTCACAGGGTGAGCTTGTTAATAATATTATTTGTGATAATGAAAATTTAATGAATAAATTCTAGAAGCATAAAAAGAATTAATTTATTTTTAATGAAATGCTTTCAAATACTCCCAACATTAGCTACAGTACTTGAGGCATGTGGTAATCAAACTCAATCAAACAAACCCAATCAAACTCATTTGATCAATTGGGAAGGTCATGGGTTTGATGGTTTCATTCCCATTGAACACATGTCACATATGAACCTAGTAAATGACCTACAACCGTGGACAAAATAGCTTGGGACACTTAAGAAAATACTGCACGATGACAAATTTTTTCGAAGAAAGAAACTATCGTTCCATTTCCTGGCCCCCCTCCCCCCCCCCCCCCCCCCCAATACAAAGTTGAGACATTGTGGCTTGGTTATACATGTATGCATAAAACTCAACATTGTATTGGGGGTGGGGAGGGGGAGGTAACGACAAAGACAATTTGTGGGGGAAAAGGTTAAGTGTCCCAAGACTTCTGACCAAGATTGTGGCTCACTGCAAGTCTTCCAGTGGCTCGGTTAGTTTGAGCATCCGACCAGTTTCCAGAAGGTCATGGGTTCAATTCCCTTCAGGGCGCTCAGATTTTTTCTTTGTCTCATGCTCGCGACATGCTGAACATTATGTCTTTATTAAAAAGAATAGCTGTGGCCAAATGAAACGTGTAGCTGAAGATTGGAGAGTTCTGTTCATACACTGTAACCTGTAATAAACCAGGCGTAATTGAAAATAATGAAACGTGGAGATGAAGTGTACATGTACTTTATTTTATTTCCACAGGGCAAGGCATCTAATGCTTGATATGCAGACACTATTGCCACATTCAAAATCAGGTATAGTGTGATAACCCAAAGAAATATATCATTATAATATGTAATAATTTACACCAAGTCCTTCAATAAATTAATATTGTGTTGTCCCAGAAAATATCCATAACCCCACCCACCCATCCTTCCCTGTGGGAATTCCAGTTTACCTTCATACTTTTCTTTAACAAAGCTGTTAAAGGGACACTGTCCCGCTAAAATAGCAAAATTTCGCTTAGCTTATTTCCATGTTACGTCACCAAATGCCACCAAATATACAACTTAGTTGGATAAAAATATTATATAGAGCAAAACAGAAGCAGTAGTTTGGAGATAAAGCGCAGGATTGCAAGGATGGAAGTGGATTACATTTTGTGAAATTTGATTTATTGACAGGTGGAAAGAAATCAAACTTGCAATTCTTGTGAGATTTTGACCTTACATGTTGTTATTTTGTCTTATTACATGTGCAGCTGTACATGTAGTTCATATTGCTTTGCTTCTATAACTTTTGGCGATGGTTTCTTTCAAATTTAATATAATAAAATAAGCTTAAAGCAAGCAAGCTCTTGGACATAATCAAGAAAACATGATTTCAGTCGAGACCCTTTACTGAAAATTTTAATATTTTTATTACACTGTAGTATTACTAGTATTAGTTTATTTTTTTATTTAATCACATACATTGTAATTCAGTCTCCTGAATTTAAAAAAAATGCTTCTTCTTCTGCTGATCTTAAAAAAATAGATATCAAAACTTTAAATGACTATTTTATAGATTTTAATTAAAAATACATGTAAGGTAATTACATGTAGTTGTTATAAATCATTATCTCATCTGTTTTTATCAATGTTAAAATTACAGTAATTTATTTACTGGTAAATAATATCAGCTTTTTTGCTCTGCATCCTTCTAGAAACCAAGCTTGATCGTAAAGACAAACTCTTTGTCGTAAATGAGGTCTGTAAACAATTTTTGTCTCAAAAAAAATCTATTTTGCGTTTGACAAGACAGTATTTTTATATTTTTAATTTGATTAACTTTCACGATTTACCTGACTTTAGGTTTGTGAAATGAAAAATTGTAACAAGTGCGTATTTTTTGAAATGAGAAAAGGACAAGACCTCTTTATGTGGTAAGTATTTGTTTCTTTGATTTTTTTCAAACCTTCTAGTTTATATCATTATTTACCTAAAT
The DNA here is from genome assembly GCA_024195265.1 of Dendrophyllia cribrosa. Classification (NCBI taxonomy): domain Eukaryota; kingdom Metazoa; phylum Cnidaria; class Anthozoa; order Scleractinia; family Dendrophylliidae; genus Dendrophyllia; species Dendrophyllia cribrosa. The sequence goes on along the minus strand of JAJLRJ010000013.1, from coordinate 1,928,491 downwards.
TTGTTTTAATTATCTTTTATTTCCTTTTCAGGTTTTCTTGTACACCCCATGGTCCATCTGCAAAGTTTTTAGTTGAAAATGGTGAGCAGAAGTTGCCAAAAACATTTGAAGGAAAGTCTTCATGAAAAAGGCTGTACAAATTTCATTGCCATGTAAAGTTTTGCATTAATCATTAATCATTAGTATACAAATGATACAATGTATGCTTTACAAGTTTAAAAAAGTCGAATCTCCTTTATGCTATTGGTGCAAAACAGATATCGAAACTTTTGAACACTTTCTTTTCCAATGCCCAAGAGTTAGACTATTTTGGAATGAAGTGGAAATGATATGTAAAGATAAATTAAAGCTTACCAAGCATTTAGAAATTAGAGATGTTATTTTTGGAATTGATAATCTAGAAAGTAATAGCAATTTAATTAACTATATTATTATCTTGGAAAGCAAATATCTCCTTCACTTCTGTAAACTTAGCAACAAGATTTTAACCCCACAATTATTACTCGAGCGAATTAAAAATACATACCAAATAGAATACTCCATGGCGAGCGAGAGAAATAACCTTAGTTATCACTATCAAAAGTGGGAGCCCTTAATCGCTCTTATTTCTTCTTAGATTTTTGTCACCAAATATATCATTTTTTATCTCAACTCAAGCTGCTTTAATCATAAATTATTAATACTACTTTAGGCAGTTTTTTGTACATTTGTCATTTTTGTATTTTTAGTTTCTTTCTCTTTCATGTACTTAGATTGTGTGTTAGTTTTCTTACAAATGTAATATAGACAAAAATAAATAAAATACAAAAAAAAAATAATCATTAGTTTCTTTTCATCTCTAGTACACACAATGGATGAGCTTAAATTAACTGGAAATTCATTAAAAGGATCAAGACCAATATTATCTTTTGATCAGGTAAAAGAACACATACCACTCACTCAGGTCTCTGTTCTCATGTCATGTCATGTCATGTCATGTCATGTCATGTCATGTCATGTCATGTCATGTCATGTCATCTTTTTGTTTTGTACTTTTTAATGTATCATTCTTTCTAAAGTATTCATAGCAGATTTGCAAGCTGTCAATAATGTCTGGGGCCAGGAATTTCTACCTGCCATTGTGTGTTTGAACCCTGGTTGAATTGATGAAAAACAAAACATTGACAACACATGAAGCATAGTTTTCTCTGGCTACTTCCTTCACATCCATGCGTAGTAAAAAAATCACTGGCACCCTTGGATTTTTATGGGTATTGAGAATACTGTATTTGATCTGTCACTGATACATATTTTTTTCTTTATTCTCATGACAGCATTTTGATGCAACACCTCATAACTCAATTCTGAAAGAAATGTTTATTCAGGTTTGTATATACATGTATATGTTGTAGTTAATTTTTTATTTCAGGTAATTTTTATTTTTCCATTGTTTTTGGGTATGGTAATATATGCTAATGAATTGGAAACAAAGGAAAAACAAAAATTACCTGAAATAAAAAATTAACTACAACATATACATACAAGACTGTTAAAAAATACAGTATATAACTTTCTATCTAGTGTTTTTCAAAAACTGGTACCAATGTCCATATAGACCCTATTCGTAAAAATAATGGCCGCCGATTTATTATTCTTTTATATTCATGCTAATCAGCCCAACTACTGTAGCCTCATGTTAGAGCAAAATTTCTTTTGAATTTTACACACGCTATTAGGGTAGTTGGGTTGATTAGCACGAATATAAAGGAAATTGACCGCCATTTTTGAATAGGGTCTATGGATTGGTGGTTTAACAATGGACTGGTCGTTAAAGTTTACCAGTATTGGTTGACACATTGGAATTTCAGATGAGGGTTTGTGGTTTTAGGCATGTCATTTGGAAAGACAAGAAACGTTCATCCACATTGCCCCTGGCCTCTTCACCCAGGCCAGGTGAATGAATTGGTACCAACATTGAACATAATTCCAGGGAGGGGGGGACCCTGCAATAGACTACATGTAGCATCCATCCAGGGGAAGTAGTAATACTTAAATTTGCTTTGTGATTGCAAAACTTCCAAGAGTGCCCAAATTAAAAAGAAATCCAAATTAATATTTTCATTTCGAAATACAAATACTATGCAAAAGTATGGTTGAAGAACTTTCATTTAAATGGTCACACCATAGGATTTCGTTCACAGACTTGACCATACATTAAGAACTGTGAAAAGAGTTAAAACGCTTATAATGAAAATGTTGTGACTACATGACTTTGTAATAAAGAAAAGTAGGTGTATAAAGTTAAGTTTGCAACAGTAATTAATATTGTTAATCATATTGTCATTGCAGATTTTTAGCACACCATGTTATCATCCAAAGAGCAAACCATTTGTAGATCACATTTTATCTTTCTCAATAGAAGACAACAGAATTTGGTTTCGAAATTTCCAGGTAAATACACATGTATATTATCCTCACAAGAAAAGGTTTTGAAATACATTTACCATAAAAATCAACAAACATATTCAGCAAAAACGTTTAGAAAACATCTCAACTACATTTTCCAATTTAATAGAACTCAGTGATCAAAAATAAAAATGAAAGGGGCTGTGAGCACTCTATTGCTCTCAGTAACCATCTTTACAGTATGTATCTTTATGTAAGATTTGATAACCAACACGCAGACTTCTCTAACGAAGGACGAAAATAGTTGTAGAAGACATCTGCTGGCAGGCTGTTATTTTAAGAGGCGAGCGTTTCTTTCTTTCTTTCTTTCTTTCTTTCTTTCTTTCTTTTTTCTTTCTTTCTTTCTTTCTTTCTTCTTTCTTTCTTCTTTCTTTCTTTCTTTCTTTCTTTTCTTTCTTTCTTTCTTTCTTTCTTTCTTTCTTTCTTTCTTTCTTTCTTTCTTTTTCTTTCTTTCTTTTCTTTCTTTTTCTCTTTCTTTCTTTCTTTCTTTCTTCTTTCTTTCTTCTTTCTTTTCTTTCTTCTTTCTTTCTTTTTCTTTCTTTCTTTCTTTCTTCTTTCTTTCTTTCTTTCTTTCTTCTTTCTTTCTTTCTTTTCTTTCTTTCTTTCTTTCTTTCTTTCTTTCTTTCTTTTTCTTTTTTCTTTCTGTTTTATTTTTATTAATCAGCACATCATTTTTTTAGATTGTTGAGGAAGATGGGTCCTTACTTGAGATTGGTAAGTTTGTTCTTATCCATTTTAATACATTTCATCCTCTTGATAAAGTTATAATCCACTCTTTGCACAGTTATGGAAGTTATTTAATTTCTATCATTCTTATGTTATTCCAGGACCTCGGTTTGTATTGAACCTCATCAGAGTGTTTGAGGGAAGCTTTGGTGGACCAACACTGTACGAAAACCCTCATTATCAGTCACCAAATGAGGTAAACGAAACAGTGATATTAACGGGACGAGGTTGGGTTGAAAAATCAGAATCTTGCTGTGATTTGTAGGATAGTGCGCCTTCCGCGAGGTTTTCTCAGGAAATAAAATAAAAGCAAAGACGTGATTTCTTTCGAAAGAAAGTAAGAGCATTTCTAGAATCTTTCTTTTTTTTCCTTCCACTTACAACCCACTTTCTTTCTCAGTATCGTCGGTTGGTCCGCAAACAAGCTGCTCAGCGGTATCGCGATCGTGTGGAGTCAAGGCAAGCGCTAGATGATCGCCGGGAAGTCAACAAAGATATTCCAAAAGACATTTATGACGTTGATGACGTGTTTCATACAATTACCCAATCAGATGTCGACATTGCCAAGACAAAAGGAAGCAACAGAAAGAAATAGACAGAAAAGAGGTTAATGAAGAAGAAAAGAAAAACACGAATGTTTGAAGAGAGAGGAATCTCAACGATAAACAAAATGCTGGTACTGAGAAGTGTTCAAGTCTTATATGTTACAGCGAATTCTGTACAACGACTCTGATCAGATAGAATTTGTTTTCTGTATTCCGCCTTTGTACTTTCGTTTGCTTTATGTAAGCAAAGCGTATTGATATGGTTATTTCATTATGCCGCTTTTATGGTTCAATAGAACTTTAATACACAATTTGAATAAACAGTTCACTCGCTATGAAGGACCTCTCTCCCTTAAGCTACATGTACCATCTAATTATTCTTTATGAAATCCCGTTTGCAACATTTCTCAGGCAAACGCTGTATTTAGACTCTTTAGTCCCGTAAGCCTCCAACCCCTTTCAGCGACCATTTTTATGAAATCTAATTTGAAACATTCGTCAGTTTAACGCTGTGTTTAAACTCTCTCGTAAGCGACCATTTGTGTCTCCGTTCGACCCGGTCTTACTGGAGAACGAAGAACAGGGAGCGCACTAAGATAAAAGAATTGTGACCGAAAAAAAAGGGATCTACTGAGGCCGTGATTAATCAGCTACACCTTATCATTTTTTTGGCCGTGTACACGTACATTTGTAATCGCTGGAAGCGAACGAAAACCATGCTAACTTGGAGAGACCGCAATTTTTCTTCACAGCACTATAAACTTGATACGATTTTGTTATGCTATCGTTTCAGATAAATAAGTGATTTAATCTTCGTTTTAAAACCGTTCCAAAGATAGTCCAGCGAGTGATCACACCTTACTAAGTTACCAAGTTTACAGCTTCGAGGTGTTGTGCATGTTGCGATGACCAATTGACGTCAAACAAAAGATTGAAAAGACACTGAACAACACCCACACCCCAACACAATAGTTAACCAACAAAAACTTGTGCGACACCAAGAAATTCCGGCCAAGTTTTCAACAGTTACCAAGGAAAGTCGAGCGGGCGATCACGCGAGCAAGCACGGAAAACCCCGCGCGTCGCATCTCCTCGTGGTAGACGATTTTCACGCGCGCTCACGTTAAGCTCGTTTTACATGCGTGTAACTCTCTCGTCGCTCGTAATTAGTGCACTGTACAAGATTTTATAGATGCATTTCCACAGTAATTTTATTTTAATAAATATTGCGCTGCGCACATTATACAAGCAATCTTTGCAATTCCAATCTTTAGTTTAATAGAATATCTTTTATTTATAACGCTTTAGTGTATTTTAACTGCAAATATTAAAGGAAATCATAGGCATTTTGCTGTGTTTGGTCAAATGCTTGTACGTGTAGAGCGACAAGAGGAAGACTTAAAGTGATTTCTCTAACGAGAAGCAAACTACCTTATAGTCAGTTTTTTTAGCTAGAGAGGATTGTAAAAATTCAGTCTCTCCAAATCACGATTAGATGCCGAAAAATATAACAACAATCGCCTGTTTGGAAAATTCAACTCCCGAAAAAAATGTCATACCATATGGTAACCCATTTTTGGCCTCAAAATATTTACGTAAATGTTTACGCCCTTAAAAATTTTGGCCACATATTTAATTGGATTTTTTTACACTGGTTTATTATCAATTCCTTGGTGTTTTCTGAAGTTTTCTAATTTTTTTTTCTCAAGAAAGATTATCATCTGGCTTGACGTTCGTCTTGAAGCGCATTCTCGAGTTCCTCGAAACTCGCGCGCGCGAACGGTCGCATTTTGTATGTGCGTTTACTGTATACGATATTCCACAAAAATCTGGACTGTTTACTCTCAACAACATCTAACGTAAGAGTACAAAAGTCAACGTAGTATTGGTGTTGGTGACTTGTATATTCGGTCAGTGTTCGTTAAAGAGTTTCTCGTGATCTTAGAGAGTACTTATGTGACGCCAACATGGTTTTCGGCCAACGTTGGTACTTGTAATCAAAAGCTCTGTTTGTAAATACTGACTTCAAAAATAGAAACGCTCCCAAACTGGATACACAGTGCGTCATTCGATCAGCAACGTTTCCCGAAAAGTTTGGAGAGGGGCACTTACTAATAGGGGATCATATTTTTTACATTTATTTCAGTATCTGTTGGATTAATTCAATAAACCAAAAAGAGAAAGTGTATTATTATATCGTATGTGATAATAGTTTTTGTCCGTTTTCCTTCCAAAAACCCGCAAGCAAGCCAGCTCAACATAACATAGTTTTTCGGGCCCGAACTGGCGGGACTTTCAAAATAGAGACTCTCCCAGAAGCACTTTCGGCGTAATGAAAAGTGATGAATGTACTTGAAAAAAAAACAGAAATTCCAAACACAGAAATCTCTTTTTTAATGTCAAGGTAATTGCGATGTAGGAATATGTTTTTTAATCAGCTATTAACCGCTAGAAAAAGATAAAGGACCATCAAGGTTGTTGAAGCATTCGAGCAGTAAACGATCCGACTTGTGGGTCCCGCCGGTCTTTATAAGTATGCCAATATTTTCTTTTGAATTTTAAGGCAGTTAAATCTCGATCGATATAAACTAGAGCCATCAGCTGGCATGGGCCAAATCAAACTCGTTCGACTCAACGAAAAAAGGACAAAGTTCTGCTCAGGCTGCCGAAATGATCGGTTTGGTTCGCAACTAAAAGTTAGAGTTGCGTAACCCATTGTTCGATCGTGCAAATCAAACGAACGATTCTTGTATTTTAAAATTGATTGATAATAATTAAAATAATAATTATATATATTGGTTTACAAGGTTGTGTTGTTTGCCTTGTGAACGCAACTGTGAAAACAATGAATACAAAAAAAACTTTTAATTTATATTTAAAACGTACGTGGGACTGAAAGAAAAAAAATGTCCAATATTTTTAAAAGGGACGATGCGTCATCGCAAAGTCGCGCGCTGTGGCCAAAGTCATATGACAAACATGTGACCCACATTTTCAATCAATATTTAATAACTCTGCATAAAGCATTGCTAAAAATACCGCGTCTTCTGTATAATAGATCCGGGGTTTTTTCTTGTTTTGTTCCGGCGGTGTACTTAGCTAACATGGTTTCCAGGGCAATCCTGTCATTTTTAATGTGCTCTTAACATTTTTCGAATATTTCATCCCTTCTTTTTACAAATTCACCTCACGTTTTGTGGTAAAAGTTGAACTGTATGTTTAAGCTAGGCAAAAGTTCTGCCTTTTTTACGGCGAAAATTAACAGTAGTCAATATCTCGATATTAAACTCAAACTATTTTTTGTATGTATGTATGTAAACTCGCTATAATTTAAAATTCTCGCTAACTCGATCGAGTTATAACTCGAACTTTCGATACCTCGGCCACCAGTTTTGTGCTTCCGCGGACAGTTTGAATTATCAGGCGGGATTCCGCTGTATATCAGTAATGTATCCTTTCACTTTCACGTCGAGGCGAATAGAAAGTGTGCGTTTATATTTCCGGTGGCTGCAATCGGCGGAGTGAAAGGTAAAACTGTGATATTGAAACAAACTTTTTTTAAAGAGCTTTTATCCTAATAAGCATGCTTACTGGTAACGTAACTAGAGCTATATTATAATAATTTCAGAAATAAATAAAATATAAAGAGATGAATATTTGTTTGTGGGTCGAAGTTGCCACAGACGCCTGATATCACTGCATGTCATTTTGCGTGGGAAGATGCACGCGCGTGGGAAAACGCGTTGAGAGTCGAGCGGAACACGCGGAACATCTGGTTTCAGCTGTTGGGATCTACGCCTTCTTGAGGACAAAAGATTGTGGATTAACTTAAAGCAAAATCATAATTTTGGCTGCGTAACTATTTTGAGATCCCCTTTTCATTGCACCTTTAATAATTTTTGAATATCTTTGTTATCTCATTTGACAAACAAGCGCTTGTATATAGAAATTCAAAAACAGAGAGAAAAAAACCCTGATCAAAAATTATAATAGCAACAACAACACAATTAAAAAATGAAAATTATTTTCTGGGACTCAACGGAAAGATTAAAATTAAAAATATAAACCTTTCTTTTTTTCTTCACTTTCCAGAGGAGCTGAAAAACACCAAGATGAAGGTTCATTGGACACTGCCAGCTGTGTATACAATCGCATATTAGTTGCACATGTGATTTCGCGAATCATTTCAGCCTTGTTACAAATTCTCCCATAACCACACGGCAAAAACACTTTCTGTTTAGTCCATGGAGCGTTTCAGGAACGGAAAAATAAATTGATTTAAAAATAGAAACCTTTCTTTTATTTTTCGTGTCTTTATATTCCTATTTTTTTCTTGTTTCTAGAAGAGCTGGAAAACACGAAGTGTAAGATTTAGAACATGTGAATACACTACTCGCATATTAATGACTTGCACATGTAATTTCGTGAATCAGTCGTCAGTCTCGTTATAAATACTCCCAACTGAACTTTCACTCACAATGATTCCACAACTTTTCAGAATCTACACGGCAAAAACGCTTTTTGTTTAGTCGGGGGTAGACCGAAGTGCAAGTGTCAGCCCCTATTTCGAGGGGGGTGGAAGGACAGGGGCGAAATTGACCGAGAAGCTGGACAATTTTTAATTTGTACACTTTTCTTCATAAGAACCATTTTTATAAGAAAGTTATGGCTGAGATTGGCAAGAATTTTAAGAACGTGCTAAGAACGTACCCGGGCTGAAACTTTAGTTAAGAACGTCTCTTTTTACAAAACAATTATACAGTCTTTTTGCATTTCATTGTGCAAAACGTCTAATAATTGGCACATTTTATAATATAGAACTTCACCTTTATTGCTTTCGTCTTATTCAGAACTATGATTTACCGAACTACTGCACCATTTATTCTAGCTACGAACGTTTTCAGGCTCAAATCGCTTGAAAACGCCTTAAATATTTTATTATAACAAAGAAAATAACAATAATAATAATAATAATAATAATAATAATATACATGAAAAATACTCAGTTGTGATTGGCTAAGAGCAATGCAGTTCAAGTGTAACACCAGTGAAAAATCACTTGTGTAAACAAATCACAAACTGAACTCGAAACATGACTCGATTACCCATGCATTACTTCATGATAGTGAAAAATAGCACTGAACTTGTGCTATCTCGTGATTAAACATCCGCTCCAATCACGAGACTGCCCTCATTATCATGGTGTACTTTTGACAACGATGTCGTCAGTTCTTTTTGATACTGATGACTACAGCTTGTTCGCAAAATGATCGACAGAGTATGACGGCCTTTCCTGTAATATAAGTGATGGATTTAGGGGAGATGAACTCGGGGATCTGGCCCCTTTATTTTGCAAAGCCCTCAAATAAGGTCGATGGATGAGCCGAAAATTTCGTATATTCCAACCGATTACCCACTCGCACCCCCCCCCCCCCCCCCCCCCCCCCCCCCCCCCCCCCCCCCCCCCCCCCCCCCCCCCCCCCCCCCCCCCCCCCCCCCCCCCCCTGCCACTAGATCCTTTCACTTCGCATGAAGGTCCCCTCAAAAAGCGCTGCCGGACCGATGATTCTCGTCAATTTTTTTTTTCAGTGTTAAATCCAATGACACAGTCATGGCCGGTAAAGGATAGTGCTCAGTTTTATGCTGACGGTAACTTTTATTATTGAAATTGTGGTTTCAGGTCAAAACAACGGGTTCGTCGTGAAAGCAGACTCCGACTCAGCTATTTAAAGCGCAGAGACTCGCAAGCGGACAGTTTTGCACAGTAATGACAAACTTGGGCTTGCCCGCGGAGATGGCTATTTAAACCGCGACCGCGGCAAGTTGTCCAATGCACAGATGCTGCCTGATGTGCCCGCTGATACCGATCTAGTGGTTTTGATAGTTAACAATGTGTAACAAAGCAGACAACACCGACACTGACTAAAACTTGCGATCTCTTGCGTCCAACTTGCGTTTGGGTGTCGGCCAATGAAATGGTTAAAACTTTCCTGGCCATACTTGCGGTCACAAAGTGAACCGAACGGTCAATGCAAGGCACAGCACACACAGGGCACAAGAGCACAAGGCACACACAGGGTACAAGGGCACAAGGCACACACAGCATACGCACAGCCTGGACTCCGGCCAAACGCGGCAAAGTTTCCGGTCATATTGTCATTTTGCCAACTGTTAGTCAGTGTAGTCATCAGCATATAAAAGGACTGACGACGTCGTTGTCAAAAATATATACATTACACCAATCATGAGACATGACTTAAAAACGTTCATGATGTATTAGTAAATTAAAAATTTAATACCGTATGATCGAGCACATTCAGGACTGGGCTCGTGATTGGAGCGAATGTTGATCACCAGATATATAGCATACGTTAACTGTTATTTTCATCATTATTTTTATCATTTTCTTGTTTTTTTTTTTATAACATTAATAAAAATACTCTTCAGTAAAGGCATTTTCAAATTTGACTGCCGATCAGGAATTAATCCAACACAAAGCAAATCCTGAGTACAGTAGTATAGATTCCATAGTACAGCTTCTCAGAAAAAATGGATCAGTCAAAGTCATTCAGACTTCTGAGTTCCTGCTTCCGCTCCGGTTCAAAATTAAAGTAAAAATTATGCGTCGCGTGAAAAATTCTTCTTTCTTTCAACCTCTTCTTTGTTTTGTGGTACGTTTTCTTTGTGAAAGAAGAAACAGAAAAGAAAAGGGCAATGTTCATTGCAGTTGATAGCGTTCAGCTCTGTTAAAACATCAGATTCCACTGAATCACTGGTGAATCTTGAATTTGTACGCCGCGCGGAGCACGTGGCTTCGTGTAGATGCCGCGCGTTTACACGCAAGATTTACACCCAGGCGCAACTTTACTTGAGAAGTGGCTGACCTTCCAAGTTGTTTGGGATGAAAATCACTTCGTATAAACAGGAAAACGTGACGATTCTGTCGCAAATCTGTATGTTATCAGTGTTTTTAGTTTTTCCACGCAGACCTCGCGGACTCGTTCACCTGTCTACCAATATGGCGCGTCATGACGTCAAGTGGCGTGATAATCAGCCGAGAGAATGAGAATACTGTATGTAAATTTCATGCAAATTTCACTCCATTCACCACCACGCTTCTACACCAAGAGAGGCAGAAACAATCAAATATGGCATTCGCCGGTTTACTCCGCTTTGTCGGAGTCGTCTTGTGGATAGTTTTATTACATCAGGGAACGGTTTCAGGTAGGATTATACAACGAGTTTTATTTGCTGAAATTTCTGAGCGGTTTTACTACGATACTGGTTCAAAATCCCGAGTAAAACGTACAACTTTACCGTTTATCGAAGCCGCCTCCGGTGGCATACACTTCGTTAGCTTAAATTTCACTTTCTCAAGTCCAACCGTCTGTTTGATATTATGGCGGGAAACGTTCGATAGTTTTCATTGGAATTTTTTAAATAGATAAAGATTCAACAATACTTTTGAAATCTGAAATCTTGGGCCGGCGTTTGTAGTACATAGCTGCTATGAATATTTTACAACGTGAAGCTTGTGTTGAAGCTAAATCACCGCTCCCCCTAACACACCCTCGATTTTTAGAACACTCCCTTTCGGGAGGAAGTTGGATGTAATTTGAGTCTCGTACACATGTTATATTTCAAGGAAATGAAGACTTGGTTTAGGACAAAAATGAAGCGAAGCTTTAAGGCATTCTTTCTTGATAACAACTAATTTTGTACCTGCCCTTACGTTGCTAGGTTTTAACTGCAGTTCAGCGCAGTTTAGATGCGATAGCCAGCGATGTATTCCGTCTAGTTGGCAGTGTGATGGATCAGATGATTGTGGAGACAATTCAGACGAAAGAGGATGCCGTAAGTTTTATTCTGAACTTTACTCTACTGTTGTATTTGAATCGTTTATTTGACTCGCATGTACGAGTTTTGCTTTGTGCGTCAGATCACGATTTAGCGAAATATAAAACCCATTTTTTTAGTTCAATCATAATAATCGCGACATCTTTGCATTTCTTTTACGTTAGGTAAATCACTTATCAGAGTAAATGACAATTCGTGTTGAAGTCGCCATTCCTTGTTCCGTGTTTTGATCAAGCTATTTGAAATTCAAAACTTAAGCTTAAGTCTTGAGCTTACAGCAAATAATTATTCATATCCACTTAAAATTTATTGGCCAGTGATTCTTTTAGTATTTTTCGTATACTCGAGAAGAATACCGAAATAAAAAAAAATATATATATATGCATTGAAATCAAGTCATATAGGGCCGAAGTAGGATGTAAACACGTTTACCTGATATAAAATTTAACGAACTAATCTGTCCTGGCTTTAAAATTCTCTCGGGAAATTTATAAATGTCGGCCGGACAAACGCGAACCATCCTTTTCGTTTTTCATGAAACAAATGTTAAGTTAAGTTTCCTCGATTCCTAGCAAATGTAGGGTAGTGGGATCAGGTACTCACTTTATCTGGGAATGGGAAAACGCGATAAATTTTGTTTAAATTTATATCGTTGTGCCTCACAGTTGGCGGATTTTGGTCGCCATTGTTTGGGGGTAGTTCGTAGGTGTGTCTAGATGGCCATCGTTGATTGGTCAATATCGTCTTCCGCTAATTTGCATATAACTGAAATACGCACATAGATCAGAATTGCTTGAAAAGCACTTGTGGTTCAGTTTGAACTGATAACGCAACGGCAATTTGAAAACCATGCAAATGCTTTCGGCTTTGATTTGAAATAACTACTCTCCAGCAAAGATCTTAATGAAATTTGATCTGCAAAGAACAGCATTCAGTAAAACGAAATTGAGCGATAGTATTGTATCGAAATTACGCTGAATTCTTTCGCTATAAATATCCAGACGATTTTATCACCTTTCACATCAATGGTTTCTAATCAAGAATTGAAAAACTGCCAAATTGGACACTTCTGTTAGTGGTCTCGACTATTTGTTTACATTATTCAAGTGTTTTGATCGCTCTGTTTCGAACCGTTTCGTTGACAACAACCGTATATTTTTTTTGTGTGTATTTACAATAAGGGGTGTTAAAAGTATTTACATTTTACAAAAGGAATCCCCTGTTATGTACAAAAGAAGTTGAAGTATGTTCTAGAACTAATCCCCTTTGTTAATTAAAGTACTGAAACTGGAATGTTTATGACCTTTATTTGCATTTTATAGATAGTTGTAAGTTGCTTTGAGGCTTTAATTAAAGGCCCGCGGAATGTGTACTTCTTCATATACCGAGAAATTAGAATGATGCAGTAGAAGTTGTTAGAATTTGAAAGGCAGATTAAAATCTCTCAATGTTATGCAAATAATTTATACTAATAACTGTAGAGTTTCAGGATAGAAACGTTTTTAACAGTCTACTGAAAATACGCTGTAAATATAGCGTGATTTCAGCAATATTTATTTACTTTGTAACATACCGGTATATCATATGTCTGAGCTATACTGGTATGTCAAGACTAAGATAAGATGACCCTTTTTCCAATGTAAACAGAGATAACAAGTCACGTTTTTGTCTATTTAATTAAGGAAGAAAATTGTCACGTTTACCAATACAAAGAAGAGAACGCGTCCCGTTTTTGCCAAAACAGAACACCATTCTGTGCTTTAGTGTGTGGTGTGTTTTTATCAATAGATTTCCATGGCAGCTTAATTCATCCTTAGGGGCCATCGACATATTCACAAGGTCCCCCGCTTAACGTCCACTGGACGTTTTGGTCAGACCCCCCCCCCACCTAACGTCCACTTAGAATTTTCACCGTCCAGGAGCGACGTTTTTTAATAGTCGGGTGAATACAGTTTGCGAGACAACTGATGTATGAAACAACAAACATTATTTGTAAATGAGCTTTAGAATATTTAAAGACTGACAGTTCCTCGTACCTGTTTTGCTAAAACATCTTTGTGTCCACTTTGTGCCTTTTCATGGCTCTCTTCTTGAATTAAAAACTAACAATTTCCAAATGCCCCCCGCTAACGCCAAATCTCGACTCTCCCTAACCCCCCCTCCCCTAAACATCCAGTGGAGGTTAAGCGGGGAACTTGTGAATATGTCGACAGCCCCTTATTTCGTAGTGGGCTTGATTTTGCAAAATCAATATACTGAATATACAGCAGCCTAAAAAGTTCTTATGTAATGTTGTTTTGATGAATTGCCAACGACTGTAATTAGTTTTAGTCGTCTGGTCACAAAGTTCAAAATAACATAAAAATTATGTTTATAATCAAAGTTTGGTAAATTCTCCCCAAAGGGGATAAGGGAGCAGTTATGAATTAATTAAGTTAGTGTCTGTCTGTATTATAGACATTGACTGAATGTTTTCAGTTCTGTGTCTTATTATTTATTACCCCAGCATGGTTTTCATTATTAGCAACACAAAATCACACACAGATACTAAGAAAAATGCAAATGTTAGCTCAAGCATTTCAGTGAAACCACTACTTCCACCTCCATTTAACCATGGCCATTCATCTTTCCACATTGGCCATTTCTTCTCATCATATTCATACTCAAATCCTTAAATCCTTAGAGTTTAGGTAATTTTCTGAGAGAAGAGTGTACTACCATTATTGAAAGTCGAGACTCAAGTCAAGAGTCAAAACTGTCGAGAGTCTTCATGCTGAGGGGCCCTGTTTTGCAAAAGTCTCAATAACTTTTCAGGCCCAAAAAAGTCATTTGTATGTGTAATGTTTGGATTAAAGATTAAAGATTAAAATTTTGCTGGTTTTGAAAGCTAAGCAGACTCTATGGGCTTCAGGCAGGCCTGAAAACTCATTGGGACTTTTGAGAAACCAGCAGCCCACAGTTTAAGGAATTTGATTTGTGTCAGCAGCCGGGTTAATAATAACTATAAAGACAATGATGTGTGGGCTGGTCACAGCACCCAAGGAAAGAACCCCTAAAAAGGTTATGTTGACAGGAGTATGAAAAAAAAAATGATGTAACATTATGCAAAGTTCTTGTTGCAAACTTTGTCTCTTGATCTGAACCATATTTATTTGTACAGGGGTCAATTCAATAAAACTTTTATTTAAGTGTAGCCATTGTTTCAGAGGTCAAAAAAATGCTGAGTGACAAATTAAAACATTGGACTTTATGTACGAAAGTCATGGTGCAAAATGACTATCAACATATGTTGTGGTCCAACTTAAGACATAAGACTACAGTGATGTCACTAAATAATAATATAACGGCATTTGGCCAAATATTTACTAAACCAGAAAATAAGAAGTTACAGTCGAACCTCCGCTAACGGACACCTCCCATAGGCGGACACCTCCCATAAGCGGACACTAAGTCGTGGACCCTGAACCACATACAAACACTACATTTTTAACCTCCCATAAGCGGACACCTCTATTAAATGGACACTTTTTCTGGTCCCGATAATATGTCCGTTTATGGAAGGTTCGACTGTATCTTTTTTTTTTAATGAATATACCGGTATAAGCAATGCTTAATTATTGTGAAACTAAATATTTTTAGCTGTTTTTTTTTATGTATTGAAACTCCAGGGTGACAAAATGTTTTTACTCACAAAAATCATTACCAGGCAGCTATTGTTTTGGTTACAAATATTGAAAAAAGCTTCCTTTGTGAATGCAAACTTGTTCTGTCTTGGGATTTTGAAATAAAATAAATAATATATTCGAAAAAATAAAAGAATCCCTTGGAAGCCATAAAAAGAGCACAAGATTTATTAATTTATTCACTCCAAGGTGGAGAAAAAAACAGGGATCGAACTTGATCTTACTAATTGCACAACGAAAGTCAAGTTCATTCTCAGTTTTAAAAAGAATAAATAAAAGCTGCGTGTCGTTTAATTCATTCTTTTCTTGAGTATTATTAATCTCATATGAGCTATTTCTGGTTGAATGAAGATCTGCACTATACTTAAAGACTCAGGGATCATTTTTGTAATTTTTTTCTGCACAATGTCATCCGATTTCTCTAGCATCGTTTCTGTGTTTAATATGTCAAAGATAAAGGCAAGAATTAAGGCATGATTCGCAAAATATAACGTGTTCTTATATAACAGCTAAATTTGTTAAATATCACCAAAACATCCTCCGTTGTTATAGGTAGTGTTTTAATACAACAGTAGCGGCCGTGTTGTATATTAGTTTTCTGAATCACGAGCCGAAGACTAGTGATTTACTGTAAACTTGTGTGGTTTGTTGGTGGAAGTCCTTTGTAAAATTCGGAACAAATTGTAACATGTTTTGCTTAGTTATAAAGAAAACGAATTTACAAATATCGCCTCATCCGGCTCCAGATTACAAACTGTACAAGCAGACTTTGACCCTTAAAGTTGCCTATTGATTATATTAAAGTCGATATTTACAATCTATTTTAGCAAAATAACAAACCAGTGTTGGTGTGCCTTATGTGGAAACAAAATTTCACAGTTCATCATGCTATGCTTTAACTTGTCGCTAACTGCTGAACCGAAACTACTGAAAAAGAGTTTTTAAACATTCATAACGGAGACGCGATCTTAGCTGTGTTCCGCTTGAATCCAATAATTTTAGAGCTGGACTTTAGACGTTTGTTTGAGCATTTATACAAGGACATCATTTAAGTGGCGCAACTTCGGTATTTAGCCTCCAATATTTCGGTTATCTTCGGTAAAACTTTAACGTCAGACTGCAGTCTTTGCATTTTATAATCAATATTTTTAATATTGTCACGAAATAAACGTACCCTACCCTCATTTCAATTTGCATTGAAGTGGGATTTTTGACACCAGTAACGAGTGCTAGAGTTCTAACGGGTGATAACTGCAGCGAGCTTTGTTCGCTCTTTGCGTAGTGATCTGTTATCGCTTTGATTTATACCATAATCATAATCATTTTAAACCGTACGCGCCACAAAATTCCACCGAGGTGTTGCTTATATTGACCTAGAGCGGTAACTTTAACATCTTTTGAATTATTCTGAGCGCAAAAAATGCCGCACTTGTTTAAAGTTTCTAAAACTTCAATACCCAGTGCGGAATACGTCTTTATCAAGCAAAAACAGGTTATTGGATACATAATCATTAGTTATATAAAGAATTTTCGACGAGATGAAGGTATTAACAATTTGAACAACTTGGGAAAGATGAAAACAGTTTTGCACAGAACAATCGATTCGATTTCAGTTTCAATTAAAATCCCTGTATGTATGTTACTCGATAATAGAAACATAACAAAAATGATATCGTTGTTTTCATTGCATTGTTACAACACCCGCCTTCGGCGCTTGATCTAACGACTTTGTGAATACAACGCACGGAATTTGAAGCATCCTCTATTTATCTATCAAATCAATCTTGTTTCTTTTGAACCACAGAAATGTTGGCTATTTGACCTAAAACTGTGAAGATGAAATGCCATTTGGTCCATGGTCGGTTTGAAATTAATTCATTCATCGCGGTGGAAGTTATTTTTCGTGGTTTTAAAGATGCCAACAATTGCTTTCAATCAGTTTTGCTCCTTGTATCGCAATATTTAAATTTTTTTTTGTAAATGTGCCAGTATTCTAAAGCTCATGCAACTGTCATAAATTTACACGCACACCCGCGACACGCGTGACGCGACGTGGCGTGACGTGCGTGATGCGAGACTGTAGCTGACTACATGGGTAAGAGCACGAACTACTACCTGAATGACACTTACCAAGGCAGCCGCGTATAACTAAGTGCTTGTTAATTGCAGTGATATGAATATTAAAGAGGGTCCCGCCAAAATAACGAAAATTGGCTTGCTTAAACTAAAGTCCATGAAACATTGTCATAAATGCCACCAAATACACAACTAAACTATCGGCTGAAAAGATTCCACACAACAATTAGTAGCTTTGAGGAAAAGTGCAGAATTACAAGGATGGAAGTGGATTTGATGCTTACCGTTAATGGCTGTTTCATTGATTGTTTATTTCAGGTCAACGTCTGTGTCACCCAACAAATGATTTTACCTGTGGAAACGGTAAATGCATTCCCGCGAACTGGGTTTGTGATAACGCCAATGACTGCGAAGATGGAAGCGATGAAGCTACCGATAGTGGACCTCGATGTCGTAAGTATTTCAAGTTGCGTTTACGGTCGTTTTTGGGTCGGAGGAGGGAGGGGAGGGGAGGGGAGGTGAGGTGAGGGGGGCAAACATCTCCCCGCCCAGCTATAGTATAATAACCGAGACAGTTTCTATGGAGTTAGCCTGAGAGCAAGCTTTTTGACTCGGGGTGGGGTCGGGGCTTGAGGATGGGGACCCAGTTTTTTAGCTCTTGCAAGGCTCGGGGTGGGATCGGGGCTTGAGGATGGAG
Source organism: Dendrophyllia cribrosa (assembly GCA_024195265.1). NCBI lineage: Eukaryota > Metazoa > Cnidaria > Anthozoa > Scleractinia > Dendrophylliidae > Dendrophyllia > Dendrophyllia cribrosa. The sequence goes on along the minus strand of JAJLRJ010000013.1, from coordinate 1,910,462 downwards.
ACCCGGTTTTTTAATATAGAGTTTACTACGTGATCATGGTTTCCACCTTATCGTCTTACCAGCCGGTACTAACCAGATCAATTATGTCCTTTTTTCAGAGCCTGTCTCGCAGACGTGTAGCTCCTCCGACTTTACCTGCAGTAATGGAAACTGTATTGATGCAAGACTGAGATGCGATAATGAAAATGACTGCGGAGACGATAGCGATGAAAAGAACTGTGATCCTCGTAAGTAGTCTAATTATTACTCCTTTGTCGCAGGTGTAGGTTGATAGGACAGCACACACGAGGGGCCTGTCTCAAACGTATCACCAGGTATTTCTTTGCTTTCAATATAGCGGACAGGGCCCTGGACAAGGAGGTTGGGTCTGCCGTGCTAGCAAGTTCTGGGGAAAAAGTCTCATTTTGTGAACTACCCCGTTTGGTTAAACTGTTCCCAGGAGCAAATCTGTTTGCGACCATGCAAGTCCCGGGAAAAAGCCCCTTTCTGTGAACTACACCTTTTAGTTAAACCGTGTTCACGGGGAGCATAGCAAACTTTGGTTACAACCACTCGTCAAAGCGGTTAACAACTTGTTCTTTTTTCTTTACTAGCCACGTGTCCAACCAATGAGTTTCAATGCACAAACGGCAGATGTATTCAGCGAGATTTCGTCTGCGATTTGGAAGATGATTGTGGTGACCGAAGTGACGAACGAAACTGCCGTAAGTCTCAATCTTATCAAATGCAACTGAAAAACGTTTTACATATTTCCAAATGTTTACAAAACAATTATTTTTAAAATCGTTGTGTTTTCTTCTGCAAACATAGACCCAACGACGTGCAACCCGTCCGAGTTCCGTTGTTTGGAGAGTGGACGATGTATGCGTGGTTTATACAGATGTGATGGAAGGCTCGACTGCTTGGATGGATCGGACGAAGCAGGCTGCAACAATTTCAGTAAGTACAATTCGCGTTTAAATAGCCTCCCTTGCTGGAGTCGCCGATTTCAAGGGTGCGCACGCCTCTCCCGTACGTGTATTCGCAATCACAACCATGCGATATTAATGTGGCATCTGTTATGCAGGCTAACGTTACAACCGAGAATGAATATCAAGTGACGCTAAAGCTGTATCATCGTATTGGGTAGCCAAAGTAGTAGATTTCAAAGATGATGCGCACGCCCCTCTCGTGCGAGTTCTCACAATCATGACCATACGATATAATGTGGTGTCTTGTTAAGCCCGGTTTCCATATGATCGCTACGATCGCTGCGATCGCTGAAAAAAATAGTTCAGCGATCGCAGCGATTGATGGTTTCCATATGATCGCTACGATCGCTGAGAAAGTGAACGAAGATCGAGGGGACCTGGGTCTGACAATATCGTTTCGCGCCATTCTTGAAATTCAACATGGCGGCTGTGAATTGTTTTTAAAATTTGTTATAAAGACAGTCGTATCTTTGCACTTCTTCCATAAAAAGGGTCAAATCGCACCCTTTGAGTGAGCGTACGCAGTGAATCCTGGTATTTTTGCTGTCGCTGCGATCGCTTGAGAGTGGTTTCCATACGATCGCCACGATCGCTGAGATAGAATCACAGCGATCGCAGCGATCGTTGTCGCTGCGATCGCTGTGATCGCTACGATCGCCGGAGAGTGGTTTCCATATGATCGCTACGATCGCTGAACTTTTTTTTCAGCGATCGTAGCGATCATATGGAAACCGGGCTTTATGCTGCCGTTTCAACTGATTGATAAGTTTTACTTTCCAAGAAAACGAAAAATGAAAAATTTGAAATCTATTTTCAAGGAAAATGCAAATAAACATGCATTCTAGAGGCTCTTTCTCCAATAATAGGAACTTCCTATATTTAGCTTCTAAACGGGTTTCTTTATTATTTCTCTCTTTAATAGCTACAACCACCAGACCTACACCACCTCCGCCAAAATGTCGTAGAAACGAATGGTTGTGTGCTGACAAGAGTAAATGCATTCACCGGAAGTGGATTTGTGATGGAGCGAACGACTGCAACAACGGAAGTGACGAAGCAAGTTGTGGTGAGCACCTGTTAATGTTTTGAGAGACGTTTGACGTCTACGTTTGATAACCTGACATTTATTTTTAAACTTTCAGGCAACATCGGTTGTACGGACCAAGAATTTACTTGCGGAAACCAGAAGTGTGTTCCCGCCATTCAGCGTTGCGATGGCAACGATGACTGTGGTGATGACAGCGATGAAAGAAATTGTCGTAAGTAAAGTTTCTTGTATTAAGCAAGGAATCAGAGAATTAACTCTGTGTGTAAATTATAGTGCTAAGGTCAACCCATAAATTTCCCTGTTCGAGCGTTAGCCCTAGTAAGGAAATGAGGGACCACAGGAGGGAAAGAAAACATCTTTGACCTCGGTGGGATTCGAACCCACGACCTCCGGATTAGATCTTCCGTCGCTCTACCGCTTGAGCCACGAGGCCGTACGGGAGCAGATCGTGGGTAATAAGGTGGTAATTTGTGGCAATGAGAATGTGAAGGGTACAATAAATGTTGAGTCACGTAGCACTGGTGAAGGAATCAAAGAATTAACTCGTTAATCAGAGTTAATTCTCTGATTCCTTGTTTCTATCACCAGTGCTACGTGGCTCAACATCTATTTTCTTGTATTAAGCGTCTCGCTTTGCACAGGGCATGCAAGCATAATAAACAACCCAAACACGACAGAATAACTTTCTTTGCACAGGGAACCCAAAACTACGTTCGTTTCGGTGGCAGCGAAGGCTATATTGCACTTACAGTTCATTCACAGACTTTACAGTTATAGTATCCTTGTACAACATAACAAAAATCGAAAACAATGTCGAACTCGCATTAACATTCATTTAATTTATTAAAAAGAAAAATAATATTATACATCTATATTTAAGTTGATAAAGTGCATAGAGACATCACACCAACTGTTAAAAGTAATAGCAATGATAAAAAGCTACGTAAGATATAAACCATAGACTACGAGCAGTCCGTCTTTCCCAGCTTAGTCCGTCTATCGAGAAACGAGAAAACATTGCCGAGTGGAAAATGGCCGCGCGAAAACTGGGGCCCATTTTTCACTCGCAATGTTCTGTCGTTTCTTGCTCGACGGACTAAGCTGGGAAAGAGGGACTGCTCGTAGTCTATATATAATTAAAACCATTAACGAAGCATGTAATACAATTAGCCAGAAAACCTGTAACAAGTTAAATTCGCTTTCTTTTCCTCCGCCATGGCAATTAATAACCGAGTAACTTTTTTGTTCGTTGCTTAACCATTTATCATTATCTAAGTTAACACTCTAACAAAGACACGTTTACATTGTAAATAATATAAAAGTTAAGTAAGACAGTAGCCCATGATATATTAGCGGCTAACCTTTATCTTAACGCTGCTTAACTTGAGTTCGAAAACTTAAAACGCTTCTTACGGCAACAGTACCTTTTAAAGACTCACTCTCGGACCTTACGTCACACAAATTCTTAGTAAGATCTGCATGCCAGGTATTCATTTTGTTGTTTTATTCGAATTTCGTTGTGTGCTGTTTGATCCTCACTTTTGCGTATTTTCTTACTTTATCCGTCCTTACTTTCTATTCTGTTCTAGCTCCGATATTTTTTACACTTAATCCAGGACTTGTACTAATTTATTCCATATTTGCACTAATCGATTCACAATTCGTACTAATTTATTATAATTTTTTGCTACTGTTATTCTCTCCTCAATTTGTCTTAATTTATTAAGAGTTTGTATTAATTTATCCTCGTTCTGTACTAATTTATTCTGTACTTGTAGTACGGTTTATTCTGGACTTGTACTAATTTATTCTGGACTTGTACTAATTTATTCTGAACTTGAACTATTTTATTCTGAACTTGTACTAATTTATTCTGAACTTGTACTAATTTATTCTGAACTTGTACTAATTTATTCTGAACTTGTATTAGTTTAGTCTGGACTTATACTAATTTATTCTGGACTTGTTCTAATTTATTCTGAACTTGTACTAATTTATTCTGAACTTGTATTAGTTTAGTCTGGACTTATACTAATTTATTCTGGACTTGTTCTAATTTATTCTGGGCTACTGTCTTCAAATCCCAGCTTCACCAACCCCGTCTGTCGCTACCACGATCCCGACAACTTTAATGTTACCACGGTCGGATCCCACGCCTCGGACAGTTAATAGTAAGTACTTCAGCTGCATGCGCAAGAAATTTTAAAACCAAAACGCTTCCTCTTGACTGACTGAAATAACTGAATCCGTGAACTAAATAAAACAAACGTTTAAGATAACGTAAAATAAATAAACAGAAAATATCTTAAAATAAACTGTTAAAATAAACTACGTGTCCGAGAAACGACCATCCATGCATTATGAGAGGTATAAATCTCGGCCCAAGAGCTTTCTCCGCCTTCAACATTATTTTTTTAAAACTCGTTACCAATTAAAACGACAGTCGTGTTAATGTGTAGACGTATGGCAAGATGAGGGTCGTTTCCAAAAGAGAGTTCGCAAGAAGCTTAATCTTTCAGAATGAAACCTTGAGTTTCTACTGAGCAGCACTTTCCTGTGGTACTTTTTACTATGCTGTACAAGGTGGTACTAACTTTTGATTCCGTGGATGAAATCCTAAAGTGTGACCATTCAAATGAAAACCTACAGAGCAGCAGCTTATGGTGCTGTAATTTTACAGGATTTACAAGACGCAATTTCAATTTAGTTTCAATTTTAACTTGGCAATTATTAGGAGTGAACGGGTCAGTTGAGGCTCATCTTGTCATATAAAAAGCGCTTTTGTTGCCTTAAAGTGTCCCCAACAAAGAGCGTCACAAACCAAAATTCAAAATCCAAAATCTGTTTTCTTGTCATGCAGCGACCAACCCGATATCTGTGTGTGCAGCTGGCCAGTTTCGTTGTGGCAGTAGCACGATCTGCATTGAAGATAGTAAAGTTTGTGATAAACACCCTGACTGCCCCCACGGAGATGATGAAACCAAATGTTGTAAGTATTTCCTTTTCACTCAAGTCAAACAAAAGAGGAGAAAGAAAAGAAAAAATGCATGCGCACTGATAAAAATTACAACCAAAACTTGTCAAATCCTGCTGATGTGCTTCGCAACTTCTTTGCCTGGATAAACGGAGATAATGATAAAAACTGCGACTTCCGTTGCTCTCGTTGGCATTCTTGCGCTCTTAGAAAAGTTTGACTATTGATTCATGTTCTTTAGTATAAAAGTTCACAAACTTTCGCTCTGCTCGTTAGACTTCTACCTGTCATTATTATTATCCACGAAAAATATAAACTGTGTACGTTGAGAAGGTAAATTGGCCACCAGTGAAGACTGTATTCAAAACCTGACGTTTTGAGCGCTTCCTTTTCATCGACTCTCGAGTGCTTTCAGATTTAAACTCTAGTTATCTCTTTTGTAATTTGTCGTTTCCCTAAATCGATTTTTGTCCGACAAAAAGTGCACTTTTTTGGATGAACTTTCGGCCCTATCAGTGCGTGTCTTATCGTTGCATGTATCATCTAACCGTGAATCAAGATATTGAAGTGATTATTTCTTTGTTTTCCAGACATAAACGAATGCCAAAGTCACAATGGCCACTGTCTACACCAGTGTCACGACACAAAGGCAGGGTTCTTTTGTTCATGTAACGCGGGATATGAACTGATGGATGATAAAAAGAGCTGTCAAGGTAAGAACCTGGGAACTAGAGTAGCAGGATAACTTCGGGCAGTACACAGCTCTTACAAGGTCACTCTGATTTGCTGAGAAGACAATACAACAAACAACACAACAATGGACCCTAGCCCTGAAAAAAATAGAGCTGCCTGATATCCAGGTCCAATGAAATTAGAGGTTCTAAAGAGCTGCGTGGTGTCTGGATAACTTAACCTCCTTTGGACTTGTCTCAAGGACTTGTCTCAAGGACTTGTCTCCAGGGAAGGAACTGATTTGATTGGTGGGTGGGAGGAGTACAAACGTTGTAGTTGGTTACTGATTTCGGGGTGTTTGAATACGTGATCAAACACTCTTTCGAGTGATTGATATAGCTTCTCAAACTGATCATTAAAAACAGAGAAAACCAAGGAATAAAATCGCCTAAATCCCTTTTATTTTTCAAATTTTAAACTTGATGAATTATTAACGAGTTTTGAAATATGAGTTGCACATTCTGATATGATCATGATCACCTACTGTGAAGTGAGTAGAAAACGCGACGCTTTACCTATTTTCTTGTTTCGTAATTTTATAAATCGAAGCTCAGTTCAGGGAAACATAAAGGACATCGATGAGGAAAGTATAATAAGAAAGGTGAATATTAGCCTGTTCCAGGCGTTTAGTTTGTGGCGCGCGAAAGAAAAATCGGGCGCAGTCTTCCCTCGCGCCGACCCTAGCGCCGCGCGCCGCTTTTCGCTGCTCCCCACAATCTAAACGCCTGGAACAGGCCAGGTGAATATCTTTACGTAGTGGTTAATATTCATGACTTTTTCTCTTTTATTCCTTTAGATATAAACGAGTGCGATATTCCTGGAATGTGTAGCCAGTCCTGCTACAACATCAAAGGAAGCTTCAAGTGTTCCTGTATTGAGGGTTATGTGTTGGATCCGGATGGCAGGAAATGTCGTGCTATAGACCGTATGTGTCAAAACCCAGTTCCTTAATCTTTTACACTTCAAATTCAAGAAATATCCCAAATTTCATTTTGTAAAATATTGAAAAACAACTGAATTACAATGCCTCCATAATTGCAGTACTTTCCTGTGGTACTGTTTATTATGCTGTACGAAGTGGTTCTAAATTATGAGTTTTCAACCTTTTAAATTAAAGCCAAAACTGTGCTGTACTTCCTAATGTTGCCTTTTCTTTTTAGATAATATGCAAAGTGATTTATTTTTTGCTTTTTAACAGAGAGTCTTGAATTTTTATTGCGCCTCTGCTTCGATCGTCCCCGAGTATCGAGAACAATTTATGTAATGCTCCACATAAGAACGATAGCAAACTTCATTGTTCTGCGGCATTAGCTCTTTCCCACATAGAATATCTTTGATTTCAAGAATAGAGGAGAAGCTGATGGTTAATAATTATATTTCATTATAAAAAATAAAGAAAATCCATTTGCGTCAAATAAATTTTAGGAAATGTTCGTGCTTAACCAATCAGAATAGCAGAAGACAATAGCTAATAATTTTGCTTCTTTGATGAAGTTCCCCAAATACAATATCTTTTAAAAATTGCATGTTGTGCGATTGGGTCTCAAATTACTTGAAACCTTAAAAAAAAAATTAGACAAAATGCACCTTGAACCGGTTTTTGAGTCTAGGCCAATGAGATCACCAGTTGTAACAATGAAAAAAGTTGACATTCCGTCGTGCATTGCCGTTCAGCACTATCCTTCTTATGCGGATCATTACTTAAAAACAATTCACATGTTTATTGTTTTCCTTTTAGGCCAGCGTCCATTGCTTATCTTCAGCAACCTCCGAAACATTCGTGAAATAAAAATAGATGGGTCAGAATACAAAGAAGCTGTTGCCAGACTTGACAACGCAGTCTCATTGGACTTCGACTTCAAAGCCAGCATGATTTACTGGACAGAAATGTATAAAAAGAAGATACAGCGAGCTCGAATCGGGCAGAATACCTCCACGAAAATTGTAAATGTTATGGAGCAGGGTCTTGAAGACGCTTCAAAAATCGCGGTGGATTGGGTCGGGAGAAAGATTTACTGGGCCAATCAAGGTATGGGTGACATTTTATTGAGCTTACATGACAGAAATCTGCTCTATTTTTTGGAAAAATTACTATTCACTACTTAAAGCGAAAAGCGATTTTCAATTGAGTGACGTAAAACCAAACCAAAGTAATCGCTCTGGCCAATCACAACAGACGCAGGCAATCCAATGAACCAATCAGAACTCGAAGCAAATACAGGTAGCCGGTGCCAAGCGCGGGAAAACGTGTGCGAGTAAGTCACGATTGGTTTTGGTTTACTTCTGATTGGTTGAGAAAGTGGCGTGAGATTTTTTAGCCAATCACAAAGCGTAGCAATGCAAATTGAAAACCAACATTCTCTTCAACACTTAATTAAAACGCTCTAAAATGTTTAGAAGTGTAGTAAAATGTTTAGTATAACTTAGAATTTAGGGAACTCTAACTTCTTTTGACTCGATCTGTACACAATTTTCCCATCTTCACTCAGTCTCTATCACAGAAGTTTAATACCGGCCGGGTAACTCGAACTTGTCATCAAAATTAGGTCAAAAACGTTTTCTCGTTTCATCATTTTAAGGTAATAACCATGTTGTGCTCTATGTAGGTTCTATCGAGGTGTCCGAGTTGAATGGTTCTTTTCGTCGTACTTTAATCACTGGTGGTATTGAGAACCCCAGCTCAATTGTCGTGGATCCTTCTGAAGGGTAAGAGCGATATCAATACATTGCCTAAATCGTTTAACAGCAGCGCCATAGGAAACTACTGCTCAATAGCTTTCATTTGAATGGTCATACTGTATGATTTCATCCACAGAATCAAAAGTTAGACTCACCTTATACAGCATAATAAACAGTACCAAAGGAAAGTACTGCTCAATAGCTTTCATTTGAATGGTCATACTGTAGGATTTCATCCACAGAATCAAAAGTTAGAACCACCTTGTACAGCATAATAAACAGTACCAAAGGAAAGTACTGCTCAGTAGCTTTCATTTGAATGGTCATATACTGTAGAATTTCATCCACAGAATCAAAAGTTAAAACCACCTTGTACATCATAATAAACAGCACCGCAGGAAAGTACTGCTCGATAGCTTTCATTTCAATGGTCACACTGTAGGTTTTTATCCACAGGCTCAAAAGTTAGAACCACCTTGTACAGCATAATAAACAGCATCACAGGAAAGTACTGCTTAGTAACTTTCATTGGAATGGTCACATGTCAGGATTTTTTCCGACTTATGTTTCATGTTATACGGTTGTTAATAAACTCTGAGGCTGAACGGCTTTAGAAACTCTTGTTCCTCTTGCACTTTATTTTCTTAGGCTTTTATATTGGACAGACTGGGGCGACCCGGCCAAAATCGAACGCGCAAGCATGGATGGCAGTGACCGCCAAATCTTGATAAGCGGAGTTCACATTGAGTATCCAGTGGATCTAGCGATTGATTACACCACAAGGAAACTGTACTGGATTGATGCTAAACTCAAGGTCATCAAACACTGCGACATGGATGGATCCAAGGTCCGTGAGGTGGTCAATCAAGGGATTGAGAAACCTTCGGCGGTGACACTGTTTGAGGACCACATGTACTGGATTGATGACAAAAAAATCTTCAAAGCAAACAAGTTTACAGGGAAGAATAAGACGGTGTTGGTGCACGACGCTTACTCGCCCAAAGATCTGCATATTTATCATCCACAGAGACAACCTCAAGGTAAGGAATGAAACCGCGTTTATAACGTGACTAAAACGCGTTCACTTCTGTCAAGGTTAAACCGCGTTCCTTTCTCCTTTACTGCTTAAATGCTTTCTTATATGTCTTCATTAAGCTGCGCTCTTTTAACGCCACGAAAACGAGTTCACTTTGTCGCAAATAAAACACCTGCATTTGTATTCAAACTTAGAACCTCTTCATTCTGTTTTGACTTGAGGATAGCGTCTACCGTTCGTATCGCTAACTCAGCTTAACGCAATTTTTGTCGCGTTCAGTTATTTGATAAAACCGCAAGCTTAAGTGAAAAAGAAACGTTTCTTACTTAAAACAGTTTTGAGTGGACGTATATATCAACTCTGCATTAATTATTGCTTTTATGACACTTTCGTTGTTGTTGTATCGTTTGGACTATTAATTAAAAAACAAATGTCGGTGATGAAAATCGTATTTTGTTTTCTCAGCTGTTACTCCTTGTTCAAAAGACAACGGAAATTGCTCTCATCTGTGTCTGCTTTCCAAGGACAAGAAGTTTAGCTGTAGCTGTCCAAACGGACTCTACCTTCAACTGGATAGAAAAACGTGTAACGAAAGTAAGTTCCAATGTTGTTTTTCTTTACTTCGTTGTGAAGAGTTTGTGTAGGCAACCATGGCCTACGACCGCCATCATTGGTATAAAAGTATTAAATTTGGTTTCAACTTGGCCCCCCTGATAGTTGAAATTTAATATAAGTTCCTAACTGCGTTTTAAAGAAATAATCCTATTAACCTTTTTACTCCCAAGAGTGCCAAACATCAAATTCAAGAAAAATCCCAAATTTAAATTTGTAAAATATTGAAAAACAAATGGTACCATGCAAAAGTATTGCCAAAGAGGTTTCATTTGAATTGTCACACCATAGGATTTCATGCACAGATTCAAAAGTTAGAACTACACTGCATGTCTCCGTAATTGACTCTGGGAGTGAAAGGTGAAGAAAGCACTGCTTATAGTAGCTTTCACTTTATCCGCTCAGTCATTGACTATCACCGAATAATTTGCGATACGATAACCAATCAGATTTCACCTCTCTCTTTCCTCTCTTTTCTTATCAGCCATACCGCCAACCAAAAAACCTACTGCACCAGAAACAACCACGTCCACACCTCCTGTCGTAGTTAATGACACATCCAACTCTTCAGTGAACATTGTTGGCAAACAGACTGGGCAGGATGAAAGTAAACCAAACCTTGGACTCGTCTTTGGACTTGTGTTCGGTTTTCTGGTGGCGATTGTCGTTGTGTGTATTGCCGTGTTCGTCGTTGCAAGGAAAAAACGTTCGCCACGTCTGGAGTAAGTTTGCTCCCTAAGATTTTCATTGTACAAATCAGTGACAAACAGACTCAAAAGTTAGGCTGCGTTCACACGAATACGTTTACGTCCGTAAACGCATGTGTTTTTATCGAAAACGCTCCCGTCCACACGTATACGTAACTTACGTTCGTAAACGTTTTCATGCGTTTAGGCCTCCCGTCCACACGTAAACGCTAAAAATCTCAGTGCATTGAGCATGCGTAGTTAAGTAATATCGAAGTCAGAGGTTACGAAAATATCCGTTTACGCTGTCCAAACGTAAACGGGTAAACAGCGTTTTCGAAAATACCCGTTTAGGAAGACAGTTTTCATCGTTTACGTGTGGACAAGAAGCCTGAACGCATAAAAACGTATGCACCTTGTACAGCATAATAAACAGTAACACAGGAAAGTACTGCTCAATAGCTTTCATTTGAATGGTCGCATTTTAGGATTTCATCCACAGACTCAAAAGTTAGAACCATCTTGTACAGCATAAACAGTACCACAGGAAAGTACTGCTCAATAGCTTTTATTTGGATGGACACACTTTAGGATTTCATCTACTGACTCAAAAGTTAGAACCACCTTGTACAACATAATAAACAGTAACACAGGAAAGTACTGCTCAATAGCTTTCATTTGAATGGTCACACTTTAGGATTTCATCCACAGACTCAAAAGTTAGAACCACCTTGTACAGCATAATAAACAGTACCACAGGAAAGTACTGCTCAGTAGCTTTCATTTGAATGGTCACACTTTAGGATTTTATCCACAGATTCAAAAGTTAGAATCACCTTGTACAGCATAATAAACAGTACCACAGGAAAGTACTACTCAGTAGCTTTCATTTGAATGGTCATACTTTAGGATTTCATCCACAGACTCAAAAGTTAGAACCATCTTGTACAGCATAATAAACAGTACCACAGAAAAGTACTGCTCAATAGCTTTTATTTGAATGGACACACTTTAGGATGTCTCCTCACAAACGTTAGAACCAACACCATAGGAAATTACTGCCGAAAAAAGCATTGTAACTTCAGGTTTTAATAGAAGAAAAAGGATTTGTGAACTGCAAGGCTCATTCATTCTAGCTGCTTATTTGGAGATGGTCGTCTTTAATCTTTTCAAAGTGAAAAAAGAATTTAAAAAATTGTTTAAATATTACTAAAACTAACCTAAAAGTTTTCCATCTCTGTTACAGAATTCTTTATACTGTTGACGAAACAACGGACGATAAAGCCGTGATGGTGAACGGCATTTACGACAAGAGGCCAGCGATATTTAAAGGTAATATCAACAGAGACTTTGAAAACGTCAACTACCAGGATCAGAAAGATGCAGAATACGATGAACAAGATGATGACGAAACGAGGCCAGTAATTCCTATGTCAAACGGTGATATCGTATAATATTATCCTATAGTGCGGTCTATAAAAATTCATGTTTTACCTCACGTTCAACGTAGGTAACATATTCCATTTGTGGTGAAGAAACCCAGCGCTATCAGATGAAAAGCTGCTTGCAGTGTAGTTGCTCCCCCGGATTCCACACTGCATTCCCTCTTTCACGGGGGGGGGGGGGGGGGGGGGTGCAGAACAAGAGAGGATTGAGTACATTGGGAGCCGAATAATAGCATGGCAAGGGATGCAATGTCATGGCTCCTCTTCTATTCGTGAAAGATTTCCTGAAAATCTTGATTGGAAGAGGAGGCTGTGGATTTCGGGTAAAATCAGTATTAAAGTACGGTAATGAACCAATGTCAAAAAGATATGACCACGACTTTTTTAAAAAAGAGTTTATTTTGGTCATTCCACTCAGTTGGATAAATTGAACTATGATAACAGACCCCCTGATTTTCCAGCGTGATAAATGCGAGGACTAATTTATGTAGTCTAGTAAAAATGAGAGATGTGAAATAAATTAAATTATTCGATTTAGTTTATTTACGTTATTGAGAGGTGTGAAATAGGCTTCAAAGAACTTAGATATCTGAACTGTTTTTAAAGTTGAACAAATTTAGCAACAAAATATAAGTACGAATCTAGAAACCGTGATCATTTTAATTTGACTTTGAAATGTAAATTGATAAATTCCGAAATGTCATATTCCGTAGCTACCCTAAGAAGCGAGGCCAAATCGCCGGCGCGAAGTGTTACAAAATAGAAGCTGAATATGCGGTATTAGCGCCCATATTCTACTGTTAACTATTCGCTAGACTCAAGTTACACAAAATTAGGGGTATAGAATGGTAAATTCGAGACTTTGCGAGACTGCGAGACCCTTGTTTAAAAATTCGAGACCGAGACTTTAGCGTTTCTATCAAATCCGAGCCCGAGACTTTACCTCTAAAAAATGCGAGCCCGAGACTCCAATTGCTGGAAAATGTCGGGCCGATAGTACTAAAAACAGCTTAAAATGTGACTGAAATCTCCAACGGAAGCTGAGATTCACGAGAAACATTTACGAGACTCCGAGATCCAAATTATCAAAATTCGAGACTTCAAGACTTCGAAAATTATAGCGAGCCCGAGATTCCGAGACTCCAATTTCAAGTGCCGAGAATTCGAGACTCGGTGAATATTTTCCGAGACGCATCATTTCCGATAGACCATTCTATACCCCTAAAATTGTTCGCGTTGTTTTGATTTTCCCAGCAAAATATGTCCAGTTGTTTTTTTTCTTGCATTCAAAATTCCTGATAAACTGGTTTGAGGGGGATTGCATGTATTCTGCTATTCTGCAAATCCTGTCAAACTGGTTTGGGCATCAGCTGGCTGTATGTTCAACATAGATTAATTTGCTTTTTGGCTGAAGCCATTATATGTAGCTTTACATACGTAATTTCTATAAAACAAAATGGTTTAATTTTATACAGAAATTTGAGTGTGCATAGTTTTGTGTAGTCTCTATAACTGCATGAATTAATGTTTGAAATATATTTTGGTTGTAATGTAAAGTAATCGAGCTTGTTTTTAAAAGGCTAAGAATGTAATTGTATTATTTATTATTTATTCCTCAGTCACAATTAAGTTCGTTTAACACCATTTAATTTCAATTTTCTTGTATCAGCGTTGGTACTTTTGCTTTATATACACTGTGAGTCTAGAATGCTAGTTTTTTATATTAAATATAGCACACACAAAAAATTGTTTTGGTAAAAATTGAATAACAGATCAAATAAGAAAGTTAAAGTATGATATAAAACCACATTTTTGACGGAAAGAAGTCGAGGCTAAATTTTATTACAGAAGAATTGTTGCAACAAACGACGACGACCTTCTGCTATAACGAACAGTGGGTGTCCGAAAGTGTTCACTGTATTTGGAGTTGACTGAAACAAGATCCTTTTGCGTTCCAATCTTTCTCGCTTCCATTTCATATCTCAGTTACCACTAAAAAATTTCTAAAGGAAAAATAAATGAAAAAAAAAAATGTTTTGGATATTTAACATTGCCACTGCAATGGCTTATCCATAAAGTTAAAAAAGAAATGCCTTGCATTGCTAGCGATTATTTATGTTGCTTCAGAATTTACTCTAACGCGTTTGTCGTTAGAGTTAACGCTTGCACAATCGTTTACACTGTGTGTATTCAAGTAGGTCATTGTGATCACTATGCGCATGTTTGCAGTTTATTCGCATAGCATTTTCACGCAGGTATTTTGTATAACAAGCATGTTTAAAGGGGCTATGTCGCAAGGTGAGTCTGCGCAATGAGTTCCTGTCATGTGACGTCACCTGACGTCACACATGTCAAATTTCTATTGTTCCCTCCCGGATCGCGGCAAGTTTTATCGCGCTTGCACTCGTGTCGAACCACGCGAGGTAAACAAACACACGATCGATTTCGCTTTTAAATTCCTCCCCAACTTCTACCATTACTAGGGGTATAGAATGGTCTATCGGAAATGATGCGTCTCGGAAAATATTCACCGAGTCTCGAATTCTCGGCACTTGAAATTGGGGTCTCGGAATCTCGGGCTCGCTATAATTTTCGAAGTCTTGAAGTCTCGAATTTTGATAATTTGGATCTCGGAGTCTCGTAAATGTTTCTCGTGAATCTCAGCTTCCGTTGGAGATTTCAGTCACGTTTTAAGCTGTTTTTAGTACTATCGGCCCGACATTTTCCAGCAATTGCAGTCTCGCAAAGTCTCGAATTTACCATTCTATACCCCTACTGGAAGACATCGAATTTTTCGAAGGTACGACTAACAAATCGCAGAAATAATTTACCAAAAATCTAGCCAAGTAAATACTCTAACTAATTTGTGAACTTGAGATCTATCTTTCCACGTAATACGACGGGATGGAACTGATTGCAGCGAATTCGACAGTAATGGCCGCCAACTTGATAAAAATTCAAGTTGTTAGTACCCAGTACTCACCCGCCATCCTCGCGACATAGCCCCTTTAATATAATACGTATAGTATTTCGCACTTATTCATAAATAGATTGCACTTTTTCAAATAGACAAGTGTTTCATAGTCATCGTGTCGTTAAGTTCTTTCTTCTTTATAGCAGCTCGAATTTGTGGCTGCCTTGCTTTTCTGGAAATAGTATACCACAAGTTTTGTTTGTTTCATGTTTGTGGTCGTTTCCATACTTGATACTTAAGAAGAGAAGATCCAAAGGAAAAGTTCAATTCGCACTTAGCTTTTGTTTACACTGATTAATCTTTGTGAGTCGGCATTCGGTTTATCAACCGATAAACAGGTTTATCGGTCTCTAGGAAAAGTTAAATGCCAATTTTGTCCCTGTAGAATTTGGACTTAAAGGGATAGTATCACGAGGTTCCACGCGCGGCACTGTTTACTATTCTTGCACCGGAATTTTGGACATATCACTGTTAAAAGTGATTTTTTTCTTTCTTTTGGCTATCAAAACGATTTATTGATTCAACAAATACCTCCACTTCTCGACGGCCTTTTTGAATTTGCGGAATCAAACTTGAAAAGTGGGCCGACATTTTCAAGTTTCGACCTCGTGATACTATCCCTTTAATATATCACATGTTAAGCTTTTTTTTTTTTAAATCGTTGTATTTAGTTTATCTACCGATAAACAAATTAAATTATATGGGTGTCACAGTTTGTTGGCCATTATGCAATTATAAAACTTGAAATGTAAGATATTAATGTAAATAAGATATAGGCTAAATATAATTACTTGCAAATATTTACAGATGTACATCCTTAGGAGTTAATACTTAGTTGTAAATGAAAGTTGATGTTTTGATGAGTAACTGTAAATAGTGCCGAGGAAACGAATTTCATTTCTATTTGGGCAGATCAGACTGAAAAGCAATTTATGTGGTGGAACATTACCCGTAAACGGACTACAAAGTATAACACTGTGTGAATTGGAAATGTTCTTCCTCAAATTCCGCCATATTGAACTCGATGACGTCATTGTTATAAAAAAATGTGATGTCATCGAATCTAAGATGGCGGAAAGCAAGGTGGATTCCGTTTGCGGTTGTGGAAAAACTAAATAGAGAATTTTTAATTTAGCAAGAAGTAAAGAACTTACGGCAAAAGATGTCGTAATAATATACCACATGTTGCTTTTCAGCCTGTAATATATTTTCTTATTGTAATATCGAGAGCTTTTTCGCTGACCTTTTTCCGTGGTTATGACTGCAGGTGCCCGTTTCTCAAAGGTCCCGATAATTTTTCGGGCCCGGAGCTATATTTTATAATCGGAATCTATGGAATTGTAGTGTAGTTTTTAGCATACAAACAAGCCCGACTTTTTTCTTCAACCTAGAATTTTAATGCTTCGCTTTCAAAACCGGCAAAATTTGAATCTTTAATGTAAATATTGCTGCATAAATTAGCTTTCCTGGCCCGAAAAGTTAACGGGACTTTCGAAAAACGGGCCCCATGTTACTTTGGTTGCTTTTAACCCTTTCTTTGCCAAGAGAAACAAAAATCAAAATTAAAAAATATATCAAACTTGATGCTGAAAAACGCAGAAACAGATAGTGCGATAAGAATATACTGTTTACAGCTAAAGAGCTATCATTTGAAATGGTTACACTTAAGGGTTTTATCCGGCACACTTCAAAGTTATAAAACAATCTAACATGACCCAAGTTTTGACTCTTGCAGCGAAAGGACCAACCCTTTAAAGGAGCTATGTCATGGTGATTTTGAGGTTTTCGGGTCAAAACCGTCCCAAATTAAAACTAAGTACCTTTCTCGTACACGAAATGCTTGAAGAACAATAACAGGAAGATATCAAGTGAATTTTAGCAGAGAAAATAAACCATAATCGGAGTTTCAGCGAATTTTCTAAGACACAAGCGATAAACTTGAAAAAATTGACCCAATTTTTTCAAGATACAATCCATTTCCATCCTGGCCATCAGCAGCCCAAGACACTTATTTTTACTCTTAGAGCACTAGTAGAATAATTTTAAACAAAACTGGACCATTATTTTTGGGTTTTAACTGATATAAAGATGTATTTTGGCTTTTAAAGTAACGCTAAAAATGGTGACATAGCCCCTTTAAATCCCAAGAATCAAAATCCAAGGAAACTTCTAAATTTCATTTTGTAAAATATCGAAAAACAAACAGTACCACGCGTACAAATAGTAAAAGAGGTTTATGTGAAGGGTCACACCATAGGATTTCATCAACAGACTCAAAAGTTAGAACAAATGGTACCATGCAAAAGTACTGCTGAAGAGGTTTCATTTGAATGGTCACACCATAGGATTTCATCCACAGACTGGGAAGTTAGAACCACACTGCATGTCAGCATAACTGACTCTGGGAGTGAAAGGGTTAAAGGCATTCAACAGTCAGACATGACAGTTGAATATCTAACTTGTGCCACGTTGTCCTTATCAATGTTTGCTGTACAAAATTTTCAGAATTGATATTTTGTTTGTCCAAGGTTGTTGTTACGCATGATAACTAACATCTCTCTTTCAACTTAATGAGTAGTTCCATAAATTAGTTAAAATAGTTATAGATCACGCGATGTACGTTTGAATTGAAGCGTCAGCTTCCTTTGTTACAGATTGATGCTGCGTTGGTTTATGAATAAATTATGAAAAAATCAGTTCCTCTTGCCTGGTAAAATGTCGAAAATGAGTTAACTTAAGGGGATACCGAGTGTCCTGGTTGATATGTCGCGTTTTTCCTGTGTAGTTTCATTGGCCAGGAGCTTGCTTTTACCTTAAACGCCCAATGCATGAGTGCCAAAAATCAAAATTTAAGAAAGATCACAAATTTCATTTTGTAAAATATTGAAAAGCAAAAGGTATCGTGTAAAAGTACTGCCAAAGAGGTTTCATGTAATATATCAAACACTAAGAAGAATGTTTCATCCGGATTTCCAAACACCGAGAAGAGGGCTGAAAAACAAGGGGGGAGGGGAGGGAATAATATATCAAACACGAGAAGGAGTGTTTAATCAGGATTTCAAAACACCGAGAAGTGGGTTGAAAAACGAGGCGCAGCCGAGTTTTTTTTTTTACCCACTTAGGTGTTTGGATACCTGATGAAACACTCTTTCGAGTGTTTGATATAGCTTCTCAAAATTAAGACCGAGTATCCAAACCCCCTCACGGTAGTGATTTCCTTGGTGTTCTCGTCGTGAATTATTAACGAGTTTGAGAACATTATATCAAACGCAGGGAAAAGTGTTCCATCAGGATATCAAAACACCGAGAAGTGGGTTAAAAATACGAGGTACAACAAAGTTTTTTTTTCAGCCCATTTCTTGGTGTTTAGATATCCTGATGAAACACTCTTCCTCGTGTTTGATGTATTACGTCACACCATACGATTTTGTCCAGAGACTGTACAGTTAGAACCACATAACATGTCGTCACAGTTTACTCCGGGCGCGAAAGAGTTAAGCTTGTTTTATTATCCTGAAATAGGAAGAAAAAAATTCCAAAGCGATGAAAGAAATGAAATGTAAACTAAAGAGGCAAAATAACGGTAGGTAGGGTAGGTAAACTTTATTTATACATGGTGTCAATTCATAATACATGAATTGAAGTTTGACTAGAACGGCATCTGAAGAGTGGCAAATATTGTGCAAGAATTGACCTTAAGTAATAATTCGCATAAGAAGGATAGCGCTGAACGGCAATGGAATGTCAAACACGATGGAATGTCAAGATTTTTCATTGTTACAACTAGTGATCTCATTGGCCTAGACTTAAAAACCGCTAAAAAGTTAAGGTTCAAGGTGCATTTTGTCTAATTTTTTTAAGGTTTCAAGTAATTTGAGACCCAATCGCACAACATACAATTTTTAAAAGAAATTGTATTTGGGGAACTTCATCAAAGAAGCAAAATTATTAGCTATTGTCTTCTGCTATTCTGATTGGTTAAGTACGAACATTTCCTAAAATTTATTTGACGCAAATGGATTTTCTTTATTTTTATAATGAAATACAATTATTAACCATCAGCTCCTCCTCTATTCTTGAAATCAAAGATATTCTATGTGGGAAAGAGCTAATGCCGCAGAACAATGAAGTTTGCTATCGTTCTTATGTGGAACAATACTTAATAGGCCACTTCGAAAAATACCATAATACTCTTTAAAGTGCAAGCCTGATTTTTCCAATTTCTTTTGTTTTCACTTGAACTGCACGTGCTGTGGTTCAACTTATTGGCGATTTGCATACGGTGCACATTTGTATACGAACACACAATGCTTCGTCCAAGCGTTCCTACATGTACTCCGAATGCCATTGTGCCATTCTAACAAAGGGGACTTGAATAATTACACCCCGGTGAGGCTGAGCCTACACATAAAAGATTATTATTGTATTTTTCGAAATCGGCTATTAAAGATTCCTCAATGAACGCTAACCTATTAATTTATTAATGTTCCATTCAAGCTGATTCAAAAAACAAAGAAGATATTGTCAGTCGCTCGTGTTTCTACACAAGTGTTTGTATAGCAACCGCCCCACATATATCGGAGAGTTTTTTAACTTTACATACACTAAAATACGATTTGAGAGAAAATGGAACTACTCTACAACAGCCCATTTTAATCTTAAAAGGAAGAAAGGTTCTTTTTCTTATCGAGTCTGCAAACTATGGAAAAGTCTACCGTAGGATCTGCGAGAAATGCAGACCATTACCGAATTTAAAAAAGCTCTAATCAGCCGTATAGTTCTTATCACCTGTATTTGTATTAATAGACCATTTTACAGTTGTGTGTTTTGTGACCTGGCCTTTGAATGGAAGGGAGGCTGGAGGTGACCTTGTTTTGATACAGAACTTAGTGCTTTTCATATGTTAATTTAACTAGTTAGCATGAGAAAAACATTATTAACATATGAAAAGCACTAAGATCTGTATCAAAACAAGGTCACCTCCAGCCTCGCTTCCATTCAAAGGCTAGGTCACCAAGCACACAACTGTAAAATGGTCTATTGCTGTGAATTTTTCATTTTTGATCTTAGATGCACGTACGTCTTTTGACAAGCTGTAAAGCTCCTAAGCGTTACGGGAATATACAGATAACTACTACAACCACTACTTCTTAATACATGACTAACTCTAATTTTTCAAAGTGACGCTAAAAAGCTGAAATAGACTCTTTTTAAAGTGCCCCTGCGATCAAATTTTTGATTTACATTTTTTTTACATTTTCGTGTACAGTTAGACTTTCTTACTCATCTTGACAAATTTCAATTCATTACGAACATCAAAAGTCATTTTATTTTAAAGGCCCACCTTCACCCAAAAGACGTTGCGGTCGTTTGTTTTTGTTTTGAAATGTTCCATTGTTAAAACGCGTGATCTGATTGGTTGCACGCATTCAAGCGTGAATTTCGTGTTACACAAAATTCTGCACACAAACTAATCACGGCGCGCACAGCATGATGGGTGAAGGTGGGCTTTTAACATTTATTTCCGAGAATTTACGGCCGCCATTAATCAACCTTGTTCCAAGGCTTGGTTGCGAATGGGAGAAAGTGACGTCAAAGACTCAAGCATACCTCACGGGTTGAAATTATAATAACAATAAGTATTAAAAATCACGCGAAAAGCAACAAAAACTTTGGACTTGTTCTTGTTCTTCGTGCAATTTTCTTTGCTGATTGTTATTATAATTTAAACCCATGAGGTATGTTTGAGTCTTTGACGTCACTTTCTCCCATTCGCAACCAAGCATTGGAACAAGGTTGATTAATGGCGGCCATAAATTCTCGGAAATAAATGTTAAAATAAAATGACTTCTGATGTTCGTAATGGATTGAAAGTTGGCAAGATGAGTAAGAAAGTCTAATAGTACACGAAAATGTAAAAAAATCCAAATAAAAAATTTGATCATAGAGGCACTTTAAGACTTCACATTGTCAATTCCCGCAATTAATGCAAACGTATTAATTTATTAATTTTTTCATTAATTAAACAATCTACTTTGCGCGCTTTTTCAAAGTGACGCAAAACAGTAAATAAACCTTTAAACTTGCAGTATTGATCCCTCAATGGAAACCATTGAATCATCAAAGAATTTATTTATTAATTTAATCTAGCTAGTGATTTAATTGTAGAGTTAAGCTAAAAAAGCTGAAATAAACTATTTTACCTTGACGTTATTTACATTAATTTATTAGTTATTTTACATATAGAGCAGTTTTCAATTGAGTGTCGAAAGTAATTACACAATTGCTTTGGTTTTGCATTGCTACGCTTTGTGATTGGCTAAAAAATCTCGCGCCACTTTCTCGACCAATCAGAAGTAAAACCAAAACCAATCGTAATTTGCTCGCACGCGTTTTCCCGCGCTTGACGCCGCCGACATGTTATTGCTTCGAGCTCTGATTGGTTCATTGGATTGTTTACGACTGCTGTGATTGGTCAGAGTAATTACTTTGGTTTTGGTTTTACGACACTCAATCGAAAACTGCTCTATTAGATTTTTGGACAATTACTTATCTACAGACATGCATTCGATTGCAATATTTTATTTTCTGTGCGTCTTACATATCAATAGCTTTGTAACGTTTTTAATTGTAGTTTTAGTAATCATTTTATTTTGATCGTAATGTAATGCGTATTTGAAAACTGTATCGGTTGATATTTGCGCAATATAAATTTATATTTATTATTATTAAATTTATATTTATTATTTATTCCTCAATAAACGCTAACTTATTATTTATTAATTTTCCTTTCAACGATTCAAATAAGTAACTTGCTTTTTCAAAATGATGCTAAAATGTCTAGCTGAAATACACTATTCAGTATGCTTGATATCATTATAATAGTAATATAACTAATTCCTTAATGAACGCTAATGAATTAATTTATCCGATAAGCTAAGGGCTCGGCGCTCTATCGGCTGTTTCAGACTATACCAACTTAGTTATTTCTTTGTTGCATTCTTTAGCTGTGGGGCGCGTTTCTGGGTTCCCGTCCCAGCACTGCATCATCAGTTGTTCCCAAAGAACCGGAGGCTTCTTGAAGCCTTTTCTGTCTACTGGACGGTTACCTTGATCCACCCAGCGGAACAAATCTTGCTGCGTTCCTCCTGGAATATCAGTGAAGGCTCTCTGTCCATACCACATCTCCCACATTATTATCCCTAGGCTGTAGATGTCTGCCTTGGTACCGTACACTAGGGAATGGAACACTTCGGGTGCCATATAAACAGGTGTTCCCGCGAAAGTGCCTGTGATGTCTACTTTTGGTTTAGCCGCGCCAACGTCAGCAATCTTCACAGAGTTTTCTTCAGAGAGCTTCAATGGAACAATAATTAATGTTAAGAAGACGGAGTGGCAAGGCAAGTTTTTTTCTCAGTTCCGTACAGGAAGTGGATGCTCTTTTGGGCAAAGATGGACACATTTGTTTATACCTTGCATGGAATCCAACGCGACAAAATATTAGATAGAGTTACCATATTTCTTCAAATTAGTGCCCGGACCGTTTATCTTCTGAACTTCTCTTCACTCTACAGGTTCATGGACATCCTACATCTTAAACATTTGGCGTTATCTCCACTGATTCAATATGGCGGTACATGTACAAAAGAAAGAGATCTAATACATTAGGATGATATTATTTCTGACACAAGAGACAGATCCATGAAATTGAGCGGCACTGTTGCTTCATGAGCCCGAGAAACAAAGCGTCAAAGTTGGCCATGGATTTATGTTGGACAAGATCAAGTGGAATAATTTATTATTATTATTATTATCATTATCATTATCATTATCATTATCATTATCATTATCATTATCATTATCATTATCATTATCATTATCATTATCATTATCATTATCATTATCATTATCATTATCATTATCATTATCATTATCATTATCATTATCATTATCATTATCATCACAAAACCCGGACTTGCAAGTTGAGAGTGGACGTGCAGATATTAGCTAGATTTAATTTTTTCCCTTTATTTTTATCTTTCGTCATGTACTTGCAAGTGCAGAATTTTATTTTTTAAAAACATTATTAATATTGTTGTTTTGAATGTGTATCTCCGTTTGACTTCAAAATTTTCAGCTATAGTCTTTGAATGTTTTTTTTTTATGGAAGAAAATGTATATATAGAGGTGTAATTCTTTTTAACTTGCATTTGTTTTTAGGTGTCAATTTGTAGTTGTTGTGAATTATTATTATTGCTATTTTTAATTATTATTATTCTATGGACAAAACCAGGGGCCCGTAATGGGCTCCTGGCAAAACCTAACAGCAGCATGATCATGTTTGTAATTCTCATAACCACTTTTATTGGTTAAGCACTGATATTACAAGGAGAAATTTGGTGATGGTCATTATTAAAGTGCCCCTGTAATCAAATTTTTGATTTTCATTTTTTTACATTTTCGTGTACAATTAGACTTTCTTACTCATCTTGCCAAATTTCAATTCATTACGAACATCAGAAGTCATTTTATTTTAACATTTATTTCCGAGAATTCACGGCCGCCATTAATCAACCTTGTTCCAAGGCTTGGTTGCGAATGGGAGAAAGTGACGTCAAAGACTCAAACATACCTCACGGGTTGAAATTATAATAACAATAAGTATTGAAAATCACACGAAAAGCAACAAAAACTTTGGACTTGTTCTTCGTGCAATTTTCGATACTTATTGTTATTATAATTTCAACCCGTGAGGTATGTTTGAGTCTTTGACGTCACTTTCTCCCATTCGCAACCAAGCCTTGGAACAAGGTTGATTAATGGCGGCTGTAAATTCTCGGAAATAAATGTTAAAATAAAATGACTTCTGATGTTCGTAATGGATTGAAATTTGGCAAAATGAGTAAGAAAGTCTAATAGTACACGAAAATGTAAAAAAAAATGAAAATCAAAAATTTGATCACAGGGGCACTTTAAGGCTTAAAGAGTTAAGTGGACACAAAGCTCATCTCCTACTGAAAGAGAATTGGGCCAATTCTCTTTCAGTAGGAGATGAGCTTTGTGTCCACTTAACTCTTTAAGCCTTAATAATGACCATCACCAAATTTCTCCTTGTAATATCAGTGCTTAACCAATAAGAGTGGTTATGAGAATTACAAACATGATCCGGCGCCCAAAATGAATTCTTTTGATTATTTAAACATATGGGATAAGAAAGGAGAATTTGTATTTTAATATTTGGGTTAAAGGGTTAAAGAATTCAGAAACATTTAATATGCTCGAACAAACGTTTTTCGGAAAATAGAATCGCAAGGTGACGTGAGCGGGGCCGGACGGGTTGACGTGAGCCGATCAAGCGACCTCGCACTGCACGACTATTCTTGTATTTTCTAGTCATATTAAAAAATACTTATTGACTGAGTTAGGTCGGTCCGGACGGGAAAATATTTGGCTCTCGGTCATGGCGCAAGGACCTCGCTGCGCTTGGTCTGTACGCCATGACCTCGAGCCAAATATTTTCCCGTCCGGCCCTCCCACTCCGTCAATAAGTGCATAATATTAGTTCCATACCAAGATGTTTTCCAACTTGAGGTCTCTATGCACAACTCCCAGTTCATGCATGTATGCCAAACCATCAGTGATCTCTTTTGTCCATCGGTATACTTCTTTAACAACAAAAGGATTTTTGGATATGCCAGGAACCGATTCGGCGTCTTTGAAGATGCGGCTTTTTAAGTTTCCTGTGCACTTTTCCATAACCAAGATCATTCTCACAGTGTCAATTTTCTCGAGGAGTGATATGCCATAAAAATGCACAATGTGGGGGTGGTTTAACATTCTGATTAACAAAAGACAAAATGTGCAATTAAACATACATTCCAAGGTAGAAGGGGAACTCGTCGGAAAGACGTGTTAAACCTTATCAGGATGCTGACGTTATATATCGCCTACATACCAGCAGGCGCAAGAGTAATATAAGGCGTAATCAGTTGTCAGAATCAGGAACGCGCGCGAGGTACACGCGCGCAAATAGAAGGCAACCGCTGCCAGGAAGACCCCATTTTCGACTATTGCGCAAGTGGGCTAAAATCCACTGAAACATAATCCTCGCGGAGACATGCGCGTGTCATACGCGATAGCGCAATTTGTGCTAAAAATAGCATAAATTTGCCCTGCACATGGGGACAGGCAGCTCCGATTATGGCTCCTGGTTGTATTAGAGGAAGGGGAGGGGATGGGGGTGGGGCGTGCATACGTGCAGCTCGTGGGCGCATGTACCGGGTAGATTACAGGCTTTCACGAACATTTCACAGCAACGTTTCTGTCGTCAGCCGTGTTTGCTTCAAACGTTTTATTTCTCCGTGTTAAAACATACCTTTCTAGAGTTCAAAATGAAAAGAAAAAGTCCTAAAGAATACTCGACCTTCGATAAAGTGGACCCCTGTGCACCTGAAAGGGACTAAATCGTCTTTCGAGTACGGTTTTTACGAAAACCAAAACTGTTACTGTTTGGTTGTTTGTTTCGGTCAGGTTCTTGAAATGGTTTAAAACTGCGAAATAGGTGGGTTTCTTAACAAAACCAAAAGGTTCAACACATTTATAGCTATTACTTGGGAGCTCCGCTGCGACTGTTATAATGTTTGCAGAGCGAGCTTATAGCCCCAGCCATTAAGAAACAACAGACCGAAGAGGAACGGACTTGCACAATACAGATAATATGACAGCTGTAGAAAAGACCAGATCAGCAAGTATTTCCTGTTTACAAGACTCGGATTTCTCAGCGTGCACTTCTTTTTGAAAGACGCAGTGTTTTTGGTTGACACAATACTCTGGAATAAAACAGTGGTCATTTTAGAATTAAAGACACCTCAGCGTTACCAAATTAAGGTTACAGTGTACCTTCAGATCGAAAATTTATTGAAATTTTTTTGGCGTCAAAATAACGTTTACAGAATGAACTTTCATCCAAAAAAAATTGTCGAAAAATAGTGAAAATTGACGGAGAAATGACGGTATAACTTTTGTGGTTGGAGTTTGTTTATGAAGCGATATGTTTTTCTAAGCGCTGTTTTCTCAAAGTTAATTGTAGGGGACACTTTAAAGAGCTACAACTCAAAGGGAATTTGTTCGATTTTCCTCAAATTTGGACAGAAGCTAGGCTAACATATAATCAACAAAATCGTTTCGGCGAATTTCTTATTCCCGAAAACTTTTTCGTCAAGAGCCATTTCCGTACGATCACTTCAATTTGTTTTCTCCCTTTTTCGAAAATATTCTGTAACTTTTCACTGCAATTGAATATGGGAAATCGCCGACACATTTTTTTAGCGCTTCGTGTCCGGAAACCCGAGAACAAATCAAATTAGCAAAATACAATAATCGCTTTGAGTTATAGCGTTTTAAAGCTGATTCGGACGTTCGAATTAAGACGTCGTAAAAAATTCGACAATTCATTTTATTACCAAATGGTTTCCATATTTAGATAGCCAGCTCTATAAGCTTTAATTTGATATCTGGGTTTAGGTATATTAAGTGTAATCTTAAGTCGCTAGAGCTGTTATACTGGAGACACCCCCGAAGGTACACTGTAACCTTAATCATTTAACTCTTAAAATGACATCTTTATATAGTCGTGCCACCACACCCTACAACACCTCTCACAAGGGGTAATTCACTCGCCTCACCTCACCTTGCTATGAAGTACTCAGAGAAATTTACCTACCTCAAGATTTTCATCTCCTGCACGATTCCGCTTGCATTACCGTCAACAAGCTCTTCACTGCAGACCTTCAATGCCACAGGTTTGGCCTCCCCGTGTCTCGTCATCGTCCCTTGGTACACAGCTCCAAATTTACCACGGCCAAGGCAGGAAGACATGTCTTCTTTCCAGTCTAATTCCTCGCGACTGATCTTGGCTGCACAGACTTCTGTTATTCCAAATACTGCCACTCGGCCTCTGTGTTGTGATCCCTCATCCCAAATGGGCTTGTAGAGTTGTTGTATTTCTTTCTTCGAGCGCGTTTCAGCATTGAGTTGTTCATATAGCATTTTGTCCGCTCGGATCAGCTCTGGGAGACGAGTTTCAGCTTGATCAAGATAGAGCTTAACGTCTTTTAAATAAGCCTGCACGAACTCCTTAAGCTTCTTCTTCTTTGTTATCGCACCGAGATACTCTGCGGATTGTTTTGCCATAAAAGAACACCTGTTTTCTTTGTAGTTTATTTTATCCATTAATGTTTCCACACAAACGGAATGCATTTTTATGACCACACAAGGTACAATTAACAATGGAATCAACATTACATTTTCGGCGCTAATATCGACGGCCAGTTGGACGCCAGCACTGATGCCAATTAAAATCTTTCGTATCGTTGTCAAGCGGAATCCAACGTTTTTCTTTTCACCTGTGACAGCACGTTGGAGATCCTGTAGCTGAACTTCAACATCATCGAAGACATTTTGAAGCTGTTGCATAAGGGAAACGCGAATATTTGCAAATATCTTCTTATCTTCTTCCCATTGCTCTATAATTTCTCGAAACCGGATTGAAAGTGCTGTTGCAATGAGTTCTTTGGTCTCTTGCCAGGAGCTCTGTTCCTCAGGAGCCTCGTCCGGGATCCACAATGCGAAGCGCGCTTTTACTTCTTCAGACGAGAGATGCTCGGAAAGTCGCTGCACGGCATCGTCAACTTGTTCTTTCAAACATTTGTGGAGATCTGACATCATTTTTTCTTGCTGTTTTTCAGTTAAATCCAATCGGCAACCAATGCGGATTATTTCCTCTTTGACCTTGTCACGGTCCCGGGAAGCATTCACCACAAAGGCTTTTGCTTGAAAGATGATCCGCGCAAGTAGATTATCAAGCCATCTAAAACAAGCGTCATCCGTCATTTTTGGACAATAATTTTTGTTCTAAGCCCCCAACAACCCTATTACCCCCTTCCGAATTAAGTGCACGAGCGATTAAGATACTCTCACAAGCTCTAGAAACCGCAGGGATCCGAGTAGGGAAAAAACTAGGTTCAAACTACATCCAAACTTCAAATGTCGAGCTAGGTCTTAAATAATAAAAAAGGTTTATTCGTACATCCTCGCATAAAAATGAATTACAATGTACTTACAAAGTGTTAAAAAAATCGTATAAAACATTTACAAAAGGCGTTGTCAAACAGGACTGGGTTTTATACATTATATATATTACGATAAAGTACTATAATTACAATCGAAATACTACTATGTTAGTAAGGCTATGGTAATTCGTTTTAAAATCCTGTCATACTTGGTAGAAAACTCTTCTTAAACCCGTCAGTTCTGCATTTAAAGAGGGATATATGGCGAGTTGATATGAACCCACAGACGAAAGAGGGGGGGATGCCACACCCCCTCCCCCTTTTAAGGTTTTTCACCGAACTTTTCAAGAGCATTTATTGTTAGCCCATGCCGTCTTCAGTAGCCGTTCGTTTATCCTTGTCTTATGCGACACATTTTGGTAAAGTTTGGCGACAATCGGTTACTATGGTAACGAGATATGATGTTATAAGTTGCATAAGGTCAAGCTATTTTTTAATAAAAATGCGTTTTTCACCCCTTTTCGGTGAAAAAACACGACACGCTACCAAACGCAGCAGTGTTTAATTGTATCGTATTTTACAACTCTAGCAAAAAATATTTACAGTCTCCGCATTTTTGTTATAAATTTGAATTTTTTCTAAACTACAAGATGGCGGCCATCTTAGCGGCCATTTTGGATGACGTCACGGACCTCCAGCACCCACGATATTTACATTATCTTGTAGAGCACTATTTTCTTTTAGTGTAAATAAAATCCTGAATGCGAAATACAGGAAATATCTGCCCTAGAATTCAGAATCCATTCAAAAAACGTTTGGAATTTGGAATCCATCGAACGTAAAATCAGAAGTCCGGCATCAAGTCATTAGAATCGGGAAATTACAGCGGGGCAACAAAATGTACACATGCACACTTATGCTCACCCCCAGTGAAGTTCCAGCCTAGCTTCAATGCTCTTCATGACCACAGACCTCAAGCCATCCATCAGGGAGGAAAAGGTTTCCGTGATAATACCATAGTTTTGAGTTGCATTGGCCGTTGTAGTTGACATGTAAATTATTTGTGACTCTGGATCAACGCCGGGCCAGACCCTTTTCAGTTTCTTCGTCACATCATTCTTGACGATTTCAATTTCGTGCTTTGGCACTTGGTCCCACTTGTTGCACACAAACAAAGCGCACTCGGATAACAAACGCTCCTGTACTCCAGGCGTTTCACTTCCATTTTTTTCTTCTTCCTGAACCTCAAATAACACTTTTTTTGCTTTTTGCAGCAATTTTTCAAGCTGAAAGGCAAGAATAAAGTAGACATGTTTGTACATTTCGGTCTCTTGTAACATGCGAGGTTAGCGGGATTTAATTACGAAGAAGGAGGGCCTAGTTCCTATTTAACAACAACAATATAACAACAACTCCGGGAAACGACATACGACATCGACTCAGGGACTGAGGTTAATGCCAGTACTCTATCAGGAGAAGTTGAAATATTCGTTGTTTGCCGACGAACGATCTTTGTCTCATGAGCCATGATGTCGCCACATAAGAGAAAAACCCCAGTCACTCTCAGCATAAGTGCTTCAAGAGTTGGTTTGAAGATTAATGTATCTACAACAAAAGAAATAATTACAGGGAACATCGATCATGTGTGATGGACAGCCGTTGAAGCAAGTGACCCAGTTCACGTATTTGGGCAGCGAGTTGGACACCAATGGGGGCACAGAGAAACATGTGGCTGCGCACTCAAGGTACATGTAAGGAATAGACTGCTTTTCTCATCCCAAGGCCCATCTGGAGGTCAATAACCATCTCCCAGAAGACCAAATTGCACATATTTAACTCAAATGTGAAACGAAATCAGTGTTACTCAGAAACTCAGTGCCTATTATCTTAGTTACATTCTGGGAATATGGTGGCCGCAAAGAATCTTTAATCTCTAGGAAAGAAATGAAGTCACCATAAGAAGAAGGAAATGGAAATGGATTGGGCACGCTCTGAGGAAACTTACCAGTTACATCTAATCCTAAGGGTACACGAAAACGAGGCAGTCCGAGAAAGACATGGAGGAGGTCAATCCATTAGGAGGTTGCAGATTGTGGGATGACATGGAACGGTGCGAAGAAGACCAGTGCAAATAGAACTAAATGGACCGCAGTAGTTGAGGCACTATGCATGCTCCCCCCGCCGGAGTGCAGAAGATTATATGATAATGTTAATATCGCCTTAATGGTGCCATTGTATTTTAATAAATTGGCTTTCTATTTTTTTCTGTTTGGAGTACTTACTCTGTCTCTCTGAATTCCACCAGCATTTCCACTATTAATGACATAGATGAAAGCAAAGGCCTCAGGCAGATACTGGATCACCATCTCATCCATTTCGTCAGATTCTCCAACACCAGGACTATCAATAATCACTATGCCTTTCTGAAACATAGATTACAAAGAAAACAAGTGAAAACATAACACAACCAGTAAAATGACAGGGATTACTGAAACGACTACACACGGGAGCAAGATTGTTTTTACTGTGTGATGTTGTGATACAACTTTGTTGTTCCTGCAATATACTATGATGATCCGTCATAAAATTAGCTGATCGAAAACAAAATGGGTTGAAAACTACTCTGCAACAATAATCACCTGCAAAAGACTGTGAGGCCAAAAGAGTTCAATCTTCTTAAAATCTGAGCCTTTCTCGCGATCAGTCTTCACGTGAACATAAGGGGAGATCTGCTCAAGGTAGCTTTGTTCAGAAGATCCCGCTGCCGTTTGCTCCAGTGAGATGGTCTTAGTTGACAGTCCTGTTTCAGGATCCTTGTCTTTATAATGTGCCACAAGTCTGCGTTTCTCTCCAAACTTCAGTTCACATATGGTGGACGTTGTACTCAGATGAGAGTATGGAAGAATTTCCTCTCCAAGAATAAGGTTCACCAAGCTGCTTTTTCCAGAAGACGTCTCACCTATGAATGTACCAAAAGGACCGATATTGGAATCGGTCATTTTGCTATCCTTTTTAGTGGGTATGCACATATTTATTTATGGAGTTATTGGCAACATATCCTAAAAGATCCTGCATCGAGTTGCTTTATGAATAGCTATTTGTAATGTGAAATAACTATTCTTAACTTCTTTAAGACTGCAAACATCCGACTTGTATGTATTTCGAAATTGGTCGAGTGTTTTACTGTAGTATAACTGCGTAAAATTTGTCGGACATTGTTAGAACCAATAAAAATAATTAAACATTGAATAGCATCAACTCACTTTTAAGTTAACTTTCAGTAAACCGTTCGAAATTTCCGGTGTAGGGCGCGTTCGAAATATGTCTGAAAAAAAAAACCTTCGAAAAATTATTTTCTCCTTGATGTTAATTAGTCTTGATAATGAACAACATCGCCATTTTTATTGCTAATTTTTCGATATTTTGCGTAATTAGTTTTCTTTAACGGATCGATCTCATAAATCAGTAAGGTTGCTTCAGGCACGTTCCGACAAATTGTTTCAATTACCTGCCACGAGAAGAAAGTACTCCTTTTGCTTCAGTTGCTTCATGTGCTGTCTCATTTTCTCTTTAACATTTCCCGTATGCTCCTGCAGTAAAGTTAAAATCTGTTCATCCATTTTATCCACAAAGTTGTCGGCTTCGGTGTAAAATTCCAGTAAGACTTGTCTTTTTCTGGCATCTTCTTCTTTGGCTTCTGATAACATGGAAAAGGCCTAACGAAAGAGACCGAAAATATTGTAGTTCATGTTAAAGTGTTTGGTGTTTTGCAACCGATTTCGTTGCTACCCGACCTTTTGAATCAAAACGGTTTACTCCACTGAGCGGTTTGCAATACCTTACACTGGAGTAGAAAAGGATTTTACTTCTATTAAAATTCAAGATGGTAGCTACTCAGCAGTACAGGTGATAGCAAATTGGTCTATTTGCTTAAACGAGGCTTCCGAGCCGAGGGTATTGATAGATTACTCCACTTGGGGCAGACATTTATCAGAAAAATTCGAATATATTCCGACTGAAATACCACAGGGAACCCAGGCTCATTAACAGGCAAAAATATAAGGATTTGTATGGGACTTCATTTCTCGTTCGTTTACTAAAACTACTAAAAATCCTAATATTTTGCCACTATTAAAGTTGTCTGTTCGTGAGCCTGGTCTCCTGTGAAAATACGAATATGGTTGATAACCAAACAGCTGTCAGTTTGCATCCTTCGCTCAACTGTCTCCGTAAAATTTGACTAATAGTAGGCGCCTCCCAGGCGAATCTGCTTTAAAAAAAACATTTTTTAGCTTAGTTTTTTTCAATTTTTAACTTACTTTTTTATTTAATTTTAATTTTTAATCTAGTTTTTATTTTTATTTTAAAATCATGTACATAATTTTTTATCTTTTTAGTAACATAGGGCTGTATTTGTATATGTAAACTAGTAGTAATTGGAAATTAGGGGAGTTCGTTCGACAGGGTGGGGTGATGGTACTAGGGGTGAGGAAGTGGGATGTGGAGGTGAGGGCCAATAGGCGTTGGTTTGGGGAGGGAGGGGTCAAAAGTGGCAGTTATCAAGGCTGTGCTATAACAGTTATCATAAGAGGCCCGAAGAGAGTGCAACTATAACATTTAGGGTGCCCAGCAGTTAAGCAGTATGTGCAAAAACTAAGTTTGCTGACTGGAGAGAAAGTACTACGTTTAGAAACTCGATAATATTCACTGTTTTCTCTCAAAATGACAATTTTATTCTCCATATGATCGCGACATTAATTCTATTTTAGCGCGCGCTAATACAGTTGCTTTCGCTATATGGCACGGCACCCCTAAAAGTAACCAAAGCCAACCGTTTCACACACGAGCAGCGAGCTGACGCGAGCGAAGCGAAAGCGAAGCGAAAGCGAAGCGAAAGCGAAGCGAAAGCGAAAGATGAAGGCGTTACCACTTGACTACGCGCGTCAAAGCGAGGCTAATTGCTAATTGCGAGGCGAGTGGTCAGCCAGTCCAAGATGGCGAAATAATGCACAAACGTAGGATTTCAAAGCGAATTAGACTGTACTAGCTATTACGGCGAAACTGTTCTCTTTTCGCCTTTAGTGCTTGTTATAGGAAGTTGCAAAACAAAGTGAAAGGGGTCAAGCAAACGAAATGGCAAACTGATCCGAAACGATCAGTTTGGCGTTGCGTTTGTTTCACTTCAAATATTTATACTGATCTACAGGTCTGGAAGCCCAGATCCGGCCATTCTCAATGGTTTATTGTAGTGATCGTGCATTCTATTTTTTGTTTGTATATGAAAGGGGTCAATTTGCTAGACATCCCAGATAATGTTTCCTTCCCTTCCGGCCTTGCCATTCCGAGAACAGAAATTCAGTAAGATTCCAACGTTAGATCATGATAATTATAACGAAAAAGCTGGCTTAATGGCTTTGATCATCATTTAACAATGGGTTTATGTGATAAAATTTAAATTTACTACAAAAAAAATCAAACAAAGTTAGAATATAATGAGCACAAAACACAACAGACGTGTAAAGAATAGGCTCCACAGATCAGTGCCTACTTTGTTAAATGGTATACTGTATTTTTTAACTTAAGTTATAACCTCTATGTTCAGTTAACTGTTATTGATATTTGTACCTGTCCTGTTGACCAGCTAAGCGTCTTTTCTCCCTGGCTTAACTCAGTTCTTACTCGAGATTTCATCTCGTCCATAAGCGTCTCTAATCCTTCGAACGAAATACCAAGGGCCTCCATTGTTGTTGCCATCTCCACAATGTTCATGTTGTCGATACTTTTCCTTTTGCCAGAAGCCATTTTACTTGGACAAGTTATGACAAATGGCAAAGACTTTTAAAAGAAGCGCTACTCAAGGAACACGTTTGCGAATGCCAGGACTCAACAGGCCGTTCTTCGCAGATTTCCTTGATATTAAATCACAATGTTCTCAGTTCTCTCTCTCGTTTTCACTCGGACGCGCGACTCTCCCTAATTAAGCGTAGTGAAACTTAATTTGATTGGCTTACAACCACTTCTAAACATACGCTTTGATTTTGATCATCGCGGAATAAAAGAAGTTCACAATCTGTTGCTTATTGACTGGTAATTCAACCAATTGAAACTGTCAAGCTTGATTCTAAAATTCCAATAACACGCACTTTCAGATACCCCGAATCACGCAATTCTAAAACAGATCAACTGTCACACAATATTACTGGAACGTTCGCGACAACACGGAGCTTCCTCAGTCCCATAAATTCCATCGCAAATGTTGCCTGAAAATATCAGTACAGCCGTGGTAGCTACAACACCCGAAAAAGTAATATAAGGGGGCAGGGGGTGGAGGTGGGTGGAGGTTGCGTTTTAACGCTAACAAAAACGTATATTAAGTGGTATAACAACAATGTATAGATTGAAGTTAATAGTTTTAATACAGCAAAAAATAATCTTCTAAATCATCTCAGTATTATTCTGTTTATCCTTTGATATTTAGTGAAGAGGCTAGTAAGTAGTTGACTATCCAGAAGTCTTCACTTTCTCTTAAAACTTGTTTTTATTTTTATCTTCTGTGAAAAAACTTATTAATTTTCCAGGAAAATGCCACTAAAATGCTCGAATAATGCTTGATGCTTTTGCCTCACTAAAATGCTTGAAAAACTGCTATCATTATGTACAATTATACTGTATAAGAAAACAGTACATAAATTATAAAGGCAGTACATAAATTATAAAGGTCCCCCGTGTGAGGAGATCTTCGGCGCTTTGACTCAAGAAACTGACGACGCCACCTCGTAAAAGTAGAAAGCGCATAACTCTTGATGTTTCTCTCGGTTAATGCAAGCCATGTTATCGCGTTCGAAGAACGCAATCCTAATTTCGTGTTGGTTGTCCTGTGGTTTATGTGCAGTAAAATTTGAGATTTTTTGGTAGACGGTCTTTCAAATGCCCCACCCCCCCCCCCCCCCCCCCCCCCCCCCCCCCCCCCCCCCCCCCCCCCCCCCCCCCCCCCCCCCCCCCCCCCCCCCCCCCCCCCCCCCCCCCCCCCCCCCCCCCTATTGTTTTTTTTTTCAGGGGCTCATTTCCGTCGGAAATTCCTTCGAACGCGTCTCCATAATCTGTCTAATCTGTGATTACTGCTAGTATATAGCTATTTTGTGAACATTTTTTTAGGGCTTGGGAGATTAAAGAAATGGCAAAATCGCGAAATTAAATACACTTTTGTTTACTTTTTTTCTGGAATCGAGAAAATTAATACTCACGAAATACAGCTCCCGAATTTTTGCGAAATTAAGTACGCGCGAAATAAGGTTTTTCATTTTAAACTCGCGAGGGTAAAAGTGATAGGATGTGATGGAAACTTATTACCGTCTGTGAGACTGACTAAATCGCCGCTTTCGTTGAGCGGACCATTTAATTAAATGGAAACTTCCTTTGTGTCGTCTTTCGTGTTCTAAGAATGTGATGACATGCAAACGCTGGCAAAAATATGGGCAAAATACAACAGTTTCATTGTGTGATAAAATGAAAATGAACAACCGAAAGTGCAAGAACAAAGAAAATGGAAAAATATGGTTCTGTCGGTCTTTAGCTTGTGCTTGCGTCGAGCTGCTTCTTTTTCTTTTTTTCTTTCTCTCTCTTTCTTTCTTTACTTCCTTCCTTCTTCTTCTTCTTCGTTGCACTTCGCATGTTAATGTAAGACACATTGAGATATCTTCGTAAAAAAAGAGAATCGTTGGAGAAGATTAGGACTATTCACAGGAAATCCTTTACTGTTTTCTGTACTTTGTAGCCCACTTCTTCATCTCAGTATTAATTAAGGTTCAACCGGTGCCTCGTTTAGTTTAGATACGGCCAGGAGTTAACGGTGAGCAACTGGTGTTTGCTGGGAATTTGAAAAACACCGTGAAAGGGTTTAAGCTTACCAGGAATTCCAAATTATATTTCCTTTTGAAACAAATCGTAACACCACAACCTATACCCTTTTAATAATTTTGCCAAAACCCGGGAGAAAATAAAAAACAAGAACAGGAACAAAGCTGTGATTACTGAAAAGTCTACAGCCTTACAGCCTTATAAGCTCACTTTTCAGTCCATTCCCGATAACAAAAAGGCTTATGACAGTTATCTTTGTAAAATAACTTTAAAATAATCGGATCAATTCCTATAAGGAAAATTTAATAAAGGTTTTTTTTAATTACTTTTAAAGCAGTATTCAATTGAGTGTGAAAAGTAATTACACAATTGCTTTGGTTTTTCATTGTTACGCTTTGTGATTGGCTAAAAAATCTCGCGCCACTTTCTCGACCAATCAGAAGTAAAACCAAAACCAATCGTGACTTGCTCGCACGCGTTTTCCCGCGCTTGGCGCCGCCGACATGTAATTGCTTCGAGCTCTGATTGGTTCATTGGATTGTTTACGACTGCTGTGATTGGTCAGAGTAATTACTCCATTCTGCGAGTCTAGTAACAGCATTTGAGCCATGAACCATTGACCGTTTTATGTCTCGAACATTTCTTTTTTCGTCCGCCCATAACGAAGTGAACGGCAAAGTGAAAAATGCGGAAAAGAAACATGTTTGCGATGCAAGTTTACGAAGTGGACTAAACTCCCAAAGCGTTCTCAGAATCTTATTGCGTCGACGAAGGAGACGCTTCCTAATCTTGTCGGCTAGGCGGAACGAATCGAGAAAAGTGTCGGTACCAAATCTGCGCCATTTTGAAACGTCACAATAGTATCCAGCATGCTTAGCGCGTGGAAATCTGGCATCATACTGGGGAGCTGGGGTTCCGAAATGTCACATGTGAATAATCTATTTGTCTTGATTTAGTTTCGTATATTTTCCCAATTTTGGAATCGTACGGCTCAATATTTCAATGCCTACTAAAAGTACGCAGTGGAAAAATTGGACGAAGGTTCTTCTCCGGACCAAGTAAGTTGTTGGGTCTCTTTGGAATCAAGCAAGAAGTTATCGGATTTTCCTCGCTACCGTTCTGGTATGTTTTGAATGTTCTATCTTGATTTTGCTGTGGTTCTCTGCCTGATTTGAGAAGCTTTCACCTAAATACCGACGTCGTTCTTCGCGATGTTCTACGGTACGGTGTAATTCGCTGTATGTCTTGTAGCAATAATTCACTGACCGGCCGCGCCAGGCGAACGCAGATTAACTTTACATTGCTCGAAATTACGCCTGTATCGGGCGCATTTGCGACTAAAGATTTCGCAGTTTTGTGACTATAATTTGTCTAGCTAATAAAGAAATTATATTCAACAGTCTTGTGTCTTACTCGCACCTGGTAGTTGTAATTTTATCCGAAAAATCCTGCGAAATTCACGTTGAATGTTGCGTGACTTAATCGTCGATTTCATGCTCCATTAACGCGGTGTCCAAGAAGTTTATCACGGGAGCACTTTTTCAGGCTTTCTCAGAAATTTCTCATTTCCGGCTCCGGTATTAGTACATGTACTGAGGAGTATGATTTCAGAATCGGAGAAATAACCGAAATGAAATCAAGACAAATATACTATTTATATGTCGGAAAAATCTCAGACCTTTCGGAGTGCACAGCACGGCAGGATTTTGCCCGATTCCACGGCGAAAGCGTGAATTTGTTTGATGTCGGCCCGCCGTTTTTGCCTGCGTGACTTATCTCGCGACATAGCCCTTTTAAACAGTGGCTGAATTAATTCATGAAACTGAGGTACTAGGTCAAGACGAGGTGCCACGGGATAAGGAGACGCACTATAATCTATGATTACTACTAGTATAGTTTGTTCTTTTATTTTTGCGTCCCAGATATGCATACAAGACACATTTTGGCATGTCCAGTGAACAAAAGACTTTGTTTGCGATCGGCGTCTCAAATTCGTCTCAAACCTCTAATTGGCCGTTTTTATGCTAGAGACGCATTATCCGTCTGGACGAACTTGGGAAAACATTTGTAGTTTGTCTGGTTATGCGTCTCTAGTATAAAGACGGGAACAAGACGCATTATCCGTCTAGACCCGCGAACTATCTTTCGCAGTGCGTCGTTCAAGACGCATTTCCAAAGATAGTTCGTCTTTACACTAGACGCATAACATGACAGACGCATTATTCGTCTGGACGGATAATGCGTCTCTAGTATAAAAATGGCCAATATTGTTTAAATGCAAAACGAGTATATAACGTTAAAATCTCGATGGGCACTTTAGGAATCTGTATTCTTTTCTCTGGCTGATGTGAAACGTACATTTTCAACACGCTGATCCGGGTAACTTCGCCATGTGGAAAATAAGCCGTTTATTTTTAGGCACCTTGTTGATATGTGATTATCCACCTCGGGCAAAGCCCTCAATAAATAAATTACATATCCACAAGGCCTTACTGAGCTGGTTATTGTTAGACACTTCGTGGATATGTGATTTATTCACTGAGGGCGTAATCACATCGCATATAATATAATGATCAAAAGTATTTCTTATTTTTCAATTTTTCAGCTAATTCGCGGTTTTCTTTGTTCTTTTCAGGGGAATATATCACATAACCTCTTTCATTACAGTGTCTGAAAAGCTGGGTGCGGCTTTGATTGTAACATGGGAGAGGTGGGGCTGAAAACAGTAGCTGATAACAATAGCAAAACGAAGGATTATATATTCCCCTCGCCATGTATTCCCCTTGTAATATTCCCCTCGTCATATTCCCCCTCGCCTTAGTCCCTTAATAAAATAACACAAACGAGAAGACAAAATGGGGCTTAACAAGGAAAACACACTGGCATTCGTCAATTTTTTTAGTTTACATAAAAAGACGTTTTCACCTATCTTATTCTTACTTATTAACTTGTCGGATCGCGACCAAAAAGCAAAATTTTGATAACATTATTCGATGGAATCGTACCTCGATTTAGGTTTTGGGTCTTCAATAATGTATGGTCATGACGTCTCATATTACCCTTGAACCTAAATATTTTTCCGCCGGTTTCCCTTGGAAAACAGACCGACATCCTCTCCATTAATCTTCGAAAGATGAAGGCGGGCAGTTGGGCCATGGCGAGACCACGAGTACACGGGTAGCCTCGTGGCTCTAAACAACATCGCTTCGCATTGGTTACAGGAAACAATGAAATGTCATTGTGCACCATTGTTTAGTATTGTTTTAGGGTTTGGGTGGCAGCCAATTGGCTTACAATCTTGTAAGAGCTGCGAGCTCACCCCCACGAGTACTGTTCATACATTTTCTTCCCTCTCTGATCCCCCTCCTTCTACTCATAACGAAGCAACGTGTTCAATGCAAATTTGGCAAAAGCAAAACATATTTACCGTCTCGCTTCGTCATCCCAATGCGGCCTATCCCCTTGCTCCAGGTCAATAACCCTTACCTAAGCTCACCTCTAATACCGAATTCCAGGGTCGCTAGTGGGTTTAGCCGCCTCCATGTTGTTGCCGTTCTCGTCCTTTTATGACGGGTTTTCCCAAAATTGAGAGATTAAGCATCACGTTCTATACGGTAAACGATGAATGCGAGATTGCTGTTTGCGGTCTGCCGTGAAATGTATAAGCTTCATAAAACTCCCAAGAGAAGATAAAATTCAACAAAACGACTTTCCAGAGGATAAACTTAAATAAGAGTTACTTATCATTATGATGATGATGATAAGGTAAATTGGCCACCGTAAAAAGATTCAAAAGCTGACGTAGCTTTATTTCTCACGTACCTTTACGTCCTTAGGATGAATCAAACGATAACTTAGGTACAAAATAATGGACTGCAGAAACTAAAAGAGCATACCACACTTAGTAATCACTAAAAACATTAATGTGATAATTTGAACTTTTTTTTTCAGAGAAATTAGCTTTCAAAAATCTGTAAAGTTTGCAACGAATGTGGTGTGGCAACGTTTATGTCATTTTCTCGAAATTGCTTAACTTAAGGTGGCTCGCAAAATTGCTCCCAACATTTTCCATCACTTATACTTTGATGGATCAATACTACAATTCTCCAACAGTTAATGCTATATATTAAGTGCTGATAACTAAAAACGAGCTCGGAGACCCCTATTTTTTATTATCGATCTATAATTAGCATGTTAAGATACAACTTTTTGCAAAGTTTAAAAAAATCTCTGGAGGGGATTCAGAGCCACCTTAAGGGCTCACTGACGTATATTTTCGGACCCGTTGCTAGGGACAGTAATGGCTATTTATTTTTATTAATTTTAATCGTTTACATACGGTCAAATCTTCAACTCAGTCCTAAACCCAAAAATGACGTCATCGAGCCACGCCCATGATCACGTGACCATGTGTCGCATTTTATCGGAAAATCGTTGATGGTGTTATGGTATTTATTCATTTTCCCATCATCGTCAGTATGGATTTCGTTCAGTTTAATTTGACAAATAGATTTTTTAGAGAGATTTAAAATATTGATTTGTCCATAAAAATTGTATTGAAAATGATTTCAATAGACGCATACTTAGTTACATTCCAGGTGAGATAAATGTAACATTGAAAAATAATGAATCAAGTTAGAGACCGCCAAGAATTTAGGATTTTTCTGCAAACCGGAAGCAATCTGTAACGAGGGTACTAGGAACGAGGTTGAACCGGAATTATTTTATCAACGCATGCGCTATTCGTCTGACCAGAGATCTGTGCTTTAGTGGGTTCTCGCGGGGTTTTTCTGATTGGCTGCCGAAATGCCTGCGTCATTCACCGGAAATGATTTTTCACTTCCTTAGCGACGCGCGAGAAATCCGTCCGTGAGCCCTTAAATTTTCGAAAACTTTTTCAATAGAGTGGTTTTCATTTTAGTATCGTAAGTGATTTCACGATCACATTGGTTTTGCATATCTCCGTTTTGTGATTGGCTCAAAAATCTCGCGCCACTTTCTCAACCAATCAGCTGAAGTAAAACTAAAACCAATTGTAACTTGCACGCACGCATTTTCCCGCGCCTGGCGCCGGCTACATGTATTTGTTTTGAGTTCTGATTGGTTCATAGACCGTATTCATAAATGGCGGCCGATTAATTATTCTTTTATATTCATGCTAATCAGCCTACCAAGCCTCGTCGGCATGGCCAAAATTCAAAATAATTTTTGCTCTAAAATGAGGCTTGGTAGGCTGATTAGCATGAATATAAAAGAATAATAAATCCGCCGCCATTTATGAATAAGGTGTATTGGATTGTCTGCGTCTGTTGTGATTGGCCAGAGTGATTACTTTGGTTTTGTTTACCGACACTCATTTGAAAATCGTTGTATTTTACAAAGCGAAATTTGGTATTGTTGATAAATTTTGATTTTGGCCGCTGTCCTCAGTGAATAACTTTGCCAAACTCTTTAGTTTTATGGAGCTCATTTATTTACAGGTAGCTATATAATTGTTTCACTAATTTATGCTTTATGTAAATGACTTTAAAACAAACTTAAAATAATAAGTCATCCTCCCAAAGAACACATTGTTTATTTCAATTGAAAATGCATTAACTCTTCAACTCCCACATGTCCCATGAGTGCCAAACATCAAAATTCAAGAAAAATTGCAAATTTCATTTTATGCAATTTTGAAAAACAAATGGTACCATGCAAAAGTACTGCTGAAGAGGTTTCA
The DNA here is from genome assembly GCA_024195265.1 of Dendrophyllia cribrosa. Taxonomy (NCBI): domain Eukaryota; kingdom Metazoa; phylum Cnidaria; class Anthozoa; order Scleractinia; family Dendrophylliidae; genus Dendrophyllia; species Dendrophyllia cribrosa. The sequence goes on along the minus strand of JAJLRJ010000013.1, from coordinate 1,868,656 downwards.
TTTGAATGGTCACATCATAGGATTTCGTCCACAGACTCAAAAGTTAGAACTACACTACATGTCTTCAAAATAGGCCATTTGCACGATGGCGTCATTTGACTACACGCAGCTACCAGAATTCATTTCGTTTTTCCTTTCTTACGGAGGGGGACATTGGGGGGCTCTGAACACCGCAACACCGCAAAAAAAAAATTACCGAACACCGCATCACCGCAAGAAAAGTCGACGAAACACCGTCACCGCAATATATTTTTTTGTCAAGTTACTTATAAATGAAAAAGGCTTAAGATTGGCGACCGGCAGCGTATTGAAGATTAACTAGACAGTGGCTGCGGCCGCACTAGAGTAGTTAACCCGGTTATTTGCAATTAATTAATTAAAATTAACTGGTTTAACAAAATTCCTGATGCGGCCGCGTATTTTTGGCGTTCACTTCCCATGGAAATTAATTAAAGAACAATAGATTTTTTTAACCGGGTTAGGTTTCTGAACCACCTCGCTAGGTAGTTTAGTGCAGGTTAACTTCCCGATCTGTCAATCACCTTCCCTTATGCGGTAATTTTTGGCTTCCTGTTGAATTCGTAGACCTTCGTAGGGACGACTTTCAATTTCAAATACATGTAGAGAAAGGAAAACCGTCGTGTGTTTATGTTCTCTACAAAACCTATAATTTGATCATTTGACGATGTTGTTTTGCAGGGAATAACAATGTATAAAATGCACGTGCAGAGGCATTGTTTTCGCTCATTAATCGTATTGTTTTGTGCAGCTCTCGCTAGCAAATGACAACATGATTTCTCACGTTCAAAGTTTAACCTTCTGAAGTGCGGCCGCTCAGAAAAATAAACTCGGTTATTTTATTACAAACACCTTTTCACCGAGTTATTTAAATTTTAACCGGGTTATTTTAACCGGGTTACTAAAAAAATAACCCAGTTAACTCACCAAGTGCGGCCGCAGCCAGTATTGGACTGCTTTTTGTTACAAATTAAACATAATGGTACGTGCTTTTCATAAATAAGTACGGAATAAATAACATATAGAGGCCAAATTAAGATCTGACAAGGGTCAAGCAGGAAACGGCAACACCGCAGATAATTTCGTCCCACCGAACACCGCATACTTTAAAGCGCAAACATCGCACACCGTAGGGTTTGATATCACCGCAACACCGCAATCTGGGATTTTATTCACCGCAACACAGCATAAAGAAATGAGCAACACCGCAACACCGCAAATCCCAATGTCCCCCTCCTTACGTGATTTAAATTTTGGGGTGTTTCTTGGTGTTGCGGAAGCCATTGTTGGTTAGCTTTTATGTTGTGGTGTGGGTATTGTTCAGTGTCTTTTGAATCTTTTGTGTTACGTCATTTGGTGATCACACTATCCGCAACACCAAGAAACTACCAAATTTTGTAATCCCAGTGAGGTTTAATTAACAATAGCCCTAATTTCGTTACAAAACAAAAAACTGAAGGATTCTGGTAGTTTTAGTCAAATGACGCCATCGTGCAAATGGCCAATTGACTCTGGGAGTGAAGGGGATAAGCAAAAACACCAAAATCTCGGCTACAGCCTAAATACAGTTGCTGTTTTTAATCAACATTCCGAGGCCATTTAGAATTAAACAAAAGCGTTATCTAATAAACATGGATTATATATGTCAAATAACAAATTCGTATTTTGCCTTGGTAAAAGCGCTGGACAAATGCAAATGGTATAGAGTTCTCAATCTAACATAAGTAAAATATGATTATACTTTGAGATTGTCACTAACAAAATCTATCATTACAACTAGTAGTAATCATAGATTATAGTGCGTCTCCTTATCCCGTGGCACCTCGTCTTGACCTAGTACCTCAGTTTCATGAATTAATTCAGCCACTGTTTAAAAGGGCTATGTCGCGAGATATGTCACGCAGGCAAAAACGTCGGGCCGTCATCAAACAAATTCACACTATCGCCGGGGAATCGGGCAAAATCCTGCCGTGCTGTGTACTCCGCAAGGTCTGAGATTTTTCCGACATATAAATAGTATATTTGTCTTGATTTCATTTCGGTTATTTCTCCGATTCTAAAATCATACTCCTCAGTACATGTTCTAATACCGGAACCGGAAATGAGAAATTTCTGAGAAAGCCTGTTCTTGGACACCG
>JAJLRJ010000013.1:1844000-1861500 GCA_024195265.1 Dendrophyllia cribrosa | reverse complement strand
AAACTTAATATTATTGAATCCTCAATGAACGCCAACTTGTACTCTAATTTATTGTCATGTTCTATTAATTTGTTATTGATTCAAAGATATATTTTGCCTCTACAAGGTTATACATTATGCTAACAAATGCTGAAATAAAGTCTTAAAAATTGACATTATTAATTCTTAATGAACGCCAACTATGTATTTATCAATTAATTAATTCATTTTTTTGGTTATTTATTTATTTAATAGTTTTCTATCAATTTAAATATCTGTCGTTGGTTTTTTAAAGTGATTCTAAGGAAGCTAAAATAATCTCTTTAAACTTGACATTATTCCTCGACGAGTGCCAGCTTATCACTGAGTTTATTGTTTACCAATGTTTCAAATATGTATTGTTGTTTTTCAAAGTAATGTTAAAAAAGCTCAAAAGGACTCTTATGACAGAGGGCCACTGGTTCGTCAGTGAAAACTGTTTTGTGCCACCCTCTATAAATAAAGTTGTTACTTATTTACTTACTTACTTACTTACTTACTTACTTACTTACTTACTTACTTACTTACTTACTTACTTACTTACTTACTTACTTACTTACTTACGTACTAAACGTGACATTATTGATTTCTCAATGAACGCCAACTAATAATTATCCATTGATTCAAATTTGTGTTGTGCACAATTAAATTTTTGAAAATGATGCTAAGAAAGCTGAAACAGTCCCTTTAATTTTTCATTTTTCATTGACCCAACTATGTTCTTTGCTTTTTCAAAGTGATGCTAAAAAAGCTGAAATATACCCTTTCAACTTGACATTATTAATTTCTCAATGAATGTAAATCTATTAGTTTATTAAGTTTTTCATTGATTCAAATATCTGCTTTGCTTTTTCAAAGTAATGCTAAAAAGCTGAAATATACTTTTGAAACTTGGCATCATTCATCCCTCAATAAACGCCAAATAATCAATTTATCCGATAACGGCTTTATCAGTAGTTTCTAACTCTACTAGCAGCATACTTGTTTCATTGTGACATTTCTTAGCTGTGGGGCGTTTCTCTGGGTTCTTGTCCCAGCATTGTGTCATCAGTTGTTCCCAGAGGATGGGAGGTTTCTTGCACCCTTTTCTATCTATTGGACGGTTACCTTTATCCACCCAGTCGAACAATTGTTGTAGCCTTCCTCCTGGAACGTCAGCGAAGGCCTGCTGTCCATACCACATCTCCCATAACATTATCCCCAGACTGTAGATGTCTGCTTTGGTGTCGTACACCTGGCGATGAAACACCTCGGGTGCCATATAGAGAGGTGTTCCTGTAAAAGTGCCCGTGATGAATTCTTCTGACTTAGCCAGGCCAACATCAGCGATCTTCACGAAGTTTTCTTCGGACAGCTTCAATAGAACAATAAATTTAGAACAATGAATGTCAAAAAGACAGAGTGAAATAGTTAGCTATTTTGGTATTTGAAAATATAAGTTTCTTCCTCAGTTTCCGTCATGAAGGAACCCGTTCAAGAATACTGTTCTACAAAAACAGTTACCAAACAAAAATCAGGTGAAATTGAACTGCAAAGCTGAACGCGTCCTAATTATGACATACGATTATTTTGGTTGCTTTCCTCTGGTGTAAGTAGTTAGCTTGTATAAACAAACGTTTGTAATTAGAATAATAATATACAGTAGTTTCATACCAAGATGTTTTCCAACTTGAGGTCTCTATGCACAACTCCCAGTTCATGTATGTACGCCAAACCATCAGTGATCTCTTTTGCCCATCGGCATACTTCTCCTACGACAGAAGGGTTTTCGGATTTGCCAGGAGCTGAATCGGCGTCTTTGAAGATACGACTCTTCAAGTTTCCTGTGCACTTTTCCATGACCAAGATCATTCTTACGGAGTCCATTTTCTCGAGGAGTGATATGCCATAGAACTGTACAATGCGAGGGTGGTCTAACATTCTGCCGATTAACGGAAGACAAAAGGTGCAATTAAGATGAATCGGAAAATACATTTTTTGGGAAGAAATGTTTTTCTCGTAAGGCTTTCCCTGGATATCAATCAACAAGGAAAGATGAAGCAGTAAGGTATCCCGTGACAGCAAAAAAAAAAAGTATTAAGTAAAAAGTTACAAAAAGATTAAAAACGTCGTTGCCATTCAACAAGTATATCGTTTAATGACACGATCACTTTTGAATATCGAGAATCCGTTACCAGGATTCATCATAGTAAAATATAAAATGCGTTCTCTGGTAAAAAAATTATTAAAAACTATGAGCTTTCGTCGACAGTCAGTCTACTAAGATCACTTTTCTTAGAGTCCACGGTTTTTTTTAAAGGTGCAATTTTAGGTTACTAAAATATCATAAAAGTTATCGGAATTACTCTAACAGTAGTCATTTTGAATTTAAACGCCCTCCGCTTTACCAAAGTAACCATTAATTAACCGGGCCGTCGCTTTGGCGGCGTTCCGGTTCGAGTAATACAACTGAACATCCGCAAACATTTGCTTTTCACAATTTGACCAATACATCAAAGCGGATACTTGCTTACACTTCGTGTAACTAAAAACACAAGCAACGTCTGCTTCTGCAACCAGTGTTGCTGAAAACTTTTGTCCATGGTATATTTATTTGTTGCGGACAAATTGTTTGTCTCAATGTGGTAGACCCCTTAATAGATCAACTGTATAACAAACATGATTTCCACGCATGCGTCGCTCTATTGTCTTTTTTTGCTTCAGCATAATATACGTGTTCTGACATATTGGGCGAATTTATGTATAAGTTGATCTACCTTACGATGACGAACTTTCCCGCCATTTTTATTATGGGAGTCCCACAACACAGTCCATAGCCTGGCAATTTACCTACCTCAAAATTTTCATCTCTCCCATGATTTCGCTTGCATTACCGACATCAAGCTCTTGACTGCAGACCTTCAATGCCACAGGTTTGACTTCTCCTTGTTTCGTCATCGTCCCCTTGTAAACAGCACCAAATGCACCAAGGCCAAGGCAGGAAGACATGTCTTCTTTCCAGCCTAATTCTTTGAGACGGATTTTAACTGCACAGACTTCTGTTATTCCAAATACTGCCAGATGGTTTCTGTGTTGTGACCCCTCATCGAATATCGGCTGGTAGAGACCTTCTATTTCTTCCTGCGAGCGCGTTTCAGCAATGAGTTGCTCATAAAGCTTCTCGTCCGCTCGGATCAGCTCTGGGAGACGCTCTTCAATTTGCTCAAGATAGAGCTTGGCGTCTTTCAATTGATCCTGCACAAATTCTTTTAGCTCACCCTTTGCCTTTGTTTTAGCGACGAGATTATTTGCGGACATTTTTGCCATAAAAGAACACGGGTTATCTTTGTACATGTTTTCATTCATTATTCCTTTCATAATTGTCACGACCACAGCAGGTACAACTAACAATGGAATGAACGGAAACGTGAGTATGGACTGATATCCAATATCGACGGCCATTTGGACTCCAGCACGGACGCCCATGGCAATCTTTCGTAGCTTTGTTGAGCGGAATCTAAGTTTCTTTTTGGGAGTGCAACTGTCAACAACGCCATTTTCATCCGTGACAGCACTTTGGAGATTCAGTAGCTGGCCTTCAACATCATCGAAGTAGTTTTGAAACTGTTGAATTAGGAAAACGCGAATATTTGCAAGTATCTTGTTATCTTCTTCCCATTGCTCTAAAATTTCTCCAAACCGGATTGCAAGTACTGTTGTAATAAGTTCTTCGGTCTCTTCCCAGGAGCTCTGTTCCTCTGGAACCTCGTCGGAGGTCCATAAAGTGAAGCGTTCTTTTAGTTCTTTGGATGAGAGATACTCGGCGAGTCGCTGAACGGCGCCATCAACTTGTTCGCTCAAACTTTTGTGGAGATCTGACATAAGTTTTCCTTGCTCTTTTTCAATTGAATCCAATCGACGCTTTATGCGCTTTATTTTTTGTTCGACCTCGTCACGGTCCCGGGAAGCATTTACCACAAAGGCCTTTGCTTGAAAGATGATCCGCGAAAGGAGATTATCAAGCCATCTAAAACAAGAAAATATATCAATCGATATATCTCGTTAAGAGGGACCTACTCGTAGTGTCATTCTCTATCCAAAAATTGCTTCTTAATAAATTTGTAAGGGATATTTTTAGGCAACAAGGGGAACGTGCGCGAACGGGCGGAATTCTGCGAATCCTGCAATATGATTGGTTCCGGAAGGGAGCGGAAATTTACGATCTTGTCGGCTCACTCTACGATTTTCTCGGAAAATCGCAGAATTGAAGTAGGAAAAAAATAAGTCTGTTATTTACCGGGCTCGGTCGGTCCGTATAGGAAAAAACTTTGCCCGAGGTCTTGAGTACGGTATTGATGACTGAGGGACCTCCCGGCCAGTAAATAGCATATGTATCTGTTGCAGGTAAAATTTGTTCTCAGGTTGAATCAGTATTCAATATAGGTTAAATGTGTACCCAGTACTTACTGATCATTAAATAAAGAGAAGACGTATGGAAAAAATGGCCAAAATCTATGTTAATTAACATCAGATTTCCAAACCACTGCAACAATTGAGATTTCCTTTGTTCAAACTTAATGAATTATTAATGAGAGGATAGAAAGTTGATTGATAATAACTGTGTGATGTATAGTACGTATTTGTTTATACCAATGAACCACATTATTTAAAAAAGAAATGTAATAGGAGTAATCAACAATTAGTCACCGAAGTGGAGGTGAATAAATAGCTATAAATATCGACCACGGGGTAAATAATTGGTTTAGTATGCACCAAACCAGTATATAGTCGGCCCCTTTATTTCTGACGAATAGGGAAGAACACGCGCGAAATCCACAACAATGCCTGGAAGAGAATAGCAAAATAATGCTATTCCGAGTTTTAGTAGCCGATCAGAGCGCGCAAAAACCACTATCCGTTGGTTTGGTATATACTGGACAAGATTGTGTAGTTTACAAGATTCCCTGCGAAAGCGGCAAAATATACATCGAGGAAATAGGAAGAAACATGCACGAGAGAATTAAGGAGCACGACAGGGATATATACCACCAGCTCGAACCCAGACGTCAGTCACTTTAGAGCACGCCCACGAGACCGGCCATTGTTCGCTGTGGAACGAGGTAAAGTTTATTGATAGAGACCCACACTGGTACACGCGTCCTGTAAAAGAGGCTATTCATACAAAACTTAACCCTTACAACATCAACTGGGATAACGGAATCGAATTCCTAAAGCGTGGATACCAGAGGTCCGGCAGGTATTTTTTGCAGGTTGCAGAGTGCAGGGTACAGGTTAAAAATATAGGATGCTTACCATTTGTAGTTAAAAACCGGTTGGGGTGTGGTAAGCGATTTTCCAAATTTACCGACCAACCGACGAGATTGCCCTTACCATTTAAATATTCCATTTCTCCATCCTGGTAGCCAGACCGTTAACTCGATTTAGCGATTTGATTTTTTCTAAATTCAAATGGTAAGGAAATTTCCAACGTTCCATTCCGAAACGAAAAATTAGGACTACCTCTGGAGGTATTCCACAATTTCCGAACGGATTTTCCGAAAATTGTGTGATCCCATCTGACTTTCAACCGAAATTTTCGAAATTTTTGGCTAAATGGTAAGCACCCATAATTAAATAACCGAGGAGGTCGTAGCCCCGCCGTGACTGTTACATGACGTTAATTGTTTACCACCTTATCGTAATGGTCATTGTAATAACTGCCAGGAGTATGATGAACTGCACAAATCTTTCTAGAGTACTCAGTAGAATAAGAAGGTATGACAAACATTATTCACGGAGTAGTCGACCGCCGAAAAAAGGGATATTTTGAAAGCGCTGCTCTGATGTTTTGCATTTGGAGTTCTTTGATGGAAAATCAAAAATCTTCAGAATTCAAATGGATTTTTCAACAGACACACGTTTTAACGCGTATCTTACGTTAAAATAATAAGGTTTTACCTTCCAAATTACCGTATTTCTTCACAGCCGAATAGTAAGGTAATGTACAGCAATGAGACACGATTCGGACGACTTGGGTTCGAATCCCTTCGGGCGTTTTTTTTTTTCGTTTTTTTCTTTTCTTTTCATTTTTTTCTTTTTCTTTTTTTTTCAAAACTGGACATCATGAAGGTGATGTACTGTTTTTTTTTCTTCGTGTTCGTCAATTTGTCAAAAGTTCAATTTTCAAAAGATATCGAACCACAATATTGCGTTACGCGTTAGCTCGCGGTACATTAGGTTCAAATGACATGCTGGCATTTATATTCATATTCTATACACTTTTGGTTTCCAGCATTTAGATAAAAGCCTGGGAATTTGCTTTTAATCTTTAATGTTTGCCACAAACTTATGATTCTTTTCCCATCGGATCGGAGATTCGAGACTTGACTTTAGGAAATATTCAACTTGCATTTAATATTCCTTTACAGAACATTTTTTTCTATACACATAATAAATACGTAAGTACTGCCCTTGAGTCGTGCTCATAAACTCTGCAAATGCGGTGAAGAATTTTTCATTTAGAGCGTTTTACCGCTTATTCACGAGTTGGCTCATAGGATCCTTTGATTCGTTCAGAGGACTGTTTTTAAATTAAACAGAACACCTTACATCAAATGTTTGATGTAACGGTGCTTCCTCGGTATCCATTTCTGAATAACAAAACAATTGAAAAAGATTAAATTAGATACATTAATCTCACTTAAGCGATTAGGGGGACAAAGGAGAATGGAATAAATTTAAAATCCCCAAAGATTCTCACCCACAAGCTAAATTAGCTTGGCGGAGTAGCTGATTTCCCTTTCGTAAACGGTCGATGCGCCATTTTTAACGGTTGATGCCATCATTAACATTCATTAGTAATTACCAAGTCTATTGTAATGGTCGATGCCATTTCTGCTCTTGTTTATGGCTGGATGAGGACGAAAGTAGGATATCATTATTAGATAAAATTGGCCCTAGGTAAAGCGACCTAAGCTACATTGATGATTAGGGATTAGGTCACCCGTTATAGATGTATCATTTAAAAAAGCACCTTTTATAATTAATTTTTCTTGGGTTGGCCGGATCAACTCAGTGGTCGTGGGAAGACGGGGAAGACGGGGAAGAAGGTTCGATTCTAGGTTATTAATTGCATTTTTCTTTTTTGATAGAAAAAAAAGTCGATAATTGGTGAAACTTTTTCTAAGTGTCTTGAAGACAGTACTCCACTTCATGTAAGAGTCGTTTCGCGTCTCTAGGTTTGTTGGTTTCTCAAGTGTCAGCGGTTATCTAGTTTATAATTGAAGGGCTGAGAATAACACTATGAAAACAATAAAAAATTTCTCCAAATTAGCCGTTTTTTGGCATACGGACTTGTTTTTATGTTTTAAACATTTCCCTGTATGTTTTTCACTGGTTTTGTGCTTCATTTTCTAGAAAAAAAACGGTCCAAAAAATGCGGTCGGCTAATAAACCTCAAACAAACACTGCAGCACTATGTCTTTGTGCACTTAATCCCCCCTGGGATTACTGTTTTCACTTCTTTTTAACCACTCAAGTTGTTCGTTTCACTTGATAAAACCGCAAGTTGTTGGTTTAACTGCTGTTAAACCGCTTAATTAAGTTGTTCGTTTCAATTAAAAAATGCGCAAGTTGGTCAGGGTTAGGGTTACGGTAACCGTTAGGGTTAGGGTTAGGAAAAACACGGAAAAAGCGCAAGTTGTTGGTTTCACTGCCTTTAAAGATCTAAAGTTATTCGTTTCACTCGCAAAAAGCACATTCCAAGTTGTTTGTTCTACTGCTTTTAAACTTCTCAAGTTGTTCGTTTCACTCGAAAAATGCGCAACTTGTTGGTTTCCGCTGCCTTTAAACAGCTCAAGTTGTTCGTTTTTTTTCACTGCTTTTAAACTTCTTAGGTTGTTTATTTCACTACGGCTAAACTGCTTTTGTTGTTCGTTTCACTTAACAAAAACACGAAAAAAGCACATTGGTCAAGTTGTTCGCTTCACTGCTTTTAATTCAAGTACTCAAGTTGTTGGCTTCACTGCTGTTAAACCGCTTAAGTTGTTCGTTTCACTTAATAGAAAAATACTAAAGTTGTCCGTTTCACTTAAAAAAAGCACAAGTTGTTTGTTTCAGTAATTAACCGCTCAAGTTGTTCCTTTCATCAACAAAACTAAAAAACAAAGCACTGCAGCGTGTTTTCTTTGTGTACTATATGCCCCTTGGGATTACTGTTATGAAGACTGATCAAGTTAGACATTTGAAGGGCTGGGTGCATAACGTTGTCATGTCGAATGTTAGGCGTTTTTATTTATTCTCGCTCATATTTGCCTCAAATTAATTGCAAAACATTGTTCAGAATTTCGTTTTTGAGAAATAACGTATGCAAAAAAAGATACAACTCCGTGTTTCCCGCTGAATCCCGCTCGAGAAAATGAATCCCTAAGTTTACCCAATTTCTCGATTTTATGCTGATTTTTCACTTCAGATGGCCAAGTTTCGGCCTGTGCCGCTAAATCCCGCTCAAGAAAAAAAAACGTTCCCGAACCAAAGTTCATTCCCTCAAAATCGCTTCATTTTATCGCCAATAGTCAGCCACTTAGTTTCGCACCATCTCCCTTTCGGACCTCCTAGGAAGTTCTCCGCTGCCGGCTCATAGCCTTTGCCTGCCTTGCCCAATTTCGGCCGGCCAGCAAGAATTCACTTCGAGCTGCCCAAAGCTGTATTTCGAGTGCCCGACCATACATAGCGGACCTATCTGTCACTGTCGCAAAGCAAAATATTATAAGTCTGGAAGCACTTCGGATATCGGGCATTTCGACCACGGCACGGGATGGCAAATGGCCCACAACTCACAACGGTGCCCCTTGTATCACCCTGATTTGTAATAAAGAACAGGATTTGCAATATCAACCGGATTTGTATTGAAAATCAACGTGATATGTAATAACAACAGGACTTGTAATAAAAATCAAACTAATATGTAATAAAATAACTAACCGGATTTGTAATAAACTTTCAACCGGATTTGTAATAACATACTTAACCGGATTTGTAATAACCAATCAACAGGATTTGTAATAACGCTGCGAAAGGTGAGTCACTCATTTTTATACTGTCTTGATGTGCATTTCTTAAAGATACTCTCTATTCTCCCACTTATAGAAGGGTTTGGATATTCCAAAAAGTTAGGGATCGAAAAGGCCAATTTGAGAGGAGTTTAGGGGAAAGGGTGTGGGGTTAATATATTCTGCCTACACATATGACCTCTGACATTCAAACCCAAAAAGGAAGGCACTCGCCACATAACGAGGTTTATTATAAAAAAGGATTAGATTTACTCACTCAAAAGCAGTGATGTAAAAATCGTCTTTCGATAACAAGAAACATTCTTATTGGTCGAACGATTTTTTTTTTTCACACTGAAAAAATATCTTTCATGGCTTCTGATCGTAGGACCAATGGGATCGCTTCGTTTTCCCGCCACTGCAGTGGCAGCCGCGCTTGGTTTACGGTTCCCGGCTTAGCTGTAAGATTTAAAAGCAGACATTTCGATTTCCTAAATACAACTTGCATCGTTCTACAAGTAACGAAAGACCGTCATGATAACAAAAACTGAATAAATAAATAAAATAAATAAATAACAAAACTAAATAACAAAACTTCTTGGATTCAATGAAAAGTGAAAAGCTCAGTCAACAACTAACGACTCAGTCAACACAAACACTTCCTCAGCGGATCGAAACAATATAAAAAAAATTCCGGGACCAGAGTTCTTATCTAGTAGATAAATTCATAATTGCAAGTGGATAAGTATTAAAAAAGCCACTTTCGTTAAACCCTGGATAGTGATTTTGACACTTGATAGCGCTCTCCACCTTTAGAACAACTGGGGCCAGATGACTAGGCTAAGTGATGTATCAAATTCTTGTTTCATGAGGCTACGTAGAATTTAGCATGAAAGAGCGTAAAAGAGCGGAAAAGTCTTGGGACGAAAAACAAATTAAAGTAAAAACGAAGTACCACTCTAAAAGCAGAAAGAAAATAAAATTAAAAAACGAAAAGATTAGAAAAGAAAAAAACCGACCCCGACCCCTAGTCGGCGTTTTACTGACACCCTATTCTTCCTGGGCTGTTCCGAAAATGAGGAGTGCAGAGTGCGGGGTGAGAGTCAAAAAAAGAAAAAAAAGAAAATAAAGAAATAAAATTCAAAAGAAATAAAAAATTCCTTATCTGAAAAACAAAAAACTATGGTTAATAGCGGAACCCAACCCTTTCGAAGTTTTCTACGCCGTAGAAAATCCAACGATGTCCTTAACCACATACTGGGTGGACAGTGCGTAAGAGAGTGTAGCTCCGCCAAGCTTCAGTCACCTAAATGCGCCGACTATGCACAGAACAAAAAGAAGCTCGACGCGCGTGTCTTAGAGGTAGGTAAGGGTATTCATATTTTATTGGAAACGCACATCAAAGTATCACTCACCTTTCGCAGCGTTATTACAAATCCTGGTAATAGGTTGTTACAAATCCGGTTAAGCATGTTATTACAAATCTGGTTTAAAGTTAGTTACAAATCCGGTTACGGTTATTTTATTACATATTAGGTTGATTTTTATTACAAATCCTGTTGTTATTACATATCACGTTGATTTTTATTACAAATCCGGTTGATATTACAAATCCTGTTCTTTATTACAAATCAGGGTGATACACCCCTTTTCTGATCCGAAATGATTCCAGACTTTCCCGCCGGCTCGTCTTGTCCACCAAGGCCCAATTTTACCTCGAGCGCTCAATAGCGCTTTGGACTCATAGTACGACAAGGACACGACTCTTTTCTTTGAGAGGTGCAAGTGACTTAAGGATTTCCGGACTTCATAATGTCCTTCCATCGGCGGGCCTTAAACATGGCTTAAAGTGCCTATCACCTCTAGAAAGTTATTTTCAGAATCAACTCTATGTACAATGAATAGTTGAATAGTAAAATATTTCTGGTTTTGAACGTCGCGTTTGTGAGCTATAGAGATTTGAATTCACAAAATGTTAATTAGATGACGTCAACCCGGCAATTTGCCATTATTTCTACACCAATTTACAATGCGCAGTTTACAGCTTGAGGATAATTAATTTGATAAATGCTAAAAATAAACTGTGGATAGTCGATTGATTCGTAAAAAATATTACTTGGAGGTGAAAACAAGTAGTTGTATAATAAATGATTCCCGGGTTGACGTCATCTAATTAGCATTTTGTAAATTAAAATCTCTATAATTCACAAACGCGACGTTCAAAACCAGAAATATTTTACCATTCAACTATTCAATGTACATAGAGTTGATTCTGAAAATAACTTTCTAGGGGTTATATGCACTTTAAACAGGCGCTCAACCACTGAGTTGTTCGTTGTTCAGCCATGTCGTCTCAAGTGGCGAACACGTTCGATAAGACCCCCTTAAATGACGTTATGTTCATTCCGGTCGTCGCGCGGGTCAGGAGTATTGCGGTCGCATATTCTCACGGCCAAACTGCGTTATGATGGCGTCAAATAAAGAACTTGTAGCTTCATTTTATGCAGTTTTGGAAGGATTTACAGTCGAAATGTACAGTCAAAGCTCTAGAGGGCCAGAACTCTTCTTTTTTTTTTTCAGGTAAAATTTGTCAAATTCCTTAAAGTTAGTGCCAATTCGACAATTCGGCAATGTTTACGACACGAAAACAAGCCTGTACACGAGAAATAAACAATTTTTAAGCAAAATGAAAAAAAAAAACACCCAAAAAGTCACTATTCTCAGCCCTTTAATTATATTTTTAACCTGCACCCTCCACCCTGCAACTTGCAAAAAATACCTGCCGCCAGCGGTCAGCAGCAGGGGAAGGGCTTCCCACCGGAATAATAAGGATTGTGCTCCACCAATCAAAACCGACCATCGTTATACTAATGGTGACGAGACTTAATCCGTCGACCTCATCGCCTGATGAAGACTTCATGAGACTTAGCAGCAAGCGGTCGAAACGTCGCGATTTACATCCCAAGTAACTACATCGTGAGACAAACGACCAAACGTCACTTAACTTGTAACTGTGAAGCACGTAACGTATGAAGTGTAGCGAATCGCATCATGGAAAGTGTAAACTGAAAAAATCTGAATTCGGAATGCAAGATGCTTCTGCTCCAAGAACCTGGAATCCAATCAAAAAAGTTACACAGAGGAATCTGGAATCCATCGTCGTAGAATCCGGAATCAAGTCATTGGAGTCCGGAAATTACAACGAGGGCAAGAAATGTACACATTACACTAACTCTTACCTCCAGTGGAGTTCCAGCCTAGCCTCAATACTCTTTGAGACCATAGACCTCATGCCACTCATCAAAGAGGAAAAGTCTCCAGTGATCAAACCATAGTGTTGAGCTGTATCGGCCGTTGTAGTTGACATGTAAATTATCTGTGACTCTGGATCAACGCCAGGCCACCAGGCCAGACCTTTTTCAATTTCTTCGTAACATCATTCTTGACGATTTGAATTTCTTTCTTTGGTACTTGGTCCCACTTGTTGCACACAAATAAAGCGCACTTGGATAACAAGAGGTCCTGCAACACTTCACCTTCATCTTTTTCTTTTTCCTGAACCCAGACTGACACTTTCCATGCTTCTTGAAGCAATTTTTCAAGCTGTGTGTCAAACAGAATGTATGCAACATACGAGGTTAGCTGAGTGCAAAAGGACCTTTGCATAATTTGATCACGTGACCACTTTCTTAAAACTATGGGTTGCAACTTAAGTCTACCAGAAATGGAAAGAGCATGATCAAGTTAGCAAGATTGCTAATTTCGAGGACCCTGGTGTTTCGAGTGGGTCTTTATAGCGATGAGAAAATATTAGAGGGTTTGTATAGAAAAAACCTGTTGGATGGCAAGCTTTGTCATCCAGCAGCTTTTTTCCTACAAGTGCTCTAAATGTTTTTTTATTAAAACTGCTGTGAAATTTTTAGCATTCTTTTGGTTATAGCCCATAATTTTAATGAGGTAGATCACGTGATCAACTCATGCAAAAGGCCCAAAATTTTCTTTATCGCATTAAAACAACAAACGAGCTGGCTCATCGTGATATGAAAACCTGGGCAGGAAACAAATCCGAACCATCATGCGAAGCTCGTAAGACGCATCTGTGCCCTTCTCCATATATGGAAGCAAAAGGTGGACAGTCATGGGGGTCTTAATTCGAACTGAATTGGAACTACACTGTAAGTTGGCGTGAGAAACCTGGAAACCAAGTTGTTCAGGAGTTTTCCGTGCGGAGCGAAGTGACAGTTTTGATTTAAAAATATATATATTTTAGGGAGTTTAACCCTTTGACTCCCAAGAGCACATTTAGGCGCTGTTTAGTGTCATACATATTGTACCATTTGTGACGTCATCAGTTTTAGCGTCCGAAGATATTTTTGACAATTATCGGCAAGGGAAGGAGGAAATCTTGCTAAACATACCCAGATGAGACCGATTGGATGAATTGAACTGGAGTTTCACGCAAACAACCTCTGAACTTAATGTTACAAAATCAAAGGAAAATTTGCCCTT
This sequence comes from Dendrophyllia cribrosa, assembly GCA_024195265.1. Classification (NCBI taxonomy): domain Eukaryota; kingdom Metazoa; phylum Cnidaria; class Anthozoa; order Scleractinia; family Dendrophylliidae; genus Dendrophyllia; species Dendrophyllia cribrosa. Next base: position 1,847,944 of record JAJLRJ010000013.1, on the reverse strand, counting down.
CCTACCGACGGCTACTTGACGATCAAAATTTCCACATTCCGCGACGCTTGGGTGAAAACGTTACATTGTCAAGAAAGACTATTAAAAGGTCAAAAAAACTGACCATAAAAAAAAAAACAGACAAAAAGGAAACTAAAAGAACGGGCTTGAGAATAAAAAAGAAAAAGTCAAGGCAAGTCGAAATTTCGTTCAGTGCGCATGCCCGAACTCAGATTCTCAAATACTTCTACAAATGGCAGGAGGGTTTAGTTTGCCGAGCTGCAAACGATGTTATTGACTGTTCGGCCTCAATTTGGCTACATAATGGCCATAAAATGGTATTTGTAGCCTGAAAAAGCGGTTTTTGGTGGAAATTTGGGAGTCAAAGGGGCAACGACGACGGGGCGCCAAGGAAAACGTTTAAAGTATTCGCTGCGTTTCAATTAATTGCTCCAATTTGTTTAGTTTGTCTAATGTTATGTGATCCTGGATTGTCAGAAGCTGAATTTGTACGGATGGCTTTTAACTTCAAATAGAGGAAGGAAAATTAACCGTTGTGTATGTTCACTTTCTCCACAAAACCTATAATTTTAATATCATTTGACGTTGTTGTTTTACAGGGAACGGCAAAAAAAAATGCACCAAATGTAAAACGCACGTGCAGAGGCACTGTTTTCGCTCGTTACATTTATTGTTTTGTACCATTCTCACCGTCATCGCGGTCATGGTTGCTTTTAGTTCTTGCTAAAAGTTCCCTTATAAACAAACAAGTGTTTCAGCGTGGATGGAAGAGGCGAAAAGCAACAAAGCGGCAAAGAAAGCGAGACAATAGGCCTGGATGCAGAAGAAGCCCGGCGGATTTTTAATTCTGTCCTGGCTTTAAAAATAGGAAAGAAACATGTGACACTTTCGTCACAATCATCAGAGGACTGGACATGACTTTTTGTTCTTACCAGCTGAAGACGAATTTCAAAAACAATTGCCATTGTCTTTTCTGCCCAACGATTGGCCAATAGCCCAGATCTCTAAGCAATGGCTGAACCTTTTCCCACCTAGTTATTTTTATGACTTAACACCGAGCGCCTCGGATTCGATAAAAAACGCTTGGTTACCAAGACTTTACAAATGCTGGCACTATTTCTGAATCGAATGCAGTGTTTTAAATTAAAGCTTTGTCTACAAAATATATGGAGAGAAACGACAAAAAAGACACGGGACTTCTTAATGTGAGCAGTGTAAGTTTTTTGAGATAAATAAAACTTTATTTCGTCGAAATTTACTTTTCCTATAGCCCATGACGCGACGATACATTTTCTTTCTCTATTTGAACTTAAAAGTCATTCGTACAAATTCAGCTCCTAGACAATCCAGTCACATTAGACAAACTAAATAAATTGGAACAACTGCAAAGTAACGTTTTCCTTGTCGCTGTCGTCGTCGTTGCTTAAAGTGCCACTACGACAAAAACGTTTGTATTTCTTTTCCGCTTTTTTAACGCAAATGTATCTAATAGGTTTAGACAAATGAGAATTGCTATAAATTAGATTGATATATTCTTACACAGCCCAGAAATAGCTGGCCGAAAACCCATGAAAATCACGTAAAATCCGTCCGCCATAACTCCGTTCATAAATCCGAGCCCACGTTCTACTGGTTTGCGATCTGGTACACGTGACTTGATTTGTGACATCAATGACTCAACGCGGTTCCCTCCGGGTCATAGACAACAAAGCCAAAAGGCACGTGTTGAGTCATTGACGTCACAAAATCTTTAGGCCAACTCGATCCAACTCTCAGGGTTCGGTCCTGGTCATTTTTGAATTGAGTAATGACGGCAAGCCGAATTCCAAATGTAAAGTTAAAATAATGGCACTTCTCGTACGAGTTTTGAGTTGAAACTTCGCAAGGTAAGTAACGAGTACTTATATTTTCAAAATACGAAGAGAACAGAAAATGTATATTTTTTATCATAGTGGCACTTTAAAATCCAACGGCCCGGTTAACCCATTGACTGTCAATTTCTCAGTTCAAATCAACGCGAATCAAGGAACGATAATAAACTGGGCAATGCGCACAAGAATTAGAGCGAACACAGACTTGACTGAAAAAATCAACATCTCCTCAGTTCAGGAAAATTGGTGTGAACTATTTTCAAATAAAAAACATCAGTCCACTGCGAAATGCAAATCTGGTTCGGTTACAAAAGATCGCTTTTCAGACCAATTCTTAAACTAACCCAAAACAAAGGAAAGAGGACAAGAAATTCTCTCAGTGGAAAATATCTATTAGTTTATTAGTCTCAAAAGCAAAACGCGTTCAAATATCGCATCGAGGAAACTGTCAACTCAAGCAAATTTGGTTAGTATGACACGAGGCGAATTTCTCGCCCAATTGCTCGACGTGCGACCGAGTTTTCTAAATATTTCTCAAAAACCACTGATAACTCAAAGAAACGTACAGTCAATGAAATGTTTCTTACAAAGTAAATGCACATTCAAACATGTTATTTTCTTTACCGTAGTTTTCCAGGAATGCTTGAAAATTCTTTAAAGTCTGCCGCTTCAAGTTTGAATTCGGAAGAAAGACATGTCCTCATTGGCTTCGTGATAAATGGATGTTGATCCTCAAAAGAAGATTTCATCGCTTTCAGCTCTCTAACCGCCACTTCAAAGGCATAAAGGTCTTCTTAAAAACTTTTTATTTCCATTTCGAAGTCTTTAAAGGCATGTTTTCATTTTGGTAATGGAAAATAAACGTCTGAAAAATTGAAGCGTGGAGTACACGAGCAGCCATGTATTTGTTTGAAATCTGATATTCTTTTGCGAGTGACAAACTGGATTCTCTATAGTCTTTCCTAAAACCCAAACATATGCGCAGTAGATGGCTTCTGATTGGTTTAACCTTCCTGAAGACTTCTTTAACAATAGAAGACAAAAAGAACTTTCTAGGGGAGGCAGGGGCAAGTTCAACTGCAGTACTTGAAGTTATTGTTTATTGCTGTTTATTTAGTTATCAGTAACTCTAAATCAGGTCGGGAATGTATAAATATTGTTATTAAGTCAACTAATTAATTCCATTAATTATTGCTTGAGAATGTAATTTTGTGTAATGTATATGCATAATTTAAGAAAAAAAAATCAGTGTTGTCTTGCAAAAAAAAAGTAGCTGAGATAACATGACGCGTTCTTCGAAGCAAGAATGCATTCCAGCGTTCGGCAAGACACAGTTCTGGTTTTATAAAAAGTTGCGTTTCCATAATTCAGTCCTACAACTTTGGATATGGCTTAATATCATGATCATGCTTTTTTCCGCAATTCAGCCTTAATGGTGCAAATGTTTTTTTTAATGAATTAATTGTCTATCTATCCTGTTTGGTACACTCACTCTGTCTCTTTGAACTCCACCAGCGTTTGCACTGTTAATGACATAGATAAAGGCAAAGGCCTCAGGAAGATACTGGCTCACAATCTCGTCCATTTCATCAGATTCTCCAACGCCAGGACTGTCAATAATCACTATGCCTTTCTGAAATATAGATTACAAAGTCCAAAATAAGAACAACGAGTAAAATGACTGGAAGTAAAACGATTGTGCATGAGAGCAAGAATTTTTTCTATCTGATGTTGTGATGCAGCCTTGTTGTTGTCGCTTTTCTGCAAAGGTATACGTCTACTAGTTGTTCGAAAACAAAATGGACTGAAAATACTATGAAACAATAATCACCTGCAAAAGACTGTGAGGCCAAAAGAGTTCAATCTTCTTAAAAACTGAGCCTTTCCCGCGATCAGTCTTCACGTGAACATAAGGGGAGATCTGCTCAAGGTAGCTTTGTTCAGAAGATCCCGCTGTCGTTTGCTCAAGAGAGATTATCTTTGTTGACAGTCCTGTTTCAGGATCCTTGTCTTTATAGTGTGCCACAAGTCTGCGTTCCTCTCCAAACTTCAGTTCACATATAGTGGATGTTG
>JAJLRJ010000013.1:1664000-1836500 GCA_024195265.1 Dendrophyllia cribrosa | reverse complement strand
CCAGGCTTTATACGAGGCTTCAGAACCGAGGATATTGCTAGATTACTTCACTTGGGGCAGACATTTGTCAGAAAAATTCGGAATATATTTAAAATGAAATACCACAGGCCAACCAGGCTCGCCAACAGACCACTTAGTAGCAGAATATACATGTAAGGATCTGTATGGAATTACAGAAAAGGCTAACATGTGGCTTAGAAGCTCCACGACAGTTTAGAAACAATACATGGACGACATTTGATGCAATAAGGTTTAATGGCTGTTTATTGACATTTTTCGTTCGCTTACTAAATCAATTGTAGACTTCAAGGCTACGAGCAGTTCTTTTTTCCCAGAAAATGGCTGTGCGAATTTTGCGGCCATTTTCCACTCACAATGTTTTTTTTTTCGTTTCTCGTTCGACAGAATAAGCTCACTGGGAAAGAGGGACTGCTTGTAGTCTAAATCAATGGTGGAGTTTCATACAAATCTTTATGTTTGCCACAAAGTGGTCTGTTCCTGAGCGTGGGTGCCTTATTGAACTCCACTAAGGTGCAGGATTGCAGAAAACTAGTTTAATGAGATGGAAATCATATTTCTATCTCATTGAATAACAATACATCCCATTGTATCATGCTTCGTTCTAAAAAAAAACTGAATTAATTTTCTGCAATCCTGCACCTCACTCCTTATTGAAATACTAGAATGCCCAGAGGCGCGGATCCAGACCAGCTTCCACCAATTTATGGAAATTGGTCAGATTTTTAGAAATTGTCCTTTTTTCGGACATTTAACAGCTGATTTAAGGTAAATTCCGAGTTCATAAAATATGCATGATAAATAACTAGGCAATTTGCATGCATAAGAGAAGTTCTCTTGGTGCACAACATTGCATTGCACCCGATTTTCTCTGTTACTTCACTTTACTGTCATGAGTATAATAATTTATTACAGTCAGTATCTTGAATAAAACTGTCACAACAAATTCCTTAGAAAATATAGACTCAGTAAAAACAATTAAGCTTTCTCGGAATACTGAAATTGTCAGCTTTATTTGATTGACAGTGCAGTCTTGTGATGTTCGATTGGATCGTCACGCAATATGCTAATCCCCCAAAAAAGGAGAAAGAGAAGACAGAATATGCCGTATGATGGAGAAACAAATAGCGGACAGTCGATTTAGACTTTTTATGCCATTAAATGCGAGTTCGTAAAATGGTAACAACTCTCCTGATTAGTCAGTGTCTCCTAAAGCTTTCTTCATGGATACCATATTGAAACGAGAAGTCGTTTTTCTGCTTCCATCCTTCCAATATGGATTTTTAGTGACTAACACATTTGAATTACTAGTAATAGTAATAACTTTATTTAAACAAGATTTAAAAAAAAACAGGACTTTACATTGGCCTTAACTTATTCCTTGAAAATCTAGCCGACCTTTACCGCTTTGAAAACAAAAAGCTTTTATTGTCCCACGAGACAACCGACGTTTCACATAGAATTTCTCAAATGAAATCTCTAAATTTTCTTTATATTCAAATCCGAACATTAGTCATGATAAGCGATGCGATTGTAATGCCTTACGAACAGCTATATGTCTACCAAAAACGTATATTCACTGGGCGGACACACTGTCTGTGCTCCGAAACGTTCTGAAATATACAAAACTCTCTTCTGATCTGATGATGAGGCAGGGGGGTAGACATTAGTTTGAAATCAGTCTAATTTCTATCCAGTCTGCACTAGAATCTAATCGAATTTAACTCACATATCGAACAGTAAGCTAGAACGGGCAGATCACTTCACTCTTAAAAACAGTTTATGGAAAATCGATTAGCTGTTGGTGTAGAAATAGTAGTTTCATGTTGAAGTAACGAAGTTTAATAGGTGATTTCAGCGGTTGAGTTGAATTTTAGCCGCAGTATTTCTTTACCCCGCTTCTTCATGTGTTAGCTCTTACCGAAACTGCTCTATTTCAGTCACTGGTGTTTGTTATAGGAAGTTGCAAAACAAAGTGAAAGGGGTCTGCCCCAGGTAATGTTTCCTTCCCTTCCGGCCTCGCCATTCCAAGAACAGCCGAATCAGTCAGTAAGATTTCTGAATATAGATCATGTTGTTATGAAAAGCTGGCTTAATGGCTTTCAACATAATTTCAAACAATGGGTTTATGTGGTAAAATTTAAATTGACTGCACTGAAAAATTACATGTAAACAGTCAGTTAGAAAGTATTCGGAAAAATACTCCGCAGACCAATGTTTAGTGGCAGCTCTTTGTTGAGTACGGCATACTGTATGTAGTTTTAACTTTAGTTATCAACTCTATGTTCAATTAACTGTTATTGATATCTGTACCTGTCCTGCTGACCAGCTCGGCGTCTTTTCTGCCTGTTTTAACTCAGTTTTTACTCGAGATTTCATCTCGCTCAGCGTTTCTAATCCTTCGCACGAAACACCAAGGACCTCCATTGTTTTCGCCATCTCCAAAATGTTCATGTCGTCGATACTTTTCACTTTGCTAGAAGCCATTTTGGTAAGATTTCCGTGTAACCCCATACATTAATTATGTATGTATGTGCTATTGTTTTGCTTTTGGAGTTCTATTGTTTTGGCTTTTGTTTCAGTTTTCAGAACAGTATGCATAACTAATGTATGGGGTTGTGCGGAAATCTTTCCCTTCCTCCGACACGACAAAGTGAATAATGTAATTCTCAGAAAACTGTCAACTAAGAAGACCCTCACCTGCTTTATATGATTGTGTGACTTCTTTCCCGTGAAACTTTACGAGCCTGCTTCCGCTTTGAAGGTTGTTTGCGAAAGGTGAAGGCAGACATAAATTAAGGTAAGGAATTTTGATATTTTTATTTCTGCACACTACCGTTATGCCTTTGTTGTTCAAGTTCTGTCATTTTAATTTCATGAGCTCCCGCGAGAACACTCTCCAATGCATACTATTAAAAACTTCCCTTGAATAACTCACTATAACACGTCAGTTTCGACATGAGAGCGAATTGTCTTACTGGTGACCCCAAAGCAAAACTCGATTTGATTTATTTGGCATTTCCAGCTGACTGGTTTGGACAACTATAGTGCCTACAGATAATATCGATGATACCTATAGTACGGGCTTTTTATTAGTGAAAAGATAATAATTGCTCGTCGTTTACATGAGCCTTTCTGCAAATATTATTGTCAAACGCGTGGCAGTCTCTCTCGAACATCTTCAGGCAGTCAGTTCCAACATGACTAAGTGAGCATTGATTGTCAGTCTAAATTACGCTCGCTATTTTGACCCAAGGGCGACATATTACTACCGTTCCGACTTTCAAACCGTTGTATGTCAGTGGGGAAAGGTTTGCTGGCGAAATCTAAGACACAAATTAAACTCCATGTAGTAAATTTATTGGCAAGGTAGCCCTGTGGTCACGCTGCTCACGAATAATGTCATAAGTCTGTTCTTGCTCGGACGATCTTGGAAGGATCTAGCCCTGGATCGAAGAGATGATCTTGCTGTACGCGCAAAACGGATGTGAAATAGGAGACTTATGCGCGCGGGCTCAAACTAGTCACCCTCAGGAAATAGCCAATTTAGCAAAAATTGAACTGGAATACGAAATTGATCACATAATGTACATTTTTATTTATTGTTAACAACAACAGACAGTAGCAGAAAATATGTTCAAGGAAGTTCACGCCTGGCTATCAGATTTTATAATGTTGTTTGTAAGGCAAGCGTCTGTTAAAAATCACCTAAACAGTTTTGCATTGCCATCCATCACATTCAACAGGAAACGAAAAATTCACTTATGACTGTATGTGATTTAGGGCCGCGTAGATTCATTTCGTGAAGTAAGTCACTTAGTTTGCTTAGCGCCAATGAGAGTTCTTCGTGACCATTCAATAAAATTATCCAACTGAGAAGTCTATAGAGAGGTCGAGTTAAATACAGTAGGTCTGGGGAGCGATTTCCGGGAATTGGATAAGTAACCGCTTAATAGAGGGTGACCACTTAACAGAGGGCCGCTTAATAGAGGTTTGACTATATACTGTTTCAATCTTCTACCTGATCTGGTGGGTTACTAAATAGTAATATCTTTATTATTAATGCTACGATTGTTCTAATTTGCTGGTTACAGTGGAACCTTGATTTAACGAAGTGTCATGGGACTGGGGAAATTGATTCGTTATATCGAGGGTTCGTTGTATCGAGGGTTCGTTATATCGAGGGTTCGTTATATCGAGGGTTCGTTATATCGAAAACCTCGTTATAAAACAACCAAAATGTTCGTTATATCGAGGGTTTGTTATATCGAGGGTTCGTTATATCGAGGGTTTGTTATATCGAGGGTTCGTTATATCGAGGGTTCGTTATATCGAGGGTTCGTTATATCGAGGGTTCGTTATATCGAAAACCTCGTTATAAAACAACCAAAATGTTCGTTATATCGAGGTATACTTAGTTACCATTTCTTTCAGTGTTACGCGACCCTTCGAATCAAAACTACTTTGAGCAGTTCGATTTACCCTGCCGTCAATCATACCTTATATGGAAAGAGTTCGTTTCTTCGGACGCCATTGCAGGCTGGTGATCACGCAGGAGTATACAAACTCCTACTAGGTATGATTGACGGTAGAGTAAATTGAAATTGCTCAAAGTAGTTTTGATTCGAAGGGTCGCGTAACAGTGAAATCAGTAGGCCTTTCCAGATTGTGCTCGGCACTTTTTTAGCGCAATTTGGCTTTGGGAGCACTATTTTGATCAGAGAGCACTTTTTTGGCCAAAGAGCATCTTCTGACAACGTTTTTGGTAAACAAGCCGATTTCTAGCTAATTTGAAGCAAATTACTGGATTTTTTGTTTTATATAGCAATTTCAAGTTCCCTTGACTACAAATAATATCTCGACTAGGCTAAAACTGGTGATTGGGTATGCATTCCTGTGGTACGGTAACTACAAATATTGGGTAGCCTGTGGGCTGTGGAATCCTTATAGAATAATCCCATAGAAACTGCCATAAGTAGAGGCGCTTCATTATCAGAACATAGTTAACATTAGATAGTTAAGTTTTGTTGTCAAGTTTCGTTAGCTTTGATTAAGTAAAAAACAAACATTCAATATTTATTTTTTTAAATATTTATTTTATTTTATGTTTTCAAAATGAATTTATTCTATTTAACTAGCTAATTGATGGATTAGTTGATTCTTTACATCATCTGTCTTAGGCTTTACTCATTTTCTAGAATGAATTCTAGTAATGTTAGCCAGAAAAGCAGATATGGTATTATATAAATGAACATTGTTTTAGAGTGGTTTCCATAAACCCGTGAAATATTAGTGTTGAAGGTAAAGAGTAGAAGGTAAGAAAACACAAAAGAGAACAAAGGCATTTATAATAGTAAGTTGTTATACGCTAAAGTGTGTTTCACAGGTTTATGGAAACTACTCTAACGCATTTATTTAATAAAAGTATTAATCGTTATTTGTGCGATTATTGACTTGTATTCAATGGAAACTTGCCTTTTAGTTGCAAATCTAAATTGGAAAGCATCTTTTCTTTCAAATAATTAAAAATATTCGGTAGCACTTTTTTAATTTTTGGAGCAACTTTTGAGCACTATTTTGATTTTGGAGCACTATTTAAGCATCTTTTGGGCATTTTTGGGAGCACTTTTTTAGCTTTTTGGGAACACAATCTGGAAAGGCCTAGAAATCAGTGGTAATAATTGTTTTGTAACGGTGTTACGTATTTCCGCATCTCAACAAATAACATTTGCACTTTTATGCCTGTATAAAGCTACAGTACACTATAAATATAACTATGGCACTGGAAAACTGTACAGGTTATACCTTTGCCCTATAGCATACACTGTTGGTCTGTTCCGCATTCATCTTTTGTCGCGCGTTGACATTTATTCGATATATCGGGGTAGATTTTACGTTTGGGCTGCCGGATTGTGTTCGTTATATCGAGGTTCTGTTCCAAACATTTTACTTGTAATTTTTCCGGGCTGAAGAATATCGTTTGTTATACCGAGGACTTCGTTATATAGAGGTTCGTTAAATCGAGGTTCCACCGTGCCAAACAACTGTTTGTTTGTTGACTTGATTTCCACACCTCAGTGCCGCTGGGCGTCCCCACCGGGAGGGGGTGAGGGGAGGGACTCGGGTATAGAGTGTTTTCACGTGACGTCATAAAAATTAAAAAATCTAAAGTATACATCCTACAAAGCTGTTTCTAACATGGTATTTGGATACCAGTGTTATAATCTTTCACAAAAAGTTTCAGGTTTTAACGATGTTTCGTTTTCGATTTATAAAGGTTGTAATAAAATGTGTCATGCAATTCGTCACGCTATTTCAGATAAGCCCAACCTCGTTCCCAGGGCTTTTCCCTTCGAGAGAGGGGCGGCAGGAAAAGACCCTTGCTTTTGATTATGCAGCTTCGATTTCACATCTAATTTATTACACCCAGGTTTTTCGGGTGTCCGATTCCCGCCGCCCCTCTCTCGAAGGGAAAAGCCCTGGGAACGAGGTTGAGATAAGCCGTGAAAATAAACAAAATTGAACTAGTTGAAAGTTATTAATGAATTATAGATGCTTATAAGCCGATTTCATGCCTCTTATAGTGAATACAATATTTTGTGATGAGATTTTTGGTGTTATTAAGACTTTTAAAGTCTTTAAATTTTTGGCCGCCATGTTGGTGTCCCTAACTGGGACACCAAGATGACCACTCCAAACATTTCATACTAAAAATGTCTATACTCATTCGCCTATAACTCTTGAATGAAGTGCTCTTGCGCTTCACAATTTGGCCCAGATGTGTAGTTTTAAACTCTCTACAATTCCATAAACATTTGAGAATCGAAAACTGCTTCTGAATTTTGATATGACGTCAGTGAAAACACTCTATAGTATTGGGCCTTTTTTGGGAAACTCGAGCTATTTCACCTGATAAAACACGCGCTGCGAGTTTTTTTGAATGACTTCAAAAACATTCCACAAAAAGCACGTCCCTACGGATATTAAACAACCGCTCTTTTGTGCAAAGCGGAAATGAGCATATAACTGAATCTGCCACATGTGACCGTGGCTTCTCGTCTTCTGTCGAAGGTTTTTGGGGTTTTAAAGTTATGAGGAAAATAATCTAGTCATGAAAATGCTACATATGTATACCAATGTTGACAGGTATTGATATGGATAAAACGTCTGACAATTTTTTTTTTCAGTGGCAGAAAACGAGTAGAAATAAGCAGCTTGCATCTCTGAATCACTCGCATACCTACACAAGGGTGCTGGTGTCATTCAAATAACGGCTTACTTGCTTTATTACATCCATTTTGAAATCACTGGTGATCCTTGCAATCTGATTGGCTCTCAGCAGTGCGATTTATTCTCGAATCGCACTATTTTTTGCTCCAAATTGCATCTTTTTCTCAGCAGTGCAATTTATTCCCGAATCGCGCTCTGTTTTTTGCTCCAAATCGCATCTTTTCCTCAGCAGTGCGATTTATTCCCGAATCGCACTATTTTTTGCTCTAAATCTCATCTATAAGTTGCATCAATATTGGTACTGACTAAAATCCTGTATTTGGGCTATTAAATTGTGTGATTTCAAAATGGATGTAATAAAGTGGTAATTGAACTTTGTGTCGTGCAATTTTGGTCTGAAATCATACTTGTGATTTCAAATCGAACTCGCTCTGAGCGCTCGTTCGATTTTGAAATCACGCGTATGATTTCAGACCAAATTGCACTCCACTTAGTTCAATTACCATTATAAACTGTTTGTTACTTAGATGTATTTTGGCTAGATATCGTAAAACAGCATTGAACAAAACTATTAATTAAAGTCACCATTTGTTGAACTGAGAATCCTGAATAATTACTACCCATATTAGTATTCACCGTGATCTTCATATAAAGATCACGGCGATGATTCAAAATTTCATTTGCATTAAAAATTCAGCGCTAATTACATCATTTAACCTCGCCTCCCCCTGAGACTTATATCAAACCCTCTCCGGACTTTTCAGAATGACCGTAGATTACCAGGTTCATGCACGTGATCAATTTGCCTCGTGTGATAGGCTGATATGCTTATGAATTATTAATGAGCTTTTGATTTTTTATTAAAAAACATTCTGGCAGATTTTTGGGGGGTAGACTGATTTTGGCAGGGACTTTTTATAGGGTTAATAAAAAGCATACCCAGTGCATTCTCAATCTTATGTCAAACAATGGTGTCCCCGGCTGTATATCGTATTCCGGAGGGTGGGGGTACTCAACAAAGGTTTGCACGGGGATACTCTGCCCTAAGGTCCAAACCCTTACCCTTTCATATACCGTTTTTGACAGAAAAGGTACCCTTTCATATACCTTTCATTGAAATGGTATCCCTTTCATATAGCCTTTACATGCGTCTGTAGTGTTTGATATATAATACTTAATATTGTTTGATATTTATACTGCTTAAATTGCAGTTTTCCCTATCCTTTTTTTATACTTCAACTCGTGTTTTCCCTACCCTTTCCTATACTTCGTGAAATCCCTACCCTTTCATATACTTCAACTCGTGAAATTACTACTATTTCATATACCTCCAGCCTAAAAAAGGTACCCCTTTCGGGCGGAGAATCTCCGTATAGCCCATTATAGGGAGTACCCCCGGGGATCGCATTTTTATGAATATGGTCAGGAGCTTTTATCTTGAAATAGGAAGACAAAATCGCCAAAAGTGATGAAGGCAAAGAAATATTAACTAAACAGACAAAATAACGGCTGTAAAAGTCAAAATTCCACAAGAATTGACAAATTTGATTTCTTGACCGCCTGTCATGAAATCAAAAATAACAATGCAATCGTCGCATGAAAATTAAAGGTACTGTAACTACAAACAAGCTCAATTTCAACTGTTGACACAAACATCATTCCCCAATTCATAATTACAGACATTGACGATCCGATGGCAGTCAGGTGACTACAACCGTATTTACATTACAGCCCTGTTTTTGTAATGGCAGCTGCTCCAGACCCTGATGAAGTGCTCCGTTCAACAGATGGAAGAGCAAATTTTCAACGCCTTGCACGACTTTTAATATGTGGAGGCACCAGCCTTCTGAGAGAGATATTTGACGCCATGTGTCCACCAAGTCAACTTCCTACAAAACTGAGCGATCCTGCCACAAAGATACAGCTCAAAGCAGCAAAACTGACCAAGCCACAAAGGGACTGCCTCTACCCTTCCCCTGGGGTGTATGGCAAGTCAACAGATTTTGATATCACCCTGCTCTTCAGCTTACTGAGGATAATATGCGGTCTAGTCAGACCCGCCACGGGATGGGATGCTCTACCAGCAAGTACAGACCACAGTTTAACTGCAGATTTAGCGAGAATAAAACATTATCGGAACTCAGTCTATGGTCATGTATGCCAAGCAATGGAAATCACAGATGACAGGTTTACATCGCTTTGGCGAGAAATCAGTGGAGCCCTGGTTAGAATTGCAGGGAAAATCAGCCACGCGAAGAGGACGGAGTGGCAGGAGGCCATCGATAAGTTTTTGAATGATCCTCTTACATCGGAGGATGAAAGAAATGTTCAAGAACTAGAGAGGTGGCATGAAAATGATAAGGAAGTGAAAAACGCCTTAAAAGATCTAAGAGTCACTACTCAAAAAGAAATGGTCGGACTTAAAGAGAATGTGCAATCTTTAGAAACAGCAGTTAGAGAGCAAGCCCAAGACAACAAAGACCATCAAGAAAAGCTGATGGAACGATTAGAGGTAGCGTTGCAGATGATAGAGACAGCACGTCAAGAATGGAAGGAGGCCCAAGGCTTCAAGGATCAACTGGGAGAGCTTCATCGGTCGGTAGATAGGCTCAGCTCTTCATCTGCCAGCTCTCAGTCAGCAGGGGGTAAGTTAAATACTATTTTCTTGTTTACGTGTTACTGCTTTGCAGCTGTTCAGGAACGAATGTACCGGATTGACCAGCCCAATAACACATTCACACAGGAGAACCAAATTGGTTTTTATTATGCAGTTATGATTTCTTACAGATGTCAGGTTTGACCCCGTACTGATGCAATCATACCGTTAGCGTCCACGTTTTCCTCGGTTACCAGAATGGGAAATACGATTACTACAAAGAAGGTGGTGACACTTTTTTTCAGCTAGTGACCCCAGCGAACTCAATTTCTAATTGTAAAAGCCAGCCTTCTCAAAACCAGTAGGTTGTAGACTCAATCAGCCGCCTTCCTAAATCAGTGACCACCTCTGTTCAGCTAGAAAATGTACTAAGTGCTATGTAGCTATGATACCTCCTTCATGATCCTACTGAGTCAACTGAAAGCGTTGGCGTAAATAAAGGAAACCATTTCAGATTCTAAAATGTAGGTTTTCTAAACGAGAGGTTACAGGAAAAGCACTCCAAAGACTTACATTGTTTTTGAAGGTACATGTAGGCCCTCGGACATCAAAGATCATCTGGTAAAGAAACAGGAAGCTGGAACCCAGGAAGTCCAAGAAAAGATGGAGCGTTTAAAGGCAAGACTATTTGAAAGATTGCACGAGATCGAGACGGCAATTCGAGAAAAGAAGGAAGTCCAAGAGATCAAGAGTCTTTTGGAAGAGGTAAATCACTTGGTAGAACGACTCAGCTCATTATCAGCTGCCAGCTCTCAGTTAATTGGAGGTAAGTTAAATATTTTTTTTAGTGACCACCTGGTATTCAATTACAGTTCAGGAAATGACTGTATCGGATTTGCCAGCCCGTATAAAGGATTCGTATTCAGAGGCTTCACAAACATTCAATCAGTCAAACTAATTTAACTTGGCTGTATCGTTTTCGCATATTATGACTGTGTGGTTCTAGCTACATGCAGGTCAAATCAAAACTGTATTTTCTTTTGGTTATGGGAATGGAGAAGATGATCACCACTTCACCACAACGATCTTTTACTCCAGCGAATTTAATTTGTTACTGTAAACACGATGGCGAAAATAAAGGAAGGAAAACTTTTAGTCTACAAATTCAAATTTTCAAATGGTCACAAGGAAGGGATCGGGTTCTAAGTGTTTTGCATGCTGTATATTGCTTAATTTTGCTTTGTATTGAACAGGGAGACTTGATTGGCGATGAGACAGTGTCGAAAGCAATTCGCATTTGCATTCGTTTTTGCATGACTACGCTTGGGACTTGTTTGAAAATCTCACGCTTCTTTCTTTATCCAACCGATCGCGACTTTAATTTCTCGCAGGCGTTTTCCCGCTGTTGGCACTTGCTACATGCGTTTGCTTGGAATTCTGATAGATTCGCCGGATTATCCGCGTCTGATCTGATTGCATGCCCAAAGTAATTACTTTAGTTTTGGTTTTACAAATATACAACCGTTAATTTCTGGCTACGTATGTGATGATTTCAAGAAGTGGAAAAGCTTTGGAATTTCAAATTCTCAGGAGGTTGCCCGGGAGGAGGGAGATGTTAATCAGTACTTCAAGTAGTTAGCCTCCTAAGCGAAATTTTTTTTGACTCATTACGATTTGGTTCGTAGGGAGGGAGTGCGCCACGAGCCAAAAGAATGTCTGCACAGAATACTAGGAGGCATGGGTTGGCAGAACGATGTATCCAGCAGTAGAATGTGTGAGGGTAGGCTCTGGTGGTATGGGTTCTGACGTGTACGACATGCTTCCAGATCAGCTTCTCTTTTTGTTTTCTCTTTTTCTGTTTTGTCGTCTACAGGACCGGGAACACAAAGGAAGGCCACAGGAAAAGTATTAACCTCACAGGAAACCCTGGGCACGGTATTAGTACCTGTAACCACAAACGAACCGCAAGAAGTGGGCGCGGGGGATTGGGCGAGAGAAAATGTTCAAGAAGGGGGCCTTTCTTGCGTACAAGGCTCGCTACAAATTCCAGGTACTTCGGTGCGAGGTGAACAAGAACATGAGCAATCTGCTGAGGTATTTAATGTTCACAAGTTTACCACACGCGTATACGAGCCAAACTACAGCTTAGCAAAGAGGCTAACGCTCAATTCACACGTCGTTAATGTCATTCAACTTTCAGTAGATTCGCTTTTCTCCTTAAATCCTTGAAATTAATTTGTTTGTTTTCAGCCACAAATGTAATTTCTGACATCCGAGTGACGTAGGAACGAACTAGTCAGAAATAATTATTCTGACGGCACGATATAGAGGCTTGCGTGTCGTCATGGGACATCTCGGAACTATTTAAGGGTTTGGGGGGAGATATTTATCATTCTACGTCGGTCAGTCTTTTCGAACGTTGCCTTTTTCGTTCAAGTTTTTTATTTTTGTTACGTTGGGAAATGAAATGTTATACATCATTTTTAGTACCTTTGCCCCCGAGGTCCAGTGCCACTGCATCGTTATAGGGGGGTATACGTTTCCACATTTTTTTTGGCCACCTCTAAAGGGTGATTTTTTTAGTGGTTTTTCGTAGCTGGCGTGGCACAATATTCTGAACTTTTGAAATAAAATGTAAGTGAAATGTAATTTAAAAGGGTCAGGAGAATAGACAGAATATGTTATTAGGATACATTCATCGGATGACTGACTGACTCATCCTAAATAAACTATTTTGCATTGAATGTCTCGTGTTAGTGGAGTCAGAATATTATGTTTCTGCGCCATGGGAAAGTGTAGTACGCTATTTAGTTAAAGAAGCAACGCCTAGGTTGCTGTATGTTTTAAAAAATCTTTTCCTGTTATCTTAGGTATCGACCATGTTTACCATTTTGTCAGAAGCAAAAGAAAAAGATGCCAGAAAAAGACAAGTCTTATTAAGTTTTTACACCGAAGTCGAGAGCTTCCTGAATAAAATGGATGAACGAAGTTTAACTTTGCTGCAAAAGCGTATGGGCAATGTTGAGAAGAATATGGGACAGCACGTTGAACAACTAAAAAAGAAGGAGTACTTCCTTGTTGTGGCAGGTAAATGATAAAGGTGTAACGAAAATTAACATATCTCGTCGTTAGTAAAAACTGGATTATAAATCTAAATTAAATATTGCGCAAATACTGCACCTCCTTTTAAATATTCAGGACAAAATAATCTTTCACATGGAGCCCTATTATCATTTGAAGCAATTTGTTTTGAATTTCCACTCTTTTTCCTTCCCAGTCGCTAATACAGAGCTTGATTGCTTTCCTTCATCTTCAAACATTCTACTTAAAAATCACAAGCTGTGATTCCTTGTATAAATATTCAATCATTGGAAGCAAATAAGTCCATCAAACATTATTGAAGCCGACTCAGGAAATGAAAAACACGGGAATTTCTCTGCAGAAATGGCGAGAAATTTGATGCAAACAGCTTGAAATATCTTCGAAAGCCGAAACACACCTTATACTTCATGTAAAAGTCACTGAAACAGTCCAGGGACGTGATCACAGCATTTCAGAGTGTCCTTACCACGTGATGGTTCTTTTGTACATACATGCACAAAATTTTAACAATTAATGAATTTAATTATAAAGGTGAGACATCTTCCGGAAAAAGCCGCTTGGTGAACCTTATCCTGAGAGAGGAGGTGCTCCCTTACTCTCTTCTCAGCAATACGTCCACCATATGTGAACTGAAGTTTGGAGAAGAACGCAGAATTGTGGCGCACTTTAAAGACAGGGACCCTGAAACAGGACTTTCAACTAAGACTGTTTTACTTCAGCGACCGACAGAACCATGTGGACAAAGCTACCGCCAACAGATCTCCCCTTTTGTCCTGTTCGATCGCGTGAAAGGCTCACTTTTCAATAAGATTGAACTCTTTTGGCCTCACGGACTTTTGCAGGTGGTTATTTTTAAAATATTTACAGCGTAGGTAACCCAAGCGTTTATTGTGTGTATCGTTAATTATTTTGGTGGAAGGACAACAAAATAAGAAGTTTGTATAGAAATTTAAATGATAAATACTAGGATCTAGAAAGAACAAAGAATACAAATGCATAGACTCTTTTTTTATATAAGAACGTCTAATCTTTGGGCTGAGGCTGAGCTGGGATTTGGGCGTTCTTATTATTTTTTTGGGCGATTTGTGCCTGAAGACGTTCTTAACACGTTCTTATGATAAATTGTGCAGTATTTCAGTTTATAACATAGAGTGCAAAATTACTGAATGCTGATTGGCAGACAAAGAGGGCATTTTTCCTTAATTGAGGGCAAAATTACTCGCTCCTGATTGGTCGGGCATCAAAATTTCTCACTCGCGATTGGTTGAGCGCGTCGTTCTCGTTTGCCTTCAGTTGGCTTGGCCAATCATCAATCATAGTCCTGAATTGAATGAGAAGAAAAACTATTGCCAATTATTAGACATGCTTGCCATTATAAAATAGAAAAAGGCTAGTATACGGTTTTTAGCTCATGGCAGTTACTGACGTGATACATAGAGACGGTCTAAACTACATCTCAGCTGCTTGGTTGCCAGCCTGGGTACGTTCTTAGCACGTTCTTAAATCTCAGGCCAATCTCAGCCTCAACGTTCTTATAAAAGAGGTTCTTATATATAAAAAGAGTGCATCTCTGCTACTGTGTTTTCATTGTTGTTTATGTGGTCATTTGGCAATTTAAAACGTCTTAAGCCCGTTTCCTTTTCACTGTTGACCCTCTTAGCAATAAACCTAAAGTCGGTTCAAATCGCAGAAATGACCACACAAACAACAAATAAAATACATTATAGGTAAGGTAAGATATTTTTATTCATAAATTTTTCTAATTTCTAGGAACTTCAATTTATCCGTTGAATTCCCATGCAAACCCACTTCGTCAAACGCTATTTCGTTATCAAAACTAACAATGCCCACAGTGCGAGCTTTGTTTCGTTGGTTCAAGAGAATACAGACCCTTTTTATATTGACCGGGTATTGAACATATTCATTTGATAGTTTTTAGCTGTGAAGAAAATTTTTAATAAAACCCCTTTTTTGGTGGGTGGCGAAAAATCGAAGAAATCACAACCAGCAATAATTTCATGTCAGACAGAATCATTCCCTGAAAAAGCTTGTCGTGATTCAATTTCGTCGTTTATTAGAATTAAAAATGGCCTCGGCATACCTTTTGATTCTGCATTTTAGAAAGGCATAGTAATTGTTGACAGTCCTGGTGTAGGAGAATCTGACGAGATGGACGAGATGGTAATCCAGTATCTTCCTGAGGCCTTTGCCTTCATCTATGTCATTGATAGCGCAAACGCAGGGGGAATTCAGAGAGACAGAGTGAGTACCGATCAAACTTTAACCATAATAGGCAAGTAGTGACTATTATATTAGTAAGAATATACCCGTGTAGCACGAAATGTTTGCCCAATTTATTGTGCGGGAATATTTCCTTTTACACGGTACCGTAAACCTCTATTAACCCAATTTAACATAACATGATCCAACTTCCAGGACATGGACAAACCATAATTTGATCTACAAAGGGTAACCCTCGTTATTAATTACGATTTATGCATCCTCAAAAATTTGACTTCGACTTTTTCATATAAATCGTTTGTGTTGCCATTCGTTTGTGTTGCCATTCGTTTGTGTTACCATTCGTGATCGTGAAATACCTTTAAATATGTTTAGATTAAAATGTGCAAACATTTCCACGTTATTCTTGATTTGCAGCTTGAAAGATTACTAGAACAAGCAAGCAAAATGCCGCTTGGTGTTCAGTTAGAAGAAGCAGCTATAATGTCACCCTTGGTACAGAGACATGTGCTAACCAAATGTACCTTGTTCGTTTGCAACAAGTGGGACCAAGTACCAAAGAAAGATATGAAGGCCCTCAAAAATCATGTGACCAAAAAACTGAAAACGATCTGGCCTGGCCTTGATGTAGAGACACAGATTATCTATATGTCAACCACGAGAGCCAATAATGTCCAAAACGACGGAAACATCACTGAAGACGTTACCTCTTTGATGCATGGTATGAAGTCTATGGCCTTAAAAGGCATGGAAGCCAGACTGGAATTCCATTGGAAGTAAGCGTTATGATGATGTTTTAATGTCTATTTAGGCTCATTTGAGGATTCAATAAACGAAGCCCTTTGGGTAACGTGTTTATGCTGGGGCCTTTTAACGCCGAGAAAGTAAAGAAATAGTGATAGAACCCCCCCCCCGCCAAAACTGGTCTACACATAATATATAACGGAATATAATTTCTGGCTGCCATTTAATTTATTAAAGCCCGTAATGTCTGTACGTACATTTATGTTCATGTATCAGGTTTTTAGAATGGTGTAAGAGACATCGAGCAAGAATGTTCTTATTGTTTTTGTATTAGATGGCTTGATAATCTTCTTTCACGGATAACCTTTCAAGCAAACGCGTTTGTGATGAACGCTTCCAGAAACCGCAACGAGGTAAAACAGAAAATGACGCGGATTGTTCGTCGCTTGGATTCAATTCAAAAGCAGCAAGACAAAGTGATGGTAGATCTTCGCAGATGTTTGGACGAAAGAGTCGACGATGCTGTGCAGCGACTCTCCGAGTATCTTTTGTCTGAAGAAGTGATGGCACGCTTCGCATCATGGACCATGGACGAGGTTCCAAAGGAAAAGAGCTCCCGGGGAGAAACACAAAACGAGATCACAAGAGTACTCGCTAGCCGGTTGCACGCAACTGTAGAGCAATGGGAAGAAGATAGCAAGGTATTTGCAAATTCTCGCACGTTCCTCAAGCAACACTTTCAAAGGTGCTACAATTCTTTTGTGAGGCACCTGCTGAAGCTTCAATTCGACGAAGCCCCTGGAATACCCTTGACAAAAACCCAAAAAGCCGTAGTTGTCACCAAAACCGCCATTGGCGCTATTGGCGATACTCTTTATGACGTCGCTCTACCTTGTATTTGCGGGTTCACTATTGTTCCACTCTTAGGTCTGCTGTTGACAACAGAGCTGGATGTTTGGATTAAAACTAAGACGTACCGGCAGAACAAGTGCGCTTTCATGGCAAAAGAATCCGCAGATCTTCTCGCCACAGTTGTGTCCGAAAAGGTACTGGGGAGGTTAGTTAAAGGTCAGTTGGAAGACGTTGAGCTCTGCCTGAAGCAAATTAAAGCCCGCATCCCAGAACTGATCCAGGCGGACAGGATGCTATATAAACAACTCAAAGATGAAACGCGCTCACAGAAAGAAATAGAAAATATCTACCAGCCGGTTTTGGATGAGGGGTCTCAACACAAAGGTCAGCTTGCAGTATTTGGAGTCACAGAAGTTTTATCCGTTGACGTTAGTAGCGAAGAATTAGATTGGAAAGAGAATATGTCTTCTTATCTTGCCTGTGGGGCGTTTAGTGCTGTGTACCAAGGAACGATGAGAGGACATGGAGAAGTCCAAACAGTGGCATTGAAGGTGTACGACGAAGTACACGTTGCTGAAACGGCAAGCCATGTTATGGAGGAGGTGAAACTATTGAGGTGAGCGCATTTCTTGGAAAATTTGCTAAAGTCAGGGGCTTATCTCGTACCAAGACCGTGTTACTCTTCTGCGGAGAGAGAATATATGGATACGAGATAAGTTCGGGGCCATATTCGGGGACGAATAAAGCTCATAACGACTGTATCGTAAACGACTATTGTTCCCTTGAGCTTGTGAGTATTCTTGAACAATATTAATGATTTACGAACCGCTTCATCCTTAGCCAGGTGTCTGGTTACAATTTTTCATCGTGCTGTAACTCGTTGTAAGGCTTAGACCATAAACGCGAGTGTTCTATGCATGGGATAGTGTTTCGAGCATAGCCTTCTGTCTATTGCGACTGGGGACGCTATATCCCATAGGACAAAAGCGTTCATTGTCTAACCATCTTAAAATATAGTCAGACCCTCGAATAATTTTTTGTGTAGATTCTATTGTTAAGTGTATTATAATTTTGTATTTCTTACTTCGGAATCGGAATCACGTTGCTATCTTGTTTACAAAATTGGTTTAGTATTTGAGTATTCGGTTCTTCACAATTTCATTAAAATAAGCCACGAGTCAGTAGTGCACCGAGCTGGATGAAAATGAGGCCTTGTAAGTCCCCTTAAGCACGACACTTGTGATTAAGCACTGGCCACTGCTTCTTTCATTTTCTACTATAAGATAGAGAAACTTACGTTTTTCTTCCAAAAGGAAACAACTTATCAAGAAGCTGTAAAATAAAATAAAATTGACGCAGGCTAATCCCTGTGGTACGTTTTTGATGTGTTTTTTCCCTTCCTATTTTCCTTTCAGAGAACTAGACCACCCTAACATCGTAAAGCTTCTTGGCACATCATTACTCAAAGAAATGGGCACCGCAAGAGCAATCATGGTCATGGAAAAGTGCAAGGGAAACTTGAAGAGTCACATCTTTGAACACCCTGAGTCCGTTGCTGGAAAATCCGAAAATCCTGCTGTTGTCTTAAAAGTGTGTCAGTGGGTGAAAGAGATCACGGCTGCTTTGGCGTACATTCATGAAAGGGGACTTATTCACAAAGGGCTTTTATTGGAAAGCATCTTGGTAAATAAACTTAGGGTTCTTAGCATTTGTCAGAATTGGCTGGCCGGGCCAGTCTGGTCATAAAAAGCATGCGCCTCTGTAAAGATCCATTCTTTCAAGTTAATTACCTTATCATTTGTCACAACTGGCTGGCCGGGCCAGTCTAGTCATAAATAGCATGGGCCTCTTTGAAGACCTATTCCTTCACGTTCATTACCTTACCATTTGTCATAACTAACTGGCCGGGCCAGTCTGGTCATAAAAAGCGTGTGCCTCTGTAAAGACCCATTCCTTCAAGTTCATCAAAATGGTGCATCCTATTAACGAAATGGCCAGTCTGGCTGGCCAACCGGTTCTTGCAAATAACGGAACAATATTTACAAATTGTCTGGTTCGGTTAGCCAGTTATGGCAAATGGTAAGCACTCTTATTCATATGGTTGTAAGCTTCGATTCTGAACTCAGTGGAGCTCAAGTTTGTTAGAAATATTATTTGAATCCCTTTTAGTTGTGGAACTGAGAAAGAAATTGTGTTGTTATAGCTACCACTATCGTAACTTTCAAATCAATGTTGCAAATTATCGAAAAATAATAGAAAGCAATTAAGATTATTCAACAGTAATAAGACTTCATGTATATATTTCCCGATTTGTGAATTAAACTCGATTGCAGTCTTATTAACATTACTCACTTTTTCCATTGGTAGCTATCAGAAGAGAGCTCTGTGAGGATCGCTGACATTGGCCTATGTAAACCAGCGGTGGGAGCTTTCGTGGGAACGCATGTCAGTTACATGGCACCCGAATTGTTTCATTCCCAGGAGTATGGCAGAAAAGCAGATATATATAGCCTGGGAATAATCTTGTGGGAGATGTGGTATGGACAGCAGGCCTTCGCGGACGTACCAGCAAAAACGCTGCAGGATTTTGTTGGGTGGGTGGATTGTGGTAATCGTCCAGAACATGTGGAAGGTTGTAAGAAGCCTCCTATCCTCTGGGAAAACCTGATGAAGCAGTGCTGGGACAGGAACCCAGACAATCGTCCCACAGCTAAGGAATGTAACGAAAAAATGACTATGCTGCATGAAGAGTATGAACTTCTTACTTGAATAGACTGCTATATTATAATAGTGACATGAATTTATAATATAAGAAAGCAAGTTATTATATCGACAAGCAAAAAATCGCGATAAAATTGAACGACGTTTCGGTGTCGTCATGACATCACTATCAAGTTATGCATCAGTAAAATAAACCTTCGAAGAAAATGTCTGGAATGATCATCATGGCTAAAACTAATATGTGAGAGAGACGTATTGATGAATAAGGTGAACACCTTAGCACGAATTGAATCTGATTTTTATCAGTTCTCTAATGAACAACATTTCGTATAATGGACAGTCAAATAGACCAATTCCGATATATTAAAATTCATTTTTGGCTCCGAGGCATAGGGGAATAAAACAAAAGAAATCACATCGAGGTTCAGGTATGAATAATTTATTTCTTTTGTTTTATTCCCCTAAGCCTCGGAGCCAAGTATGAATTTTAATATATCGGAATTGGTCTATTTGTTTTTGCACTTCTTGAACAGGAAGTTCTGGTATAAAACTTGTTTTTCCACAAAACTCTGTTTGTCAAGATCTTTCGGAAGGAAACAATGTTGGTCTCGGTGCTTGCCAATAGAAGAGGAATAGATAAGAAGCCTCCTATCCTCTGAAAACAGTGAATCAATGCTGTGACTGGGAACCTACACTAAGGAATATAACGACAAATCACTTTATTTCATACTTATTGAGATTTTCTATTGATATCTGATGTGTGAAAACCCCGTTCGGGGTTCGCAACCAATCAGAATGGCGAAACGACTTTCTCACACGTGAAAAAGAATTTCGTCCAATTGCAAATCCCAGTATGTATAAAATAAACAAATTACAGCACGGCAGTGGTTTGTACGGCATTTACGCACTCGTTGGTTTGTATCAGAAATCTCACTCGTTTACTGCGCTCACTCGTTCGATTTTTGATACATCACCAACTCGTGCGTAAATACCGTACGCGCGCACTGCTCATGAAGCAATCTATATACAGCTGTTTCGAGAAAGGTTGTCGGAAAAAAGCGTAAAAGTGCACGCGACAATCCAGAAAGGCATTGTGGGTAGTTATCCACGCTATATCCTAAAAGCTCATTTATCCCAATAACCCGCCATCTAAGACCGTCCCTGTACGGACGAGGCATCGCGGGTTTCATGTATTTATTTGACTTATTAAAATTCATTGATCATATCCCGTATTATTTTTCGGGATTGTCGCGTGCACTATTGCTACAACCTTTCTCGAAACAACTGTATGCTGCACGAAGAGTATCAATAGTGCTTGCATGTGTTCATTGATGCGCGCGGTGGTGCAGTATTTTATGCACAACTTGATCAATGGTGTCATGCCGACACCGCAACGTCGTTCAGGTTTATTTTTTTTAAATTGTCTTTGTTTAAGTATATCCTTGTTGATATGAATTACATCACTATTATTGATTCTAATTGCGGTTAAGAAGTATCGTTTTTGCTGAAGCAACAATGCTGCATAACTTTATTTTTTTACAAAGGTGAATTACAAAATTATATATAGTCCATGCTACGATTCTTATAAAATATCACTTGAATTGGTTTCGGAAAACCAATCACAAGCAATTGCATAATTAATAACTATTCACATATTCACATAGCGACTGGAAATCAGGCATTCACCACACAGGAATGTGAACATGTGAATAGTTATTAATTATGTAATTGCTTGTGATTGGTTTTCCGAAACCAATTCGCGGGAAAGTCTTATCTAAAAATAAACCTATTTGTAAAAACGCCGTTGCACGAATTTATAGTAGTTGCACGCTCCGGGTAATGGGCTCCTGGCAAAACAAAAACCCCAGAAAAAAATTCCTGCAAAGCTTTCTATTTTTTAGAACAATATTTTATATCCAGGAGCAGGTGGTCAGAACACAAATAAATCGCACTGAAGTCGTTGTAGAATGTTAGCGACTTATGAGCGCTTGGGGAGGATCAAATGTTCTATCTTTTCATTGGCTTGTTTAGTTTAGCCAATAACAACGACGACGTAAGTTGTTTCTTTGTAGGCTTTTTAGCTGATTTCATAAGCATGTAAGATATTTTCTGACACAAGGAATGGCTCTTTTATAGTTGTACAGTGGCATTGTAGGTACATGTATATCTCAATAGATGAGAAATACTTTGTTTATGTGTTGTACAACAAGCTTGTAATTGCAGGGGCAGCGCTACCGGTGGGGCAGGTGGGGCATTTGCTCCACCAACTTTCGACAGCTCAAAATGGCGGTGGGCGGAGATGAATAGTGCAGCAACATCCTTTGACCAGATCTGATGGCGGGGCGCTTTAATGCATTAGAGTTTGCAAAATAAATATTCCGTTAATTTGTCAAAAGCCTACAATTTTAGTATCGGAGATATTGTGACTTTAGACTGGAGATTAGATAATTGTGAACCAAGCATTTCAATACCCCTTGAGTTACTCGGACGTCAGCTATCGGACTCCAGCTACCGACAAATCCATCAAACAAATCCATTAATGCTGTGAGTTAGCGCTCGGCCTCTGCCCTAAGAAGGCTCAAGACATATCTACGAACAAACTATATATGTCACAAGAAAGATTAAATCATTGCATTATCCAGACATTGCATCAACTGACAAATTGAACATGGCTGATATTGGAAATCAGTTTCTTTCTGCCTCCAATGACAGAGAAAATCGCTTAGGAAAATTCGTTTCCAAAGCCTTCCCATACTGAAAAGAATTGACAGAGAATATTCGAGTGACAGTCGAATTTACTTTCAACAAACAACCAAAATGGAGTTACACCCAAGTTTTAGAAAGTGTTTCGTGTAACTACATGTACTTTTCATGAGAATTAAACTGAACTCTAAGCTGGCCTTAGAAACTGTTTCTCCAGTCTCAGGAACGCTGGAAATAGCATTACAGAGAGTTTCATTTCAAAAATTTCCCGGGGGAGCATGCCCCCGAACCCCCCTAGAAGCTCGCGCCTTCGGCGCTCGCCACAGGAGATACGCCCCACTTGAATTATATTTCCGGCAGCGCCCCTGTAATTGTAAGATGGTTGGGTGTATTACGATGCGCTGTGGAAGCAACATCAACAGGGGGCTGGTGTAAAGAAAATTGTAGGGGCAGTTACAACACCACGACCAGGCTTCATGCTATCAAGCTGCTGTTACATCAGATCTGACTTGCTATAGTATTCCTGTCTCTTCACCTCACCCCAAATGTGTATGGCCTTTCTAGTATTCCTAACACGTATATGTGTCAGGCTTTAAAACATATAGACTCGCAAAAAAAATATCATGCAAGCAAATCATGGCAAAAAATAATCCTGCACAGTCTCGAGCGTAGAAAAAAATATCCTGCACCAAAAAATTGCCCAACCGCTCCCCCCCCCCCCCCCCCCCCCCCAAAAAAAAAAAAATCTAATGGTCCGTCCCTGAGGCCCCATTAGGGGGGGTCTGGGTATCCCGTATCCCCTTAATTTTTGGCCCAAATATCCCGTATCCATTAATTCCATGACTTGGTATCCCTTTAATTCCAATTACATCTGATTACGTCATTTCGTGTAACATATCTGAGTACGAAATTACGTAACAAAGTACTTTTTACTTTTACCAGATTTGTTCTTCTGTTCTTATTGAAATGATAATTGCATGAACGTATGATACGTTATTAATTGGGATCGTAAGTAGCAAAACATTTTTTTGACAGACTTTAAATTGTAAGGAATAAATTGTCTTTGAAGCAAGATGACAATCTTTGTATTACGGTTCACTACAATTATTTCACCTGCACACTTGGGTAGAGGTACAGTGGTCTAATGGTTAGCGCATCATAAATTCAGTCCTGGTCTCTGCCTGGATACCGTCGACCGTAATGCATGGAGGCATGGTGGTCTCGTAATTAGCATGCTGTATGACCTGTATTTTCAAACTGAACGTTGGTAGTCAAGGCGTGGACTCTGCCGTCATGTTCTATCCTTAAACAAGGAGCTTTGCTTCACATTGTCCCTATATGGTTAAAGAACGGGTGCTGAAGATAACACATAAGATTTCTTGTTATCCATTGATTCTTATGGTTTTCATGCGTAGGGTAACCTTGCAGGGAAGAGTAACGAGTCCGTAATAGATTCAGGTCATTCAGATGCCGAAGATGTGCTGTGATGGTATTAAATTTTAGTCGTAGAATAAAAAATCTGCTTGTCTTGGGCGTCTTGACTTTCTTCCAGATCTCCTGATTGGAGCGCTAGCGTCTTGCCGACATTCTTCTTCTTCCATTTCTGATGCCTCTCTACACATTTCTTCTGCAGTCTCTTTTGCAGTCAATTGATCTCCGCAATCCAAGCATTGAACCACATAATTGAAATATTCTTCTTCCGCGTTGAATACAATCAGGCCGTCTTCAAGAGAAGGACTGGAGACTTCTACCAGGACACCAATCATATCGATCGTGTAGAGGACTTGTGAATCATGAAAATGAAAGGGCAACAATAAGTCTTGGGTGTAAATAGCGACTTCTAGCTGCCTTTCTGAAGGAGGCACGTTCTTTGCGCATCTACCAACATAAAACGGGGCTTGTGGAAGAAACGTTGGTTGATAACCGGGCTTGATAATCACAAAAGAATGTTTCTTAAATAACGGAGAAACTGAAGAATCTTCCACACTTGGTTGTTTGGTTGCATCCAAATGTTCAAAGTCTATTGGTCGAGACTGAGTTGGTTTTTCTACATAACAGTTGATCGGCAGGGTCCCAGGATTATCCTTGGTAGACTTGTTCCTCACAGTAACTTGTCGAACACTTTGGCCAAACTCTTCCCGCCATTTTCTCATCTCTGCAAGCTGCTGCACGGTAACTCCGTTGTTTCTTGATGGTTTGGGCATTGTGGGCAGCCTCGATGCGAAAAAGTAAGGAATCCCGTCTGTGTCGTGTAATATGATGAGAAGCTGGTAAGGTAATTGAAGCCACACTGGGTACTTCTCTTCAAATGTTCTCGTAAAGTTGATGAAAGCCTGTGTGAAAACTGCAAAACCAAAGGCATGTCGTTGCCTTCTAGCATTTCAGCAAAAAGAGTCTCCACAACGAGGGTTGTTAGTGAAGATAAATCAAGGACGTTAAGAAATGCTTGGGAAACTTTACGGAGAAGCGAAACGATATTCTCCACAGTCTTTAGGGTAAGTTTGAGGTCATGCATTGTTTGCGGCGAACATACTCCATCTGGCCCTTGCAAGCTTCTTTCTAGATTTGTCAGCTTTCGTACCTCTCTCTCACATTGCAAAAAGAAGTTATATTCTTCTTCTAATGTTTTTATGGCTTCTGCAGGGGAGAATTTGGGAACCTGACTGCGTGACTCATCACATCGGTGTACTCCAAATACCCTTAAAAACTTGTTTAATTTCTCGAGATATGCTAACAGACCAGTGGGCCTTGTAATCATCTTTATCATGCCAG
This sequence comes from Dendrophyllia cribrosa, assembly GCA_024195265.1. Taxonomy (NCBI): domain Eukaryota; kingdom Metazoa; phylum Cnidaria; class Anthozoa; order Scleractinia; family Dendrophylliidae; genus Dendrophyllia; species Dendrophyllia cribrosa. Next base: position 1,811,521 of record JAJLRJ010000013.1, on the reverse strand, counting down.
TGGCTGCGTCGCAGACGAATATGGTGTTAAGTTCTGCGCAACATGAAGTTGGTTGACTAAAAAAAGCTTTGGCGCCATCACTCTGTCCATCAAGCCCAGAACCAGACATCACCTTGACAGCGGTAGAGTTTCCATCTACGACATCTAGTGACAAGAACTTAACCTGTCTTGCTGATACGTCAGTAAAAGCAATCTGATGTGAAGGCATGATAGCCAAGCCGTGTGCCTTAGAGCATTCAGGGGTTCCGTTCTTCAATACTAATTTGGGAGAAGTAGGAGTTTGAAGGAAGCGTTGTTGATCTCTGTCATACTCATTGCAAAGGATGCCGCCTGAAACAGGATCAGATGATGATATGTACACATGATTATCCGAAGGAGCAATTCCATAGGTCTGGCTTGGGCAATCCACTTTGCTTAGTAAAGATGCTGTAATAGTAATGCCATTACTTTCAACATTCATCTGAAATTAACCGTGAACACTTCAAATTGGTGCAAATTATTTTTATTTAGACTATTCAATTAAAGACGAATCATTAAAAATTACCCAATCGGGTTCCGGCGTCAATCGCTTGCACTGAAGTTTTCAGTAGTTTATAATCCTGAATGCCAAGTTCTTTGGCTCGTTGATCTATTCCAAAGGCATTTAATGCCTGAAGAAACGACTTTAAGTCTTCTTTTTCGATTTTTGTCAAAAATGACCATTTCATGGCAGGCTTCTCGTCCTGTTTCTTACAAATGCAAGTTGTGACTTCGTGCAAAACCTTCTTCGAAGCCATGATCGGAGCGATGCCACAATGACAGATTCCTTGACGAAAGCCGCTCAAATTTTGCGGCAAATCAAAAGAGGACCAAAGGGCCCTAAGGGGGGAGGGGCAGGGCTTTACTCGGAGGGCCACGATTTGACGGGAAAATACAAACAAACCAACAAACGCATTTGTTAGTGTTTTTGACCATTTTTCTCACTTTCTAAGTCTTTCATATTGATCAATGAACCTATTTTATATTAAAAAAATATACAAATTTGATGCTCGATATCCCGTAATCTCTATTCTAAATATCCCGTATCCCTTTAATTTTCCCCCCAAATATCCCATATCCCTAAAATTTTTTACCTAAATATCCCGTATCCCCATAACCCCTAATGGGGCCTCGTCCCTAAAACTCCCTGATGACGTCCGCGATAGTCGGACGAAACGCGTAGGAGATAATAAATCAGTTTTACAAACTTTCGTAAAAAGTGCTGCTCACTATTTTAGCTCACTATTTTAGCTTTTCAAAAGCGTCAAGCGTAACCGAACGAACAAATACTAAATTTGATAAAATTATTGATATCTGATATTTGACAAAATCGATAACGTTGAAACTTCACTGACCAGCGTGCGAGTATCTATTTTTATCGATTGATCGATAAAATCGATAAAAAAGAATAAATTATAAACTCAGACAAACATGAGTACTGACGTCATTTGTGCGCTTTGCTATTGAAGCGTCAGCTTCCTTCGTTGCAGATTGATGCTGCGTTGGTTTGTGAATAAAACATGAAAAAATCAGTTCCTCTTGCTTAGAACTTACTGTAGCTCTCCTTAAAATCCAGTTTAAAAGAAAGTGGCCGCTACGCGCGGAAAACGTCGTGATCCCCCCTCCCAGTAACGTACTACTGTAGCCTTCGCAAGCTACTTAATAATGACCGGTCCAAATTAAGTCAGACTGAACCTTTCCCAAACTCCAGCAGTGCAAAACCAAGGATACAATATCCATAAACATGAGATGTCTTCCAAGATATTTTTATTATTTACTAATTTGTTTGTTTGTTTGTTTGCTCGTGAAATCAGTAGTTATGAATTTCACGGCAAAGGGCGCGCTGACGGTTTCTGTGAACGTTTTCTTCGTAATCTGGATATTTCTCAGACAAATCGCGAAGTACTGCTCCGTGATAACGGAGTCGATGTGGACGTAAACAAAGTAAAAGTTAAATAGTTAAGTTTTTGTTCTTCCTTGTACGATCCTCGTGAGTCCTAATGCGTGTGGTTCTGCTTGCGTATATTTTCTTTATTTGTCAATCACCCAAACTCTTGTCTTTTGCCCTAACACTCCCTGAATTTCGCCCATGTGTTACATGATGTAGATTCCCAGAAATGTCGTTGCTATGATAGCGATGTTTTCACTTTAACGATCTGGTTTCCATCTATTTTTGATTTTTGAAAGTTGATACCACGTTGTCACGAAACTATATTGCGGGGGGGGGGGGGGGGGGGGGGGGGAGGGCGAAACAAAAAACTAGGGTCTCAGCAGCAGGCGCCACCTCTCCCTTTCGCGCGCGTTCCCCCCCCCCCGCGCGCGTCCTCGAAATTTCGCCCCAGAAAAATCCCATAGGTCCAGCTGAAGCGGAATTCATTTATTTCCCTAGGTATATATTTCGACACAACTTGATCCAAAAACACCGTTGATCAAGAATCTAGAAACGTTTCCCACCCCCTCCCCCACTCCATTTCCTTTGATCGTCATTTCCGGGAATAAACTTGTCATGCGTTGTAGTTTCTCAGTTTATTCAACGGAATTTGGGACACAGGAATTTCAGGTCCCTTGAAAAAGCTGCGGTTGTTTAAGGCCTTTCCACGCTTCTTTTAACCCGAGCAAATGGCTTTTAAAGCGAAAAGTATAGACGAAATCAACATTAAGGAAGTGTTCGTTCTGATGGACGCGCTTGATGTTTCTTACGAAGAATTACAAACACTGGACCAGATGAAATCTCGCTTAAGAGCTGAATTAAGCCACAGCAAAGAAACGCGTAGTTGGTCACCAGGAAAGGTACGAAATTAATGTTAATAACAGTTTATTTAACATAGAATTGATAACTAAACTTTTAGCCCTAAAGTGATGTGGTGTGATGAAGACTTATTACCGACTTTGGGACTGACTAAATCGCAGTTTTGGCTAATACTTCCTGTTACTACGAAAGGTAATACCATCAGTTTGACTATCGATATCAAATTCTTGGAATGCGAAAAAATACAAACACGAAGGCAAAAATAAGCTGCGCAACGTACTACTGTATTAAACGCAAACACCAGCGGTAAGCACAACGAAATGGAAACGTTAACTATGATGTACTTGCAGACGGGTTGACGGCTAACAAATCGCGAAGTACTGCTCCGTGATACCGGAGTCGATGCGGACACAAATCAAGTAACAGTTAACAATTGAAGTTTTTGTTATTTCTTGTACGATCCTCGTGAGTCCTGGTGCTTGTGCTTATGCTTGCCTTCTTTTCTTTTTTGTCTCAATCACACAAACTCTTGTCCTTTGCCCTTAATTTTACCAGTGTGGTACATCATGTAGCATTCCAGAAATGTCAATACGATGAAAGAAGATGTTTTACTTTAAACTGTTATGACCTGTTATGATCCCATGCATCCCACAGGTCCAGCGGAAGCGGAGATTCATTTATTTCCCCAGACAAGCAAGAGTCAAGAAACTTAACCCCTCCCTGTAGTTTCTCAGTTTATGGAATTAAGGACAGAGAAATACCAGGAAATTTTAAAACGGCCTTTTCATACTTCTTTTAACCCGAGAAAAATGGCTTCTGGTAAAAAGAAAAGTATTGACGAAATCAAGAAGATGGGGATAATGTTTAGACTGATGGACTCGCTTGGTATTTTATGCGAAGGATTAGAAACGCTGGCCGAGATGAAATCTCGAGTACGAGCTGAATTAAGGAGGCTCGTAAGGGCTTCTTGTCTAAATGATGAAATATTAAAAAATGATGCAACCGATGATACGGACAACTTTTGGATATCTATGCGTCCCTATTAACTGGCAATACTTTAAGGGTGCTTATGACGTCATAACCATTGCCATGGTAACAGTACAGCTCTCTAAAAAGAGCATCTAAGGTCGTGTTCTATTGGGATCAACCATTGTCGGTTGGTTGGGTTGGTTGGATTTGTTTCGTGCTCTATTGGGAAAAACCGTTTTCGGTTGGTTTGGTTAATCAACCATTTCAACCAGCTCTGAACCCGGTTGAAATGGTTGAAACCGAAAATGGTTGAAAAGTGTTCTATTGGGACACCTCAGCCAAATCAACCAAAACCGGTTTAGGTTGAAACGGTTGTTCCTAATAGAACACGACCTAAAACTCAGTTTTCGCTAATTACTTCAAAACTAATCCGGTGACCTATTGGTTTTTTCTCAATTTGGAAAGCACCGCTAATTTTCATTTTTTTTTTGTTATTTCCAAAAAGGTCGGTGTTAGATAAGAAAAAAATTCCGCTAGATAATTTTTTCTCAAACTCTTGTTTAGATGGGAAATACCGAATACTTCTTGCAATAGAAAATTAGGATAGGTTACCGAACAGACTTTCGAAATAGAGAAATATTTAATGCACGAATTATTTCCGGTTTGCGCGATTTTACGCAGTATTTTCATTTCCGGTGAGCTGCGCGAGCTACGTTTTGATTCGTTTTGATAGGAAAATCAGCTGACGCGTGCGTCAATGTATGACGAGTGCACGTCGCGCGCGTACGCAGCTGAAAACCCTTTCTAGCCTCCTTAAGGTCGCGGGGGATACCTGTCCAGGAATAAATTCATAAGGCAAACTTTTAGCAGGGGTGTCACTTCGAAAAACGTTTTATTCGTGAACGTTTGAAAACCGATTTCGCTAAAATTTAACAGAGATATAATGGAAGTGCATAAGGATTGTATTTTATTGAAGAGAACGCGCTTGCGGCAATGCTGTAAGCCACTAAAGTTATTTTTTTTTAAAAAACGTGGTTTTGTGTCCTCGAGAAGAACACAAAGCAAGTTGATTTCACCACTAACTGATCCGTCAAAACATCTATTGTGTCATATCTGACCCCAATTTTTTGATTTCAACAACAGATCACAAGCCTTTGATCAGTTCAGCCGGCATTGGGTGAACAGGAAAATGCTTCTGCGGTTTCTCTTGAATTTGAAGAGCAGTATGGTACTTACATGAAAAAATAAAAGAAACTTTTCTCTCTCTTTCTTTTTCAAACAACAGTCGAGAATCTTAGGAGCAAAAAATATAATTAAGTACTAGATATCCTTCATCGGCAATTTTTCAAACAGTTAAGAAGTACTCGATTATTATTAAAGTGGAAGGCAGAATAGGCGAAGTCAAAAGACAAAAGTCCGAGGTTGAAGTCAGTGTTTTGAATAACTAGAAACCTTGTGCAACACCAGAGCCGAATCCATCTAAATCGATGCTTCTTTGTTTTCATTCAATGAAAATATAATTCTAAAACATAAACATCTTTTTTCAATAGAACCCACTGTATTTACTTCTTTTGAAGTTGCATCGTATCAACACACAATGACAATTTATCAGTTGAAACAAATTTGAAACTGTACTTTGTTCATTCACACTTTGTTGAAATTTATTTGGTCTAAAAATTGGCCCTGAGAAATACGTAAAAACTGTAGCTACGCGAAAAACAAACGCCCTACGCTTCCCATTGAAATTGTAAAAACTCGAGCACTTTTCCGCAAATGTTAACATCTTTCTCACATGTTGGCTCCAGATATCCTCTAACTTCGCAGTCCAGAATTCCTCGGCAGTTGACCTGGTCAGCATTGACAAAAAGGAAAGAAAAAACGGTACGAAGACTGAAGCAGCAGGAATAAACTTTCAGCAAATACCCGATATCTGTAAACTGACCAGTTGAGCTTCCTAATCTTTCAGTTATTTCTTGTTTTGAATCAGCTTGAAAACCGTCCAAGACGAATCTTTCCAGAGAAAAAATATCCATCTTCAAATGAGTTTAAGTACTAACCAGGAATTCAGAAGTTGAACGAGACGAACTTCAAATTTTGCATTCTTTAGGACAGTTTTGAATTTGTACGGACTTCAGGGAGAAAAATCGCGCGAAGATGCCCGTCACTTTTACCGGAAGTAAAATTGTATTTTATTTAGCTCCGCATAGCAACCACATCACTTAGCAACGGAATAGTGTAATGAACCCTTAAGGTGATGTTACACTGGACGATTCGCAACGACGATTTTTAGCGCAACAATGTTGCGCTAAAAGTTGACGCCGTGTAACATGGGTGCGCGGACGATTTTCTTCGCAATTTTTGGGTTGCGAGTTTTTGAATCAGCTTTTAAAAACTTGCAACATTTTGCCGCAACAAAATAGTGCGTTAAAAATCGTCCGCTCGCTGTTACACGGTGTCAACTTTTAACGTTTTTTTGCGTTAAAAACTGTCTCGTGTAAGATCACCTTTAAGCCAGGAAGAAAACACGCCCAGCTGGGCAGGTACGAAATTAATAACAATAACACTTAACTGAACAAAGAATTAATGACTTAAATTTAAATACCGTTTGCTCCGCCATCGAGTTTCCAAATTCTTGGAAAGCCTTTCCATTGCAAACACTGATTGTGCTTCGGCACTTTGACAGTCATGCGCATAGTACAAACTACATTTGTTTCAAACTGAAACTGAAACGTGAAAACGAAACACAACACTTCTTCACTTTTTTTAGGCCTTCTCAGTTATATCGGAAGCAAAAGATGAAGATGTCACTAAAAGAAAACGGCTTATGGAATTTTACACCGAAGCCGATAGACTCCTGAGTACAATGGATGACGAAATGTTAGCTTCGGCGCGGGAGCTGTTGGGCAATGAGGTGAAAGAGGGATTGAAACAGCACAAAGAACAACTAGGCCAAAGTGAATACTTCTGTCTTGTCGCAGGTAAATGATAGAAACATCCATGCCTGAAACAGACGTGCAATGCCATTCACGAGTTCTGGAAAAATCTGCAAAATAAGTTTCTCGTGTCTTAGCGCTAAAAAAGTAGCCCGTTAGGTTTTACAAGCGGACCGTTTATAAACTAGTGAATGGCGGAGTAGTGATTTGTAAAAGTTAAAATAACGCAATTTTGTTTCAAAAACGATGAATAGAGCGTTTTCACTCACGTGACCTTCAGTCCCGTGGGACTCAAATGAAAAAGGCCAGTGCAGCCATGTTGGTGTTCCTAACAAAAGAAGGATGACGTAATGCGTTAAATACGTTTTGACCTTTGGAGTGTTTACCATTTACAAAAAAAAACATCAGGACATTTCCGTTGGAATGTAATTATTGTCTTTGTTTGCCATGCATTTGTCAATAAAACAGACGGAAAATTTACAAACAAAGCACCGAAAACAAAAAAAAAATAATTGCATGCTTTTAAACACAGCTACGTACATGTATTAACTCAAATTTGATGAGTAGAGTCTTCTTCCTAGCATTGTAAGTTTTCAATTCACAAATATTAGAAAATTTAAATTCTTGAAGTCTTCTATTGGCGACGGCCCGCTTAGAAACGCACAATACTAAAATGCTAAATCCTAAATAATGGAGCATTTCTTTTTAAAATTACGGTTCCAACATCAGTCAAACAATCGGGCCAACAAAATTATTAAAAAATTCATTGCAAAGAACTGGGAACGCCTGATGTGCACAAATGTCCGTAACGTTGAATGAAGTGTCAAACGGCTTCAAAACGATCCAACAAATTTTCGAGAACAAAGGAAATGTCCATGTTAAGTTGGAGCGTTGTTGGATGAAAGATTGAACCAATTTAAATTTCTTGCAACAAGCTTCCAACACTTTTCAACACTTCCAACGATGTTGGATGACCTGTTCAAGCGGTCCCAACATTTTGTTCAACAAGATGTTAGATGAACGTTGGCGCAAATGTTGGAACTGTTTAATAATAATATATAGTTAAAATAATGGCAAAGGCCCACTGCGGAGCCCCATACTAATAGAACCCACGCCCGTAATTTTCATGGTCATGGCCAGCGAAACATTTTGCGGGCGGCGACTGTACATGTCCGTGCGTTGGGCACGGCCAATTCGCGGGCGCGTATGACGTCGCGTAACATCCGGAATCTTAGCAATTTTGAAAGCAAAGCGAGGCTTTGTTTTTCGCGCGGCTACACAGCTGTCAGCTCGGTAAACACTTTAGTCCCTTTACTATCCATTGTTGGATCTTTCGCTGTGTTTAGCGGAGAATTAAAGTCGTTATTTCGCGTTTTTGCTACTCAAGACAGGGATGCTAAGAATTGTTTATAAAACGTGCTTAAATTCAGTTGTATTGATTTCTTGAATTTCATTGAAGACGGCTCGGCCTCGATGCGCTATAATATGGTACGCGTTTTGCTTTTAAACATAAACTTGTGGAGATTGGAATAAAATTTTTCGAAAGAAGACTGTGTTGTCCATTTTTATGTGTTTGTTCATTCCTTACATAGATTGAAAAGCGATTTTATGTAAACAAAACAAGACTTGGATTTTATAGTTCTATCTTCACTCGCGTCGCCTTATGCAAATATGTTTGTATTGAGGTGATATATGCCCTGTAAATAAAATAACAGTGGTTTTAAGGTCAATAATGTGCTGGTGCACCATCAAAAAAGGAGTAATTTTAAACCCCCAAAACGGTTAACGAAATCAGATCAATGTAATCACTCCTTCTACAAGAAGACAGATAAGATAAAATTATGAAATTACAATTAAAAACTCTTGGTGATTACGACTATTGATTTGAAGGAGTATTACATGTATTTGGAAATTGAAATACCTCCCCACCCCCCGCCCTCAGCTTTGCAGTTTTTTCACATGATCCCCCTCATAAGGGTAACTTTTTTTGGATGCCACCCCCCCCCCCCCCCCCCCCCAAAAAAAAAAAAACACAGCTGGTGTTTTAAACAGGTACGTTTATAGCGTTATCTTGCTATCATTTTTTAACTGTTACTTTTTTTAACTGCCAATGAACATGATTACAATTAAATATTTTTTTAAATGTGCTTGTTATGAGATGAATATTTACAAATGCATAAAAAGCTGCTTTTTACAAATTAAAGGAATGAAAAGTCAATTTCGGATCTCCTAGTAATGGCTCGTCCTGAGCGTGTTGTGGCGGGCCTCTCGTCAGCTTCTTCCTCGCCTGCACGACTCCCAATGTGATATTCTCGCCTTTAGAGTTTCGCTCTAACGAGTATGTCTTTTAGCGATTTATCCCTTTTATAGGAGATAATGGGAGGCTCTTTATATATCTCCATCAGCAACGGTTGGTTCTGTATTAAATGCCATTTATCCATAACGATTTTCTTTTAATTGGACACCAATCTTAGCATTTCTTTGAGGAAATAGGTTGGGATAGGGGGTCTGTTTCTATGGAAATTTTCCCCGGTGGTAATGCCTTCCTCCTGCGGTATGTTTGTATACCGACTAGTCACATCCATTGATACAAGAATGGTGTTTTCTTGGACTTTCGTCTTCACTAGGAAGTTGATAAGGTCTGTTGTATCTTTAAGATACGAGATTTGTAGTTTGGCTATAGGCTGAAGTAGTCTGTCTACAGCGTTACCTTTTAGTAATTCTTCAATGATAGGGCAAGTAGTGAATGCATTGAACTCCGTTAGTCAGCTTTTTATAATGAGGTATCAGTTGTACTTAAAGGGGTAATGTCACGGTGATTTTGGTATTTTCTGCTCCAGTTAGTACTAAACGATTGCCTTGTGCCTTTGGTCTTACACGAATGCTCTTAGTGCATTGAAAATAAAATAACAACTGATTCCTTGAAGAGAAATTGAAGCTGATAACCAGATTTAAGCGACTTTTTCAAGATTCACAGCTCAGAACTTGAACAAATTGGCCAATTTTTACAAGTTGCAATTCATTTCCATCCAAGCCATCTGCAACCAAAAACACTAATTTATAGTTTCAGTGCACTAATATAACAATAAATTGATAACAAATTTGGAGCATTATTTGTAGGTTTCCATCGATATAAGTATATTTTATGACCTTTCAAAGTGATGCTAAAAATAGATGACATTGTCCCTTCAAAACTATTATGTCTATTATATAGCATCAAATTTTTGTGGTAGTTTTATATATTACTTTTACTAATATCAACAAACCGACTCAGATATACGCAAAAAAAAAAATCACATTTCACGAGTTAAGGCGGGGGTAAACATGAACCTATGCCATTTTTCCGCCACTTGACATGGCTTTAATGGAAATATCTCTTTCACGTTTCAAGCAATCCAAAAACTCTCTGCTCATCTCGTGAATCTATATCTATGTTATGGGGTGTTTAGTGACGATATACAGCGTGACCATAGTTTATTATCTACTTCTGTGAAAAACATCGCTCAATTTGCGTATGGTAACAAGAAATTCCAAAGATTATGACTTTAAAATAAGTGTAACTTTGACATTTGGGTAATTGTTTTTGCAATATAAACGAAGTTTGTTGTGTATTACTACATTCCAACTAAATACAAAACAACATTAAAGAAGTAACCATGTCCGTTTTCCTGTTTTCACTGCCGAGGCAGAATTGTCAACAGAATTCGAGTTATCGGGGTAAATTTGGGGAAACGAAAAATAGTTCGAGTTAGCGGGGAATTCGAATTATCCGAGTTCGAGTTATGCGAGTAAAAATGACTCAAAATTTAAAAATAGGGCCAAATCCAAGAGAAATCGAACTTAGTTCAAAATAGCGGGGAGTTCGAGTTATCCGAGTTCGAGTTAACGGGGTTCTACTGTATTGAAGATTTGGTGAAGTTTTAAAAATAGAATTTATAGTTAATAATTAATAGGCGGACACCAAGTTAGTCCACTAGCAACCTGGGGTGCCCTTGTGTGGGTATTAACTGTCTGTTGGTGTTCCAAAAATCATTTTCTTTCTTCTATCCCTTTTTTTTAACCCTTTTGAAATTTCATTCAAATTCATGTTTACCCCCGCCTTGAAGGCAGTTACAGTTAAACCACTGTTATTTAAACTGAGTTCTTCTACACAAACGTTGGCAACATGTTTTCTTGTTAGGGACCGGTCATTATTTATCGCCTGGGGGGGGTCGGAGTATTTAGGGGGGGATCACATGGTTTTTTGAAGACCTTAAGGGGGGATCAGCCGTAATTGACAAGCATAATGGGGGGGGGATCAGACCAAAAAAAGGAATTTTAGGTCTCGGCGGGACCCCGGGTGAGTGCATTTGTAAATACTTTGGTAGGATTTGCCGCTGGGACTCCAACCATATATTCAAGACCACGTTCAGTTGTATTTTGTATTATATTAACTTTATTCTAGCCCAAACACAAAACCCAAACCCTTTTACAGACCCTCCATTTTGAAAAAAAGTATCACTATCGTAGTCTAACATACACGTTTTTATTCAGGCACGATCTATTGAAATTAGAAAGGTAATTTATTTTGGTGTGGCTGTATCTTGGTCCGCTTCCCTGTCAGAATCTTCGGCAGCCCTCTCCACTGGCTCTTGCACAATCTCCTCGTCAGATTCATCGGAATCCTCGCCCGAACTTGACCCTTTTTCAGCACCATTACTGCTATTCTCTTCCTTCATTCTGGCCACTACCACTTTCAAATTGCGTGCCAGCTCCGTTTCAAACACGCCTCTTTCCAAAAGCCATTGCAGGGGATCCAGGTGAAGACGCTTGACAAATCTCGCAGTGAATCCTGCATTAATACTTGAGACACATTTGTAGGTATTCTTTTCGAGTGAATCAAAAACCTCTCTAGCTACCTCTTTTGAGGTAAGTTTTTCTAGGAGAATTGCTGCTCGCTGACGTAACCTTTTCTCCTTGATTTTTTTCACTTTTCTCTTGTTTTCTTTTTTTCTTCGGGATTGGCCGTTGGTCCCCATGGGAGATGGAAACTTTCTTTTCAAGCTCATGAGGGTGGTCGTGAGCTCATTGGAGGCTTTCTGCAGCTCTTGGTGTATGGCCTTCACTTGCTCTTGAGCTTCCTGGAAATATTTAAGCTCATCACTTGCAAACGGCCTTAAGGTATGATCTTCCGTATAAAGGTTCTTTCGTCTGTTGTCGATAAATGAGAGCAAATCGGATGCTGAATTAAAGGCCTCATTGACAGTGGTCAAGGAGGACTCACACTTCGCGACATCACCACTGCCCTTACATCCATCCACGCCTGACATGAACTTCCTGATGTTTTGGCACACTCCCCAATTCTCGTTTCTAAGCAAGTTGTTTTCTTTTTCGGAAAGGGCTTTTATCTTTGTGTTCAACTGCCAACGCATTTGCTGTTGCTCGAGGAGATACTGTTTGAAACCGGCTTGTTTACTCGCGAATGAAGATTCATAAATCTGCGGTACAACACTATTGTAGAATTTCAGCCTTTCTGTGTGTGGGTTGGGAAGAAGATATTTTTCCCACGGCTCCTTTTCTGGTGCTGAGTCGTTCCTCAGGACTTGTAGCTGCCCGGAGCGAAACAAAGAGAACAAAACAAAGAGCAAGCGCCCGGTGCAGCATACTTCCGAAAGATCGAATCGTTTATGGAAGATCACTATATTCGTGGAGAACTTTTTATGGAATTCTGTCGTGATGCCTGTAAAGAGTCAAGAGAAGAAAGTTCCAATCTCTGTTCTTGGTGCTCAAAAAATAGATGGGTCGGTCCAGAAACGGAGAGAATTCCGCAACCTGTACCAGACTCAAACAATCCTGGACATTTCATGGATGTCTATCAGACGGAATCGACGGGCAGGACACCAGATGATTACCTTCCAAGGAAATGTATTAAAGATCTGTACAAGAAACATTCTGGCAGTATCATAAACGATCAGGATAGCATGAACAGCTTCTGCGCAAATTATAATGTGGAAGAGAAGCACGTCATTGCATATGTTAATCATTTGAAGGACATTGATATCAGAAAGGACATCAGGACAAGAGCAGCTGAGGAGCGAAGAAGGCAAGAGGCCGAAAGAACGTACAAGGACTTTCAATGGGATAACCTCATCGAGGATAACAAAGTTGAAAAGTTGCGGGTAAGAGAACTAGACCTGTATCTCAACAAGCATGGTTTGACGACTGTGGGTCGGAAACTTGACAAAGTGAAGGCCATTCGATGTCATTATTACCGACAGAATAAAGAGACTGTGATAACAGAAGAACTGTCGAGTGATGAAGATGACGTGGAATCCGAGGATGAAGAATCCGAAAGTGAAGAGGCAGAGAGCGACGATGACTATGTTTTCGCGGATTTGGATGAACAGCCTGAGAGTGGCACTTCCGCGACAATTCAGTTCGTATCTGACGAGCAAGTATCTACCGTTGTTGTTCAAGCTCCATGAGACGTAAGTACCACTATTAAAGACATCACTTGCATATTCAAAACGTTATTTGGCGGTGGCTGGGAGAAGGGGGGGATCATGAAATTTTCCACTACCGATAAGGGGGGATCTTTAAAATACTAGATACTCTACGGGGGGATCAGGTAAATGCTCCGATGTGACAACAAAAATACTCCGACCCCCCCCCCCCCCCCCCCCCCCCAGGCGATAAATAATGACCGGTCCCTTAATGGGGTTAGTTTCTAGAGAAACTGTAGTGCTGCGTCGGTGGGGGAATGAAACACGAGAATTTAGTTTTATCGACTGAGTCGATAAGGTAAATTGACCACCGTAAAAAGATTCAAATAGCTGACGTTTCGAGCGCTAGCCGTTCGTCGGAGCGAATCAAGGAATTGTGGGTAGTGTGTGGTTTTATATAGTAAGCGGTGGAGCTACGCTATTGGTGGAAATTTTAAAAAATTTTGAATTACCCCAAAACGACCCCGAAACTGGCAGATTTTTTTCAAAACCCCCACTTAGGGACCGGTCATTATTTATCGCCTGGGGGGGGGGGGGGGGGGGGGGGGGTCGGAGTATTTTTGTTGTCACATCGGAGCATTTACCTGATCCCCCCGTAGAGTATCTAGTATTTTAAAGATCCCCCCTTATCGGTAGTGGAAAATTTCATGATCCCCCCCTTCTCCCAGCCACCGCCAAATAACGTTTTGAATATGCAAGTGATGTCTTTAATAGTGGTACTTACGTCTCATGGAGCTTGAACAACAACGGTAGATACTTGCTCGTCAGATACGAACTGAATTGTCGCGGAAGTGCCACTCTCAGGCTGTTCATCCAAATCCGCGAAAACATAGTCATCGTCGCTCTCTGCCTCTTCACTTTCGGATTCTTCATCCTCGGATTCCACGTCATCTTCATCACTCGACAGTTCTTCTGTTATCACAGTCTCTTTATTCTGTCGGTAATAATGACATCGAATGGCCTTCACTTTGTCAAGTTTCCGACCCACAGTCGTCAAACCATGCTTGTTGAGATACAGGTCTAGTTCTCTTACCCGCAACTTTTCAACTTTGTTATCCTCGATGAGGTTATCCCATTGAAAGTCCTTGTACGTTCTTTCGGCCTCTTGCCTTCTTCGCTCCTCAGCTGCTCTTGTCCTGATGTCCTTTCTGATATCAATGTCCTTCAAATGATTAACATATGCAATGACGTGCTTCTCTTCCACATTATAATTTGCGCAGAAGCTGTTCATGCTATCCTGATCGTTTATGATACTGCCAGAATGTTTCTTGTACAGATCTTTAATACATTTCCTTGGAAGGTAATCATCTGGTGTCCTGCCCGTCGATTCCGTCTGATAGACATCCATGAAATGTCCAGGATTGTTTGAGTCTGGTACAGGTTGCGGAATTCTCTCCGTTTCTGGACCGACCCATCTATTTTTTGAGCACCAAGAACAGAGATTGGAACTTTCTTCTCTTGACTCTTTACAGGCATCACGACAGAATTCCATAAAAAGTTCTCCACGAATATAGTGATCTTCCATAAACGATTCGATCTTTCGGAAGTATGCTGCACCGGGCGCTTGCTCTTTGTTTTGTTCTCTTTGTTTCGCTCCGGGCAGCTACAAGTCCTGAGGAACGACTCAGCACCAGAAAAGGAGCCGTGGGAAAAATATCTTCTTCCCAACCCACACACAGAAAGGCTGAAATTCTACAATAGTGTTGTACCGCAGATTTATGAATCTTCATTCGCGAGTAAACAAGCCGGTTTCAAACAGTATCTCCTCGAGCAACAGCAAATGCGTTGGCAGTTGAACACAAAGATAAAAGCCCTTTCCGAAAAAGAAAACAACTTGCTTAGAAACGAGAATTGGGGAGTGTGCCAAAACATCAGGAAGTTCATGTCAGGCGTGGATGGATGTAAGGGCAGTGGTGATGTCGCGAAGTGTGAGTCCTCCTTGACCACTGTCAATGAGGCCTTTAATTCAGCATCCGATTTGCTCTCATTTATCGACAACAGACGAAAGAACCTTTATACGGAAGATCATACCTTAAGGCCGTTTGCAAGTGATGAGCTTAAATATTTCCAGGAAGCTCAAGAGCAAGTGAAGGCCATACACCAAGAGCTGCAGAAAGCCTCCAATGAGCTCACGACCACCCTCATGAGCTTGAAAAGAAAGTTTCCATCTCCCATGGGGACCAACGGCCAATCCCGAAGAAAAAAAGAAAACAAGAGAAAAGTGAAAAAAATCAAGGAGAAAAGGTTACGTCAGCGAGCAGCAATTCTCCTAGAAAAACTTACCTCAAAAGAGGTAGCTAGAGAGGTTTTTGATTCACTCGAAAAGAATACCTACAAATGTGTCTCAAGTATTAATGCAGGATTCACTGCGAGATTTGTCAAGCGTCTTCACCTGGATCCCCTGCAATGGCTTTTGGAAAGAGGCGTGTTTGAAACGGAGCTGGCACGCAATTTGAAAGTGGTAGTGGCCAGAATGAAGGAAGAGAATAGCAGTAATGGTGCTGAAAAAGGGTCAAGTTCGGGCGAGGATTCCGATGAATCTGACGAGGAGATTGTGCAAGAGCCAGTGGAGAGGGCTGCCGAAGATTCTGACAGGGAAGCGGACCAAGATACAGCCACACCAAAATAAATTACCTTTCTAATTTCAATAGATCGTGCCTGAATAAAAACGTGTATGTTAGACTACGATAGTGATACTTTTTTTCAAAATGGAGGGTCTGTAAAAGGGTTTGGGTTTTGTGTTTGGGCTAGAATAAAGTTAATATAATACAAAATACAACTGAACGTGGTCTTGAATATATGGTTGGAGTCCCAGCGGCAAATCCTACCAAAGTATTTACAAATGCACTCACCCGGGGTCCCGCCGAGACCTAAAATTCCTTTTTTTGGTCTGATCCCCCCCCATTATGCTTGTCAATTACGGCTGATCCCCCCTTAAGGTCTTCAAAAAACCATGTGATCCCCCCCTAAATACTCCGACCCCCCCCAGGCGATAAATAATGACCGGTCCCTTATTTTATTCAAACGTGACAAAAACATAGGCAACTTTCTAGTTACGAGCGCACTGAAATCTGACGATGAACCGGGAACTTTTAAATGCACACGCACACAATGTAACACTTGTCCTTTTATTCACAACGCAGACAAAATAACAGGACCCAAACGATCTATTAAAATCACTGATCGTTTCACATGCACCTCCGTAAAAGTTATCTACTGCATAACATGTACTTTTTGCAAAAAGATATACATTGGCGAAACAGGGAGAAGACTGGGCGACCGTTTTCGTGAACATCTCCGAGACGATGAAAAAAATGACAAAGACGCATCCAAACCAGTCGCGCGTCATTTCAATCTTACTAACCATTCTAAACAACACATGACAATCCTGCGGTTTTTACCTACACCAGAGTAACACAGAAAGCCGTAAAAACTTAGAACAAAAAAATCATCTTTCAAATCGGCACTCTCAAACCCCACGGAATCAACGAACGCTTTTCATTCAACTAATTTACATTTTTTTTCACGTCACCAAATTTCCACCAATAGCGTAGCTCCGCCGCTTACTATATAAAACCACACACTACCCACAATTCCTTGATTCGCTCCAACGAAGGGCTAGCGCTCGAAACGTCAGCTATTTGAATCTTTTTACGGTGGTCAATTTACCTTATCGACTCAGTCGATAAAACTAAATTCTCGTGTTTTCTTGTTAGTTTGGAATTGTTTTAACATTTAACAGATGTTTATATTTTGTGAATAAAGCAAGAGATTTGTTAAAATTCCGTACCAATTTTTACCCCCAAAACTTTGCCCGAACCCTCCCCCCCTTATCTTCAGTTTTTTTGGGACAGCCCCCCCCCCCCCCCCCCCCCCCCCCTTTAAAGCCATTTTTCTCGCATGCCCCCCCACCTCATAAAAAATGAACGGTCCCTTGAGAACGTTTCCTGGTTTCATAATTATGGATGTCATGATGGCGTGTATTAAAATAGTTCTGCAGGTAGGCGGGAACCCTCCCTGCAATGCAGTCAGACACTAGACTAAAACCATGCGATTCCCGTCTGCTACTGAGCGATTCCCATCCAAGTCTCTGTAAATTGGGATAGACAATTATACTCGCTCGTCTTTGTAATCGATCTAGACGTTTAAATGGGCCTTAAGATCTCGCTTCAGACCAAGCTTTACGATCTTTAGTTTAACAACAACAAACAACAACAAACAAATTTATTAGACATATCAACTTAGTTTTCCGCAATCACAATAAAATGGCTCGAGCCAAACAATGTTTGTTATGTTTTCATACCGTTGATTCCGTTCACGTGAAATTGACCGTCAAAGTTTTGCTATTTGTGACTTTTATTTGTTATTGTTTTTGGTGGTTTTGGCACATTTACAGGTGAGACATCTTCTGGTAAAAGCAGTTTGGTGAATCTTATTCTCGGAGAGGAAATTCTTCCATGTTCTGTTCTTCCGGCAACGTCCAACATATGGGAAATAAAGTACGGAAAGGAAAGCAAAATTGTGGTCCACTTTAAAGACAAGGATCCAAAAACAGGTCTGAAAACTGCGACCACCCATCTAAAGACAACCACAGGATCCTCTGCACAAAGTTACTTTAAGGAAATCTCCCCTGTTGAGATCGAGAAGATTGAACTCTTTTGGCCTCACCCATTATTGGAGGTAATTAAATTATAATTTTACAATTTCGTTTTGTCTACGACATTGAATGTGTTTAATAATAATAATAATAATAATTAAAAAGTAATATAAAATTATAATAAGCGAGTGCGTGTGTATTACAGGGTTTTTTCTTTGGGCCAGCAAACCCTTGGCAGCATATTACTTCTTTATTCCACTTCTGTAAAATTTAGGTCCTCTCTGATCGTAATCGGCGAGAACTGCAAATTTTCAATTTACGAATTCAAATAAGGAACGGCGAACTGCACGAAATAGCGACCTTAGGGCTGGTTCCCACTGGCGACGTAATCGGAAGCGGAGTCGGAGTCGGAAGCGTAAGGAGCCTTACGTTCTAGTGGAAATTAAAAAACGGAGTCGCAATCGGAATCGGAAGCTCGACGGAATCGGAATCGGAAGGATCATAAGGTTTCCTCTTTCTTCCGATTCCGCTTCTGCTTCCGTCGTTTTGATTTCCACTAGAAGGTTCTTGTGATTCCGATTCCGCTTACGATTCCGCTTACGTCGCTTGTGGGAATCAAGCTTAAACATCCCAAAAAATCTCGCATGTGGCACATAGGCAAGACCTAAATACTCGTTCTATGCAAAGACTAAGAACTATTTGTAGAATTATCCAATAAAACGTGCGGCACAATGAATGCGATTGTGAGTAATCGGTTTACTCTTGATGTCATGGTCTTGCGTGACACATTCTTCGAAGGATTTGGCGGTTTCATAATAATAATAATAATAATAATAATAAACTTTATTTAAGTGTCAAAGTATTTAGCTTACTAGCTAATTGTGGACACTAAAAAAAGTAAAAATAAATATGAATTATGCTAAGATAAGTTAAAAATTTACAATTCTTCACTGTCTAAAATATTTACATTTAAAACGTGATATAAAATAATCGATCAATATACAATGTCATTAAAAAGATGAATTAACTTGCGCTAAAATAAGTTTACAATTTACATACTTCAAGAAAAAAATTAAGTAATGCAAATGTTACAATTAACACACCCGTCCTCAATCAAAGTAGCTAGGTCTTTCTTTCTTATATATTTTCGAAAACTGTCCAATGTCCTATGCTGCCGATCACTAAATATATCTTATTGACCAAGCGCGAGGGCCGTACTGGGAGAATATCGGCCCGAGGTCTTGACAGTACGGACCGAGCGCAGCGAGGTCCGTACAGAAAAGACCGAGGGCCGATATTCTCCCAGTACGGTCCCGAGCAAGCTTGGTTAATAAGAGATTTATTACACGACTCCTGCTGGCGAGAGGATCGCGCGGGATCATTCGGGACAATGCCCGGTCCAATACTTAGAGAATATTGGACCGGCAATCGAGCATTCTGATTGGTCGATTTTAGTTATTGGCCCTCTGACTGTCTTGGTCGTGTAATAAGATGTAATATTATTTGCCTCTTCAACATGAGATACCAGAAGGAATCACTAAGATGAACATAGTAATAAGCACGACCAGCCGCTCTAATTCTGGACCGGGTTCTGAAGAAGAAACGATAAACCATTGTGTGATGCTTTCAAACGGTTGCCCTACACTGTATTGCATTTTGCAAAGTATTGTATTGCAAAGTCTAGACACAAATTAAAATCAATTTTTCTAATATTCGAGTGCTTCGCGCTGAGAGGAAAACAGTTCACATATTAAATTAAAACGTATGATTGGCGGAAGCCTATGGCAAACTACTTATGCACCTATCAATGTTAAGCCCGAGGGAGGGGGGAGGGGGGCAAGGGGTGGGGATTTTGACTTTTTCTCAAAAAAAAGTTCAAAGTTCCACTCCCCGGGAACAACATGATGGTCAAAAATAGCAAAATTTTCCACCCTGGGGCAGGTGCAGGTGGTCAAACCTTAATGCAATCTAAAAATGTGGAAACCAATGGTGAAACAACAGCTTTAAACATTTTTGTTGTATTTTCTATGCACATGTTTGATACTTCAACAAAGCTTTAAGGGAAAACAAGTGCTGTAGTCTGTTTTTCAGCTTCACATAATCGATCATAAAGCAAAGAAAACTGAGAGCCTTTCACTGAAAATGAAGCGATCGATTGTCTCCGGCGCCTTTTTGAACACTGAAGACTTTCCGACTTTCTCCGAATTGAATAAGAACCTGAAACAAAGTATAAAATATTGAATCACTTATGACACTATAATAATACTTATTACATACATTATGATGTTGAAACTAACTTGAAATACCTTTGGAATATGACATTTTAGAATGGCATTGTGATTGTTGACAGTCCTGGCGTGGGGGAAACTGAGGAGATGGATGATATGGTGATCAAGTATTTGTTTAAGGCCTTTTCTTTCATCTACGTCATTGACACTGCAGCTAGAGGAGTTCGTATAGACCAAGTGAGTGCCCTAAACACTCGCAATACCTTCTTTTGCCTTGCTACGCCTTTTAATAACACGTAAATTCCAAAGCTCAACTTAGGTTTACGTTTTCGCTGCCGTCAATCATTATTATGGCAACAGAAACTGACAAAATGGATCGAAATCCACCAATCACAACCCACAAACATGAACTTTTGATCATTTTGCGTAAAGCATTGTTGTTTCCTGAGACGTCGCTATGATATTTGCGGCGACGAAAAACGAAACTGTTGAGTGAGTTTTGAACATCAGAGTTCGCGTGTTATTGTAAAGCGTAGTGATAAATACGTGTAGGAGGCCAAGCGAAGTGCGTGTGCGTGTGTGTGTGTTGTGAAGCAATCTTTTTGGGGGGGATATTTGCATTTATTCGCGCTCCCTAGCTAATTGACTTACTGACAAAAAGAAGGTTGTTGCCTGTAGAATTGTAAGCGGCACGCGAAAATATGACCATGTCACCCCCGCACTAAAAATGTTAAATTGGCTGCCAGTATCAAGCCAGCTTTATTATCGGAGCGCCACCCTGGCCTTTAAGTGCATGACAGGCTGTGCCCCCGACTACTTGATATCTAAATTTATTAAGCGTGAAAATATTAGTAACCGTTCAACTAGAAATTCTCAACAATTAAACATTCCTTTATTTAGAACTGCTTCTGGCCAGAGGACATTTTATTATCGGACTGTTAACATTTGGAACTCTTTGGACCCTATTTTAAAATTTAGTAAATCCGTCTCGGTTTTTAAGAAAGTTTTAAAGCGCAAGCTTCTTAAAGAATTTTTAGAATCTTAACTTAATTAATTCAATTAATCTTTTGTAAATACGATTTATATTTATGATTATTGTAATTAGTTATATTTGCGATTATTCTTGTTAGTTAGTTTTAATTATCTTTGAAAAGCCCCCTTGGGAAAAGGTAATAAAGTATGTATGTATATATGTATGTATGTATGTATGTATGTATGTATGTATGTATGTTAGATGACTACAATAAGACGCGCCGCTTTGTAAGGGCCATCAAATAATTACAATGAGTTGCAATTTGTTGCTCATTTTTAGCTTCGCTTTCAATATTGGATTGAAAAGGTCGCACAGATAACCACATTATTTTTATGACCGAGAGCTTCATATTAATGGAAGTTATCATCTCTACTCGACAGCTTGAAAAACTGTTTGAAAAGGTCAAGAAAGCTTTCGGAGTTGAGAATAAAACAGAAGAAACACTTGAGTTGCTGTTGTCCAAGTGCGCTTTGTTTGTGTGTAACAAGTGGGATTGCGTGAAAGCGAAAGAGATTGAAAACGTGGAAAATGATGCGACAAAGAAGCTGACAAGGGCCTTTCCTGGCGTTGAACCAAAGTCACAGATAATGTATATGTCAACAGAAAAAGCCAATACAGCGCAATGCTATGGTTTTATTACAGAAAGATTTTCCTCCCTGATGGATGGTATGAAGTCTATGATCATGAAAAGCATTGGCTATAGACTGGAGCTTCACTCGCGGTAAGTGTGCATGAGTACACTTTTCTAGTATTCAAAGCTTGATTTGAGGATCCAATATATCGTATAAACGTATAAAAGTATAAACCCCAGGACAAGGCTGCCAAAATACTCCAAGAATCGTGGAGTATTTTGTCACGTGACACACGATGAAATGGCCGTGTTTGTCTTCTGGAAATCTGGAACCGTGGTGTAAACGAAACGAAGATATTCATCATGTTTCTGACGCGACAATATACTCCACGATTCTAGGAGTATTTTGGCAACCTTGTTCAGAGGTTTCTAGGGGGCGAGGTTGTACTTAGATCATTCAGCTGACATTGCATGTTCCTGGCTATCTTTTGATTATTGATACTTGAATTAAATATGCCACCCCAAAAGCAACGTACTTTTTAACCTGAAATAGACGCATGAGTAATGAACGGGTTAGCAGTAACGGAGACAGATATGCAAATGAGCACTCACTCACTCACTCACTCACTCCTTCCATTAGCCTGATTCTCAGACGTCCGAGGTCGATCGCGGCCCCGTCCCTCCCCCTTTCTCAGAGAGGGGGAGGGACGGGGCCGCGATCGACCAGTCTATCCTTCCATCAGCTGTATACTTTTGTCACGTAATGTTCTAAATTAGTTTTGTTTAATACGAATGCATGCGTAACAAGAATAACGTGAATCCAGCGATAGCAATAACTGATTTACTGTAAACGAATATGAACAACAATTATCTTAAAGATATTTCACATTTGGAGTCCTTTGATGAATTAACGTCATAAACCAAATTTATATCCGTCATGTCTTAGCTTAACAGTACAAATACTCATTGTTTGATTGAAATAGGAGAGAACTGGACACGGTTATGCGCTAAAGATCAACTTTCATATGTCGTCAGTGGATATGATATCTGTTTCTCAAGTGAAAATATATATCCTTGTGTTTTTCTACTGAACAGAATATGTATATCTTAAAGATCACACATATCATATCGCGGATTACTATTTTAAAAGATATCGAGCCTTGTTTATAATTAAAAAATACCGTACATTGCGTTTCGCGTTAAAAAGCTAAATTTGATCAAATTTGGCAATCTTATCGAATGCGTTGCGTAACAAGAGCAGCGATAACAATAACTAATTTGTTGTAAACGAATATATAAACAACTGATAAACGGCTTTAAGATGTTTCGCAGTTGGAGTCTTTTATTGCAAAATTAAACTGAACTGAGCTGCAGCCTTGAAACGGATTTAAATACGCGTTTTACCGCATATCTACGTTAAAATAATAAAATTTTACCCTTCTATAGTTATCGTAGGTTTTCGTGGCCTAGTGTCGTGGTTCTTGTTACGGCTATCAGACAGCAGTCAGACGGCTTTTTTTGCGTTCTTCAGCAGTCATTACGTTTAATTTTTTAAAAATATCGAACCGTGTCAGTACAAAAGCATATTACTGCCGCAATATCGCGTTACGCGTTCCATTTCTTATTCACGGGTTGGCTCATAGGAGCCTTTGATTTACAAACGTCCCGGGCGTTTATCACCGCAAGAAATACTAACGATTGTGAACCCCTTTGGGTAATGTGGTCATGGTATAATACGCTATGCCAGAAATGAAATTATTACTAACAATGATTAGGACAAAAGATGATTTCTTGGAAAAAATCACGCGCGTTATTAACCAGAATTAGTCTAGCTATTTATCACTTACATCGACACTTGTTAATTAATTACTACCATTTTACTAAAAGATGCACCATATAATACTCTTGAAGGATGTACATTTGCCCGCTCTTTATACGACACAATTTCAAATATTTTCAACCAAAGCCTTTTTTCACAAGGGGAAGGGGTAAATTTGTTGACGCTCGGTTTCCAAATATATTTTTTCCCTAATAGTCTCAGCCAGTATTTTTAAAGAAAGTACTTTTGGGGGCAAAAGCTTCATAGAGCTTTGACAGTATTTCAGTATTTTCGAGCTTTATTATAGCTAGACCTATATTTATCGACCTATATCTGTCATTCCTGTCGTGGCCAAACTCTTCGAGAAAATTGTTCATGACCATTTATATTATTATCTTAATGAAAATGCTCTATTATCCAATTGTTAGTCAGGCTTTCGCTCTCTTCATAGCTACTACTCTCACGGCTTTGCTGGAAACCACCAATAATTGGTGCGTTAATATTGACAAAGGTTATCTCGTCTTCATTGATCTAAAGAAAGCTTTTGATACTATAGACCATAAAATTATCTTACAAAAACTTGATAGATATGGAGCTGATCAAAATTCCCGGGCATGGTTTGAATCTTACTTAACAAATCGTATGCAAAGATGCAATATAAATAATCATTTATCTAGTGCTAGCCCTTTAAACTGTGGAGTACCGCAAGGGTCAATAGTCGGTCCGCTACTATTTCTGATTTACATAAATGATTTACCAAATTGCCTAAATCGAGGCTCCCCAAGAATGTATGCTGATGACACGAATGTCACTTTTGCCGCATCTAGCCTTGTTGATCTCGAAAATCAAATTAACAGTGAACTGAAGTATATCAATCTCTGGCTCAAGGTCAATAAGTCAGTTTCAATGTTGCTAAAACTGAGTTTATGGTCATTAGCTCGCGTCAAAAATTACAGTATCTAAACGATTACACAATTAACATCAATGTAGAAGGCGTCATAATAAATCAAACTAATTATAGCAAATCTCTTGGGCTTTTTAATACATAGATACCTTGGCTGGAAAGAGCACATACGCGTAATTACTCATGCGCATAGCGCGCGTGAGGTAAGGTTCCGGCTTCGTTTTTCTTGGTCATTTTTTTTTTTTGGTGTCACATTTGTGCATGCAAATTTATGCACGCATATATTATTACTAACCGGGTCGTCAGGTTACATACAAATTCTACAAAAATGGCTGCCGCGCTCGGCATGTGCTTGGTTTTCAAAACCATAGTTTTGTCTTATCGGAGTAATAACACACATTAAAATATTCAAAATGGAAAGAGAAGGCTTTAAAGAATACTCAGAAGCCGCTGTTGTGAAGAAAAAGGAGAGCTTAAGCGACGAAATCTTGCTTCGAGGAACTTCATACATTTTTCTCAATGCGGGGCTGTTTCTTTCGAAGAAGCGAAGTTTTAAAGAATTATCAAGCAGCCGAGTCAAGCCGAGGTACTTTACCGTAAAATAAGTCAGATTTTACGATGGGAATTTATGTTGATATCAATTTGTGATTGACGTTTTGTTTGTGTTCTCGTTAGTTTTGGGGTAATGTTTATATAAAAACGTACTCAAATTCGGTCGTAATAGAGCGTTTTCACTTGACGTCATAGCCGCCATATTGGTGTTTCCGTACAAAAGAATTTTAATTAACTTCTTTTGTTAGGAACACCAACATGGCTGCCATTGCCTTTGTCATTTGAGTCCCACGGGACTGAAGGTCACGTGAGTGAAAGCGCTCTATAATATCATATGTAAACAACAAGACCGAAATTCATAGTTCTTACTTCACACGCGTCGCCTCGCTAAAATTAAAAAATAGCCCGGTCGTTAACTGATTTCATTGCTTTTAAAAGTAGTCTTTGAAAATGCAACGGAAAGAAGTCATGGTTTGGAAAATAAAAGATGAATGTGTATTTCACCGGGAATCAATAAATTAAATATTCAAAGCGAGTACAGTTGTGCGATCTTTTATTACAGACTGTCGCGTAATACTGTTTTTGAGAATTGCTAAAATTGAAAAATAGCCCAGTCGTTTACTGATTTCATTGCTTTTAAAAGTAGTCTTTTCAAATATAACAGAAAGAAGTCGCTGTTTGGGAAATATTAGACGAGTGTGGATTTGATCAAGAATCGATAAATTAAATATTCAATGCGAGTACAGAAAACGTGTCTTGACGTGTTCTTGAGTGTGTCACGCAAAATTCGTTGAGGGGGAAGGGGTGCGTGACCCTTTTAAAATAAACCGTAAAACTTTGTTATGCAAGCGCAGGAGTACAGGCTACCAGTGTAGCCTCTTGTTTCAAAAAAAGTTGCTCCCAGTATTGGTGCACTTAAACGAGTCAGACCATTTATATCCATGCACACTGCAATCAAAATTTACAAAGGCCTGATCCAACCAAACTTTGATTACTGCAGTGTTGTTTGGGATGACTTGTCACAACAGCTGAGTGAGAAACTTCAAAAACTACAAAACCGGGCAGCAAGAGTTATTACTAAATCAAGCTATGATACGAACTCTAGTTTTCTTCTTAACTCACTTGGGTGGGATAACTTGTGTGTTAGAAGGGCCAAGCAAATAAATGTACAAAAGTGTTTTAGCTTGCCCCATTTTATCTCTGTGATATGTTTACACCAAGAGTTACGTCTTATGATCTTCGTGACGCTAAACAAAGACTAGCATTACCTAAGCCGAGAACTGACTATCTAAAGCGAAGCTTTAGCTATAGTGGAGCTTTCCTGTGGAATAACCTTCCAGAGGAACTAAGGCCCGGTTCAAATGTCGAACTTCACATGTGCCGAATCAAATGCAAATGAGCAAAATCTATTGTTCTTGCTCATTTACATTAGATTCGGCACATGTGAAGTTCGACGTTTGAACCGGGCCTAAGAACAACTCAATCATTGAACCTTTTTAAAAAAGGTATCAGTGAATGGTTTTCCCTATCGGACGGCAAATATGTAAAACAGTGAATTGCTTTTTTATATTGTAAATACTGATATTTTTTAACCGTGTATAAATAAAGATTTTGATTGATTGATTGATTGATTGATTGAATGGCCCATTGTGCTATTACACCACGAGTCCATTGATTTATAACGTGTACTTACTGTTTAGAACCCTTGACAATTCAATACGAAAATTAAGTAAAATGATATCTTTTAAATGCTTTACCCAAATTTATTTACAAAAACAAGTACACACACAACAAAATCGAAAAGGACATTTCACAGATGGAAAATGTAAAAGTACCTTTAAAAAAATTAAACTGAAATTGTTAACATTTAAACGATAAAAGGGGCTTAAAATATTTTGGCGCTACATTTTCTGCCCGCACAAGGCAGCAGTTCTAATCTTGTTTGTCGGGTTTCCTGTGTGATTACTTTGCAACTAACTTCGAGAGTCGAGTTTGTCAAATTGAGACCCGGACTCGGAGACCCGAATAGTTATGGCCAGCGGTGCTTCTCATTACTTCACGGAGCCTGGCATCACACGTGCAAATGTCACATATCGATTACAGGAATGCACGTTATCCAGCTCGCTATAGGACGTTTTCACCTGACGTCACGCTGGTGTACAAAACAAAAGATCTCTCATTAGCATCTATTACTTTCTTTTGTTCCGTGACGAGCATGGCCGCTGGGGTTTTGTCTTTTAAACGGCCTCAGGGAATGGTTGCAAACCACCTATACAACTTTAGCACTCCCCCCCCCCCCCCCCCCCCCCCCCCTTGACAGAGTCTTAGGTTAGTTTTCCCCCTTAAAATTTATATGTCAAATCTCCATTTATTTGTTGCAGGAAGTATTAAAAATACATACAAAAATACATACTTTATTACCTTTTCCCAAGGGGGCTTTTCAAAGATAATTACAACTAACTAACAAGAATAATCGCAAATATAACTAATTACATTATTATAATCATAAATATAAGTCGTATTTGCAAAAGATAAATTGAATTAATTAAGTTAAGATCCTAAAAATTCTTTAAGAAGCTTGCGCTTTATAACTTTCTTAAAAACCGAGACAAGGTCACGAAGTTTTTAATGATGGCAAGGTTCCTTTATGAGTATTTCAGCGCTGTCGTGTGCTCAGTCGGTGCCAGTTGCGCAAAGGCAGATCGATACAATCTTGAAGAAGAAGATTGTATGTCTGATCGCTGTCTAATGGAGTCATGCCAGTTGCAGTAGCCTAAAAACCTCTGTTCTAAAACCTCGCTTGAAGAAACCATCCCTCGACTACGAAGAGTATTTTATTTTCCGCCCCATTTCCAATTTAAAATTTGTGTCCAAAGCAATCGAAAAGATTGTTGCTACTTAAGTGAGTAACTGTATTGAAGAAAATAATATGACCGAACTGTTTCAATCTGCTTATAAAGCCAACCATAGCACGCGGAAACGGCTTTAGTTAAAGTACAAAATGACATACTGCGTGCCTTAGATGGTCCGAACAGTACGAAGATGATAACTTGATTCCGAGTTTCTTTTTTAAAGAGCGTAAGAAGATTTGCATTGGAGAGCGCGACAAAAATCGCATCAAAACTCGGATGTGATGCGATTTTTGTCGCGCTCTCCAATGAAACTTTTATCGCATGAGTAAACTAGCGGCGATTTCTGTGCGATTTGGGTGCGAAATTTGCTTTGATTTGCTGTGATTTCCCAAAAATCGCTGCCAAGTTGCATCAGGTTTCGAACAGCAGCATCGCGCGACAAATCGCTCCCAAATCGCACTGAAATCGCCGCTAGTTTACACAGGCGATTTGAAGATGCAACTTGCGCGCGAAAAAAATTGCACCGAAAAGTGCGACTAAAATTGCACAAAAAATCTGAAAAATCGCCTGTGAGAGTGAGAAACGGGCCTTCAAAGATATGCACCATAATCACTACACGACGCCCAAACTAAAACCCACTTAAACACGGACCCGCGCTATAAAAGGGATGGCTTCGCCCCCTCTTTGTCACACCATCACTGCTTCAACGGCTAATCAAAGATGGCTGACACTGCGAGCAACACGGAGAAAGTCCGTTGCCCCCCAAAATAGGTCTAATTCTACCTTCACCAGTTCAATCTTGTATAGGATTTATCTTTCACGAAAATAAAACTAAAAACATTATTTGAATTTATGCGCCTTTTAGCATGAATATAATATTTTAGCTTGCCAAATTTGAATTTCGCGCCGGTAACGGTTCTCCATTGGCGAGAGGATGCACGTGATGTTGACAGTTCGGTGTCAAGTGTGAAATGACTGGCGGCTTGGCCAGGCCAAGGTTCCTTTTAAAGCGCGGGTCCGTGTTTAAAACTTCCAAATGTGACAGCACTTCACTTCCAATATGGAACTGCTAGTATTATCATTATTATGCGGGACAGCATAGGTTTTCACGCAAAAATTCGCCACATGCTCGTGAATAAACTTGTGCAGTTACAATATGGGCTTTAGGTTTGCTACTCGTACCCAGATCTTACTCGATTCATCGGCAGGACTAGTGATAGGTACTTCTCGAACCAATTTCTACATGTACACCAGTTATGCAGTTCACGAGCTAATATTGAGCTAAAATTAGTGTTTTTCTATTTTAATTTATTCATCCCGACACCTTTCTAATTAAAAAAAATAAGTTTCTCTCAACTGTCGATTCTGTTCTTCATGGGGCGAACATTTTGGAACTACAAAGGATTGTCTTTAAAATCTTAAAAGGCATCTCGTGGTTATTGTAACCATGTCTTGCTTTCTTGGTAAAATGTTTCAATCTATGAGAAATAAATGATATAAACATTTTTATTTTTTTTATTTTTTTTTTATTCTGACTTTATTGACAAAAAAAATAATACAATGTGACATTTAAATTACACAACAATACAGACAATAGGGTGAACAGATAAACATATAGATAATGCATACATTCTACGACTATATCATTTTATAGAGCAGTTTTCAATTGAGTGTCGTAAAACCAAAACCAAAGTAATTACTCTGACCAATCACAGCAGTCGTAAACAATCCAATGAACCAATCAGAGCTCTAAGCAATTACATGTCGGCGGCGCCAAGCGCGGGAAAACGCGTGCGAGCAGGTCACGATTGGTTTTGGTTTTACTTCTGATTGGTTGAGAAGGTGGCGCGAGATTTTTTAGCCAATCACAAAGCGTAGCAATGCAAAACCAAAGCAATTATGTAATTACTTTCGATACTCAATTGAAAACTGCTCTAATTCAACACATTGATACACTGCCCAAATATGGTCAAAATGTTATCGATATATGTTATGTCCACATGACGTATAACCAGCGATGGCGGTAAATTTGGCATTTTGAAGGAAAGTGAAAATGACTGCTGCCTGCAATTTCGTGTTTTTGGGCGAAAAAGTGCGTGAACTATTAGTTAAAAAAGGGAAAAGAAAGAAAAAAAAGAGAAGAAAAGAAAAGAGAAAAAATATTGTTTACATGATTGGACAAAAAAGGCGCGAAATTTTCGCGTTGTCGCGGTCGCAGTGTTTCTTGGCGTAGCTGAATGAAAACGGGTTCAAAGTTTAACCGCTCGACAAGGAGTGAATGAAGGAGCACAATTTTCGTAAAATTCCTTTGGTAATCACCTCTGGAATATGATATAGACTTGATGCTTTCTCAGAAAAGTTTCTGATCTCGTCACTACGGCTGTAGGAGCTAAAAAACGAGCAAGTTTGTAAACAACATTGATCGACTTAGCTTGTACTTCGATGTTTGAAAGTTTTGGTGCTGATGGAAGGGAATAAAAAGCCAAATCAACTACAGGTACGATGTTTTAACCGTTTCTTGTATCCTTTAGCTGTGAATTTTTGTACGCTGCAGTTCCTTCCGACTTTTCGCCGCTATGTTTAGGTTCGTAGCCGTGTGTTTGTTCAATTTGTTTTGATTCTGAATTGAACTTTTTAAGATACGAAACACTTGTAACTAAGACATTCTATGCCATTTTACTGTGTTTTAATTCTTGTAGTCACTACTCTGTCCCATTCTTTGAGTAGACGAAAGCTCTTCGTAGAAACTCTCAACTGATTGTGTACGCTAAATTAATTTTAGCCTGGCAAAAGTTTCGGCATTCGCTGTTTGTTGTTTAAGAAATGGTCCGAGGTAAAATATTGTTGTTAGCCTTTTTACTTAATGAAAGGTTGTATATCTCAATGATTTTTTTCTCAAAACTGTGATTTGTTATCAATGTGTTGAATTATAAAACAGTTAAGTGTTCAAGTTTGCGCAATATTGACAAAGGCGCCACTTTCATTCCTGAACTGTGTGATGTTGCAAGTTTCGCGCGTTAAAACATATGTAAGCTTTTTTAAAAATAAAAGGCTTGTCGGCGATATTTTCTCTTCAAACTGTGCTTTGTGTTATCAATGTGTTGAATTATAAAACTATTATAGCGCTCAAGCTTGCGTGATATCGCCTAATTTTAGCCGACTCGGCCTACGGCCTCGTCGGCTAAGTATTAGGCGATATCACGCGCGCTTTCGCGCTATAATAGTTAAATATATAACAATTATTACCAACTATATTAACTCAAATAAAAGGGGTAAGTATCCATTTCATTTTAACAAAATCCTTCTTACTTATACGTTTTTCCGTTTCATATTTACTTGTAATTTTGTGTCGGAATCCTTCAATTTTTGGAAGAATTTGATTTCTTCTACAATCCCACAAAAACAGTTTCCCAATTATTATAAAGTAGTTTAGCAATCTAAGCAGAGGGCTTGTAGTAACATTTATTATTCCAAGCAAAACATTTTATAGAGTAAGGTGAACTTGCTGATTTGAAAGAAGGCGCCAATAGGATTCGAAATCATTCCAAAACTTCTTGGAATGAGAGCATAAGTAGAGTAAGTGATATAGCGATTCCGATTGGGTTTGACAGAAAGTACATAAATCATTCGTTGTGAAACCCATTTTGTATAATTGGTGTTGGTGTAAAGAATTGAATTAAGTACTTTATATTGGAAGGCTTTAACATAAGATTCAAGTGCAACACAATGGGGTAATTTGAAAACTAGTCTTAAATGTTCAGTTGAGATAAGAAAATCATTTTGTAGCTTATGAACAATGTTAGGAGGTTGTGCTTTGTTCCTAACCAGTAACTTATAGTAATCTTTCAACTTCTTTATTGTCGCGTCAAATATACCATTGTCGATCAGGAAAGATGGAGAAGTTATAGGTGGGGACAGATGTTTAAATTTTAACGATGACGGTATGGACTGCCGAAGGCCTGCCCATTGAAGAATGTTGGACTTCTTTATTTTGTTTGAAACAGTATTATAAGAATCAGTAATGTTCAAATTGAATAAAAGATCATGAATATAAATAACTCCAGAGTGACTCAAAGTAATTTTTGTAGTAGACAGGTTTTTTATCTATTCTTATTTCTTTATTATTCCAAATGATATTTTTCCAGTCATCTTTTGAAGCAAAGGTTTCTCGGAATTCTGACCACCACACCAGGAGTTCACGGTAAAATTGACTTTGAATTGTACATGTGTAGTCAGGAATCTTATAATTGCAGCTAAAAAAAAGAGACCTCCGAAGGATTTCAGTTGATATTGCAGGTACCTCTTCCAAGTTCCGTTCATTCCGTTAAATATTCGTCTCAACCAAGCCAATCTTAACGATTTGACGAAACAATCTAGATCAATCATTTTCAACCCCCCTTCCTCGTATTCATTAATTACTGAAATTCTTGTCACCTTGTCAGTGCCTTTCCATAGGAATTTAAATAATAATTTATTTAATTCTGAAACTAACTCCTTAGGTGTGGGCAGTAGTGAACAAACATAAAAAAAAAAAACTTTGGAATGAGAAAGGATTTAATTATAGTCACCTTGCCATAAATCGACAGGCCTCTGGAGGACCAGATATTAATTAACTTTTTATAGAATCCAATCGTTCAATAAAATTCTTTTCTTTAAGTAATTTTTGGTCGTAAGTGAAGTACACTCCCAGTGCTTTAATTGGTTCTTCGGGCCACTTGAGTAGTATATAGTGATTAGATTTAAGCCCCGTTACTGCGTTCCCTTTGCGTTCCGTATGCGTTCCCCTCATTAGCTATGCCTAGTCAATGACGTCACAATATGCCTTCCTGCATACTAATAAACGAAATGCCTTTTCATGACGTTAACTACCTATACCTTTTGTGTTATTCTGAAACAATAGGAACAATAGACCGGCCCAAACTTGCCCGCTCTATTCCAACTCTCTTCAAAACTAAACACAACTGACACAGATATCACTTTCAGACATAGATCAAAACAACATATCTTTTCCACTAGACCATCAAAGCTGTGGCCGATATTATAGCTGAATAAACTAATTAGAGGTTTCCGAAGCATACAAGTTTAGAAGCAATAAAATTGCACAATATAAAAAACCACTTCTTATTCGTATTTTCCGCAACATTCTCTTTGCCGCTTCATCGCTAGACTCTATATCGATTTTCAGTTTCCCAGCCATCAGCTTCAATGTTCAAACTTTTAATTATGCGAACACTCAACCCTAAATTTGCATGAAAAATTAGAACCTCAGAAAACTTAACAAAACAACCAATTACATGTGCGTGCTAAAACAATAAACCCTCACTTTGATTAAGTTCAAATAAATTTAATAATTACAAATCGCATTAAGGTAACATCAAATCATTATGTCAACAAAAGCTGTTTTATTTAGAACAACTCAAATCCATGTACTCCACAAATGATAAAGCTGAATCAAGAACAAAATATTAGAATGAAATTACTTTATGGACGTAGCGCGAATTCACTATGAGGCCGTATTGCAGGCCTAAAGCTTTGTTGGCTTTTTTTTGTGCGTGCTAAAACAATAAACCCTCACTTTGATTAAGTTCAAATAAATTTAATAATTACAAATCGCATTAAGGTAACATCAAATCATTATGTCAACAAAAGCTGTTTTATTTAGAACAACTCAAATCCATGTACTCCACAAATGATAAGGCTGAATCAAGAACAAAATATTAGAATGAAATTACTTTATGGACGTAGCGCGAATTCACTATGAGGCCGTATTGCAGGCCTAAAGCTTTGTTGGCTTTTTTTTTGGAAGCAAAGGTTTCCTCTTAACCAATTTTACGTTTGGTTCATCTCTGTTTAAGTAAATACACTTTGTTTTATCGTTTGAATAATGTCTTTATTTAACTGATCAATTATTTTCTCCGCAGTAATAAACTTTAGAACTCGGACGGGGATTGTAAAGATTTCGGGAACTGATATATTTCTATAACGCCGCGTTTAATATCCAAGAAATTTATTATTCGAGGCTGTTTTTGCAAATCCACCACCACAATTTTCCACCACCACCACCACCACAATTCTATTGTTTTCACCACCACCACCGCCACCACCACCAAAAAAAAAAGCCAACAAAGCTTTAGGCCTGCAATACGGCCTCATAGTGAATTCGCGCTACGTCCATAAAGTAATTTCATTCTAATATTTTGTTCTTGATTCAGCCTTATCATTTGTGGAGTACATGGATTTGAGTTGTTCTAAATAAAACAGCTTTTGTTGACATAATGATTTGATGTTACCTTAATGCGATTTGTAATTATTAAATTTATTTGAACTTAATCAAAGTGAGGGTTTATTGTTTTAGCACGCACATGTAATTGGCTGTTTTGTTAAGTTTTCTGAGGTTCTAATTTTTCATGCAAATTTAGGGTTGAGTGTTCGCATAATTAAAAGTTTGAACATTGAAGCATAGTTAATAGAACAAACTGGTTATGAAGCTCAATAAATTTCAAAAAGAGTGTACAAAGCTGCTTTGTTTTATGTTGAACGAACCGTGACCCTGCACATTGTTTTGTTTAACGTGTTAGTCCAAATTTTTCTACTGGTCAGTTGCTCATATGCATTTCAATACCTTTTGTGTTTTGTGCAGGGTCAAGGCAAACGAGCAAAAGAAATGGAAAACAAAGACATATAACAAAGGACTGACTGAGTTTCATAACCAGTTTATTCTATTAACTATGATTGAAGCTACCGGAAAAGAAATTAAAACTTAAAGTGGGTGATGGCTGGGAAACTGAAAATCGATATAGAGTCTAGCGATAACGCGGCAAAGAGAATGTTGCGGAAAATACGAATAAGAAGTGGTTTTTTATATTGTGCAATTTTATTGCTTCTAAACTTGTATGCTTCGGAAACCTCTAATTAGTTTATTCAGCTATAATATCGGCCACAGCTTTGATGGTCTAGTGGAAAAGATATGTTGTTTTGATCTATGTCTGAAAGTGATATCTGTGTCAGTTGTGTTTAGTTTTGAAGAGAGTTGGAATAGAGCGGGCAAGTTTGGGCCGGTCTATTGTTCCTATTGTTTCAGAATAACACAAAAGGTATAGGTAGTTAACGTCATGAAAAGGCATTCCGTTTATAAATATGCAGGAAGGCATATTGTGACGTCATTGACTAGGCATAGCTAATGAGGGGAACGCATACGGAACGCAAAGGGAACGCAGTAACGGGGCTTAAATCTAATCACTATATACTACTCACTTGATACCAAAAGGTTTTTCTTTATATTGTCTTGAAGATCCTATCCATTTACCTTCAGTTTTTGAACAGTTAATTTTAAGGCCAGAAAAGCTTTCAAATAAAGTTAATAATGCAAAAAGGTTTTTAGCTGACTCTGAATCAGCTAAAATTGCCGTTGTATCATCCGCATATTGCAAAAGTTTTGTTTCCTCATTTCCAATTGTTATCCCTTTAATCGCCTCGTTTTGCCTAATGGCAATTGCCAATGTTTCCACAACAACAACAAAAAGATAAGGAGACAGTGGGTCTCCCTGTCTAACACCACGCTCAAAAGTAAAGTAGTTGGAAGACACACCATTGTTCATGACACAACTCTGTATGTTGTTATAGAAGGTTTCTACCCAGCGAAGGATATCTGAACCAGAATTGAAAGCCTTAAGACAATCAAAAAGAAAATTCCATTCCACGCTATCAAAGGCTTTTTGGAAATCAATAAATAACATTAGACCAGGGATGTAAATGATATAAACATTGCAAGAGGGTGGAAAATTTGTTGCCCCAAAACACTGAGGGCCGGTTTTTAACAAAATCGCGGTCTAAACCAATATCAATTCTGTCAGCCCTAATGGCTATGAAATATGGCTTACTAAGAAAAACATTGACCCACGTGTTAAATTTAGGTAAAGCGTTTAAAAATTATTTTCATTTAACCCAATCCTTATTCTTTTGTCCAGGGTATATTTAAAAATTCATAAAACTAAAATGTTGCAAACTATTTATTTCAGATGGCTTGATATGCTTCTCTCGGAGATTATTAACCAAGCAAGATTGCTTATCGAGAATACTTCCAAAGACCTCGACAAGCTCGAGCAGAAAATAACGCGGATTTCTCGCAGCTTGGATTCAACTGAAAAAAAGCAAGACAAAGTAATAGCAGATCTCCAGAAGTGTTTGGAAAAAAAGGAAGATGATGCTGTGCAGCGACTCGCCGTGTATCTCTCGTCTGAAAACGTAAAAGCACGTTTCGCCTCATGGGCCCAGGAAGAGGTCCCAGAGAAAGAGAGCTCCTGGGAGAAGACAGCAGAGAAGATCACAACGGCACTATCAAGCCGATTTCAAGAAATTATAAAGCAATGGGAAGAAGATAATGGGGTGTTTGAAAATGTTCCAATTTCCCTTCTGGAACAATTTCAGAAGTACTACGATAATGTTGAAGACCACAAACAAGATCTTTTAGGCGCGGTCCCAGCTGATGGTCGTGATGTCGTCTTTACGCCAGAGAAGGACACCTCTTGGTTTCATCTCTCAAAGACTCATCAGGCCACCATGAGCGCTGTCGCTATCGGTTTCGCTTTACGCTTTGCTAGTTCAACCATATCTCGCGTGGCGCTTCCCACTTTAGCAGTGGCTATTCCGATCGCCGGTGCCTCAGTAAATTATCTGAAAGATAAGTTGAAAACCAGATGGTATGAAAATGACAAGATCGCTTTCATGGCACATGAATCCAAAAACTACCTTACCGCTGTTGCAAACAAAGAGCATCTTAATGAATACGTGAAATGTCTCTTAAAACCCGGTAAACTGTTACTTGGGAACATTAAAGCTCAACTCCCAAAGATTATCGAAAAAGACAAGAAACAACTTTCAAACCTCAAAGATGGGAAGCGTTCACAAAAAGAAAGTAGAGATGTTTACCAGAAGATACGGTATGAAGGATCTCAACATAAAGGCAATCTGGCAGTATTTGGAATAAAAGAAGTTCGTGCCATTGAAATCAGCTGCAAGGAATTAGAAAAGAAGGAGGAGATGTCTTCTGGTCATGGCAGTGGTGCGTTTGGTGATTTTTACCAAGGGACAATGAGAGGACAAGGAACTGTGACATTGAAGGTGTCCAGGGAAAAGCTTGATGTTACAAATGCAGGCGAAATCATGAAAGAAATGGAAATTTTGAGGTGAGAGGTCAGGTGTGTGAGATCCCACTCAAACAAACACCAATGAATAATGAGTGCTTCCTTAAGTTGCCATTCCACATTGAAAATGCTCTTCGATGGTTACATGTATCCGCAGAATGTTGGAATGTTTGGGCATTACATTTGCATTTTCATTTCCTCCAATTCCCTCTTATTTGGAAGTAATCGCTTATATTCTAAAAATTGGGCGGTTAACGATAGAAAACATTGCACTATATTATTTTCTTATTTATCACGCAGAACTATGTTTAGTCCAATAAAAATGAGCGTTAAAGTTAACATTCATAACATAATTTATAATTTGGATTTCTAGTGAGAATTATTTTCTTTTGCTTGTGTTGTCAAAAAAGCCACTTTGCGTAGCAAAGTCAACGACGCTAATGGAGTCTTTTTCGTCTTGCCATAGGATCATTTACATTAAAACTTATTTACATTTTCTTTTCTCCTAAGTAATGCTCGTTCCATCTAACAGATTGGTCGAACCTGGATGTATTCAACCCAAGTTTGGGTAGGGTGTGTTCCACAGGCTAGTGACGTTAAGCCGTTGGCCTTGTCTCCTACAACTCCTTCCATTCTAACTGTAGGGGACGTTAAAGATTAATCATTGAGGACGTAACAAAACCCTGGCTGTGACCACCCTCAGTGTGCAGCCTTTCACTAGGGAGGTGGGTAAAAACAGAAACGGGGCCACAGTAATTGGCCCAGGCTGTTGTGGTGTCCCTGCCAAGTCTGGCGAAGTTAATAAAATAAAATAAAATAAAATAAACCCTGATCCTGTTTATGAAAAACATTTCGCACTTTCCTACCTTGACTTGCTTGAATCGTCGAACATTGCTTTCCTGACCAAGGTCGGACCGTAGAAAATGTCGAGGAAATTATTTCCTGGTAACTGAAGGGCACCTATAAACCCTGTCGATGTCTATGACAGAGTCAAGTCAGAAACCCGTACTTTATCTGTGAATTGAGGTAGGAAAACCATATCTTTTTCCAGCTTCTTGAGCGATTTAAATTATAATGCTCACCCCTTCTGGTTTCCGTAATGGTTGATTGTTTTGTAAAGTCCAATTTTAAAAAATTCTGAAGAGATCGACGTCGTATGATGTAAGTTTAAAGTTACTTTTTCTTCTTTTGTTCAGAGAGTTAAACCACCCGCCTCACGTTGTACAGTTTTATGGAATTGCCCTTCTCGAGAAAGAAGTGGACAATGTAAGAATGATTCTTGTCATGGAAAAGTGCAAAGGAACCTTGAAGAGCCAGATCTTTGAAGACCTCGCTTCAATTCCTGGCACTTCTGAAAATCCTGTTGTCATCGTAAACGCATGTCGATGGGCAAAAGAGATCACTGATGGTTTGGCGTACATACATGCAAAGGGAGTTGTGCATAGAGACCTCAAGCTGGAAAACATCTTGGTATGAAACTAGAAATGAAAACTTCGTTCGTAAAGAGAATTGAACAATTAATACATCGATCCCCTGCTTTCTGATACCCGACTTCAAAGCTCATCCGACATCCTGTATGGATATTAATAAAAATGGCGGAAGTAAACATTTATTAGCTTTTATTTATACATAAATGTTGTGGCTAGTAAATAATATTTAGTTTAACGTTAATTGATTAAATATTTATTTTTATAAGTTATCAGAGGAAAACAAAGTGAAGATTGCTTATGTTGGCCTGGCTAAACCAGAAGTAGACATCACAGTCACTGTCGCGGAAACCTATGTTAATATGGCCCCTGAGGTGTTTTATTCCCAGAAGTATGGCAAGAAAGCAGACATCTACAGCCTGGGGATCGTTTTGTGGGAGATGTGGTACGGTCAGCGGGCCTTTGGTGACCGCCAATGGAGAAGTCCGCAAGATCTGTTCAACTGGGTGGATACAGGTAACCGTCCAGTTGACACGAAAGGATACAAGAAACCTCCCATTCGCTGGGATTATTTGATGACGCAGTGCTGGAAAGGTAACCCCAAGAAACGCCCCACAGCTAAGGAATGCAACGAAAAAATAACTAAGTTGGATTTGTCTAAAACAGTTGATAAAGCCGTTATCGGATAAATGAATTCATTGACGTTCATTAAGGAATTTATGATATTATTATTCAGATTATTATAATGATATCAAGTATAAATAGTCTATTTCAACTTTTTAGCATCATTTTGAAAAAGCAAGTCACTCATTTCAATTGAAAGAAGGAAAATAATCGATAAATAATATGTTGGAATAATATTAGTCAAAGGAACTTTATTGGCGATGTTCTAAGCAAAACTCTAAAGGACTTTATATTACTGGAAAACTTACAAATTAGAGTTATTGAAACATTTTAATAATATTGATAATTTTAAGTTGTCAACAGTTTTTAAGTATTACTTTTTAAAAGCAAGAAGCCGATGGGAAAGCGGACGCACGAGGAGGCGCACGGGTTGCACAAAAAATCACATACGAACGGTGTACGGTCTAGTTTAGTATAAAGTGTCTGACTTCAAAGTAAGTTATTCAAATCTTAGAAATATGGATCCCTATAGCAGGGGAAAAGGTTCTGCAGAATTGAACAAAAGCAGTATAGATTAAATCTATTTTTTACAAAAATAAGCTTGATTGCATCATTAACCCATTAGGTAAGGCGATAAAAAATTCTTAGTGTATTAAGATGCCGCAGTTTTTATGAAGAGAACATAGTTACAGACATTTACATTTATAGACAAATTGCATAGCCCGTTTATAAGGCCTTTCGTGTACTTACACATTTTAACAGGTAGTGAAAAACTCTAAGTGCAATGGGATGTAACGTCTTTGTAAGGACTACATCCTCATAATTATTATAATAACGCTTCCAGCATACAATGTACCTTAATATATATGGACTAAAAGTTGATGAAAAATGGAAATTGTAGAAGGTTGTAGTGAGTGACCAGAGATAGTCTCATGAATTTGTTGTTCAGTTTAGAAATATAAATTACTTACATAGCCCATAATATACAAATTTTAGTACATAAATAGTCCAAACATTGATCATCTGATGCCTCATTGTCGTTCAGTGAGTGTCTATTTCTTGTTTCTTTTATTGATTGTTTTTACAAAGATAAATTCACTGTTCTTTATACAGGACTTTTCAGTATTTGTTTATTGTTTTTAGAAAGGCAATAAAAACCTCTTATAGCGTTTTTGCTTAACACAGCAAAGCTGAGTAAATTTACATTTTTCCAATTATACTATTACAGTACATTGCCCAAGACCATTAATTAAAGTTTTACTATACTATTAGTATGGTCTAAAAGTTTAAAAAATGGCAATAGTTGTAAGACATAGCATACGTGATTGTTTTTGTCCAGGACAACATAACTAAAATCACAGGATTGCAATTTATTATCAGTTTACATATTACATAGCTCAACATTTACGTGATGACTTTTTGTTATCAGAATAGTCTGAAAGTTTATTCAACGATTACAGTGCCATAGAACGCTTTTGTTTAAGTTAACATTACATGTAAGGCTTTTGTTACTTAGCTAGCGTTCTTTAAATGCGGATTCTGTGATCAAAAATTTGATTTTCCGTTTCATTTAGGGACAAACCAATCTTAGATTAAAATCTGAACGATCCACGTCCAAAGGCGATCGTTCAGATTGGTATCTAAATCTGGCTTCATATTGTGTGTTCCCCTTGAGGAACTAGTTCAATATCATATAGTCGTTCAAAACCAGCAGACAAACAAACAGAGAGGCCCTTTGCAGATGGGCTGGGAGATGATGAGTAGAATGGATCGATTTTTTTTCGGATTTTTGTAGTAGTCATGAGATAGTGGCTTTCTTATATTACAGATGCTTTATATTGTTTCATAATTCTTGTTTCGTCTAAATTCACTAGAAGTACTTGACACGAGTGTTCGTATAAATGTAGTGTGTCAGCTAATGTATATAAACTAAAATCAGACATATTTTTATGGTTGAAATCAAATCTAGTATTATGGTTCTAACTTTTGGGTAATGTGACAATTCAAATGAAAGCTATTGAGCAGTACTTTCCTGTGGTGCTGTTTATTATGCTGTACAAGGTGGTTCTAACTTTTGAGTCTGTGGATAAAGTGTGACCACTTAATTGGAGTCACTTTGGAGTCTTTTCATGTTTTGATTGCTATTTCAATATTAAGCCGTACAAAAGGGCACTAGCGTTTGAATCCGTAGACGAAAATAATTGACATACAACTAGAATTAACTCTTGATTTTACTACATTACGAACACTACTTGATCTTCTGCGCTTTGTGAAGGGTTCGGATTTAGCCCTCCATACTACTCTTTAAGCATGGTCGATTTTCAACAAATGATTGTCTACTGATCGAGTTTATAATTATGCAATATGATAGTGTGTGTAGAGCGGTTTTCAATCGAGTGTCGAAGGTAATTTCGCGATTGCTTTGGTTTTGCATCAGCTTCGCTTTGTGATTGGCTAAAAAAATCTCGCATCACGTTCTGTAATCAATCAGGAGTAAAACTAAAACCAATAGGCCACTTAAAGTACAGGTTTGGGTGGTGCTTGATGTAAGCCTGATTTTTCCAATTTCTTTTGTTTTCAGCAAGAACTGCACGTGCTATGCTTCAACGTCTTGGCAATTTGCATACGGTGCACATTTGTATACGAACACACAATGCTACGTCCTAGCGCGCGCGTTCCTACATGTACTCTGAATTTCATTGTGCCATTCTAACAAAGGAGACTTGAATAATTACACCCCGGTAAGGCTGAGCCTGCACATAAAAGATTATTAAGGTATTTTTCGAAATCGGCTAGTGTAATTTGCTTGCACAAGTTTTCCCGCGCTTGGTGCTGGCTACATGTAATTTCCTCGAACTCTGATTGGTTCATTGGATTGTCTGTGTCTGTCGTGATTGGTCAGAGTGATTACTTTGGTTTTGGTTTTACGAGACTCAATTGAAAACCGCTCATGTAAGTAAACATAATATTATAATTAAATAGTGTAGTTAGATACGTTTTTTCCATTTATTCTAATGTATTGTAAATAGTGAGGGCCACGAGTTCATTAGCTATGCTATTAAGTGCCACCCTCGAAAAATTAAGACTTTATTATTAAACAGCTTATTGGCTGCGGCCGCACTTGGTGAGTTAACTGGGTTATATTTTAGTAACCCGGTTAAAATAACTCCGTAAAAAGTTAAATAACCGAGTTTATTTTTCTGAGCGGCCGCACTTCAGAAGGTTGCACTTTGAACGTGAGAGATCATGTTATCATTTGCTTGCGAGAGCTGCACAAAACAATACGATTAATGAGCGAAAACAATGCCTCTGCACGTGCATTTTCATATTGTTATTCCCTGCAAAATAACATCGTCAAATGATCAAATTATAGGTTTTGTGGAGACATAAACACACGACTGTTTTCCTTTCCCTATTTGAAATTAAAAGTCGTCCCTACGAAGGTCTACGAATTCAACAGGAAGCCAAAAATTACCGCTTAAGCGAAGATGATTGACAGATCGGGAAAGTTAACCTGCACTAAACCACCTAGCGAGATGGTTTAAGTAAACCTAACCCGGTTAAAAAAATCTATTGTTCTTTAATTAATTTCCATGGGAACCGCTAACTTAGTTAAAATTCGGTGAACGCAAAAAATTGGCGGCCGCATCAGGAATTTTGTTAACCAAGTTAATTTTAATTAATTAATTGCAA
The DNA here is from genome assembly GCA_024195265.1 of Dendrophyllia cribrosa. Classification (NCBI taxonomy): domain Eukaryota; kingdom Metazoa; phylum Cnidaria; class Anthozoa; order Scleractinia; family Dendrophylliidae; genus Dendrophyllia; species Dendrophyllia cribrosa. The sequence goes on along the minus strand of JAJLRJ010000013.1, from coordinate 1,768,927 downwards.
ATAACCCGGTTAACTACTCTAGTGCGGCCGCAGCCATTGGCTGATTTAACAGTGTTGTAAGTCATGAAAATTAAATTAAAAAGCTACTGAATTAAAAACGATGTTAAAAATATCATATTTCTTTGTTGTGAGTTTAATGTACTTTGTCATCTCTTTAATGTTAGTCACCGACTTGCCACAATCTCTATTGTTTTTATCGTGTTGCCATCAAGAGAGACGACTTCAGGGTTAGCCAGTCAATCATCCAGTAAAATGAAAGCAGTGTAGTTGGTTGGTCAGTCGTTTACTTAATTAGCAAGTCTTTTAATTAGTCGCTCCGATCAAAGACAATCGGCGATGGAGTTCGTAGGTTGGGCAGTTCATTCACCAATACAAAAGATCAAACAATCACTCAGTTAGGTCGATGGAAAGACTCAGTTATTTCATCAGATTTGTAGTCAGTCAAATTAGTGTCTGGTAATCTAGCATGTTCGTTTGGTCAGTACGTCAGTCAGCTTAACAATTCAACAGTCGTCATTTAGTAATTTTAGTTTGCAGGTCATTTTAAAAGTCGGATATGCTGTCAGTCAGTCGGTCAGTTAGTCAATCATTACAGCCATTATCTGGCAGTCACTGACCGAAGTTGGTCTGCCAGCCAGTCATTTGGTTAATAACGTTCTTTTATTTTGTCAGTTCGTTAGCCAGTTTGTCAATCAATTAATAAGCTAATCAGTTGATCCGTCATTCACTCATTCAGTCGATAGTCATTTGAACAGTCAGTCAGTTAATCATTACGCAGTTGTTCAGTCCTTATTTCATCAGTCGCTCAGTTAGTGTTGGTCAGTCAATCATTCAATCGGCTTGTTCATTCAGTCAGTCAGTCGATGATCAATCATTGGGTCATTCATTCAGTTCATTAATCAATACGTTATTCATTTGGCTTGTCATTCGGTCATTTAATCAATATGTCAGAAATAATTCTGTTACTCATTAGTATTACAGTGTAACAGCCACTGCAGCGAGAGCTAGTGTCAGTTAGCTAGTCAGTCTTTCAGGCAATCAGTAATCAAGTTGATCATTTACTCAGTCGAGTGAACAAATCAGTGTCACAAAGTCATCAGTCATTGAATCAATCAGTTACTCAAGTTCATAAGTCGATCATTTAATGGAGCCGAAACCAATTGTGGAATTGCACACATTTCAAGCATCCTACTCAGATGAACAGTTACGAAATTCAGATATGTTTGGTAGCCACATTTATTTGAATTCATTTAATCACTAGCATTCGCGCTATGTTGTCGTTCAGTCAAATGTAATTGTCGTTAGTTAATTCAAGATTTAAGCCAAGCAATAAATTAATAACTACAATAAGTGGTAAATTACTTTCAACTGACATTCGTTCAGTCAATTATTCTAATGGCTGTAATCAGGGTTAGGGTTAATTGTCTGGCTGTCTGTCATTTCTTCTTCTGTCTGTCCGTCTTACTGTTTTGTAGCGATCAGCGGGTACGTTCAAGCTGCTTCTCTGTCTGCTAATCTGTCTGACCATTTGTTTGCCTGTTGCTGTCTGATTTACGTGCTGTCTGTGGCGTCTATGTTTTTCTTATTTTGCTGGAACGTCTGTCTGTTGTTTGTCTATGCTACCTCTCTATCTACGTATTGTCTGTCGTTTAATTTGTCGGTCGTCGGATGACTATTTGTTTCTTTGTTTGTCTATTTATCTGTTTCTTCGTTTGTCTTCCCGTTTGTTTGTCTATTTGCTTTTTCGTTTGTCTGTCTATTTGTCCGTTCTTTTGTCTGTCTGATCTGTTTGTCATTTTGTTTGTCTGTAGTTTTTTGTTTGTTTGCCGGTTTGTCTGTATATCTATATATATGATTGCTTGGTACATGTATCTGTTTTACACAGTGGGTATGTTCTTCTGTTTGTCTCTGTTTGTCTGTCTGTCTGTCTGTCTGTCTTTGTCTGCTGCTTTGCGTCCGTTTGTCGTGCTGTTTGTTTGTTGATGTTTCTCTCTGTTAGTAGCTCAGCTAATTAAGTGAAGGAAACAGTTGGTCTGTACATCAGACAGTTATTTGGTCAGTATTGACTATAGTCAGTAAAAATTGGTCTGTAAGTCAGATGGTCAAGCATTATACGTGCAATTGATCGGTCGGATATACAGATGATTTTATTTCAGTAGGGTATCTAATTCAGTATTTACATTCAGATAAGTTAGACTGAGGAGCAGTTGGTCAGTAAATGACTCAGGAAATTAGTTGACTAAGATTAGTCATCAGTGAGAAGACGAACAGTCCAGTCAGCCGGTCAGGCAAAACAAATGCTATGTACGTGAGACAGTCAATAAGTTTGTTAGTCTGTACGTTGGTAAGACGGACAGTCAGGTGGTCAGATAACACAAATGGTATGTAAGTTAAACAGTCAACAAGTTTGTTGGTCAGTATGTTGTGAATTGGCAAGGCGGACAGTCAGTCGGTCAGATAACACAAATGGTATGTAAGTCAGACAGTCAATAAGTTTGTTAGTCAGTACGTTGGCAATAGGGACGGGTATGTAATTAAAAATAAGTCAGACAGTCAATACGTTTGTTAGTACGTTGGTAATACGGACAGTTAGTCGGTCAGATAACACAAATGGTACTGATGTAAGTCAGACAGTCAATAAGTCTGTTAGTCAGTACGTCAGTAAGACGGACAGTCAGTCGGTCGTCACTCATAAGTGTTTACATGATAGACAGGGTCACCCGCCTACCCGGGTCACCCTGTCTGCTTGCCAGGGTAACCCTCCTAGGCGGGCTATCTTTTCTGCATGTAAACGGTCACCCCAGGGTCACCCTCCTAGGCGGGCTATTTCTTTTGACTTGAAATTACCCGTGAACACAAGCAATAAAAACAGCAAACTCGCCGCTATAGCCTTTCTTCTTGCTGCCATGTTTGTTAATATGTCGTGCTTAATAAAGCGTGCCGTTGCAATAAAAAAGGTACGCCAAAACATGAGCCCGCCAAAACAATTTAAGAGCCCGCCAAAAAAAAGATAGCTCACCTATATGATAGCCCGCCCTAATAGCCCACCCGTGTAAAGGCGGGCTATGTGTTAGCCCGGCTGGGAGGGTGACCCTGGTACCCGGGTCACCCTCCCTCCATGTAAACAGGCCCTAAGTCAGGCAGTCAATCGATCAGATAGTCGGTCGTTAGATCAGTCATTTAGATCAGTCGGTTAGATTGGTCAGTTAAGTCAGCCAAACAGTTTGTCTGTAAACAGTTTAGCCTATCAATCAGTTAGTTAGTTGGTAGGCGAACAATCAGTAGGTCAAATACGTAAGGCAAGCAATTTATTCATTCATTCATTCAGTCAGTCATTTATAGACTAACAATTAGTCGGTCGATTACTATCAAGCAAAAAAGGTCTGTAAAAGTAATATAGTCAATCAGTCAGCCAGTTGGTTATACGTGTAATTAGCCTGAGCGTTGGCTAACGTGTAAATCAGTTTTCAAACAATTGCCGGTTATAATTAACAATTGGTCAATTGGTTACTCATTTGGTCAGGCATGAAGTCAGTCATTTGCTTGCTTAATAAATTAAACAGTAAGAGCAGCTGGGTTTTACTGAGAACAGGAGGTAGCTCATTCAGTTTGTTATCCATTAAGCCCGTTACTAATTAGACACGGTTTTAGATGGTCAGTCACAAAATCGGCTAGTTAATAGGTTAATCCTTAAAAAGGTATGTCAGTTAAACTGTTGAGACAGTCATTTTAATAACGTAAAAAGCAAGTAGAACATCGCTATTTTTCTGTTGAAGATGCCAGTTCCTTTTTATTTTTATCTTTGTCTTACAAAACTATATGAAGTATAAAAAACAATCGGTCCTGAATCGTTAATTATCATTCATATCTGGCCACTGATGACTTTTAACCCCAATCAGTCTCTGACGTGCATGATGAGCAGTATATAGAAAGAGAAGCTTTGTTCTTTTTGTGGTTAAAATATAACGTTGGTACTGATCAACCTAATAATAAAGCTGCTTTCGAAAGCAACATAGTTGTAAAACATAATCAGTTCAATATTATGACACTGAATGCAGAGACGCTTAAAGAGACACTGTCCGGGCTGAAATATCCGTGTTTTCATGATTATGCATGACCAGGAGGCAGCTTGCTTTAAGCTTACTTAATTATCTTAAAAATTTAATAGGGAAAAAAAATCGCCAAAAGTGATAGAAGCAAAGAAGTATGAACAAAACAGGCAAAATAACGGCAAAAAAAGTCAAATTTCACAAGAATGGCAAGTTTGATTTCTTGACCGCCTGTCAAATAAATCAAATTTCATGAACTGTAATCGTCTTCAATCCTTGCAATCCTGCACTTTATCTCAAATTTTCTGCTTTTTAATTGTTTTGCTCTATAGAATCTTTTTATTTAGTTGTATATTTGGTGGCATTTGGCGATGTAACGTGGAAATAAGCTAAGTGGAATTTTGCTATTTCGGTGGGACAGTGTCCCTTTGAATTTAAAAAATATAATCAAATGAACAGCCAGTTTCGTGATCGAATGGAGTGTGATGCTCGTCGGCTTCTGCGTTAGTCAGCCCAGTCTCATACGTAAAATCGGAAAGTTTTTTTTATACAACAGAGTTAAGCACTTTATTAATAACATGGTTAATGTGACGTTTCATTTTTCTTCGTTTTCTTTTGTAAAAAAAAGCGAAGTCAGACTTTCTCCGGCGTACATGTACAGTCTGTTGTCTGTCAGCTTGTTATCTGGTGAATAAAGGTGTTAGTTACTAAGAAACTGTCATGCCAAACTTCGCTTTGACGACGGGCTAGCGCACGAAACATCAGCTTTTGAATTTCTTAACGGTGGCTAATTTACCTTATCAACTCAGCTGATAAAACCAAACTGTTTTTGATCGAAATCAAAACATTCTTCCAACAAAAAATGTTGGACAAACATCACCTAACATGCCGGCTACACGTTCTAACATTGTTTAAGCTACAGACAGAAATAATCAAAAGTTTTCTTTTTCCTTGTCCTAGCACTTGCCTTCAATTCGTTTTTATTTAATCACGCAATAAAAAACGGTGAGTCTACCTTCTATAGCTCAGACGGAGGTCGGACACTTATTGAGAATTATATAACGTAATGTCGACACTTAGAATTTCATTTTCAATAAATGTTTAAGTGTAAAAAAGAAAATCTAAATCTCCACTCAGGATTGAACCTGTGACCTCAGCTAGGCTTGGACTTACATCGGCCTACCGTACCACAGTGCCACCTAGCTTTACGGGTTGCTTAGGCCTAAATTTAACTATATAAACTGCTAACCTCCCCCCCCCCCCCCCCCCCCAAAAAAAAAAAAAAAACTGCTAACCCCAACTTCAACTGAAAGCTTAAGGTGCCCGACCTCCTTCTGAGCTATGGAATCTAGACTCTTCCCAATAAAACTGTTGTTCCTTGCCCTAGCATGCGCTTACATGACATCACATTCCGAGAACTTGACATCGAGATTACGAAAGGCGATACCATCAGTGACTAGGAGGAAGTTTCCACTTAAAACTGCCACTTAAGAGGTCCGGTCAACCAAAGCGGCAATTGAGTCTGTCCTACAGATGGTAATAAGTTTTCATTACAAATTCGCATTGCTCGTAAGCGTAAAATATATCACAATGCAGTCGGGCTCAACATCGAAAGTAAGAGCACCGGTTCCTGGCTTTAAACAGAGAAAAAAAAGCTATCATTTTTAACCCAAATATACCACCATTGAGCATAAATCTTAAAACGAACGTCACCTCCCCCCCCCGCCCGCCCTCTCTTCTCAATTTACAATTTTCTTAGAATTATATTACTTTGTCGGGGGTTGTAGCTGTACCACGGCTGCACTGATCAATTTCAGTTTGTGATGAAATTATTTTATGGGACTGAGGAAGTTCCGTGATCCTTGAAATAGCGTTCACCTCTTAAGATCAATTAAGTCTTTCCCATTTGTCATAACTTGTCCAAGTAAAATGGCTTCTGGCAAAGCGAGACTCGACAACATGACCATTTTAGAGATGACTCGAATGATGGAGGCCCTTGGTGTTTCGGGTGTAGGGTTATTTACGGTGGACGACATGAAATCTCGACTAATAACTGCATTAAATCAGGCAGAAAAGACGCCGAGCTGGTCAGCAGGACAGGTACAGACATATCAGTTAATTGCACAAAGAGTTGATAACTAAAGTTAAAACTATAGTATAGTACTTTGTTAAAACAAAGTGCTGGCACTGGACACTGATCTGCGGGGCCATTGAGTATTCTTCCATGCACTACCTTGTAGCTAACTTTGTTTAATTTTAGTTGTCAATTTAAATTTTTCACATAAACCCGTTGTTAAATGATGTTCAACGCCATTAAGCCAGCTTTTCGTTACAGCTAGCTTTTCGTTACAATTAGCATGATCTAACGGAATAGCAAGGCTGAGATGTCTGGCAAACTGACACGCACTTTCAATTTGTTTTGCAACTTCTTATACTGCTTATAACAAACACCAGTGGCTACAAGATAACAGTTTCAGTAACAGCTAGTACATGAATGACTGGGCTAATGAAATACATAATACAGCGGGAAGTGGCTAAAATTCAAATCGACTACTGAAATCACCTAAATGAACATGAAGCTAGGAGTAGGAAACTCAACTTCGTTTGCGTGTTAATTATTTAGTCCTCGTGAAAACTATTTCTACACTGACACAGAATCGATTTTCCATCCACTTTTTTTAGAGCGAAGTCATCTTCCCCTTCTAGCGCTAGCTTACTGCAGTTACTGTTCAAAATGTGCGTTAAATTCGCTTGGATTCTAGTGCAGACTGGATAAAAGGTAGACTGAAAACTAATTTTACCCCCTAATCATGCAAGATCAGAAGAGTGTTGTGTATAGCAGACGTGTTTCGGAACGCGTGGAGCACAGACAGTGTAAAGAAAAGCGAGTCCGCCCAGTGGATAAACATTTTTGGTGGAATAGTGCTGATGTTCGGATTGAATAGAAGAACATTTAGAGATTTCCTTTAAGAAATTCTATCTGAATTTGTCTAGTGATAAAAGCTTTTTGTTTTCAAAGCGATAAAGGTCAGCTAAGATTTTCGGGGAATTAGTAAAGGCCAATCAGTAAACCCTACTTAAATGAAGTTATTACTTACCAGTAGATCAAATGTGTTAGTTACTAACAATCCCTATAAAAGGCCCTAAAACCATATGGAAAACAGAAAATCGACTTTTCGTTTCTAAAGCCTTCTACTAATTAAAATTTCCTTCCTTGGTACATGGTATCCATGACGAAAGCTTTAGAAGACAATTGTCGGGAGATTTATTGCCGTTTTATGAACTCGCATTAAAGTGAATGGTTCGCATAAGGGGTCAAATTCGCTTTTAGTATAAATCATGGCGTTTTTGCATTATTTCGACGGTCCGTTATGTTTTTTTTCGCCATCAAATATACGGCATATCTGTTTTCTCTTTCCCTTATTTTGGGGATTATCATTGTGTGACGTTCCAACCGAACCATCACAAGACCGCACTGTCAATCAAATAAAGCTGTTGACATTTACAGTTTCCGAGAAAGCTCAATGATGTTTTTCCTGAATCTCCCCACTGCATGTAACATAGCCTGCATGACAGACGCCTTATGAGCCAAGCGGAGTGAGCGAAGCCGTTTCGCGCTCGCGCCCCAAAACCCGCTTGAGTGCCCCAATAACGCCTGTTATGCTGGCTAAATTTTGCATTGAAAGACTCAAAATGCGAAACTTCTTTAAGCTTATTATTGTTTATATTCGTTTCCAACAAATTAGTTATTGTTATCCCTGGATTCACGTTGTTCTTATTAGGAAACGCATTCGTAACAAAGCATTACGTCACTAAGTTTACAGCTGAGTGATGGAACAAGCGAGTGAGTGAGTGAATTTGTCATCGTCTCCGATAACCCGTTCATCACGCTTCGCCTGCAGGTTATTCCCAGAGTTGACATTTAGCTGACATTTTTTGCTCTTTTAGATCATTATCTATCAGATATTTCCTGATTGCCAATTGAAGAAATTGTTGTTGAGATTATATTAAAGCTACTTCGCATGTGAGGTGACAAGCGCTCGTGGCAAGTGTACTTAGAATTCGGGGTAGGGGAAGATGGGTTAAGTGACTATCAGTCCTTTAAATTTTGATTTTATTTTTCGTATTACTTACGTTCCCCCGCGAAATAGAAATTAGTTTCCATACCTCCGTTGAAACACAGGCGGTGTGCGTCACAAGTTGCAATGCCCCATGGGATTCATTTGTGAAGCGGCTCATTTTCCCTTTTGTCTCCACGGAGTGAACAGCGCCTTTTCTTTGGTAAATTAATCAAAGATACAAGTCCACAAACGCAAAAAAACCGTTCCACGTGTTCTACAGACCAAACTTTGCAAACGCCGACATAAAAATGTCACTCTGAACATCAAAACCTACAGTATGAAGCTTGAATGATTTGTTCCTTTAACTGTGACTGAAGACTGAAGTAGGTAGAAAAATATCAAAAAAGGGGACCCGCGTGATAGCTGCCTGATGAACGGCTTCAACCAAAAAAACTAAAAGGGTTAGACCCCAAAATTCTAAAAGATGAAAGGCTAAATTAACTGTATGTCCAAAATAATGGATGAAAACCAAACGTGTAAAGGAATGAGAAGTCCAAGAAAAGGTGTGAAAGTTCGTCTTACTATAACGTGGGAACTCACCCGAGTGGTTTAACTTTGAGATCAGCTAAAGCAGTCGTTGAGCTCGAATGTAACATTTAATGATAGCAATGAGGGGGAAGTGATATTTCTCTTTAATTCTGCCTGAAAACATTTTTAATTGCCATCGCTGAAATCCTTTAAAAGGCAAAATTCTTTCAACTCCACGCGCTCAAATACCTTCTTGTTTGCCGCGATGACTACTGTTTAGACCAAATCTCGTGACGCACACCTCCTGGTTAAATCAGAAAAACAACACAAAATATAACATTAAGGAAAAGTAATACTTTTAGAATAAGCAATCTGCAGGAAAAATGCAACGACTTTATATGCAACCTTTGAATTTTACTGAGTCTGACAGAAGCAATGTATGACAAAAAAAAAGTATTCGAGTAACCCTTACCCTCCACGCTACAAAGAAGGTCAATCAGCATCAAAGCCTTAAATAAAAAGAGTTTATTTACAATCACTTAGTAATGAGCCAATCTTTTAAACAATAACCAACGTTTTCATGTTGTTCAATACAATATTTCACAGAGTTAACAACAAAAAGCGCCTGCGTGGTGGCCTTGTGGACAGCGTTATCAGGCATTTGCGGATGTGCCATGTTTTTATATATGTGCTCTCGAAGTCTAGCATGCTCGAGCGTAGCGTTGGCTCAGCGTTTTAGAGGTTTTTTAGTGCATTTGTTCATTCCCTCCCTCGCCTCCCTCTTTCCCGCTGATTTTTGACAGTGTGACGGCGGATTCCTGATTCTCTTGGCATGGGGGCTTATGGTTCGGTTGCCAATATTTAAGACAGCCATGGGGGCGGTCTCCATCTAAGAGCTTCCTGCCAATGATGGAAGCTTCTGGATGTCTCAGGTGCCCAACCTCCACATAAACGATAAAGTTGCTAAAATGACTTAGAAAACCTTTTTCACTTTCTTTAGGCCTTTTCCATTCTATCGGAAGCGAAAGAAGAAGACGAAAGAAAAAGGGAAGTGTTACTAAAGTTTTACACCGATGCCGATGGCTTCCTGGATAAATTGGACGAAAAAATGTTATCTTTGCTGCAGAAGCATTCGGGAAATATTAAAGAGGATATGATACAGCACATGAGGCAACTAAGTCAAAAGGAATACTACCTTCTTGTGGCAGGTAAATAATAAAACAGCTTCACGCTACCATTTATAAATCTATCTGTAAAGAGATTTAAAATACTAGCATCCCAAGTGTTCAGGGTTGTGGAGTGTAAGGATAGTCTTTTCTGTTTTATTCAGCGGGAAATAAATTGTGCTCGGCCATGAGGATACCATTTGTTCCTCTTTTTGGCTCTGAAACTATCCTGTATGGAATGATATTCTGCGACATCAAGTAATTGTGGGAAATATAACAAAGAGTTGATTGATCGTTTTAAAACGTGAGATTTAAGCCTTTCGTACCTGCCTGTAAGAAACTCTTTAAGAAAACTATTTAAACCTGTAGGGACTCTTGTCACACAATCATACAAAAATTGTCTCTTTATCAAGCAAGTCTGGGCGGTTAAAAATAGCAATTTTTTGACATATAAACAACATAGCTATGACGACATATCGACATAAATAAATGAAACGCTCCTATGAGCCAACGCATGAATACGAAACGCTCTAAATAAAAGACTCTGCACACCTTCGGACCCTCCCCTCTCTTAGGCGTTTTGCTTCACCGATCTCCTCCCCCCCCCCCCCCCCCCCCCCCCTTATTCACCTCCTTTCCCCCTTATTCATCCTCTTTCCCCCTTATTCACCCCTTTTCCCCCATATTTACCCCCTTCCACCTCCTTATTCAAACATTGCCCTCCCATATTCACCTCTTCCTTCCTTATTCACCCCCATCCCCCTTTATTCACGCCCCCCAATTCTCCTTTTATTCACCCCTTTCCCCCGTATTCACCCCTTCCTCCCTTATTCACCCCTTTTCCCCGTATTCACCCCTTCCTTCCTTATTCACCCCCTTCCCCCTTTATTCACGCCCTTTCTCCCTTTTTTTAACTCCTTTCCCCCGTATTCATCCCTTCATTCCTTACACACCCCCATCCCCCTTTATTCACGCCCTTTCCGCCTTATTCACCCCTCTACCCCGTATTCATCCCTTCCTCCCTTATTCAACCCCATCCGCCACTTTATTCACGCCCTTTCCGCCTTATTCACCCCTTTATTTACAAAGCTTATTTCCAATAGTTAAAACTTAATTAAATACATCATAATAAAACATGCTTTCATTTTAAAGACCCATGTTCACTTAATCTATGTATGTATGTATGTATGTATGTATGTAATCTGCTTTGCGCGCCCGGGCTGATTTTCGCACCGACGCAAAATCGAAAAATCGACGTGCCAGCCAATCATAACTCTACATTGAACAATTGAACTGTTTCGAAACAAAAACACAAGCGCGCAAAGCAGGTTGGGTGAACATGGGCCTTTAAATTTTACTTTCAAACTTTGGATGTCAGCTTATTGGGGAGTGATGATATCTGTTGTTGGCATTTGTGTTTCTTGGTTCTCTTTTTGTTAATGTTTTTGTTAATGTTCAAAACTGTTACAATAATTGGTATTTTTCTTCATTCGCGCAGGCGAGACGTCCTCTGGAAAAAGCAGTTTGGTAAATCTTATTCTAGGAGAGCAGATTCTTCCGTCCTCTCATCTCAGCACAACATCAACCATATGTGAAGTAAAGTTTGGAGAGGAACGCAGACTTGTGGTGCACTTTAAAGACAAAGATCCTGAAACAGGACTGCTAACAAAGACCATCTTACTGGAGCAATCGGCAGGATCTTGCGAACAAAGCTACCTAGAGCAGATATCCCCATTTGTTCATCTGAAGACTGATCGCGAGAAAGGCTCAAATATTAAGAAAATTGAATTATTTTGGCCTCACAGCCTTTTGCAGGTAATTTTAGTAATATTCATTTTTAATATAATAACATAATGCGGAGAATTATGCCTTGTGTGATTTTCGTTATGGATATCATACAGTAGTCACATACATACAAGCCTAACCCCTAACTTACCTTATCGCCTTCCTTAACACGATCAATTGAGTAATTACTTCCCTTCGGCTTACTTCCTGATAGCTTCAATAATATTTTTTTAATGACAAACCATGTGCATTCTTATCACACTTGAAGTTCGGGGCTCTTTTACTTACCTTATTGCAGAACAAATATAAGAAAGTTTTCGATCTGTTTCCAAGGTCCTAAATTCTTTAATTCTCATAGCTTTGAAATTCAAAATGCTACAAGCATCGCCTCTTTTACTTCTAAACTGAAAGCATTTCTCTTATCATAAACATTTTTTTTTTTTGCTTTTTCTTTCCACTTAGTGTTTTTAGCCTAACTATGCTTAAAACAAATATATAATATATAATAAGTGTTTATTGTTAGTAGCTTTGCCATTGATTTGACGTTATATTCTTTTAATGATTAGTCGATTATAATATATTGAGGGAGCCCATTTATTTATAAGCCCAGTGGTTTCTTTTGGGTTTCCTTGCTATTAGATTTTATATTTATTTACTGTAACTGTTTACAATACAAGGCAATAAACTGAACTTGAGGTTGAACTAGTTTCAAAAATTTTGTATGGATATATTACATATATATCCATACAATCATAAGAATCGATCTAAAAGACCGATTCACCTCAGTTTTTCAGGACTGCACTGATGAGGCCTACAGGCCGAAATAGTGTCACTGTCTGCAGTTATGAATCGCTCCTCGACCTAGTCTTGTTGAGTACTCTAAACTGAGGATACCATCGCCTATTAGCATTGCGCATAGCTCACTACCTTGGTTGTTTGAGCACTCTGGGCATGACACTATGATTATACCACAAGTGGGCAATCATAAGAATCGATCGATTCACCTCAGTACTGCACTGATGAGGCCTACAGGCCGAAACAGTAAACAATCTATATACATACCTGGATAAATATGAGTTTAGACACTTCATATTCTCTGCAAGGTCTAAAAATCCATTTTCACCCAAGCCCCTTGTCAAGCCCAATCCCCCTTCCTAATTTCCATCCCACCTTACTAACAAGCAAGTCTGAATTCACCACTGATGTAAAAAGTATACGACAGACAGCAAGTAATGAAATCTTTTGACTAGATTCAGCTGGTGATAGTAATTTGCCTAAATTCCATCATTAACCCTCAGACGTATGGGGGGAGGTGGATGACACCCCCATTAAGGTTTTCCCCCGATTTTTTTAAGAGCATTTATTGTTAGCTCATGCCGTGTTCAGTAGCTGTTCGTTTATCCTTCAAACACATTTTCGTAAAGCTTGGTGACAATCAGTTGCTACGGTAACAAGATATGACGTCCTTTGCGGCCATTTTGGATGACGTCACAGACTCCCAGTAGCACCATAACCCATTATATTTACCTTATCTTGTAGAGTACAACACAGACTATCTATTAGAGGTAAAAAATTTTCGAAATATTGTAACACCGCAAAAACCCAAGGGAGGGGTTGCAACCACCCCACCCCGTTGTACCACGGTGGGGGTTTTGCGTGTACGTCCGAGGGTGAATTTTAGTACGAAATATAGCCTTGTTGCAAACATTCCAATACTCGCAGATCAGAGGGCATAAACCAAACGAAAATAAAGTAAGACATTGAAACTTTAAGTCAGGGGAGAACCTACCATAAAACACTGTTACTCGGTAATATAGTGGTAGACCTCAGAAGGAGACACCAGATTTGACAGTAAATACATCTTTAATTATGTTCGGTTCTCTTACTCGTTGTCCAATTGAGGTTTTAATTTTTTGCGATTTGTATATTCCGGTGAGATATTGTTAAAAATAACCTCAAATACCTTCGCCATCTGTATTTTAGAAAGGCATAGTAATTGTTGACAGTCCTGGCATTGGGGAATCTGACGAGATGGACGAGATGGTGATCCAGTATCTGCCTGAGGCCTTTGCCTTCATCTATGTCATTAATAGTGGAAATGCGGGTGGCGTTCAAAAAGACAGAGTAAGTACCTTGAAAACTCGCATAGAAGCCACAATGCATTCAAATATTTTTCTTGAGAAGACTTATGATTATTCTTTCTTTCCCGGCACTGAACACTGAACTTGATCGTGTGAGTTTAGCTAATTTTAGTAATGTTAATATGGCCCCAATAGGGGGAGGCTCTTAAATGACTGAAATCAAGGATCACCATTACAGCTACAAGTAATATATCAAACACGAGGAAGAGTGTTTCATCAAGATTTTCAAAAACCGAGAAGTGGGTTGAAAAATTGAGGCGCAGCCGAGTTTTTTTAACCCACTTCGAGGTGTTTGGATACCTGATGAAACATTCTTTCGCGCGTTAATAGCTTCTCAAACAGCGAGGTCATTAAATGCGAAGAAAACAAAGTAGTAAAATCGTCAAAATCTACGCAAATTAAGACCCGGTATCCAAACCTTCTTCATGGTAGTGGTTACCTTTGTCTTCTCGTCATGAATTGTTAATGTCTTTTAGCTAAAACGTCGGGCTCCTTACCCCGGCCTTCTACCAACTCCTCCGGATCCTGGATATAAGCCTGATTATAATCGCTGAGGAGGTTGTTTTCAAAAGTCCCGAGCTCAGTACCGGGATTCCAAATGGGCAGGCTTTTTAAAATTATAAAAAAAAATTATTTAAAATTGCAGCTTGAAAAACTTCTGGAAAAAACAAAGGAAGTATCACTCGGTATTCAAAAAGAGCAAAAAGAAGGAAATCAAATGCCGTCCGGGTTACTGGAACGTTTGTTATCCAACTGCGCTTTGTTTGTGTGCAACAAGTGGGACCAAGTACCAGAGAAAGACATTCAAAACGTCAAGAATGATGTTACGAAGAAATTGCAAAGGATCTGGCCTGACTTTGATTCAGAGTCACAGATAACTTACATGTCAACCACAAGAGCCAATGCAGCTCAGCACTATGGTTTAATCACGGAAGACTTCTCCTCTCTGATGAATGCCATGAGGTTCATGATCTTGAAGAGTATTGACGCTAGACTGGAACTTCAATGGGGGTGAGTATGTTTATATGTTTCCCTTTGAAAGATTGATTTGAGGATCCAAGGAATATGACGCCCCATTCAGGTGACGTAGCCGTAATGATTTAATTTATAAACATGTAAAATCCATGATAAACACAATGCGCCTCCCGCTGGTGCTGACTAGGTTGTTACTACGCATGTGTATTCCCTGCATTCTGCAGGAATTTTTTCTATAAAACAAACATGGCCTTCATGAATAAACGGTTTTGCTGGACATTTTCATCAGGGAGGAATCAGTTGATTAGTTATTATGATTATTGTCAATAATCAATGACTACTAGTTAAAATCGATGACTATCATGTCGTCCATCGTATCTTTTAAACCTTAGGATTATATTCCAATTTGTATATAAGTTTTATTAAAGTTAAAATGGATGGATTTTTTTTGGATTTTTTATCATTTTTTTCTCCCTTTCTATGGTTTCCTAATGTAATTTTCGACACAAGCAAGCTTTCTTCAACAAGCTAGTATGTTTTGCTCGTGTATATGAGAAAATTTACCCAATTTTTCTATGACAAATGTCCTTGTTGAAAATCTGGCATATGGGAAATTAGTCACCAGACCCTTTAGCCATGCGTTTTTTCGAGCCTTCATGGCCGTGAACCGCGTGTTTTAGCCAGTTCTAGAAATTTTTCTGCCTTTAGAAACATTTCTACGTATAATACGAGCACCGATTGTCCAACTCATTAATTATTTTCAATCCTCTCTATGTGGCTGCTCGTGGAGGCGCGTTGGACCAGACCTGAAGGTCGGTGGTTCAAGCCTGGTCTCTGCCGTTGTGTTGTTTCCTTAGACAAGATACTTTACTCCACATTGTCTCTCTCCACCCAGTATAAAATGGGTACTGGTGACATATTGCTGGGGGTATCCGTGCGATGGACTAGCATCCCATCCAGGGGGGGAGTAGCAATGCACCTAGTTGCTTTATGCTACAGAAACCGGGGTAAGCTCCAGCCGTGTGGCTACCTTATCTTACCTCGGCGGCTGCATGTCGCAATAAAAAACCGCTGGCAGCTCATAAGTTCAGCATCCGTCGCTTGTATGGCGAAGGGGCTTGACGGTATTATCTGGCCGACATTATAGACAATTATTAGAACCCAATGTACGATTGTATCCTTGAACCCAAATTCGAATTAACTATGGATGAAGATCGAGTCACATGTAGAATGTTTCTCGTAACAATATAAATCGAATGATTTATTTTTTTGTTTTAGATGGCTTGACAATATTCTTTGGAGGATCATCTTTCAAGCTAAAGCGTTTGTGCGCAATGCCTCCAGGGACCGTGGCACAGTCAACCAGAAAATAACGCTGATTGTTCACCGCTTGGACTTAATTGAAAACCAGAATGTCGAAGTTATCGCACTCCTCTACAGATGTTTAGAGAAACAAGTTGACGATGCTGTACAGCAACTCTCCGAGTATCTTTCCTCTGAACAAGTTATAGCACGCTTCACTTCATGGACCCCGGACGAGGTTTCAGAGGAAGATATGATCTCGATAATGATCAAAGAGAGTATCGAAAGAGCGCTTTCAACCAGGTTTGGAGAAGTTATAGCGCAATGGGAAGAAGAAAATAAAGTGATAGCCAATGCTCGCGTTTTCCTTATGCAACAGTTTCAGAAGTACTACGGCGATGTTGAAGGCCAGCTACGGAATCTCCGAACAGCTGCTACAGAGGACCCTTGCGAAGGGTCCACTTTTGACAAAACATTCGTCATCGATTTTAGAAACCTTATGAGGTTATATCTATTTTTTGTTACGCGAATGGTCGTTTGGCCGATTTTTATTGGAGAAGTGAAAATCACGTGGAAATTCACAATGTACGAACATAACAAGTGCACTTTTATGGCAGCTGCATCCAAGAGTTATCTCGCCGCTGTTGCAAATGTAAGGAGTCTTAAACGGGTTGTGCAAGATCTGTTAAAAGACTCAAAGCTCCTCCTTGAGCAAATTGAAGCTCGTTTGCCAGAGCTGATCCAGGCCGACAAGCTGCTTTACAAACAACTTAAAGCTGATAAGCGCTCGCAAAAAGAGATAGCACAGCTCTACAAACCGATATGGGAAGAAGGGTCTCAACGCAGAGGTCAGTTGGCAGTATTTGGGATAACAAAGGTTTGCCCTGATGAAATCAGTCTCAAGGAGATAAATTGGAAAGAGGACGTGTCTTCTTGTCTTGGCGTTGGTTCATTTGGAGCTGTGTATCAAGGGAAGATAAGGAGACACGGAGAAGTCCAAATTGTGGCATTGAAGGTGTGCAAAGAAGAACTTGATGTAAAAAATGCAACCGAAATGATGGATGAGGTAAAACTTTTGAGGTGAGACTAATTAGACGAATGCTTACTTCTCATTCCAAAACTTAGATATTTAATGATCTATTTTCACAGAACGTTCCTAAAATGTGTCTAAAGGATGAACAATTGGCTACCAAATTTGGTAGATCCTAACGAAGAGGAAATTAAACCGTTGAGGGTGCCCTTCTGGATTATTCTGTCGTTCATTTTGGTGTACTTCCAGCTCTTTTTAAGGTGCAATTCCGGTTTAATTTATTCCAGTACAATTTCCAAAAAATATGTAAAAGGCAACAGGTCATGAAACTCAATCATGTTAGATGTCTGAAATTATGTGCAACACACAATTTTGGCACTTTCTGTGCAATACAATTTATTAAATTTATCATGATGGTATGATTTTGATTGTACCTCAAGGGTTAAGGGCAACTCAAAATACTTTCCTACCTTCTGGCTGCCTTAAAAGTTTCTTTCAATTATTTTGTGAAATTTTTAAGATGGTAAAGCGGTATTGTATGATATCGTGTGAGGTATAGTTTTATGCTGTCTCCTTTTTTTTCTGTTAATCAGAGCGTTAGATCACCCTCGCATTGTACAGTTTTATGGCATATCACTTCTTAAAGGAATGGAAACCGTAAGACTGATATTAGTCATGGAAAAGTGTGAAGGAAATTTGAAGAATCGCATCTTTAAAGACCCCGAGTCAGTTCCTGGCAAATCGGAAGATCCGGATGTCGTCAGGAAAGTTTGCCGATGGGCAAGAGAGATCTTTGATGGTCTGGCGTACATACATGAGCAGGGAGTTGTGCACAGAGATCTTAAGTTGGAAAATATCCTGGTATGAAACTATCATAAATTTATCATGTCATTGAAACGTTTGTTCGTCACTGCCAACTAAAACGGGAAAAATTGGTTTGGCTTTTCTTTTGTAAGTCAGCTTCTAGATTGAGTAAACACATGCTCTGTTTTTGGATTCCCAACTTGTCAAAGCTTTTTCTCTGCCGGCTGAAAGATTACGAAATAGGCCTTGGAAATGGCGGTAATGACCATACATACATACATACATAACTTTATTTAAACGCGGTAAAAACATTAGTTACGTACAAGGAAAGATAAAAACTGGTTTATATGTTTGCCGTGTGGGAGTACGAGGTGGACGTAAGGCGATTGATTTCGTTGTTCAACTTTTTACAAGATCTAATGGCTCTGACATTTTGTGGAAGATTATTCCACAACAGTGCCCACTATAGCAAAAACTACGTTTTAAAAAATCTGTACGGGGCTTGGGCATACAGAATTTGTTTTCCTTGTCTCTAAGTTCATAGTCTGTGCTGAAAGGTGTAAACAGGCCTCGAAGGTACTCTGGAGTTTGATTAATTACAGTTTTAAACATTAGTTTCGCTTTGACTTTCTTCCTTCTGGTAGAGAGGTCATCCCATCCTAGACTAGTGCGAAGGGTAGTAGCACTAGAATAAAAATCAGACTTAGTGATAACCCTAATGGCGTGATTTTGTAGTTTTTGCAGCTGATCGGCCAATTCGATACTTAGACCGTCCCACACAAGGCAGCAGTAGTCAAAGTGCGGTTCGATGAGAGCTTGATATAGAAGCTATATAGAAGAATAGTCGTGTCTTTACTTATAAAGTGCATCAGCCTTTTAAATGCACCTATACCAGAAGAAATGGGACCGTCTTGGCGATTTCGTCAACATGTTTGGACCATGATAAATTTTGGTCAATGTAAATTCCCAATGATTTAGTGTCACTCACTCTTTTTTTGCGGTGTTACAATGTTTGTCTATTTGATTATAATTATAACGGTTACCCTCGGACGTACAAGCAGGGGGGGGGGGGGGGGGGGGGGCATTTTCAAGCCCTTTTTGAATAAAACTGCGTGTTTTTCTCCTTTTTCGGTAAAAAAAAAAAACGAATAAAACGCTACCAAAAGCAGGAAGATGTTTAACTGCAAAAATTATTTGCAATTTTTTCATTTTTCCGATAAAGTTAATTTTTTTTGTAAAATCCAAGATGGCGGCCATCTTGGTGGCCATTTTGGATGACGTCACGGACCCCCAACAGCGTCATAACCCATAACATTTACCTTAGCTTGCATAGCACATCACAGGCTATATATTGGAGGTAAAATAATTCCGATATATATATATATATATATTTTTTTTTTTTTTTGGACAATTGCAAATGTTTTTATTTGACATTACAATACATCATTTACAGTACATTACTTACGCCAGTACAACAACAGCAGGACTTAAGAATAAATTACTTATTTAACAATTAAGTAAAATAACAAAGTATTGAATTAATTTGTTGGTAAAATACGGTAAGTAATCTTGAATTGAAAGATGGCAAGTCTGGTGTCTTTAGTGACTTCAAAAGGAAGGCTGTAAATGAGTTGTATTGTTTGTCGTCCAAATTGGCTTTTACCATCCTATTATTATTGTTTAACAAAGAACTGTGTTGCCAATTTGCAAGATAATTTATTTAAGGATATTTTTTCTTTATATTTACCTTTATCCGAAGGCGCTTAGATATTTCCTTTCAGAATATCAATCCACTGTCCAGGGATTGAGTGGCATAAGCCATAGTACATAAGAAAATTAGCTTTGATTTCAAATCTAGAACAGAATTCATGAAAAGGTAAGAAAGTATTATGTTGGAAAATGTCTTTGATTCTAATGACCGTTGATGCCATTGTTTGTAGTAAAAAGAGTATCCTTCAATCTTAATGAAGCGATTATTCCAAACAATTTCATTCAAAACTTGCTCTTTGTTATTAGGAAAGGTGCAGTTCATTTTTTGAAAGGCGTTGAGAGCTTCCTTGTAAAATGCAAGTGGTAGGTCAAGTTTGAGTACTTTTAAGTCAAAATTACACTGGAGTAGAAACAAGCCTCCCACAGGCTTTAGGTACGACAATGGAATGTGGCTACAACTTGAAGTTTCGCACCTGTCGTTTAGTATTTTTATCCAAGAGACTTTGAGGGCATCGTTGATTATTCCATAGTCAGGCATATCTAACCCACCTTTCTCTTTTGGACCGATCATAGTCGTCCTGTGTTTTATTTTAGCTTTCTATCTTGTTCCAGACAAATAGGGCAATTGATAAATTTCAATGGAAAAGTGACTGGGACCGATGTGTTATATATGAGTTTGGAGATCGCTAGAGATTTTAGAATCGTTACACGGCCATACAGTGTGAGGTTTCTAGGATACCATACATTAAGAAGACTTTTCATTGAAATCAGCTTTTGTTCGAAGTTTTTTTTATATGCAACTTCATCATCATATGAAAAATGAATTCCCAATGCAAGTATCGAGTTGGAAGGCTAAGCTATTCCGAGGGGTTCTGTCGTATCGTTTCTGTTCGCACCTAACCACATTCCTTCAGTTTTGCTTTTATTAATCTCTAGACCGGAACATTCCTGAAAGTTTGATAATAATTGAAACAGATTAGTTGCAGATTTCAAGCCGGAAAGAAAGGCAGTTGTGTCGTCGGCATATTGAGACAGTTTGTTATGGATAGTTATTCCTTGAATATTTTTATCGTTTCTCATAGCATTGGCTAAAATTTCAGCGCAAAGAACAAAACGAATACCTGAGAGCGGGCAGCCTTGGCAAACGCCCCTCTCTGGTTTGAAAAACTCAGACGCATATCCATTGTTTATGATCTGGCAACTGGAGCAATCCGCGTAAAAGCTAGGTTTTAATCCACTTTTGAATACATGGACCGAAATTAAAGGCTTGTAAGGTCTTGTGAAGAAAATTCCAGTCGACGGTATCGAAGGCTTTCTTAAATCAACAAATATTGCCAAACCAGAAATATTTTCCAATTCTGTTACCTTCAATCATGATATCCTTAATGAGCCTAATGTTTTGTCCGATATTTTTTTTTTGACGCAACCGGTTTGATCTTCATTAATAATGATAGGAAGAACTTTTGAAATCCAATGAGCTATAGCTTTAGTTGCAACTTTGTAATCGACATTGAGTAATGGATATTTTTTAAGCTATTTTTCAAGATATTTTTCAATTTTCAATTTTCAAGATACGATTAGGTATAACTTTGATAATACCTTGTTTTTGCGTTATGGTTAGGGTTGGTGTTCAAACCCGTAATTTAGACTTTGTACCAATTCTTCACCCAACAATGGCCAGAAGTGTAGATAAAATTCCACTGAAAGTCCATCGGTTCCAGGACATTTTCCTTGGCACACTGTTCTAATATATGAAGACATTCTTCGTTAGTAAGAGGATGCTCAAGTTCATTTTTTTTTTTAGTTTCATTAAGCTTAACAAGATTAAGGTCTTCAGAGAATAATTTGTACTTCGAAATGTTGCACGGCGCTGCAGTGTACGTAGCGATTTTTGTAGAACATCTTTCCTTGTTCTAAGATTTCATTGGGATTTGTAATTTCTCTTTCGTCGTTTGTTTTCAGTTTGGAAATGTGCGTTTTAGAGTGCTGTCTTTTTTCTAAATTCAAGAAATATTTAGTATTTTTTCACCATGTTCATGCCAGCGTGTTCTGCTTCTTAATTATTATTGCACCGTTTGTTCCATATTCCGCAATCGTGTTAAGTTCAGCTCTAAGACGATGAAGTTTTAATATGTTTTCTTTTGAACGTTCTGTCTTTAACAAGTTCATCAAATGGTCAATTTGATTTTGAAGGATTTTTTTTCAGTATTTCTGCATTCTCTATATTTTCGTTTTGTATACTGGACACAGTCACCTCTCACCTTCATCATGTCCCAGTAAAGACCTTTATCCTCCAGATAATTATGTTTTGTTTTGAAATCTGCTATCTTGCTGGAGAGATCCTGGATGAATTTTTCACCACTTAACAAAGAATTGTTCATTTTCCAGAAACCAGGACCTCGTTGAATATATTCTTTTGATTGCATATTAACAGTTATTGCAGAACTCGTTAAGTCATGAAATTCAAAACAGTGAAAGCATCCATTTGTTTGGCAAAAGACTTAAAAAATTCCTTCTTTCTTAGTCAAATATACTCTTTGTTCAGCTACATAGTTCTTCTTTCCTTTCCTTTTCTTTTCTTTTTAAAATAATACATTTTATATTTCATGCTGTCCTCATAATTCGTATGATGTATTCTATATTGTCAGGAAGCCTATAGTTCATAAGCCCCCGGCTTCTATATAGGCTTCCTTGTCACTACCACCTTAAACATTTTGTAGTCTATTGTCTTTTAAGTTATTATAAATTCCTAGTGTATTGTATTATTATTATTATTATTTTTAATGTGGTTAATGACAAAATAAATGAATGAATGAATGAATGAGTGAGTGAATGAATGAGTGAATGAATGAATGAATGAATGAATGAGTGAATGAATGAATGAATGAATGAATGATCAGATAATGAGTAATTTACGATTGCTGAATCTTTCACAGAGATTGACAGATCTTTTAAAACCAGCCAATAATCTAGCCTGCATTGTACTTTTAACTTGTTGCGCCATGTGTATTGTGACAGACTGAGGTGTTGAATCCTCCATACATCTTGTAGGTTGTAGCTTTTGCATAAATTTGTGATTTCGCTAATTACTACTTTCAATAGAAGTTCAATCCTCAGGACAAATAGGAGACCCGAAAAAATGCAACCTTGTCGAACACCTCGTTGCAAAGAGAAGACATTTGAAGCATGCCCATTATTTAAAACACAACTAGAGAGGTTATTATAAAATATCTTAAACCAGTTTGTAATGTCAGGTCCGAAATTAAAAGATTTGAGAGCTGCGTTAAGGTATGGCCATTCAATCGAATCAAATGCTTTTTTTTAAATCAAGAAATATTGCAATGCCTTTTTTGTTTGTCTGATTAGTGTATTATGTTATGTCTTGAATAAGTCGAATGTTTTCACCAATGTAACGGCCTTTCACATAACCGGTTTGGTCAGGATTTATAATGCTAGGAAGCACTTTTTTAAGTCTTTTTGAAAATCCAAGATGGCGTGGCCATTTTGGATGACGTCACGGACCCACAACAAACATTTACCTTATCTTGTATAGCATATCACAGGCTATATACTAGAGGTAAAATATTTCCGATATATTGTGTAACATCCCCCCCCCCCCCCCCTACCCCCCGTACCTGGTGAGGGTATAAGTTTGCGTGTACGTCCGAGGACTAATACAATCATATTTATTGTTTATAAAGCTGTCACAAGAAAACTCTGTGAGGATTGCTGATGTTGGCCACGCAAAATCAGTAGTGGGAATCACGGGCACTGTCGCGGGATCCTATGTTTACATGGCACCCGAGGTGTTGAAGGCCCTGGAGTATGGGAGAAAAGCAGACATTTACAGCATGGGAATAGTTTTGTGGGAGATGTGGTACGGACAGCATGCTTTCGCAGCTGACTTTTTACAAACGCCGCAAGATGTCCTTAGCTTGGTGGATCAAGGTAATCGTCCAATCCCTAGAAAAGGCTGCAGGGTGCCTCCGTTCCAATGGGAACAACTAATGAAGCAGTGCTGGGACGGGAATCCAGAAAACCGCCCTACAGCTGAGGAATGCAAACAAGAAATGACAATGCTGCAGATGAAGCTTGATGGCGACGTTTGTGCTATGACAATTAGTCGCGAGGAGTTAGAATGACGTCCACTTGAAAGACCTTATGGTGCAGTGCTGGGATGGAAACCTAGAACGTCGCCCCGCAGCTAAGGAATGCAACAACAGAATTATAGCAAAAATGCTTCTATCAACGGAGGTATAATTAAAGCACGAACCAATAAGCTAAACAACGGTCTGATTTAGTTATTCTTGGTTTTCACATGACGTCATAAAAATTCAAAAATCTAAAGTATACATCCTACAAAGCAGTTTCTAACATGGTATGTGAATACCAGTGTTATAATCTTTCACAAAAAGTTTCAGGTTTTAACGATGTTTTGCTTCCGATTTATAAAGGTTTTAAATGTGTCACGCAATTCGTCACGCTATTTCAGATAAGCCGCTGAAAAAAAACAAAATTGAACCAGTTGAAAGTTACTTTTGCATTATAGATGTTTGTAAGCCGATTAAATGGCACTTATAGTGAATACAATATTTTGTGATGAGATTTTTCGTGTAATTAAGACTTTGAATTTTTGGCCGCCATGTTGGTGTCCCTACTGTAGGGCACCAAGATGGCCGCTTCATACATTTCTTACTAAAAATGTCTAATACTCGTTCGCCTATAACTCTTGAACGAAATGCTTTTGCGCTTCAAATTTTTTTTTTTCATTTGAACAACGGTTTCATTGCTTATAATACTACATCACTTACAATACTAACGTTACTTACAATACTAACATTATTTACAGTACTAACGTTACTTACAATACTAACAATATTTACAGTACTAACGTTGCTTACAATACTAACATTACTTACAATTTTTAACATTACTTACTAATTAATTATTTAATTAATCAAATTAATTAATTAATTACCAATATCACACAATAGTTACAATATCATAACATTACTTACAAAAACTAACTTCACTTACAATATTAACATAACTTAAAAATTAACATTAACATTACTTACTAACTTGAATTGACAATACCACACATTACGATTATAATTATGGAAATAATATAACATAGACTCCTATTTCTCAAACATTTTAAAAGCCATCTTCTTAAGTTATGTTAGATTTTGTTGAGCAGCGCAAAAGATACTAAAATGTGCAAGATAATTCGGGAAATGGGAATAATAGCCTCAACGCCATTTGGGGGGGGGGGCCTTGGGTAATATATATAAAAATAGTGCGACTTATGTCAGACTTAATAGAATTAAAAATGGGAATTAAAGGAATCCATTTCTTCAAATTGCGCTTCAAAATTTGGCCCAGATGTGTAGTTTTAAACTCTCTACAATTTCATAAACATTTTGGAATCGAAATCGATTGTTTAATGCTTCTGAATTTTGATATGACGTAAGTGAAAACCAAGAATAAAGTGTTTTCCAAAGTGTGTTATTCTGCTAAAGAAAAAAAATAAACAGGAAAACTAGACATTATGGTGTTTTTCATAGCAGCGTCTTTGCTAAGACAACATACTCATATAGTTAAGGTAGAGGACAGTCCGTTATATATAGTTTTTGTTACCAGAATACAGCCTCAAATGTAATTGTAGTCATGTAAAGGCTGTAGCATAAAGACAAATATGTCCATAACATTTTATAAAAGATAGATAGCACCACCAACCATTAGATTAGTGTATAGTAAGATACAGCATTTTTTCTCAAGACATAATGTTCCATAAATTTATTGTTTTATAAAGACGAATTGCAAAGCGCATTAGTTGATAATGAGTATTCCTTAAACATTTTGAAAGGTGGTGAAACAGTGTATTGTAAACAGTGTATTGTAAACAGTAAGATGCAACGTTTTCGATAAAAATGGCATAGTGTTGTAAAAGTATTATTTTACAAAGATAAATTCATGGCTCTTTATACAAGGCCTTTCAATATTGCCTAATGTTTTTTGAAAGGCAAGAAATGCCTCGTATAGCCGATACTGCTTAACACAGCATAGTAACTTCCAATTGGACTATTGCATTGCCATTGCCAAGAACATTACAATAAGACTTTACTATATTACCAATAAGGTCTAAAAGGTTTTAAAATGCACGATATGTTATAAGATATAGCATATATCAATTGTTTTTGTCCAAAACAATACTAATAACAATATAACTTAACTAATTAAGATACCTGATCACATTAGGCCTAAGGGAAGAACCACCCGCCATTATCATCCTAAGAAGTTCATCCAACCCTCTTCTTTAGGAAATACCTACAAGTTTAGTTTCTTTGTTAGAACAATTAGGTGGAACAATTTAAGTGATTCTGTGATTGAATCCGATTCATATGATGGCTTCAAACGAGCCGTAAGTAATTTGGTTATCTAATTTGTTGCAGCAAGAGCATAGATAAGTAATTCAACTAATGGTATTATGTGTATTGTTTAATATTAATCCAATTCTACTTGCTATTTACTGTGTAAATGCTGCGAGCTTCAGCTGACCACATCTATGTAATGGGAAACTGTTATAGATTTAAAAATTTGTACATGTAGATGCAGATGTTAAATCACATGATTAGTATATATAATTTATTATCAGTTTACAAAGACAAGGTAGATCATAGACCCTATTCATAAATGGCGGCCGATTTATTTATTCTTTTATATTCATGCTAATCAGCCCAACTAGCCTCATTTTAGCGCAAAAATTCTTTTTAATTTTGCACATGCTAACGAGGCTAGTTGGGCTGATTAGCATGAATATAAAAGAATAATAAACCGGCCGCCATTTATGAATAGGGTCTTTCGGATATGATATTTGTTACCCGAATAGTCTGAAAGTTGATCATTTAACCGGTAATTACAGTGCGATATATAACGTTTTTGTTAGTTAACGTTTTAACCAATCTAAATTCTGATTATGCTTTCCATTTAGTAATCGTTCAAAACTAGCAGATAAACAAACGGAGGCCCTTTACAGACGGGCCAGGAGATGACTTGATGAACAGAAAGGACCGATTTTGTTTGGATTTTTGTCCCAGTTGGCACGAAAACCGAAACAATCTGTAACTGAATTGTCCGCTAATTTATTGTCCGCTAATTTATTGTCCGCTAATTTATTGTCCGCTAATTTATTGTCCGCTAATTTATTGTCCGCTAATTTATTGTCCGCGGATTTAACGCTACCCGTTAAATGACCAGAAAGTTAATTATAAAATTATACGGTTGTTGTAGTAAGATACTGGCGTTCTTATATTACATAAATGTTCTTTATATAATTTCACAATTCTTACTTCGTTTAAATTCAATGACACTCGTATAAATGTAATGTGTACAAACTAAAATCATATATCTTTTCATGGTCAGAATCAAATCTAGTATTATCCCTATTCGGCCTGGGGGTAGGGGGGGGGGGGCACAAAGTGCCCGCGCTAACTTTCAACATTCAAAACTTCTTTAATATGCATTCAAACGCCATCAAACTTTGTGACTTTTCCTAAAATTTATCTGGCAACAATTTCATATGACAATTTTTTGATCACGTGACTTGATGTTTCCATGGCAACAAGATTTTGACAGGCATGTTTTTTGAAATTTGCATATTTATACCTTTGAATGAAGAAAAACAATGTTTATTGGTACAACTTTTGTGTTTTTACGTCATTTAGTGTTTATTTATTGGTTTTGATTAATTTTGCATCAATTTGGACGGTTTGTCGCCATCAAACTTTGTGACTTTTCCTAAAATTTATCTGGCAACAATTTCATATGACAATTTTTTGATCACGTGACTTGATGTTTCCATGGCAACAAGATTTTGACAGGCATGTTTTTTGAAATTTGCATATTTATACTTTTGAATGAAGAAAAACAATGTTTATTGGTACAACTTTTGTGTTTTTACGTCATTTAGTGTTTATTTATTGGTTTTGATTAATTTTGCATCAATTTGGACGGTTTTTAAGAGGTCTTCAAAAATTTCAGAAATCCAAGATGGCGGATCCAAGATGGCGGCCGTATAACTAATTACCTAATAACTACGTCATATGACGTCATCGTTCCATTGTGCGGACCGAATAGGTTTTGGACGTACTATGTACCCTCTAGGTTTCATTGTCATAGCCTTAATGTTCATGAAGTTACGAACTCAGGAACTCAAGAAAAGCCCAGGCTGAATAGGTTATGGTTCTAACCTTTGAGTAAAAAGGTGACGATTCAAATGAAAGCTACTGAGCAGTACTTTCCTGTGGTAATTTTTATTATGCTGTACAATGTGGTTCTAACTTTTGGGCTGTGGATGAAATATTAAGTTTGATGATTCAAATGAATACTACTGAGAAGTACTTTCCTGTGGTGCTGTTTATTATGCTGTACAAGCTGGTTCTCATTGTTGCGTCTGTGGATGAAATCCTTAAGTGTGACCATTCAAATAAAAGCTACTGAGCAGTACTTTCCTGTGGTACTGTTTATTATGCTGTACAAGGTGGTTCTAACTTTTGAGTCTGCGTATGAAATCCTAAAGTGTGACCATTCATATGATAGCTACTGAACAGTACTTTCCTGTGGTGCTGTTTATTATGCTGTACAAGGTGGTTGAAAATTTTGTGTCTGTGGGTGAAATCATAAAGTGTGACCATTCAAATGACAGCTACTGAGCAGTACTTTCCTGTGGTACTGTTTATTATGCTGTACAAGGTTGTTCTAACTTTTGATTCTGTGAATGAAATCCTAAAGTGTGACCATTCAAATGAAAGCTACTGAGCAGTGCTTTCCTGTGGTACTGTTTATTATGCTGTACAAGGTGGTTCTAACTTTTGAGTCTGAAGATGAAATCCTAAAGTGTGACCATTCAAATGAAAGCTACTGAGCAGTACTTTCGTGTGGTACTGTTTATTATACTGTACAAGGTGGTTCTAACTTTTGAGTCTGAAGATGAAATCCTAAAGTGTGACCATTCAAATGAAAGCTACCGAGCAGTACTTTCCTGTGGTACTGTTTATTATGCTGTACAAGGTGGTTCTAACTTTTGAGTCTGTGGATGAAATCCTAAAGTGTGACCATTCAAATGAAAGCTACTGAGCAGTACTTTCGTGTGGTACTGTTTATTATACTGTACAAGGTGGTTCTAACTTTTGAGTCTGAAGATGAAATCCTAAAGTGTGACCATTCAAATGAAAGCTACCGAGCAGTACTTTCCTGTGGTACTGTTTATTATGCTGTACAAGGTGGTTCTAACTTTTGAGTCTGTGGATGAAATCCTAAAGTGTGACCATTCAAATGAAAGCTACTGAACAGTACTTTCCTGTAGTACTGTTCATTATGCTGTACATGGTGGTTTTAAATATTGATGGCCTGTTATTGAAACCCCAAAGTATGACCACTTAAAAGTCTTTTCGTGTTTTGATTGCTATTTAAGTATTATGCCGTACAAGAGGGCTCTAGCGTTTCAATCTACGAACAAAAGTGTGACAGTTGAATTCAGATGAATATAAACAGTGCGTTCGTGTAGTGCTGTTTATCCTAATTTCAATACTTCGAACAATTAAGTAAGAATAGTTTCGAACCCAATTTTGATGCGTTTTATTAAATGAAATGGTTAAAATCCTTCTTACCAATGTATAATTATGACTAAACTGTATACATCTGTTTGGCTCTTAACATTGCTTGAACATTTGCGCTTTGTGTATTCATGGACGATCCTCAACGAATGATCGTCCACTGAGTTTATAATTGATGCAATACAACAGTGTATAGAGCAGTTTTCAATTGAGTGTCGAAAGTAATTTCGCGATTGCTTTGGTTTTGCATTGCATGGCTTTGTGATTGGCTGAAAAATCTCGCGCCACTTTCAGAAGGAAAACCAAAACCAATTGTTAATTGCTCGCACTAGGTTTCCCGCGCTTGGCGCCTGCTGCATGTATCGTCGTCGAGCTCTGATTAGTCCATTGAATCGTCTGCCTCTGTTGCGGTTGGCCAAGAGTAATAACTTTGGCTTTGGTTTTGCAACACTCAACTGAAAACCGCGCTAAACTGCCAGAGTTAGTCAGTCATCTTTTGTAAACACGAAACAGCTTATTAGCTGATTTAACAGTATTATAAGTCAGATTAAATTAACAACTTACTGAAATAAAAACAATGATAATCGATCATATTTCTTTGTTGTGAGTTAAATGTACTTCGTCATCACTTTGAGGTTGGTCACCGACTCGCCCCAGTCTCTATGGTTTTTATTGTTTTTCCATCAAGAGAGACGACTGGGACGATTCAGGGTTAGCCAGTCAATCATCCAGTAAAATGACAGCAGTGCAGTTAGTTGGTCGCAGTCGTTTACTCAATTGCCCAGTCGTTTAATCAGTCGGTCCGATCAATCGGTGACAGGGGTTAGTAGTTTAGTTGGGCAGTTTATTCACCGATACAAAAGATCAAAAAATCACTCAGTTAGGTCGATGGAAAGACTCTCAGTTATTTTATCAGATTTGTAGTCAGTCAAATCAGTGTCTGGTGATCGAGCAAGTTTGTTTGGTCAGTACGTCAGTCAGCTTGACAATTCAGTCATTTTAGTTTGTGGGTCATTTTAACAGTCGGATATGCTGTCAGTCAGTTGGTCAATTAGACAGTCATTACAGCCATTATCTGGTAGTCACTGAGTTGGTCTGCCACTCAGTAATTTGGTTAATAACGTTCCGTAATTTTGTCAGTTGGTTAGCCAGTTTGTCAATCAATCGATAAGCCAATCGGTTGGCCCGTCAATCGGTCATTCAGGCGATAGTCATTTGAACAGTCAGTCAGTTAATCATTACGCAGTTGGTCAGTCCTTATTTCATCAGTCGCTCAGTTAGTGTTAGTCAGTCAATCATTCAATCGACCGGCTTGTTCAGTCGGTCAGTCAGTCGATGATTAATCACTGGGTCATTCATTCAGTTCATTAATCAGTACGTTATTCATTTGACTAGTCATTCGGTCATTTAATCAATATGTCAGAAATAATTCTATTAATCATTAGTATTTACAACACAGTGGCGGATGCAGAATCCATCGAACGGGGGGAGTGAATAAGGGGTGGGGGGACTCCCCTGGATCAGCTAATGCAGCGAGAGCTAGTGTCAGTTAAATCAGTAATTAAGTTGATCAGTTACTCAGTCGAGTGAACAAATCAGTGTCACAAAGTCATCAAGCCTTGGAACAATCAGTTACACAAGCGCATAAATCGATCATTAAATAACTTGCATTCGCGCTATGTTGTCTTTCAGTCAAATGCAGTTGTCGTTAGTTAATTTTAAGTTAATAACTACAATAAGTGGTAAATAACTTTCAACTGACATTCGTGCAGTCCAGTATTCTAATGGCTGTAATCAGGGTTAGGGTTAATTGTCTGCCTGTCTGTCTGTCTGTCTGTCCGTCTAACTGTTTTTTAGCGATCGGCGGAAATTAGTTGACTTAGATCCCGGGGGGGTACTCCCTTATATACGGTATATAGGTATGTGCCGCCCGATAGGTTATGGTTTTTTAGGTGCTCAGTCCTTAAATAGGGTATCCTTTTTGGTATTTTTGGTTTTGTGATCCTTAGATACTCCTTAGATAGGGTCACTAAATTGCAGTATCCACCCCAACGCGCAAAACGAAAAAGATATGGTCTGTTAAAACTGTACTACACGCCTGAATTGGGCCTTAAAAAGGGTATCAAATCTCGATTTTCTACCTTTAAATAGGGTCAGAGTTTGAGAACCTTGGCGGCACACACCTATCTTAAATTGCCGGGAGTCAATACGTTTGTTAGTCAGTACTTTGGTGAACCGGACAGTTAGTCGGTCAGATAACACTAATGGTATGTAAATCAGACAGACAATAAGTTTGTTGGTCAGTATTTTGGTAAGACGGACGGTCAGTCAGTCAGATAACACAAATGGTATGTAAGTCACACAGTCAATAAGTTTGTAGGTCAGTATTTTGGTAAGACGGACAGTCAGTCGGTCAGATAATACAAATGGTAAGTAAATCAGACAGACAATAAGTTTGTTAGTCAGTATGTTGGTAATACGGACAGTCAGTCGGTCAGGCAGTGTAAGAAATGGTAAGATCAGAAAGTCAGGCAGTCAATAATTTGTTAGTCAGTACGTTGGTAAGTCGGACGGTCAGTCGGTCAGATAACACAAATGTTATGTAAGTCAGACCGTCAATAATTTGTTAGTCAGTATGTTGGTGAGACAGACAGTCAGTCGGTCAGATAACACAATGTTATGTAAGTCAGACCGTCAATAATGTGTTAGTCAGTATGTTGGTGAGACAGACAGTCAGTCGGTAAGATAACACAAATGTTATGTAAGTCAGACAGTCAATAAGTTTGTTGGTCAGTACGTTGGTGGAACGGACAGTTAGTCAGTCAGATATCACAAATGGTATGTAAGTCAGACCGTCAATAACTTTGTTGGTCAGTATTTTGGTAAAACGGACGGTCAGTCAGTCAGATAACACAAATGGTATGTAAGTCACACAGTCAATAAGTTTGTAGGTCAGTATTTTGGTAGGACGGACAGTCAGTCGGTCAGATAATACAAATGGTAAGTAAATCAGACAGACAATAAGTTTGTTAGTCAGTATGTTGGTAATACGGACAGTCAGTCGGTCAGGCAGTGTAAGAAATGGTAAGATCAGAAAGTCAGGCAGTCAATAATTTGTCAGTCAGTCATTGGTAAGTCGGACAGTCAGTCGGTCAGATAACACAAATGTTATGTAAGTCAGACCGTCAATAATTTGTTAGTCAGTATGTTGGTGAGACAGACAGTCAGTCGGTCAGATAACACAAATGTTATGTAAGTCAGACAGTCAATAAGTTTGTTGGTCAGTACGTTGGTGGAACGGACAGTTAGTCAGTCAGATATCACAAATGGTATGTAAGTCAGACCGTCAATAACTTTGTTGGTCAGTATTTTGGTAAAACGGACGGTCAGTCAGTCAGATAACACAAATGGCATGTTAGTCACACAGTCAATAAGTTTGTTGGTCAGTATTTTGGTAAGACGGACAGTTAGTCGGTCAGATAACACAAATGGTTTGAAGTCAGACGGTCAATAAGTGTGTTAGTCAGTATATCGGTAATATGGACAGTCAGCCGATCAGGCAGTGAAAGAAATGGTAGGTAAGTCAGACAGTCAATAAGTTTGTTAGTCGGTACGTTGGTGAGACGGACAGTTAGTCGGTCAGATAATAGTACAAATGGTATGTAAGTCAGACAGTCAATAAGCTTGTTAGTCCGTACT
This sequence comes from Dendrophyllia cribrosa, assembly GCA_024195265.1. Classification (NCBI taxonomy): domain Eukaryota; kingdom Metazoa; phylum Cnidaria; class Anthozoa; order Scleractinia; family Dendrophylliidae; genus Dendrophyllia; species Dendrophyllia cribrosa. Next base: position 1,736,060 of record JAJLRJ010000013.1, on the reverse strand, counting down.
TTGGTGAGACGGACAGTTAGTCGGTCAGATAACACAAATGGTATGTAAGTCAGACAGTCAATAAGCTTGTTAGTCCGTACTTTGGTGAGGCGGACAGTTAGTCGGCCAGATAACACAATTGGTATGTAAGTGAGACAGTTAATAAGTTTGTTAGTCAGTACGTCGATAAGACGGCCAGTCAGTCAGTTGTTCATTTCGGTAAAAGGACAATTAGTCGATCGCTTAGATCAGCCGAGCAGTTGAATTGTCAATCTGTTAGTAATTTGGCTCGATGGACAATCAGTTGTTCAATTAAGTCAGGCAAATATTGGTCTGTAAGTCATTCAGCTGATCATTCAGTTAGTCAGTTGGTTAAACAAGTCATCAATCGGTTAAGTCAATCAAACAATTGTTTATTTTTTTTTTAAGCCGTCAGACTACTGTCAGTCAGTCAGTTAGTAATTTGGTTAGACGATCAATTAGTCAGTATTTAAGCCAGTCAAACAGTTTGTCTGTAAGTATTAAGCCCATCAGTCAGTTATTCAGTCAGTTGGTTAGACGGACGTTAGGTCAGGCAAACATTTGGTCATAGTAAATTTTTTGGTTTGTAAGTCATGATCAGGCAGTCAATCGATCAGTTAGTCGGTCGGTTAGACAGACAAGTCAGTCAAACAGATTGTCTGTAAGTAATTAAGCCCATCGGTCAGTTATTTAGTCAATTGGTTTAACGGACGTTAGGTCAGGCAAACATTTGGTCATTGTAAATGTTTTGGTTTGTAAGTCAGGCAGTCTATCGATCAGATAGTCGGTCGTTAGATCAGTCATTTGGATCAGTCGGTTAGATTGGTCAGTTAAGATAGCCAAACAGTTTGTCTATAAGAAATTTAGCCTATCAATCAGTTAATCAGTTGGTTATGCGAAAAATCAGTAGGTAAAATAAATAAGGCAAGCAATTCGTTGATCGATTATTCATTGATCGATTATTATCGACTTATTTACTTGGCTGGACTAACAATAAGTCGGTCAATTACTTTCAAGCAAAAAAACAGTCTGTAATTAATATTCTTGGTTTTCACATGACGTCATAAAAATTAAAAACTGTAAAGTATACGTCCTACAAAGCTGTTTCTAACATGGTATGTGTCACGCAATTCGTCACGCTATTTCAGATAAGCCGCGAAAATAAACAAAATTGAATCAGCTGAAAATTATTGTTTGCATTATAAGTGCTTATAAGCTGAGTTAATGGAGCTTATAGCAAATAAAATATTTTTTGATTTGATTTTTGGTGTAATTAAGACTTTGAATTTTTGGCCGCCATCTTTGTGCCCCTGAGTGGGGCACAAAGATGGCCTCTCCATACATTTCTTACTAAAACTGTCTAATATTCGTTCGCCTATAACTCTTGAACGAAATGCTTTTGCTTTTCAAAATTTGGCCAAGATGTGTAGTTTTAAACTCTCTACAATTCCATAAACATTTTGGATTCGAAATCTATTTTTTAATGCTTCTGAATTTTGATATGACTTAAATGAAAACCAAGAATAGTCAATCAAACAGTCAGCCAGACTAAATAGCCTGCGCGCAGGCTAACGTGTAAATCAGTCAAACAATTGGTTTGTAAGTCAAACAGTTCATAAGTTAATTAGTCAGTAACTCAATCATTTACTCATTTGGTCAGGCATCAGTTATTTGCTTGCTTAGTAAATTAAACAGTAAGAGCAGCCGGATTTTACTGAAAACAGGAGGTAGCTCATTCAGTTTGTTGGCCAATCAGTCAGTTCAACAATCAATACTGAAGCAGGTAATCATTAAGCCCGTTACAGTAATTAGACACGTTTTTAGCTGGTCAGTCACAAAATCAGCCAGTTAATAGGTTAACGTTGAAAAGGACTCTGATGTCAGGTAAACTGTTGAGACATATTTTAATAACGTAAAAAGCAAGTAGAGCATCGCCATTATTCCGTTGAAGATGTCAGTTCCTTTTTATCTTTATCTTTTGTCTCAATACAAAACTTTGTGAGTTATCAATGAACAATCGTTAATTATCATTGAAATTGCGCATTTTTATCTGGCCACCGATGACTTTTAACCCCAATCAGCCTCTGATGTGATGAGCAGTATATAGAAAAAGATGCTTTGTTCTTTTTGTGGTTAAAATATAAGGTTAGTGTTGATCAACATGATACTAAAGCTGCCTTCGAAAGTAGCATAGCTGAAAAACATAATCACGACAGTTCATTATTATGACACTGGATGCGGAGACGCTTATAAGTAACAATGCGTGTAAGAACTAGGCAATGCTCTATTGTTCCGCGGCATTTCGCTTTCCCCATTTACTGAGAATGCATCAACCTATGGACAACATGTTTTATAAATAAAATTAACTGGAACTTTATTTTAAAGTGATGTTTCTTTTGTGCTACAAGATTTCATCCAATCGTGAAACTCCAAATCAATGGCCAAGAAAGGCTTCTAATTTCCCACATAGAATTTTGGTTGCATTAAAACTCAGAATAGTTTTTACTGAAAGGGAACGAATTAGTAAACTAGAGAGAAATAAATGCACTATCTGGTTAAGTGATGCTAGATTTTCACGTTTTAGCCAATGAGGTGGACGGTATATCACAATTAACACCTTTCTGCATTCCTTGCCGTTAGGTTGCCTAGTTCTTACTAGGACCATTACTTAAATTCAAAAAATATAATCAAATGAACAGCCAGTTTCGTGATCGAATGGAGTGTGATGCTCGTCGGCTTCTGCGTTAATTAGTCAGCCCAGTCTCATACGTAAAATCGGAAGGTTTTTGTTAAGCACTTTAATAATAACATGATTAATGTGACATTTCCTTTTTCTTAGTTTCTTTTGTGAAAAAAACGTACACTAAGTCTTACTCGTACACAGTATGTTTAGTTGTCTGTCAGTTTGTTGTCTGGTGGCTAGCGCCAGGGGGGGGGGGGGGGGGGGGGTACTCCCATATATGAGCTATATAGGTATGTGCAGGTAGGCAGTTTAGTCTGGGATAGAGTATAGTAATAAGAGATTTTTGGTCTAGAATAGGGTATCATTTTCCGCGAAACTGATCAGTTGCGTGAAGAATTTAGTCTAGACGAGGTTTACTGGCAAATGGCATTTAAAATCGGTACGGTGAGCAGTACGGCATTTTTACTGACCCCTGGCATCTTAGACTGTGATAGTGAACGAGTTTCTGGAGAATAGCGAGTCTGGAATAGGTCTACGATAGGGTAGGGTTTTTCGGTGTTTAGTCTCGAATAGGGTTGCAAAATGCAGCTAAAATGGTCTAGTATAAGGCAAGGGTCTCAGAGTCCCAGCGGCACACCCCCGCCCAAAAATTTGCAGAGTACACCCCCCTCCCGGAGGGGGGGGGAGAGGGGAAGGGGGGGAGGGGGGGCTAGCGCTCGAAACGTCAGCTTTTGAATTTCTCTACGGTGGTCAATTTACCTTATCAACTCTCAAATTAACCGACCAGCTGGTCAGTCGTTAAGGTAGTCTCGTCAGTTACTCAGACAACAAACTGTTAGGCAGTTCGTCATCCTGTCCGTCAGCCAGTCAGTCAACTACTTGAATGACCAAAATTTTCTTTAGAAACTAACCGCTCTATGATTTTATGGTCAGTCAGCTAGCCAGTCATTTTGTTACTTGGTTTTTTCTTTAGTCAATCAGTCAGTCAGTTAGCCCGTTCGTGAGCTTGACTGGTCCGGTCAACAAATCATTCAGTCCGATAGTCACTTTGTCAGTTAGTCTGTTTTCACAAAAAATGTTATTAAGCTTCATTGCATTAGTATTTTATTGTTATAATTTGCTGTCAGTCAGTATTTATGATTGTGTCTTTAATTTTAATCAGTCAGACATTTGTTTGCATATGGTCAGCCCGTTTATGGATCTGTTGATTCGTCTAGAGCAAAGTCAGTAATTGTTAGACCGTTCATTAATCTTTCTTTTGGTAGGTCTGTCCGTTATATTAGACTGTTCATCGGTCAGTCAGTTGGTTCGTCCATCCATTAGACCGTCCATCATTCAGTCAGTAGGTATATTCGTTCGTCAGACCGTCTAACAGTCAGTTGGCATATCCGTTCGTCAGACCGTCTGTCAGTCAGTTGGCATATAATAAGTTCGTTAGACCATCTGTCAGTCACTTGGCATATCCGTTCGTTAGACCGTCTATCAGTCAGTTGGTAGATCGTCCATCAAATCATAAACAGTCCGTCATTGGGCCGTCAGTTAGACTATTGCGTACTTATTTTATTTTCGTGCGTCACACAAACCATCAGCCATTCAGTTGGTCTTTATAATAGCCAGTCTAACCATTTAGTCCGTCAGTTGGTTGATATCATTGATTAGCAGTCATGAATTGAGCTATTATAATTGGTTAGTCAGTTAGTCAGTATTACAGGCCCCGGGGAGGGGAATCCCACATAAAAGTGACCGGGGTGATCATCTTACCCCTCGGGTTGGCTTTGAGTTAATCACACTTTTTCTGTACGTCTGGTATTTTATCAGTCGGTTGGGCAGTAAATTTAGTCTACCAGTAAGCAAGTCAACTAACAATGTAGTCAGTTGATAGATCAGTCAAGGGTCATTTCAGTTATTTTGGTATAAATAGATCGATTTAGTGAACGATAAAACCGATCAGTTAATTAGTCAGTCCGTTAGTTAGAATTTTTTTAAGTTCATTATTCAGCCAGTCAGTCCGTCATTTAGACAGCCATTTGGTGATTTTGTTAATCGGTTAATTAGCTATTTTTCAGTCCGTTTGTCGGCCAGTCAGTGACTTCGTCATTATTTGGTAGCTTTGTTTGTGAGTCAGTTGGCAATAGTTCAGTCATGCCACTTGATCATCCATAAATTAATAAATAAAATGAACATTTGGTGACTTTGTCAGTCCGTTGGTTTGACTTTCTGTCTGTCAGCTAGTCAGTCATTCAGTTGCTTGGTCATCCTTTTAGTAACGTTGTCATTGTTTAGTTATCTGTCAGTCAATTAGTCACCATTCAGTCAGTTAGTCAGCTATTTATTTAGCACTTTGTCAGTATTTGGTTATCTTTCGGTTAGTTTAAGTCGGCCAGTCAGTTGGTCAATCATTTAGTAACTTTGTCGGTAGTTGCTTTATTTTTCAGTCAGTCAGTCAGTCAGCCGTTTAGCAACTTTGCAGTACTAGTTGTTTTATCGTTCAGTCTGTTAGTCAGCCAGTCAGTTGGTCAATCATTTAGTAACTTTGTCGGTAGTTGCTTTATTTTACAGTCAGTCAGTCAGTCAGTCAGTCAGTCAGCCGTTTAGCAACTTTGCAGTACTACAGTAGTTGTTTTATCGTTCAGTCTGTTAGTCAGCCAGTCAGTTGGTCAGTCAGTTGGTCAGTCGTTTAGTAACTTTGTCGGTAGTTGGCTAATATATTTCAGTCTGTTATCAGCTAGTTTACAGTTAGTAAGCAATTTGGCAAATTTGTCAACACTTGGTTTTTCTTTCAGTAAGTTAGTCAGCTATTTACCAACTATGTTGGTTTATCTTTCAGTCAGTTAGTCAGTCAGTCAGTTGGTCAGCCATTTAGCAACTTTGTCAGCATTTCGTTTATCTTTCAGTCAGTTAGTCATCCAATCAGTTGTTCAGCAATTTGGCAAGTTTGTCAACCGTTGTTTTTTCTTTCAGTTAGTTGGTCAGCTATTTAGCAACTTCGTTGGTAATATCGGTCAGTTAGCATGTCAGCCAGTCAGTTGGTCATGCCATTAAGTAACTTTGTCAGTAGCTGGTTTTAATTATCTTTCAGTCAATTAATCAGTCATTTGGTAAGCCATTTAGCAACCTTGTCAACGGTTGGTTTACCTTTCAGTCAGTTGGTCAGTCATTTAGCAGTGATTTAGTAATTTTATCAGCGTTTGATTTATCTTTCAGTCCGTTAGCCAGCCAGTCAGTTGGTCAGCTATTTAGCAACTTTGTCATTGGTTGGTTTATATATATATATATGTCAGTCATTTTGTCAGCCAGTCAGTTAAACAGCCATCTGGCAACGTTGTTCGCAGATGGTTTGTATTTCAGTCAGCTAGTTGTTCAGCCATTTCACCATTAATTTGCCAGTCGGCTTGTTTACCATGAATTTCAGTCAAGTAGTTAGTACAACATATATTTATTCATTCAGTCCGTCAATCAGTAATAGTTGGTCAGCCATTCGGTGAGTTTGCCAGTCAGCTGTTTTATCTTTCAGTCAGTTAATCAATCAGCCAGTCAGTCAATTATCTGTTCAGCCGTTTGGCAAGTTTGTTAATCAGTTGGTTCGTCTGTTTGTCATTTAGTCAGTCAGTCAGTCAGTCAGTCAAGCACTTGGTTTACCATTTTGCAACTTAATCAGTCAGTCAGTCAGTCGGGTTGTCTGTTAAGTAGTCAGACAGTCATCCAGTCGAAATACTTACAGAGGTGCATCGCTAGTCAGTCTTAAAGTTTTCACGTTGATCACAATGGCAGATCCAGGGGGAGGGGCGGGGGTTTAGGGGGACCCGGGAACCCGGGAACCCGGAAACCCACCCCCTACCCAAGATCCGCCACTGCATCAGGCTGTCTGTTAGTCAGTTTCTTATTAAGTTAGTCAAGCCGTTTGTTAAACAGGCAGGGTAAGATAGTCATTTAGATAAGTCAGTAAGGCAATCATGATCAATTAGTCCGTCATTCAGTCCAACGATTTGTCAATTGGTTAGTCAGTGGTTCAAGTCAACAGCCATTTAATCAGTCAGTAGATCCGTTAATCAGTCAGTCAGTCTGTCGGTCAGTCAATTAGTCAGTCATTCAGTCCAACGATTCGTCAATTGGTTAGTCAGTGGTAATCAAGTCAACAGCCATTTAATCAGTCAGTAGATCCGTTAATCAGTCAGTCAGTCTGTCGGTCAGTCAATTAGTCAGTCATTCAGTCAGTCAGTCAATTAGTCGGTCAATCAGCCGATCTTTTTGTCAATCAGTAAAACAACAAGTCACACGAGAATTTAGTTTTATCGACTGAGTCGATAAGATAAATTGACCACCGTAAAAAGATTCAAATAGCTGACGTTTCGAGCGCTAGCCCTTCGTCGGAGCGAATCAAGGAATTGTGGGTAGTGTGTGGTTTTATATAGTAAGCGGTGGAGCTACGCTATTGGTGGAAATTTGGTGACGTGAAAAACAAATGTACATTAGTTGAATGAAAAGCGTTCGTTGATTCCGTGGTGTTTGAGAGTGCCGATTTGAAAGATGATTTTTTGTTCTAGGTTTTTACGGCTTTCTGTGTTACCCTGGTGTAGGGAAAGGCCGCAGATTGTCATGTGTTGTTTAGAATGGTTAGTAAGATTAAAATGGCGCGCGACTGGTTTGGATGCGTCTTTGTCATTTTTTTCAACGTCTCGGAGATGTTCACGAAAACGGTCGCCCAGTCTCCTCCCTGTTTCGCCAATGTATATCTTTTTGCAAAAAGTACATGTTATGCAGTAGATAACATTTACGGAGGTGCATGTAAAACGATCAGTGATTTTAATAGATCGTTTGGGTCCTGTTATTTTGTCCGCGTTGTGAATGAAAGGACAAGTGTTACATCGTGTGCGTGTGCATTTGAAAGTTCCCGGTTTATCGTCAGATTTCAGTGCGCTCGTAACTAGAAAGTTGCCTATGTTTTTGTCACGTTTGAATGAAATTAGTGGGGGTTGTGAGTCAGGCAGGTAAACGATCTGTCTTTCTGTCTGTCAATTTCCTTAATAATCACTCAGTAAATCAGTCAGGTGGTCATTCGTTCAACGTCGTTAAGTGAGTCAGTCAGTTTGTCAGATTCTCAGCTGTCAGTCATTTACTCTGCCGTAATCAGTTAGGCATCCATCATCTAGTTATTTGTTTTTTTTCACTCATCTTATTCCTCTGTCTGTCTGTGAGTCTTCAGTCAAAAGAATGAGCTAGTAAGTCATTATTCCTCAGTTAATCAGACAGTCAGTCAGACGGACAGTCAGACAGTCAGTCAGACGGACAGTCAGACAGTCAGTCAGACAGACAATCAGTCAGTCAGCTAGTCAGTCAGCTAGTCAGCTAGTCCGTCAGACAGTCAGTCAGTCAGCCATTCAGTTAGTCAGTCAGTCAACCAGTCAGTCAGTAAGTCAATGAATCAGTCAGTCAGTCATTCAGTTGGTCAATGAGTCGGTCAGCCAGTCTGTCAATCAGTCAGCTAGTCAACCAGTCAGTCAATTGGTCAGCCAGTCAGTAAGTCAGTTAGTCGGACAACCAGTTAGTCAGTCAGTCAGCCATGCAATCAGCCAATCAATCAATCAGTCAGTCAGTCAGTCATTCAGTCAGCCAATCAATCAATCGATCAATCAGTCAGTCATTCAGTTGGCCAGTTAGTTGGTCATCCAGCCAGTTAATCAGTCAGCCATTCAGTAAGTCAGTCGGTCAATCAGTCAGCCATTCAGTTAGTCAGTCAGTCAGTCAGTCAGCCAGTCAGTCAGTCAATTGGTCAGCCAGTCAGTCAGCCAGTCAGTCAGTCAATTGGTCAGCCATTCAGTAAGTCAGTTAGTCGGTCAACCAGTTAGTTAGTCAGTCAGCCATTCAGTCAGCCAAATCAATCAATCAATCAGTCAGTCATTCGGTTGGTCAGTCAGTTGGTCAGCCAGCCAGTCAATCAGTCAGCTAGTCAGCCAGTAAGTCTATTAGTCAGCCACTCAGCCAGTCAGCCATTCAGTAAGTCAGTCGGTCAATCAGTCAGCTTTTCAGTTAGTCAGTCAGCTAGTCCGTTAGTCAGTCAGTCAGTCAATGAATCAATCAGTCAGTCGGTCATTCAGTTGGTCAGTCAGTCGGTCAGCCAGTCAGTCAATCAGTCAGCCAGTCAGCCAGTCAGCCAGTCACTCAATTAGTCCGTCAGTCAGTAAGTCAGTTAGTCGGTCAACCAGTTAGTCAGTCAGTCAGCCATTCAGTCAGCCAATCAATCAATCAGTAAGTCAGTCAATTGGTCAGCCAGTCAGTAAGTCAGTTAGTCGGTCAACCAGTTGGTCAGTCAGTCAGCCATTCAATCAGCCAATCAATCAGTCAGTCAGTCATTCAGTTGGTCAGTCAGTCGGTCAGCCAGCCAGTCAATTAGTCAGCCAGTCAGCCAGTCAATTAGTCAGCCAGTCAGTAAGTCAGTCGGTCAACCAGTCAGTCAGTCAGATAGCCATTCCGTCAGTCAGTCAGTCAGACAGTCAGTCATTCAGTTAGTGGCCAGTGAGTCACTCAGTCAGTTATTGTTTTTCAGTCTTTTAGTCTTTCAGTCATATGGTCAATAAGTTAGTCAAAAAGTTAGTCAGCCAGTCAAACAGACAGTCAATCAATCAGTGAGCCATTCAGTCAGCTAGACATTCAGTCAGCCAGGTAGTTAGTCATTTACTCACACACTTATGTCTTCAGTCAGTCAGTAAATATATTGCTCATCAAATCGGTGAGTCAGTCAGTTGCAATGTAGGTTTCTTTATCAGTAAAAATGTGGTTATAAGCAGGTGTATTATCAGTCATTTTGTTGATTCGCTGTTGGTCTATATTACAATGTCTTTAGTGTCATTCCTTCTTCGCTCATGAGTGCTTTTGTTAATATTTTGGAACTATCTACCTGTCTGTCTGTCATGTTTTTTTTTCTGTCAGTCAGTCAGTTAGTCAGTCAGTTCGAAATTACTTACATATTTGTTTTCCTATTCTTTCATAGTTATTACTGATGCAATCACTATGTTCTGAATTTTTTTTTGAAAAAAAAAATGAGAATTGAAATGTTAATATGATAACTCATACATAAAATATAGCGACCGAGAGGCACTGGTAACAAGAACTCTGAATTATTTTACCAAGTTTTCATCTCGTCCGAGAATACTGAACTGACATTTACAGCCGGATTAATCGCTTTGTCACCAAGACAATTTGAAAAATAATAATAATAAAATATCTTACCTTGTCGCACAACAAATACGACGCTTACTTTAACCTATGGTCGTTCCGTTAGCTGAAAATAAGTCTCAAAATATGAATTATCAACTCATTTTTGATGAGTTTAGTATAAATAAACATTAAAAATACCGTACAATATTTTACAAATGACTATCATTAACAGTAATATTTACCGAAACCTTTTTTATAAAATCGCCAATTTCACAGCGTATCTACATTCCAATTTTTAAGAAGGGGGCCAAAATGACCTTGCGAATGACTAAATTTATATAATTCAAGAAAACTGGTTTTTGAAACCAGTGACAAATACTTCAAAATAAAGGCGCGAAATAGCTATAAGTTATTTTAACAAGGTCAAGTTATTTGTAAAAATATTGTCGTCACTTTAAAAGACTGTACTAAAAAAAGCATTTGATTTCTTCTTCGCTGACAAATACAACGGACAGACAGACAAGACTTTCAACCAAACAAGAATGACCGTAAACACTTTTGTTATGAACTGAAACAAGGTAATTGCGTTGAAGCGCGGTATTAAAAGTCTTGTCTATCTTTGAAGTGTTTGCCTGCGATGGAAGAAAGTAAGATTTCGTTATAAGATTACTAGAGCAATTTTCCAATAACTGGCATATTTTTCTTTGCCTCTGCTTTGCAACGCTTCATGATTAGACCGTAAAAACCGTGCAATGTGTAATAATCTATCGCAGCGAAGATACCTTCTATTAAGCCCACCAGGTTTAAATATCTATACCACTTTTTCACGTTTATCATCGGTTTATTTTCCCGCGTTTGCCATCAGTCACGTGTTTTACTTCGAATTTTGATTGGCTTGAATGACAGCTCAAAGAAAACTGCTCTATTAATCTTAACTTAAATTATTAACCCTAAAGCAAGACCAAACCTCAAACAAACAAGCTGCTGAATGAAACCGAAAGAAAATACACAGTGGATAAGCTAAGGTAGTTATTGCCCGCCATGACGTCTCACCATAAAACACCGTCTGAATTGGCGTGGTCGCGAAATTCCGCATTTCGAAGAACGAATCCTGAGCCCACAGTGCCACATTAGTGGTCAGCAGAAACAGCGTTCCTTGTCTGACGATGTTTGCGCCAAGTTCCTTTAGCGGTCTGAAGCGAAGAGCTTTGATGAGAGCGGTGGCCTGGAGCATAGCTTGAAAAAGGATAAGTGTTGATTTAGCGAGAGAGTAGTCTGATGCATAATGGTGGGTCTTGATCTCGGCAATGGCAGCGGTGAGGCATAAGCCAGCGTAGAGAAACATTCCGGTGAATGACACAATTAACAAAGTATCATCTGCACCAAACGGATACCAAGTAAACTTTTGATTCATCAAGCATCTCAGCACAATCCAACATGCGACACACATAAACACAAGTAGGATTATTTGATAAAGGTAATAAAATTTAAGCGCGTTTATGGAGTCCCGATCAACCCATAATAATCCCACTGCGAGTAGCAAAACTATTGAGAATAACAGGCCTATTAAAAGGCCTGGATCCGAACTGGGAATCGCATGCATGCGCCGCGTGTCTTGATTTTCGACGCAAGATTGACAAATCGACGAGTTAGACATGGCTCGATTTAATGAAAAACGGCTGGAAAATCGTCCGCTTGAAACTGAATCTCTAGACGGCGTGGCAGCTTCACAAGTCCCATAACCATGATCATGTTCAAACTTCTCCAATCTTTCGCTTAAATTATCCGAAGTCGTGTTGAAATCCGACAACTCGTCATAGATGTAAATGTCTTGCGGGTCGGGATCAAGATCCCGCATTTCACTCCACATGGTATACAGAATGCCACCCGCTATCAACGAATATTCCATGGTGAACGGGTATAAATATGGTTCTGACGCTTCCCAAATCTTCTTCATGGAGTAGTGATTTGCAAAGCATGCGTTCTCCTCGCGCGTGCTTAAATCTTCAAGCGTTTTATGCGTACTGAAGATGCTTTTTGAATGGCTAAAAAGCGCGCGAAACCACAAACACACATTTGTGCCAAGTATGTGGAAAAGTACAAGTCGAATGCTTGGTGATTTATGAAGGGTGGCCGTCGCAAACTTGCGTAAAAATAGAATTTGCGCAAAAATGAAAACAGCCTTAAAAATGGAGAAAAAAAGGCTGGATAAGTTTGATGAACATTCGATGTAAAATGTAATATGAAGTAAGTCCATAACACAGCTTCCCGCGCCGAAGACATAAGCCCCAGCCATGAGAGGGCGGTGCGAGTGAGGAGATGGTGTGATAAAGTCCACAGTCTTACGATCACTTTGTTTACAAAAGATATAACAAATCCATAAGAGAGCAGGGCAAATACAAGTGATGAGAAATCCATCGATGTGGTCGGTAGTAACCCCAGAGTCTGCTTTAGAATCGTCCTGAAGCCATTTTGATAGATTAAACACCACCCCTGCTGTTGTTAAACAAATCAAGTACAGTAAACTGGCAATTTTCCCATCCCCCTTCACACCATCATCCGGTAAAATTGGTTCGAGCACGTACATGAGCGCCGTGATAATCACCCGTGTAAACTTCCGTTTTTCTTCCTTGTTCGGTTCTTCCTTCGCTTGAACATTTCCAACAACTTTCTTTTCGTACAGTGGGTAGGTTTCTTTCTCGCAACGCATGATGTTTAGTGTTTTTAAAGGTTGTTGAGCAGGAGAGAAAGGAAGCGAGCGATCGCTTGTTTCTTCGCTCATGACGTCATGGTTCTAAAGCAAAACAGTGTGGTGAACTCTGTAGGTCTTTTAAGAAACATTGCTTTCTTATTGGCCAGCTCATGAGCTCATTTATAAGGAATCACCATTACTTCATGGGCCAGTGACTCATTAAAAATCGATTGCTTTTTATTGTCATTGCCCGCCAATCAGAGCGCGCGATTGAGGTCATGGATCATTGGAGCGGTCAGCTCATGAACAAGGGTAAACACTTGTGAACCAAGCATCCGCCATTTTGTTTTCCCTTTTAAAAGTCAATTTTTTTTCTTCTAGACTTTAGCCGCTTAACACTTTCAAACGCAGTTAAATTTGAATATTTTACGCCATTTCCTGCCTTCCACAGCTGTCTTTTATAAGTGACAGGCTTGTTGAAACCCCATTAGAGGTTATTAAGCAAACTTTTATGCTATTTAATCGTAACAAGGCCATAACACGCGCGAATGACTTTCAGAACGATAACAAAATCATCCTAAATATTTCTCCACAAAAAAATAAATAAAAAGTAAATCGACTTGACTCATTTTAAAATCCTAGAAGTTTAGCGCTGATATCTCTTAAACCTCCAAGATAAAAATTCAATAAAAATCTATAATTTTATACCTTTTAATACTGAAAAATAAAAAACAACAAACAGGAAAGTGCTATTCAAAAGATTTTACATTTTGTTTTAGATTTTACTGTCAAAATCGGGAAATTTAACTCAGAAAGTCGAGTTTGAACTCTAAAATTGCAAGACCCGGGTTAATTAATTGCTAAATGGTTTGTCTCGTATTTGCGGGGATTTTCCAAGCGGTCGCTGCAGTATTGTCAATAAATAGTGATTTGCTTTTAGCTCACTAAAGCGGAAAAGTAAATTACGTTATGGAAAGCTAAGCACACGATAACAGAAAAACAAATAAAACCTACCACAGCGTATCGGCTGACAAGAGACTTGTTCAATGAATATTCTATGGATGAAATAACCGTAATAGCTACTACAACGAATTGTCATGGTCTCTCTCGCACAGACACAATCGATTCATGTTTTGCTTTGTCTAAATCAAAAAACATTTAAACTGTTAGACAAAGTCTTTAGTCGTCAATTTTCATACAAATCTTCAAACACTAAACTGGTACTATTCACAATTATTTGCTTTTAACCTGAATTTTTGCCCTTTACCCAGCTAATAATTTTGGTGGTTTATTAAGGTTTTGTATTGAAAATTCAGGTAGCACTGGTAGAAAGCAATTAAGCCGTTGTTTTGCACTGAATATTACAGGAAAACATTGAACAAGAAAATTGGCCACCTGAAACAAGTTCAGGGTGGCCTGTCTTTTGCTACACGCCCCTTTTCTTAAAAATCGTATAAAATTATTTTCCGCTTTCGATAATGTTCGTCCGGGCACAATCAATTAAGCAATCGATCAATAAAGTAAACTTCTAGCTGATCAAAATTGGTCTAGTAATTGGGGACAAAAGCATTGAAAATATATATATAAAATAAAGTCCGATCATCTTATTATCCTTTCCGAAAATTGCTCGAGTGCTGGCGAGTAGTCTGAACGTTACTCGTGTGTATGACGCTACAAGTGTACATCATGTTGCTTAGCAACATCATTATACTGAAAACCGTGGGCTCAGTTCTTTCTTCCTTGCGCAATCTCGTGAGCTCGAATTCAAATGACATTTAAATTCGAGCTCACATCTGTTGCCATCACCACGTGCGATTTGGTAGAGAATTGGCGTTCGCGCTAGTTTTTCTATCTTTTTGCTGCTACACCGTGCTGACGAGACCCAACCAGGTCGAAATAGCTGTCCACGGTTGCATTTTGGTTTTCAGTTTGGGCTCTATCATATCGTTGTCGCGTTAAATGTTCTACGTAGTATCAGCCTTGCTCTATACTTTGATTGTATCTCTATTTTTGGCTGACTAGATCTGTTACAGATCCTACGTACACCGGCAGTTTTTTCGTTCGCGGTCCTTTGCTTCTTATTTATTTTGAAAGCCGAGCAGACCCTGGGGACGAGGTTCGTCCAACATTTGTTGGATGGCATAGGGATGGCATGGTTGGACGCCCGGCTAAACGTCCCAACATTGTTGTCCCGCATTTGTTGGACACGTGGTTGAAACATGATTGGCTGTTGCTAGCGTTGTTGTGTTGAAAAGCCCCTTGGAACAAAAAGCCGGGCAAACTGCTTGATCTTAAACAAAACATTCATCCAAAAAAATGTTGTCAATCGAATATTGTCGAATCAACAAATGTTGTGCAGCAATGTTATAATGTTTATACATGGCTTTGGTCGCCTCTTTATCCCGGATAAATTTTGATCGATTTCTGAACAACCGAGCCCTGATAAGAAGCCTGGGTACTAGATCCCTTTCCTACAGCTGAACAATCTCGTTCCCAGGGCATTTTCAACTCTTTCAAATTAAAAAAATGGAAAAAGTTGACAGCTGAATTTACGATCACAGATCAAAAGTCTGAAAAATGTCATCTTCTTAATTTACACATCATGATTTTGGACAAACAGCTGAGAAGGCATTAAAGGTTGATTCGCTGATGTCTTTGTTAAAAGAGGTACACTGAAATGTGCCACGGCCAAATCAACAGAAATTTTCAACCTCACGAAAAAACGAATGGATTTTCAAGTCTGAAACACCCATGCCATTTGTGTACAAGGACGATTAAACATCAATTTATGCTTGAATAAACGTTTAGATGACTTTACCTGTTACTTTTTATTTATTTTTTAGCATCTTATCGGAAAAGGAAAAAAGACTAAACAGACTTAAAATTATTTTTATCGGCTCACTTAGCAATGATGGAAAGATAGTCCATTAGCTTGAATTTCGTATTTTTTAATTTAAAATTTGAAATTTGATATTGCTTCTAACAAAACGCTTAAAGCCGTAAATTAAAAGAATAGACAAAGTTGTCTCTCGTGTTATAAACATTGAAAATTATATCTTGTTAATCTACTAGGATTTGCATTTGCATTTTCATTTACTGCTTTACGTTTTTACTAATCATAAGTAAAGTAACCGTTATCACTCAAAAACAACCGTGTGTTACCATTCACACCACTTTCACGAATATGGCAATACATAAAGAACAGTTTTGCGATCGCAATTATGAAAGTGGTAATTTATAATCGAACGCAGTTTCATAAAGAAATCCCCATTTATGGGTGACGCTTTAGTGTTAATTGGGAAAGCTGTAGTTTAAATTTACCTATTAACGCAAATGCAAATTTTCCGTATGAGAGCCAATATATCCTCTTAAAGAATGGCAAAACATTACGATCGCTCGAGTCAAAATAGATTCGTTTGTCAATGTTAATGACCTCCACACAAAGAAAGCGTAGTGTTAACAAACGACTATCTCGGTACGATGCTCGAATGCCACAGTCTTTGGGTCGAAAATTCTTTTTTTAATTCCATTAACACTAAAAATCCTCTTCGATATGTTTTATCTGTCATTGTGAAGGAAATATGCATCGCAGATGGAATACGTCAGGTTTTTTGCGACCGCTGTACATAAATTAACGTGAGTACCAAATGGAAAACAATTGAGCACCTTCAAGTTGCATTCATATTTACGCAACTACAGAAAATCCATCAAGGAAAAGTAAATTATCCGATCATGGTGCATTTCCTCTGAAATGAGCGTTCAAAGAGGTTATTACCAAGTTCCCAGCACAAAATATAGTAAAGATGCCTCGTCGAAAGCGTCAAATGTTATTCACAGTCCGTTGACCGCTGTATACGCAAATGGCACACTAGCTACGAGTGGCCCACGCGCGGGTAATACAAAGCCGTACACTCAACCAAAGATTATGTCACCTGCAACTTGCTACTCGACTCACGGAAGAAAATACGTTACTTCTTTATCTATAATTCCTAAAGACAAGATTCCCAAGGTTGTCGTCTTGCCGAGCATCGATAAGGATATTGCTGTAACTTCTGCAAGATCAGTATCGCCGAAAATTTCGGTTGTTGCAAGTGGAGAGAAAGCGATCCGAGAAACATCGAAGAGCGCGAGGGAAAGAAAACCGCAAGCGAAATATGTCTCATGTCTTCATACTTCGCTAAGTACTGAATGGAGGAAGGATAGCTTTGATAAGGAAATCGATCGCGAGGAAACAGCGCAGAGGGCTACTTCGATTCAAATTGAATGCAATTATAAGACAACCCAAACGTCGGTGGACGTAAGTTCGTCGCTTTCTCGCGTCGGTAACAAAACAGATTTAAGAGTGGCCCCGCATCGAACTGAAACAGACTTTAAAGGCCCTTTTTCGAGCCGCAAAAACTGCAAAGAAACCTTCAACATGGACAAGCAAACAGTTCGGATTCAATGTTTACCAGCGTCCGGGAAAAGTTTTACGATTAAAGATACTATACTTCCAGATGCAAAGCGTGTCAGCGCAACTGGCGCAAATGTTGTCACGGCTCGCGGCACAAATCCCGTAAGACCGGGTTTGCGTCCTCGAATGCTGCCGAAAAGTCGATTTCGAGTGAAAATCCAGAAATGTCACCACAAGAGCGTAAATATTTCAGATTCTTATAATTGTAGCGGGGAGAAAAGAGACAAAACTATGGTAAAAGCAAGTAGGAGCGTGGTGGTTCAAGAGAAAAGTCCACAGCGATCATTTTCTGTTCAAAAATGACATAATTTTTAAGTTGAGCGCTGGATGAATTTTAAAACGCATAAAAAATGGCGAAAATCATCTGATGTGTAAGTGAAATTTAAACTAGCTGATGTTGAGAAATTGATTTCTAGAGTAAAGGCAGCGAATTAAAATTACAAATTCTGTTCTAGATTATGAGTGAGGATTTATCCATCGTGCATGCATATGATAAGAAATTTACATGATTATACAGATTGACGTGTTGTCAATATAGTGTGTGTTTGCAGAAAACATTTGGCTGTCAAGAATTGAATTGACGTATCGACGAGGAAAATTTTTAATTTACAACCTTAGATACTGGATAGTACGCTATTAAAAGAAAACCTTATAACTGTCTGTTGCATTTGTTATATCGCGGTCTACTGTGGGATATTCGCCATTGCTTTAACTTTTAACTCTCCTAAAGCGACTAAAATCGAAAAAAGGAAAAACATACCAAATTTCATTTGAATGAAAAAAAAAGCGAGAAATTCACAGACTCAAAAGTAAGAACCACCTTGTACAGCATAATGTATAGCACCACAGGAAAGTACTGCTCAATAGCTTTTATTTAAATGACGGTCACACTTTGGTGTTTTATCCACAGATATATAACTTAGAAACACGTTATACAACATAATTTACAGCACCACGAAGAGCACTGAGCACTTGGTAGCTTTTGTCAAATAGAAATACTACACTTTGGGGTTTCTTCAACACACAAAAAAGTTTGAACGATACTTATAAGGGGACGTTTGATTTTAGGATCGAAAGGTTTATTAAACAGTTTTCCGGCGCCCCATTTATTTTATAAACCCTCGCTATTTACAAGCTGTCGTTCCAGTCGTTCTTTTTTGATCTGTAAGCCACTTATATCAGATTTCAAATAACCCATATAAAAGTAGTTTTTAATAAAGCTTCAAATATATAGACAGAAATATATAAGAAATCCATGTTTTATTTGCATCTGCGGGAGAATACTTGAAAAGGCAGGTTGATTTTCAATATATTTTAATTCATATATCAATGTTTAATTTCCTCTAGTAATTTATTGCTTCGGTTCCTTAAAATAAATATTTGATCTGCACGAACTATACCCGCGCATCCGCGATCCTTATTGCAAAATACTCCTTCGATGTTGAAAACTGAAATGAAATGAAGTCCAGCAGAACTAGTGTTTAAATCTTCGTTGAATTCTTGGGACATGAATGTTACAGACTTTTCTTTTCCATTGGTCTAGCTGCGGGCAAAAATACTGAGATTCTCTTTAACTAATTGATTAAGAAAAGACAGCTCTGTTTATGCCAATATCATAATTGACTTGTCTTTTATTTCTGCAGACTATTAAAAATATTGCCTGTGCTTTGTTATAATATACATGTACACGAGCTTTACAAAAAGCCATGTATTCAAATCAAAATGTTCACGTATTTACATTACCAAAAACTGTCGAATTTATACTTTTTGCCGCTGTGTTTTTGTGACCAACTGTTATGTTCTAGCAAAGCCAATTTCCTGCCTCGTTTAATAAGTGTCCTGTTTAGATGATTAAAAGTATTTTCTTCTCTCGCCAGACTAGCAGATGTACATTTGAATAACGAATGCATCAAACGATCTTTTGCGAACTATCTAAAATCAGACAGTTGCCATGGAAAAACCTAATCAGGAGGAAACAAAATATTAGAATGTAGAGTAAAAGTGAATAGAAACATCTGCGCGCGCCGTTGCAGTTCAAGGTTGAAAGAAATATTACAATTTACAATTTCTGTACTAAATGTTTTTTACCTTAATGCCTAATAAAAGCATTGAGCAATCTCGTCCCAAGGGTATACTCCGCTTTCAAAATGGCGGGGCGAGCGTGAACTGCCAAAATCCTCCAAAAATCCTGGATTATTTTGTCGCGCAAAACACAATGAAATGTCTTCGTTTCGTTTGAACAATGATTTCAGATAGTCAGAAAACAAACACGGCCGTTAATCGCTAAGAATAGGGAACTTTAGCAGTCACGTCGACAACAGCGAGAACGGCACAAAACGATAGGTTTAATGAGCGAAAACAATGCCTCTGCATGTGCGTTTTACATTTTTGTTAATTTCTTAGCAGTTCCCTGCAAAACAATAACGTCAAATGATTGAATTATAGGTTTTGTGGAGAACGTGAACATAAGACGGTCAATTTTCCTTTCTCTATTTGAACTTGAATGCCGTCCCTTCGAATTCAGCTCCTGGACAATTCAGTCACATCAGACAAATTCAAGAAATTGGAACAGTTGAAAAGTAGTTTTAAAGAACGGAAATTGTTTTTCTCAATGACGTTTTCCTTTTCGTTGCCGTCGTGGCTGCTAAAGCTACCTAATAATCACCGAAAACGCTATTTCATTGTGTGACACGTGACCTCAAATAATCCACGATTCTCGGGCGCCATTTTGAAAACGGAGTAGGCTCTGGGGACGAGGTTGGGTTTTGCCCGAAACGCACCAAATTTGGCATATAGCTCTTACAAGGTCTTCTCTGATTGGCTGAGAAAACAATAGAACAAACAACAGAACAAAGGACCCTAGACCTAAAAACAATAGAGCTGTGTGATGTCCAATTAAATTAGAGGTTGTTAAAGGGAACCTCCACTATTATAACAAATTGACGTAAAATTGTTAGAAATAATGTTTAAATTTCAATTATGTTAATAACAAGTGGAAATATAACTTAAGTGCACACAAAAATTGGATATGAATATCGCCTATTTTCGCTTTTAAATTTCCCGCTCGCCGCCATTTTTAATATTTGTGACGTCATATGGTTGCCCAATTGTTCCAAACAAAAGAAAGTTGATTCTAAACAATACCGGCAACCATTTGACGTCATAAAAATTCAAAATGGCGGCGCGCGGGAATTTTAAAAGCACAAATAGGCGATATTCATATCCATTTTTTTGTACACTGAAATTTGTTTCCTATTTGTTATTTTAAAAAATCGAAATTTAGACTTTATTTCCAACAATTTAACGTCAACTTGTAATCACAATGGAGGTTCCCTTTAAGAGCCGCGTGGTATCTGCCAAATGTCACGTGACTTTTTCCAAAATTTATTCGGGATCATTTTGATGTAACAGTTTCTTGTTAATGACAGGTGAC
This sequence comes from Dendrophyllia cribrosa, assembly GCA_024195265.1. Classification (NCBI taxonomy): domain Eukaryota; kingdom Metazoa; phylum Cnidaria; class Anthozoa; order Scleractinia; family Dendrophylliidae; genus Dendrophyllia; species Dendrophyllia cribrosa. The sequence goes on along the minus strand of JAJLRJ010000013.1, from coordinate 1,715,644 downwards.
ATTTCCATGGCAACCTGCATCTTTTGCCAGGCATGTTTACCAAAATTTTGAATTATCTGCTAAAGATCATTTTATCGTTGTTCCATCGACTCAACTTAGGCGCTTTTCTAACATAATTACAAATCCAAGATGGCGGATCCAAGATGGTGCTCATTAGCAATTCCCATGTCATGAGACCTTAACTAGACTTTTTGTTCACGTACAACTGAATAATAATCTTTATTTATACAAAATCGGTGTTTCTTGGTGTTGCGGAAACTATTGTTGGCTAGCTTTTGTGTTGTGGTGTGGGTATTGTTTACTTTCTTTTGAATCTTTTGTTTTACGTCATTTGGTGATCGCAACACCATGTACCAAGAAACTGCCTACAAAATGGGTCAGCGGATACAAAAGTAACAACTGGTATAAACCAAGTGTAAACCACGTACTTGCAGAAACGTTGTCATAGAAAATACAAAATGACAAATAGGAATTAATTTCCTTAACGGTATTCGTAGAGGTATTCAGCTTTCGCATACATGACCTTTAAACAGATATTTCTTCCAAGCAAATTTCTATCAAATAAATGGATTATTTTTTTATCTGAGGGATGAAAAGTTTTTTTCATTTCTTAACGATTTCTGTTCTTTTAACCTCTGTGAATATCAATAAGGTTATTAATTCCTATTTGAAATTTGTATTTTCTATGACAACGTTTCTGCAATCCTCGGTAGGAAAAAAGATGGCGACTGGTACATTTACCCATAATTCTTAGCGCACAAAAACCTTAACAACGTTCATAAAAATGTAAAGAAAAGTTATAAAATCTTCAAACCTAGTCTACACATTGTGCTTAGTACTGGGACAAATATTGTAAAAATTTGGCTTTCTTTGTGCCTTATGTGCTGTGTTAGGTCCGCAAGGTATTGTGGTAAAATGGACAGCCGCCATCTTTTTTCCTACGGTGGATTAGACACATATAAGCATTCCGAATGAAGTATATACCCCTACCGGAACATAACTTAAATCCTACCTATCTCATATGTCTCTGACATGACAAGTTTCGAAAAGAAACGATACCGACCGCATATTGTACGGTTGCATGTTGTCTTAATGAGCTCTTTCATTTTGGCTACCATTGTGTTCTGTAATATCAGGTGCCGTGATAAAAGCAATCACAGCATGCATAAAAATTAGAGATTTTTGAATTGCCTAGCCTACTTGAGATTTATATCTAGCAGAGACCTTCTAGCAAAAATCTAGAACCCACAAGCCGCTATTGCATAGATCAGCTTCACCGGAAAAAATACTAAGCAACCGCACAAACGTTTTCAACTTTTTCGAACGTTAGAATTGTTAACATTGTTTTCACTGATGAGAGTCAGTTTGATTTTGGGAATTAAAGAAGTAATGAAAATTATACAGTAGATATTTGCAAATTATTTGTTTACCACGCGTCGATTTGGTGATATTTTACTTTGATTTCTTCGAAGCTAGTATCAACTGACAACATCTCTTACTTCTTGAAATAATTAAACCCGCCCAAAGCTCTTTACGGACACAAGGGAATGTTGAAGGAAGGTTATTAAACATATTTCCTGAAAAGGAGAAAAGATAAAGCCGAAACTGATGGTAGGAGCAGCTCTTGAAAATAGCATGGTAACGTATCACAAAAGCGATGTGAACAAACAATTCACATGTGTCTACCATATAATTCAAAACTCTTATTAGTAAAAAATATTAACATGGTGCTAACGTTGGAGTCTGTCCGGCGATAAATTCTAAATGTACCAATTCAAAAAATGACTTTTCAGAAGCCGATTTCTTATTGTTAACCTTGTTGTAATGCATTGGTTTTTCAATGTTTTAGGAGAGGCGTCTCAAGGCCTTTTTTGGTCAAAACTAGCTAAAACTGTGCTTAATATTTACTAAGGACTTTTACACAAATTAAATGCCTGAGAGTACCAAGAAGGGAAATATCGAGTGATTTTACAAAGAGAGAACTTGCCATAATGTGATTCAACCGAGTTTTTCCTAGACACGATGGACTAAGTGGAAAAAAATTGGCCGCTTTTTCAAGTTACAACCATTCCCATCCGTGCTATGCGTGTCCAAAGACAATTATTTACAGTTTCAGTGCACTGGTTTGTCAAGGAAACTGGAGCATTCGTGTTAAGTTTTTACTGATACAAATATGCAGTTTAGGACTTTTCAAATTCATGCTAAAAATAGGTAACATTGCGCCCCGTTTAAGTGGTAGGAGCACCTCGGGTGGGGAGTAAATACTATAGTTCTTGATAATACCATGGTGAAATTATCACAAAATCGACAAAAACAAACAATTCAAATATATCAACTTTATAATGTAATTAACTCTTTCGTTGCCGGAGTGAAAACTACTGCCAGGAAATCATACAGTGCTAATGTTCGAGTCCATGAATAAATTTCTCTAGTGTGACAGGTCTACTGAAAGCTACTAAACATTTCTACGATGTCGTGATGTACTTGACTTCAATGTTCCAGAATTCGATAGTTAGGGGGCGACCTTAATTGCCCTAAGGGGTTAGGAGCAGCTTGGCCAAATACTAAGCTCTTGAAAATACCATGGTGAAATATCACAAAATCGACATAAACAAACAATTTGAATATATCATTCTGTTTTTGATGTGGACTCGCTTCAAACGTTTAAAACTATTTGTCTTAAATCTCATGTATTTCGTGCAATTTCTTGTCTAGGTGACAGGAAGTGCTGTTAACTTTCTATGATTGCTTCACTATGAAACGTTTCATTTTATCCCTTTTTTATTTTGCTTGGTATTTTTTACGTTTTTGTGTGCACGATCCATTTTATCTTTTTATATTAGATTGTAGATTAGCATGTAGATTGGATCCTCGTAATGGTGCATTAGCTCAGTAAGGCTTCCCTGCCTTTTCTGGCAAAGTTTGTAAATAATTTGATAAAATAAATAAATAAAAATAATAATTTCACTAGACATTCATTCCAGAGTCTAGATTTTGTTCATAAATATGGTGCGTACATCCTTTGTGATATTTCAAATGGAAATTTTTAATGTTTTAAAGAATTTTATTTCAATCAGTTTGAGAGCTGGGGAGCGTCCTTAAAGTGGCTGGTGAATACTTGCTCTGGAAAAAAATCCAGAAAGAACTTATAGCGACAAAATCGATATAGATAAATTTCTATTTACCCGTCCATCGCCAGACTCAAAAAGCGTGTACTAAACAATCTGCTGTCTTTCGGGTCCCTTTTAATAAGTGCCGGACAACTTAAATAAAGTCAATTAAGCAATCTTTGAGGTTTACTTTCATGGCGAAGTGTTGATATTTAATGTTTTGTGAGTTGAACGTTGCCAGGTTGAGCCATATCATAACGATATTCTTCCATCAGTTACTCCATCCTCCAGGACCATTTATAGCCACCACTATGATTTGTTATTTTTATTTTTATTACATGACCAAACAATTTTGTGGGTAAAGGCGCCAGTAAAATGTAGAAACGCATTCATGCTTAAGCCAGGATTGGGTAACACGAGGAGCTGATCTATGCAGTACATAAATCGAGAAACAGGTTGGGAAAAATGTTGTTTATATCTTAGTGTCCTAACTTAGTTATGTCTCCCCGCTCCCCAACTCCCTGTACCTTCTCTCACTTCTCTGTGCTATTTAGATTAATCATTCGAAACTATAATGGACGATTATTTACAAGAGATCTCAGTAAGACTTGGTTTAAGAGCATTAAAAAGGTCTTTGAAGTCTGCTTAACCCCATTACTCCTAAGTGCTAGTGCCAAACATCAAAATTGAAAAAATATACATCTCAAATTTCATTTTGTAAAATATTGAAAAACAAATGGTGCCATGCAAAAGTACTGCAGAAGAGGTTTTATTTGAATGGTCACACCATAGGATTTTGTCGACAGTAGACTCAAAATTTAGAACCATACTGCATGTCTCTATATAGGGTTAAGAGCATTAAAAAGATCTTTGAAGTCTGCTTAAGTAGGTTTATAGTCTACGTACTAAAGGTAACATTTTTCTAGTCTACGTTATGCTCTAGCTAGGCACAAATGACGGTAATTGATGTTTTAATATTCCAATTGGCGGGCACACTCTTTTCAGCCATAGTACCGACCGTGATCTAAAGTAATCACCAGTCCCGATGGCTTCGAGTTCTGATCGGTTCTGCCGGCCATTGACCCTGACGATAGTCATTTTAGTTTTGGCATTTGTTTGCTTTACAACATTACAAAAGCATCTCAGAAATAACTGGGAAAATACCGGATGTTTTGGCAGGCTATATAGCTACACGGAAACGATGCCCGTAGAAAAAACCGAAGAATTAGCAGAGTAATAAGTACACGTCACTGATTAAAGATTGCGCGCGACACAAGCGGGATTGTCAAAGGCGCAAAGTCTCACTTTTGTCGCTGTGTTAAAAAACAACTGTACCAGTGTATGCATGTCATAGACAGACTTCTTTTAAGAGTCGTCTAGAGTTGGCGAGACTCCCAAGAGCTTTAATTTTCATGAGGATAAAGGAGCGCTCGTAGACACTAGTCGGCGTGTAGTCTACGAATACAGCCGCTGCTTAACGACAACACACGGCTATGTTCGCCTTTTATTTTTTGCCTAGACGTCTCCTTTCTTCGTCGCAAAAGAGACGTCCGCGCTACGGTGTTCCAGTATTTTGAAGTCCTTGATTTAATGTCGCAGGAAGGAAAAGCGGAAAGAAGCGTTTGCGCACAGGCTAGGAGATTTTTGGCTAAAGGTTTGGTCGGTTAATATCACATTTAACGTCATTGACGAAAATACGATAAAACCTCCGCTATGATACTTCCTGTAGGCATGGAACACCGTGCATTCCTTGGCAGTCACCCACATTGAAATCACTTTACATTTTGCTCGTCCATAAACAAATACTCTGCCGTGTTCCTAGTTACATTCCGGGAGTTACATAGAAACACATCAAAAAGCTACATTTTGCACCTCCTAAAGCAAATACCCTCTCCTAATAAGTACTCTAAAAGGAGCTATGTCACCATTTTTAGTGCCGCTTCAAAAAGCCCAAAGACGTATTTCTATCATTGCAAACCCACACATAATGGTCGAGTTGTGTTTAAAATTACTCTGCTTGTGCGCTAAGTGCGGAAATAAGTGTCTTGAGCTGCAGATGGCGAGGATGAAAATGGGTTGCAACTTGAAAAAAAAAAAGGTTAATCGTCTTGCGAGTTTAAAAACTCGCTAAACTGAACCCATATTATATCGTTGAATCTCTCTTCGAAAATTCACTTAATATCTTCCTCTTAGTCAGTCTATAAGCATTTTGTGTATGACAAAGGTACTTAGTTTTATAAATTTGGGACAGTTAAACTAATGACCCAAAAAAGTCAAAATCATCATGACATAGCTCCTCTATGGTCTACTTACGGAGGTTCAACTCTGCAATGCGTACGTAAATCTGGAAGATACAGCGGTTCAATTTGGGCCGATATTTTATTGCCAGAGAACATTTTTTCCTGTATCTTTTTCATTTGCTTTCGCACACAACGCGCACAATTTAATATATTAACTGTTAAATTATTTTCCAAAGACGTAAAGAAAATTGCATTAACGTCATGGGTCCGTCATAGTCCAATTTTTCCCGAGTTATGAAAACCATATGATTTATCTGGATTATTTTCGGCCTAATCCTTATCGCCTGCATGGGTTTAAGAAGAAACTGAATGAAAACGAATCAAACTTTTCCATTTACCAAAGGAAACAAGGTGATTTGAATTTATTTAAAGCAGAAATTTAATTTAAGTTAAACTGCCCATAAAATGTCTTTAAACTTTATTAAAACTGAATTAAACTGCACAGCATGTGAACATCAAAGAAAAACGTAATTGTTTTTTAATAGACTGACCTATTTGCATCGCAATGACTCAGATAAAGAGATATTTGGCCAGGCCCCAAGAAACTAAAATACCTTTACATGACATGATTACTAAATAGAAATATTTCCATAGATTAGTATCATAAATTTTGTTGTGGTTTCGATAAATCGATAAATATTGTTCGCATATTATGATACTCAAAGCTAAGAGCATTTAACGCCATTTTACCGCCTTTTTTAGTGGAGAAAGCGCGCTTCTTTGCGCAGCCGCCCTAGCTTGTAGATGATTGGTGGAAACAGCACGGAGCCATCTGATTGGTCAGAAGTGTTCACCCACTTCGTAACATTGTGTCGAGTGTTGTTATTTGGCGATGTTTATCTATACATTTGAAGAGGACCACTTATGTAACCACGCTGCCTTTTAGAGTCTTTTGTTTTCAGTCCTTAAGCGGATACCGATTTGCCAATATTTTGGTAAAAAAAATAAGGAGACTTTGGAACACCCGAAATTAACGAATTAGCCTGAAAAAAAAAATCATACTTTTCATACTTTCATTTAAATGGCCACAATGTTATAGCTTTTAAAATCCCTATAGAATCAAAAGTTACAGCCCCATTCAGTTATCTTCTCATGGTTTCATTCTATGAGGACCAACCAATTTTTCGGTGCTTTGCTGCTAAACATGTCCTTTTTAATCGCTCACATTCATTTTTTTAGGTGAGAGAAAGACTTACTCAGTGATTTTTAATATCGCAATGTGAGCTTGCTTGAAACGTTTCACAAAACATGATTCATTCGATGATTCTGATCTACAATTGCTATATCAAGTTTTTAGAATATTCTTAGGGGTTATTTATCACATCTCCCCAAACGTGACCCCTGCCATACAACAAATACTTGTTTTTACACCTGTTTAATATACTTAAAAACGTTTTCACTAAATAAGGCTCTCGTTCGCAATTTCGGGGGCGTTTGAATATAAACATCACAACCCAGAATTTCTGAAGAGTAGAAGTTGTATTCAGTAATTGTTTGCCTCTACAAGTTTCTTATGTAAGGAATTTCGCCGGCGTTTAGAGACAATATTTTCGCTGCTATTTAATTCTTAAATAGCGCGATATTGGATCGGATAATATCGTGTATTTTATTGCGACAAAGACGAGCCGATGGTTTATTTTTATCTTGCCTCGAGTTATTTAGGAGGTGATCAGTTCCAAATTTCATTATCGTTCATAAGAGCACCCACGTTGGGTCAGAACTAAACGCTACGTAATTGTCAGTGCGTCACAACACGAAGTCAACAGTAAACTGACAGAAGTAACTTCAAAACAGAAGTGGTGGAATTATCTGCGTTCAGATCGTGTGTGAGACTTTTCATCCTAACTGAGTTTTGGTGAAAGCGACGCTTCGTTGTATAAAGGTATGTAAAATGACTTAACACAAATCTGTTCACTTTTTACGGCGCGCCTATTAACAACATAATAAATATTTAACCGAGTTTGCAATGAAATGATCAGGCAAATCGAACTGAGTATTTCACTCAATTCCACGTGGCTATATAGCTATTGTAGCTTCTTAAACTCAGCATGGATAGCATACCTTTCATAATCTAAACAATAAAAAACATTTTTATGTCAGTCGAATCGGTGCAGTAATTTATAATTCAATATATATAAGGGAGCTGTCCCGAAAAATCAAAATTGAAGAAAAAATCTGGCATTTTATTTTGTATGTGAATTGTTCAAAAACAAACAATTAACGCCATAGGAAGGCATTGGTTAAATTTACCTTTCATTTGCAGGGTCACACTTAAGGATTTCGACCACAGACTCAAAAGATAGAACGATATTACAAGACTCTATTTAGGGGAAGGTTTAGTTTTAAAAGCGCTTTCCTACGGCAGTACATAGTTAATAACTATGGGCAGTACAACCACAATATTTTATTTTTCACAAAAACCGGCATGGAAAGCTTAGATATGCGGGTACTTAAAAAATCACTTAACAAGATTCAAAACGAATAATTAATCCAAATAAATATCATAAATGGCCGGAATTCTATCAATCAGATCTTCATTCAATGCTAAAACATTGCGTCAATTCAAAATCTCCCCTTAGCAAAAGGAAATTTTCGCGTCATTAAATGACCAAAATAACTTTTAATCATTTTATTTCAAGCGCCGATTCTTTTTTCTCACGGCAATTTTTTCGCTACCGGTATATTTCGGTAAATTCATTTTTTTGTTAAAGAAACTTCCGGAAACAATATAACATTTCTTGGAGCCATAATTAAGGCTTTCTATGACCGCTATTGACGTCATGTACGGCTTCCACAAACTTACCAATATAAAGAGAGGTATTTCACCCATATCAAACTTGAAATTTCAAACGGCGGGGTTAGAAAGAATTATATTGTAATATATGAATCCCGGTATCGCGACGCCAGAATCCCGGCTAACCAGGCAGAGAATTTTCCATGTATTTGATCCCCTTCACCGGGCCAGCTCTTTTTAATCTTAGCCAGTTGAATTCGTTTTCACTAGTAAATCTAATTTTATTTCCCCCCCCCCCCCCCCCTCCCCCAAAAAAAAAACATATGGAGGTATAGCAAAATATAATGCTGAATAAGGGTGGGAAATAATGAACCAAAATGCTGTAGCAGGAAGAGCTAAGGTTGAAACTCAATTTACTGGTCTATTTAGCCGATCGCTGAGATGGCTTCACCGACACTCCGGGATCTCGCCAAAGCCAGGGCTAGCTCCCGCATTTATATAATAACCGGGCCAGCCTGACCCACATAATCAGCCGCTTTACGTCGTAAAAAGTATTGGCTGTTCAAGGAAGTTCTAACTTTCTACTTATGTTGTAATTCAGATCGTTAAATCTTTATTCTCCGCAAAATTCCCGCAAATCTTGAAAAGAAAACTCACCGAGCGGTGACTTTCCTGTGGTGCTGTTTTTTGCTGTCAGTGTGACACTGAGATGGTTTTAACTTTTGAGTCTGTGGATGAAATCCTAAAGTGTGACCATTCAAATGAAAGCTATTGAGCAGTACTTTCCTGTGGTACTATTTATTATGTATGCTGTACAAGGTTGTTCTAACTTTTGAATCTGTGGATGACAACCTGAAGTGTGACCATTCAAATGAAAGCTATTGAGCAGTACTTTCCTGTGGTGCTATTTGTCCGGTACATTAGAAGGTTTGTTGATGAAATTGGTCAGACTATCCACCTACAGAAAGTAAAAAAGCCGAGCCGTTTCGTGAAGTGGTCTTCGTGTTTTCAATTCTTCTCAAGAGAAAATTGCCGAAAATTTGTGCAATTTGCTTCTCGCGGCACTTATACATGCATTTTGAGCATTCATGTTTCCTCATGCGTTAAAGAACACTTTATAATATACCGCTAAATAAGTAAGTACTCACACCGTTGGTCGAAAATGCGCTCAAGAATTTCACCGCCATTGGCCACATTTCGCTAAATAATCCGCCTGAAAAGTCATTCCATTAAAAAAAGGTGCGTTTTTAAACCTTCGTTAAGCCGAATTTTCTTATATCGTACAAGTGATACGCAACATTGCGAATTATAAACTGCTGCGAATAATTGCGTTATATTACAAACAAACTCAGACAGTGGTTTGAGCATTATCAGTATCTAAAAGGGCCGTGTGAAAAAGATTAGCGATGATACAAGATAAAGAACCCGAAAATTAAACACATAAACAAATTCAAGTTCCAAAGTTTTAAAAGTTCTCTTGGTGATTCACAAATCTACATTTGTATTCTTAAGCAAACTGACTTCTCCACGACATATTGATAACCGTATAGTATCACTGATACTATAGTTCCCAGTATGTTGTGGAGAAGTCAGTTCCGAGAGTATCTGAGAGTGCACATAGCTTACTCAAGTAATAGCGTGTATCAAGCCAAAGAACCTGATTAAATTAATAAAGAGCTGTTTCGAAAAAGCTTGTAAGCATGAAACCTATAACTATTGTTACGCTGTTAATTTGCCGATATCTAGCCAACAACAACATTTAGCTTTATTTGCATGACTGTAGATTTTACAATATTGCAAAAGCTTACAACTATTAAACTAACAAAAGGAAAGAAAACAAAGAATAGCCAAAGAATAGCAATTAACTGAACTAATCGAAGAATCAAGAAACGATCGAGTTGTTGCTCCAGAAGCTAATGGGAATATAGTATGTATGCAGCGGTCGCTTGTCGCTTCAATGTCGAAAACTCCGCATGAAAAATACAACCACTTGTGTCGCGTCGGCGATCCTATCGTCAACAAAATATTGGAAAACGAACACTTGACCCCGTCACTGGAATGTCGGGCCTAGCTGCTCAACAGCTTTTCCTTTAGCTTCCTTTGCCGGAGTGTGATTTCTGGTTCATCGATTAACAAACCCTCAAATTGTAAACTGTACGAACTGTTCAGTATATCCACATCGAAGAGAAGTCAATCCGTTTTAGACTGGGTGAAAAAGTAAATGACTGAAGTCTGCAAGGAACGGGACAGGATCCATACATATGTCTATCTTAGGAAGATGTCGTGTTAGACTTCTTAGAGGGAGATAATGTATTGGACTAATTAAAGAACGACAGGGCCAAACTCGAGAGAGAGAAACTTAGAGAGGTATCTGTCTTAATCCTTAAACTCCCAGGTGCCAAGTATCAAAGTTAAAACAAAATCCCAAATTTCATTTCGTAAAATATTGAAAAACAAATGGTGCTATGCAAAAGTACTGCCGAAGAGGATTCATTTGAATGGTCACACCATAGGACTTCATCAACAGACTCAAAAGTTAGAACAAATGGTACCATGCAAAAGTACTGCCGAAGAGGATTCATTTGAATGGTCACACCATAGCATTTGTTTGACAGACTCAAAAGTTAGAACTACACGGTATACACTACGGTTAACAACTCGTCGTCCACATGTCTGTCTTAGAGGGCTTGTGTTTGTTTGTGATAAGTAAAGGACTGTTCATGAAGTACAGCAAAGAGACCGACTTTGTCTACGAGATATAGATACTAGATAGCAGGATAAGATTTAGAGGAGCCCGTGTATTAGAGGGTGATAAAGTAAGTACTAAAGCACGACATGGCGGGTTTGAAGTTTAGAAGGGGGCAACCATGTCCCTCTCAGAGAGGCGAGGTGTCCTAAGTGAAGAATTACAGTACACGTGGTTAAGGATATGGTTAACCTGCGATCAGTTGTTTATCTTCTTTCTTTTCTTCGCAAAAAAGATGACTTAATGCAGTGAAGTACAGAAGGCCGCCTACTGTCTCAAGGGAATGTCCGTCTTTTAGGAGTGTCCTTTATGGGGGTGTTGATTAAAACATTTCGAAGTTGCTCTATATCCAGCTCGATCACGAGTACACATACGATGTAATGAAGGAGCCAACCATCTCATTAGAGAGATGCCCGAGAGTGTCCGTTATAAGAGTGTTGATTAATGCATTTGAAAGTTGCTCTATCCTAATCGCTCACGAGTAAACATACAATGGAAAGTTCTAACACGCCGGCCCAGATATCCACAGATAAATATAAAGTTGTTTACATCACGAAAACGAACGCAAATTAAATCCCTTACGTGATGTCTCGTAAAAGTTTCAAGTAGTTTGTATATATTAGCTTTGACACGGGTACTCGTGACCTTGAAGACCCGCCAAATAGTTATGGTCAAATAAGGCGAAATAATTGGCTTCCGGTGAAGGTGTGAAGCACTCACCCTGTATTTGCACTTGTTACAATTAAAACTGATATGATCCGAGTTATGGTTCGATCCATCTATATCCAGTTAGACTAACTAAATTTCTCAATGACACGAAATTCGCTGATAGAGTCGTAAACAAATATTTACTTTACTGCTTGACTCGAAAGCTGGGCTGAGAATAAACTAAATCGGATGTTTTTATTATGCAGTGCTATCACTTTTAAAATCCAAACGCCTCCTTCGGTAATTCCATAATACAGACGCCTGTCTACAACCAACACCGTCTCTTCAATATGCATGGACATTTCTACGTCGTGCAAACTCTGGTACGTCTCTTTTCATTGCTGAATACAGCTAGAAAAAAAATTCAAGAAAAATACCAACGTTTATTTTCAGTGTTAAATATGCGGAAAACCAAACTTCTTTTACACAGATAAGTACTACTGAAAAGCTTTCATTTAAATGGTCACAACTTAAGATTTCGTCCACAGTCTCACTGAAAGTTATAGAAGCACCTCATATCTGAAAAGGTTATCCGTTAAAACAGTTCGACCGATGATTGCGTCCAGAAACTGCTCTTTAATCGGTATTGAACCGTGTTATAAAGAAGTGAGATGTAACTAATTTAAAACGAATTTTTAGTTTATCTAAGTTCAAACTTTTTAACTTTCATTGAAGTACAGTATGAGCTAGCCTGTGCTCCATTTAATAAACCACTTTATTAGAAAAGGTTTGCCAGCTATCGATTTACTAAAATCTCCAACAAGCTACATGCATCGATTGCAAATACAGAATAAACTTCAGTCTATCTCTATTATCCAGTTGGCAGCTCGCCACCATGTTGACGGACGCAACAAAAAGGCACGCAACAAAACGACAAGTTTCGTGATAACTTACTGCGCCGTTCGTGCAGTAGTAAAAGCGGCGAGCTTATTTTTAGCGTCTTGCAAGCTTTTGTTATTATATAAAACTTTTCAACAAACGAACTAGGTTTGAAACAATAAAAACAATAAAAGGTTTGAAACAATAAAAACAAAATGATATTTCCGCTGTTAATCTGTACAATATTTGCGAGTTTCAAAAGGTTGCCTGACTTTTCCCTAGTTTGTAAAAATCGCGTTTTATGAATGAAGCGAAACTCACGCGACATCGTGACGTGCAAATGCTTTCATGTCCAGCAACTTTATTTGAAGGGTTTAACCTATTCATTCCTAATACTGGCCAAGTGAAACTGAAATTGAAAAAATGTTCCAACTTCCGTTTTGTAAAATATTGAAAACCTAACGGCACCACAAGATTAAGTAAGTTCTGTTCGTCAGTGATTTTCTGCATGATCGCGTAGGGAGGCTCTCGTGAGGTAAGTTATGCTCGAGCTCTCTTCAATCGTGGTAAATTCTGCTCGATTTCTCGTGATCGCCGGGTAGGTTCTGCCTCGCATAAACAACCATATTTAAAGATGTCTTTAACGCGTATACTTTATCTCGTTTTAATTATAACGCTTCGCGTATTAAAATATTAACATAAAGGTTCTTCTAATGCGCAATTCTAGCCCCAATGCGCCTTTAATACATGAATGTGTTTACAAACATTAAGAAGACTAATAAAAATATTTCTTAAATAAAAAAATGTTTTTAGCTTGGTATAAATTCTGTAACAATTTCTGCACTTTTAATATACTCTGGAGTAGAGTTATAATACCAGCCCCCTTAAAATATCAATTTAAACAAAAATATAAATTACCGGTTGTATTGCAGTCAGTTGACGGATCATTTGTCATGTAAAAAGCCCGGAAAAGCCATTGTTACCAATGTTTCAGCCATCATTTTTCCCTCAGTAAAATTGTTTCAGCTAGGCATTGATATTCATTGACTATGTGCTTTATATACAGTCGCGGAGTCAACTGATTTGTTCTAACTTCACTTTTAAGTTCCAAATGAAAAATGTAGAGAAGTTCTTTCCTGTGATACAAGGATTAGCTGTGTGTGAGTGACAGTCTCTAAATAATCGCTTAAATGAGCAGTACGTCTCTATGGTGCTATTTATTATGCTTTTACAAAGTGGTTCAAACTTTTGCTACTGAACAAAGTTTTTTAAATGACTTACTGATATTCTGTGGATGAAATCATAGAGAATGACTATTCAAATGAAAGCTATCGCGGAACGCTTTTCGATTTCAGTTTGTTATTCGTAGAATTCGAATCTTCGTTCCTTAAATTTACGACTTGAACAATTAAAGAGCTATTAAAAAGCCTTAAAGCGTCACGCGTGATAAGCCCACTGCTACTAAAGACACCCACGTTCTCGCCAATTTCCTTTAAGAAGGATTAGGAAGGAAACAATTAAGCGATCACTTGTGTGTATGAAATACGGATATTCATGTTTGCATAATTTTTTAACAGTATAAAAGAGCGTAGTAAGAAGCAATTCAAAGAGGTTTCAGTTCGGTTGTGATGGTGCAGTCGCCAAAGGTAAGATTCCAGACATCACAATTAAGTTATTCTCTAATGCAGTTTGCTTTTTGGTGAAAGAAAAGTGGATAGATTAAGTGCAATTTTTCAAATAACACAACACAAAGAACTTTCAAGAGTTTCACTCGTCGGTATTCGGAAGGTTTTAAAGGTGTGTAGCGCTTATTTATTATTTTTATTTGCCATGGTTTATTTATCCTTTTATCATCACAGAACCACATTTACTCACTGAGCTTCACTGAATTCCTTATTATGTAAACTTGCATGTTCTCTGTAATACAATCAAATTAAAACACAGCAAAAATCCTCGGAATGACAATTACAATTTTGGTTTTCAACAAGTGAAGCAATTATACCTCTACCGGAGCTTTGTGTTGAAGGGAACATGTAAAAGATATTAAAACCTGTTTAGAATAACGTTTGGCAAGATTCCCAGAGATTTATTACATTTGCACAAAGTAAACTGATATAGTTACACGCGTTAATGTAAGTTTGCCCCGCTGAGAGATCAATTTCTACCTGTCGTAACACATTCAAATTATTCAAAAAGTGCAATATAAATGGCACTCCACTTATGGCTAAATTGAGACGGAATATCGAGGAGGCCCTGCGGTTAATCAACCGAATAAATGGAATAAGCTAGAGCTTCTTACGTTGTGTACAAAGGTTGTACTGACCATAACGAGTCCTCAAATCCTACATGCTGATCAGAAGTCGCTTCGTGGGCATTTATTCATATTGGCAGGCAAGGCTTCTTCGTAAGTGAAGAACAACTATTCTTTACTGTACAAAGCTGTTCATTATATATATAGCTACAGAGAAGAAACATATCATCTAGTTTCGTTTGGAATTTGTACTTCATACGCATATAAACATCTTTGTACGCTAGGCTAAGGGCAAATTTTGCAGAGATACGTCTGCATGCAGAGATAGTTATCGAGGAATAAGAGATGATTTACCTAATCAAAAATCTTCAGTGATAAATTATAACCTCTGATTGTTTATTTGGCTTTTAACTTAAGTATAATTTCGAATAGCTAATCTATATAGAATATTTAATCCGTTCATAGTAGGAGCACAATGATCTTGATCGCCATCATTGGACCAACGTTGAGGCTAACTTCTGCTAGCTTGGTCGAAAACTCTGAAAGATTTTACCCTTTCATTCCTGGAGTCAATTATGGAGACATGTACCCTAACCCTAACCTACAACTATCGCATGCAACCTGCTCATGCCATACATACGACACGAATCGCGTCGTCTAAATCAGCCTACAACTCGCTCACAACTGTTGCATGCAACACGAAAAAAGTTGTCGAACTTTGAAACATGTTTTAAAACCCTACGACAATCGTAGCTACATACAATGTGCGAGTTGTATACAATTTTCGCCTGACGCAAGCAGCGCGCGCTGCAAAACATCGCATGCGACATAGTTGTGCCGTGTAAATCGGCCTTAATGCAGTCTCAATTGAGACTGACGACGAAATTCTATGGTGTGACCATTCAAATGAAACTCCGAAACCTCTTAGTCGACAGTCCTTGCGCATCGCACCATTTGTTTTTCAATATTTTACAAAATGAAATTTAAGATTTTTCTTAAATTTTAAGTTTTGGCAACCTTAAAAGGTAAAGAGTTAATATCTCTTATTTTTCTGAGACTGTTGACAAGAATTTGAAAAATTCAATGGTAAATTAAAGGGTCTTAAGTTGAGCTTTTTTAGATGGAGTAAACTAAAAGGTAGAAAACTCGCCAATCGCAAAAAAAAGAGAGCTCAGTGTACTGTACTGTATAAATGAGTGTAGAAGACAGCGACAAAGTCTTTCGTCGTTCTCATTTGCCCCGGTGTTGTGGTTTCGACTTCCTATCATGCAACAAAGGCAATAACCTATCAGCTCACTGAGATCAGTTTAGGCATCAAGTTTTTTTATCTTTCCGAGCTCTTCTTGGCTAACATGATGAATAAAAACCGACAATGACAGCTTTGTGTAAAGACCGATAGAGATTGCACTAATCCCCGATTCAATCCCTAGACGTCACTGTAAACTTGTTCACGGTCCAGAAAAACTTATCTTATTTATTCATGAAGTCTCAGACAAATACAGTATAACGTCATGCGCATCACAATTATTAAGAATCAGCAATAATTCTTTTGTGTGATTTCAGTAGACCATTTGCAATTGACGCTAATGACAGTGAAGAAACTGAACGACCTTGCTGCTGGAAATTTCCTTTGTCGTGGAATTATTCACGAATTTGTCGAATGAATTATTCACAAATTTCGCAATTTGGGCATAAAAAGCAATCAGCGCTCCGTTTACTTAGTGAAAGATTATATACAACAAGTTTTCTGGAAAATGTCCTGCAATGCCCAGGGAAATCGTGTAATCTATCACTGTAATTTGTGTAATTGATGATCGTATAATTTGAACAGTATGTTTGAAAGCAACGTTCTGTTACAAAAGTTTAATTAAAAAACACCTGTATTTCCTTAGACGGGAGACAAAAGAATGCATCAGCGTATGAGGCGGTAGTCTGTCGACCATCTTGCAAGCGAACCTCACACATAGCTTTTTTTCGTACTTTTTTAAAAGTATGTTTTAACCCTTATCCTCCCAAGAAATATTTCAAATTTCATTTTATAAAATATTGAAAAACAAATATTACCATGAAAACGTACCACTGAAGAGGTTTCGTTTGAATGGTTACACCATAGGATTTCGTCAACAGACTCAAAAGTTAGAACCGACATTACATGTCTCCCTGTCTTCATAACTGCCTCTGGGGTGAAAAGATTAGAACGTACTTCTATGTGACAAAACATGAATCCTTGTTGTTAGTTTTTGAAGATTGAATCGCTCATCTGACTCCTTAAAATTTCTGCTTTTTCTTGAATAAAAAAAGCCGATTTATCGTTTTCAACGTTTCTTGACTATCTAACAGAAATGACAACAGAATTTGCACATTACAATTCACAGTGATACATGCACAATATATCGTACTTCATAAGTGGTTCTCAATCTATTTCGCCTTCTATTTTCGGATCAGTGCACCGTTCACCAAATCAGAAAGAAGTTGAGAATGTTCTTTTTAATTATTTGTAATCAATCTTCGTCTTTGCTGCCGGAGCGGATCACGCGGCCCGCCGGCGGCTACTGGTCGCAAATATCGAACTTCATGAATTGCCGCACGTAGAATTCTAGATGTATAAGTAATAAAATACAACCGAGAAAAAAAAAACATAATATAAACCCCTTCATCGCCGTGAGGGGTCGGTATGAAAATCTCTCACAGTGGACTTTTCCGGTGTTTAGACTTTAACTCTTCAACTCCCAAGAGTGCTAAAAATCAAAATTCATAAAAAAATCCCAAATTTCAATTTGTAAAATATTGAAAAAACCAATGGTACCATGCAAAAGTACTGCTGAAGAGGTTTCATTTGAATGGTCACACCACAGGATTTCGTCAACAGACTTAAAAGTTATGTTTCCATTTGGGAGTGAAAGAGTTGAAAAAGAATGATACTTTTGAGAAAGGAAATTACTTACAAGTGTATACAACTTGCAACAATTGTGTTCAGGGGGTTTCCCGCCCGTTTCCGGCTTCCCTGCCGGGGTTAGTACCCGTACGGGGCCTTTGAAACATAACAAAAGTGATTCTGGATGTTGACATGAGGGTTCTGTGATTGGTAGAATTCCAAGCAAACTTATTTCAGGGAAATAATATTTCAAGTGGAAGTATAACAAATCACGTCCGATGGGACGTCAGCGTGACGTCACGGTGACGGAATCCTAGTCCCTGGCACATGTTCAAATCTTTATATGCTTTATATTGTCTTTAAACAACAAGTCGCACGCTGGGTAAATGACTGTTTTTCAGGAAGAGATCACGGTAATAGATCGATGACCAAGTGAGTTCCATTGAACAGCGTGTTATAAAATAATAAATGATGTTTTCATGCAATAGATAAAAGCACTACAAGATCGCTTAGTTTTTTCCGTTTGCCAATTAGTTGTTAAGCTGAATGACTGGTGCGTTACTGGAGAAAACGATTTTACAATGCTCTTAAGCGCTATTGTACTTTTTGTATTTGTTCACTATAGAGAGCGTACATTTCTTTTGTACGGGTTAATCCAAGCAAGGCAGATCGAACCATGTAAATAAGCTTAAGTTGCGCACTAAATAATACAAACTTAACATGACGAAATGATGTATAAGAAGAAAACCTACACTTTGGAGTGTGTCTGTCATCTGCAAAACGAAGTCTCTTGAAAGTTCAAGGTCCTCGTATCGTCTGCAATCACGAGCCTTCGTTCAACGCCGCGTTTGAAATCTCCTGGTTTGTTTCGCCAGGTGTTTCGTAATTTGCCGTTCATTCTCTACAGTTGGTACCTCACCTCTGCAGCAAACACTACAAATTCTACATTTCAGCAGTTGAACAAAGCTACGTAAGTTTGTTTCTTGCTACTAAGGGTCACTGAAACGTCTTCAAGTTTTGTATCTCTCTTTCTTAAGCGCACTAACCATGCTCTTTGGTGACCAGTTTATTCGAAGGTTTTCGTTATCGGTAAGGTTTAAGTGTTTTATTATTGTTTATTTTGTATAAATTATCATTTGCGATAAGGATAAAAACTTAGGTCCAGATTCGTAAGTCCTTGGTCTCTAGACTAACACTAATTTGCAAAAAATGTTAAACTAAAGCATAACAATTCTTGTCTGACTTGGCATAACTTCTTGGAAAGCAAACGGCATTTCTGGAAATTAAAGTCAGTCACTTTCTAGCAGCATTCACTTGTATGGCTGGACTTTAGCGTCCAAAACATTCAAACCTTTTATTTTGTATAAGTGGTTATGAGTGGCAACCTAAACAAAGCACCGAAAAGACAGAAAGTTAGACAGACATGACAATTACAACAACTGAAAAGACTTTTTATGAATATTACT
Source organism: Dendrophyllia cribrosa (assembly GCA_024195265.1). Taxonomy (NCBI): domain Eukaryota; kingdom Metazoa; phylum Cnidaria; class Anthozoa; order Scleractinia; family Dendrophylliidae; genus Dendrophyllia; species Dendrophyllia cribrosa. The sequence goes on along the minus strand of JAJLRJ010000013.1, from coordinate 1,696,635 downwards.
TAATTAACACCACGTGTTATTTGCATTCAATAATCCGGTAGCAGTTTCCAGCAGTTATGCCGTTTGGTTGGTGACACTAACTGGACTTTTTATCTATCATTTGACAGGTAAACCAATTGAACATCATGGCTCTCGAGCTATTGGCAGTTGCTGTTGTGCTGATATCTGCTGTACTCCTTTACAGCGCATTCTCATATGCCACAGAAAATCCCAAGCTACCACCGGGTCCAATGCCTCTTCCGCTGATTGGAAACATGCTTCAAATGGGAACAAAACCGCATCTTAGCCTTACCAAGCTCGCGAAGAAGTTCGGAAATGTATTCCGACTCTCCGTCGGAATCCATCGGATCGTGGTCGTGAACAGTATCGATCTCGCTCGGGAAGCTCTCGTAAAGAAGTCCACTGACTTCGCAGGCCGACCTCGGCTCTATACAGCTGATCTAATCTCTAGAGGAGGTAAAGATATCGCTTTCAGCGACTTTAGCCCGACTTGGAAGATACAAAGAAAGATTGCGCACTCTGCGCTTAAGATGTTTGGGCAAGGCATCAAGCCGATTGAAGACAAAGTCTGCCATGAGATTGACGAGCTCACAATGCGCTTTGAGCGTGTGGAAGGACGCGCGCATGATCCCCAAGAAGATGTTGTCCTGGCTGTTATCAACGTTATCTGCGCGTTTGTGTTCGGTTCACGTTACGACATGGAGGATCCCGAGTTTTACACCGTCCTGCGTTACAACCAGCAGTTTGTGCAGGGTTTTAGAGCTGGAAATCTGGTGGATTATTTCCCTTGGATGCGACACTTTCCTACTAAGGGACTGAAACTGATCAAGGAGGCTGTAAAAGACCGAGATATCATTCTACAAAAGAAGTTTGACGAACACAAGAAAACTTACCAAGATTGTGTGACGCGTGACCTGACTGATGCCTTGATAAAAGCAATGAGAGAATCTCAAGCTGAAAATCCTGACAAAGTATTATTAATTACTGAGGACCACGTGGTGTTGACCATGAATGACATTTTTAGCGCAGGACTGGAAACTACCTCCACCTGCGTACTCTGGGCGCTGGCGTACTTAATTCGCAATCCCAAAGTGCAACAGCGCATTCACCAGGAGCTTGATGACGTCATAGGGCGAGAGCGATTGCCCGTGCTGGCAGACAAGCCCAACTTGCCATATTTGGACGCGACCATAATGGAAGTGTTGAGATACAGCTCACTGGTTCCCTTGTTGTTTCCGCATTCAACAACTACAGACACCACCTTGAATGGATACGAGATTCCTAAAGACACTGTAGTACTGTTTAACGTCTGGGCCATGCACCATGATGAGAGTGAGTGGGACAGACCGTATGAATTCGATCCCTCCCGGTTTATTGATGCCGAAGGCAAAATCATATGTCCCGGCACCAAAAGTTATCTGCCCTTCGGAGCCGGAAGACGAGTCTGCCTCGCTGAATCCCTTGGAAAAATCCAGCTGTTCCTCTTCATATCGCGTTTGCTTCACAAGTTTCAGTTTAGCGTGCCGCACGATGCCAAGGAGCCTGATTTGGATGGGATCTTTGGTGCGAGTTTGTGTCCTAAGCCGTATCAATTGTGCATTGAACGGCGCTATTAAAGACACTACTCACATACTTTATGCGAGCCTGTTCCTAAATCCACTATCGGGCAATTGCAGACATTGTAAGGTGAACGACGGAACTAAAGATCCATGCAGAGACATGCCAGAGATACTGACATTATTGTGAATATACCGAAAAATAAATCTAGGTGGTCTATTGGTTCCGATGGTTTGGCGTGGTATAAGAATTCATCGGCTGAAGACAGTACGTCTGTCCGCAACATTTGTGTGAAGTAAAAACAAACTTAACAAGTTTAAAGTCAAGAACTGCTTAAACAGTGTATTGGGAGACATTGGAGAGATTTAAAAGGCACAAAATTGGGGCGCTTTCCAACAAACTCATTAAACGATAATGATAAAGATCGGAGTAACGGATGCATATTCGAAAAACGTTCCAGCGCACAAATTCAATATTTGCTCAGTGACAATTTCTACTCCACAAGTAACGAGTTGAGAATGACTTAAGGATGCAAATGATTTGTTTAAGACTGAAGGCCAATGAAAAAGTACGGCCCAAATCTTACGGCCGAAGTGTACATAATTTATGAAGTTACAACACAACGAGTTTTACGAACAAGAAATACGCCTCTAGTAATATTAGAATATTAGTTGGCAAAATATGTATAATAACTCAGCTTAAATACCGACAAGGGTTGATAATTTAAATAATTAAAGAAATATCTTAAAACAACTCGCAAAACAGTTTTTAGCTAACTAAAAGGCTAGGTGTTGTAACTACAAATAATATTTCACTAAACAACCTCGTGGATGACGAGTTTATATTGTTTTTAGAGAAAAATACAGTAAATTATTCACATCTAGCCCCACTAAGACACTGAAAATTACGATAAGATAAACATTTGTAGTCTTCTTTCGTCCAAACTGATAGTATGTGTGTAGCTGATTGACTTAGCACATTTGAAAACAATTTTGTCGCTTAGAATTAGCCAAATTGTTCACATTTACGAGCAGTAACTTTGTATGACATTGTCTCAGTCCGGACGAAAAAAAACTGTCCGATTGCCCGTGTTGGTTGAGCTTGTGTCCGCACAGGCTTACCAACCTCTGTTTGTGTGGTGTGCTGTGAATATGAGAGCCCTAAATTTCGCCTTCAGTGAGGCTAGTTTTATAAACCGTCGATATGGCTATTACAGATGCACAGCACACTACGCAAACAGAGGATGGTAAAATGGTCAGTCCGTAAAGGGGTTTGTATGTATTTTATACAAATTATTTTACTTTTAAGACTTAAATCAATTATTTTATAAAAGAGTGAGCACATAACCAATGAAAAGCTACTAATTATAAAGAACTAGATGGGCACGTGTCTTGTACGTATCTTGCACGTGCGTTACACGTACTTTCCGCTCGAATGTGTAAATAAAAATCCACACCAGTCGACACACCAGTCAAGATAAATACGTTGAAGAGCGAGAGTCTAAATTATGATATTATTTAACTCAAGTGTTTGCATTAAAAACTTTTGTTACATATTTCATTTGTCTCTTTTTAGTCTATTGCTCTCCAGGTCGGCCGTCGTGTCGTTTCCTTAGACCAGAAACTTTACTCCACCTTGTCTCTCTCCACCCAGGCCTCGGTTGTTCAAAAGGTGGATAGAGCTATCCACCGGATAAATCATTATCCAGTGGATAAGTATTAACAAAATCCATTGTGTTATCCGCTGGATAATGATTTATCCGGTGGATAGCGCTATCCACCTTTTGAACAACCGGGCCCAGGTGTATAAATGGGTACTTGCGCCATAATGCTTTGGATAACCCTGCAATGGACTAGTGTCCCATCCAAGGGCGTGGGGGGATAACAACACTTCTACTTTCTTCATGCTATGGAGCGTGGGATTATCTACTGTTTTCTGCTTATCTTTGAGGGGTGCAATTTGTGCATTTTGTGTACCATTTTGACAACATTAGTATCTGAAAAGTTAAGGTTTAAACCACGGGGCGGACTGCTCCCTTTCATGCAGGCAAACATTTATTGAGTAACCTCTCTCTCTCTCTCTCTCTCTCTCTCTCTCTCTCTCTCTCTCTCTCTCTCTCTCTCTCTCTCTCTCTCTCTCTCTCTCTCTCTCTCTCTCTCTCTCTTTCTCCCTAGGCTAACAACTTTATCATCACCTATAAAAACAGACATATTATTTATAAGATTTTTTGCTTACAATGTTTTACTTCAAAATAATAGCTAGAAACTGTGTCTATTCCGGAGTTAAGTTTTACAATTGTTCCTCGACCCACAAACAGACAAAGTGATATACAGTCATGATGATAGCATGACCCGATAACTCTCGGGATTAATCCCGTTTGTCTCCAGCTCCCTCAGTGCTTTATTGAGCATGGCCTTGCCTGGGATCTCACTCTGTTCTATTTCCGAAAGTAGATCTACAAAATATAATAACATGACAATATGTCAACGGCCGGGTCAAAGACGGCAACAGTTCACGGGAGTTCAAACTCAATCAAAGGTTCCTATGAGCCAACTCGTGAATATGAAACGTTCGGGCCCAGTCCCCCTCCGGAGCGTTTTGCTCCACCGACCCCCCACCCCACTGCTATGACTAAATTTTTTAACGCTTCTCGTGTTCACGAGTTTATCGATCGATTCTTATGAATAAAAGGGTTCCGATAGTGTTGTTGTTGCATCGGTGCATGAGGAAGTGAAACACGAAGATGTGGTTTTATCATGGATCAGCTCCTTCTACTATCCACGGTTTCAACTAGAGTTGATAAGAAAAACATACAACAAACTGCAGGGCTGATCTGATAGTTAGATCAGCCCTGCGTTAGTTGTATGTTTAATTTGTTCATTTTTTAGCTGGTTAGGTCTCTCGCAAATCCTACGTTTACCGTTAGCAGCATTATTGCTTGTCGTCTTTTGCAGATTTAATTTTTATTTGATAAGATAAAATTTTCAAAAGTTGATGTTTCGAGCGCTAGCGAATACGAAGGGCTAGCGCTCGAAACGTCAGCCGGTTTGAATCTCTTTACGGTGATCCATTCTTAGTCCATTTTTATTTGCTTTGGCACCGATATCGAATGGTTGCATTGACCGGGTGGGGACAGGAAGAAAAAGTTGGCCAGTGGTAGGATTATTGGGCTTTTCAGATGATAAAGCTGCGCCGCGAAAAAATTTTGCCATCGCGCGCGGACTGATACCATCATGTGGCTACACAGGCTTATGGTAAAAGGGCTGTTGATAAGCTTCTGGCCGTATCACATACGAGGTGGTCGTATGAATTAGGTGGTTGAAAGGCGGGGTTTTGCTGATTTTTACTTCATAAAAAACCGTTTGCGGAATGTATTGGACGATTTTCGGAAATCTTTGAATCTCAACTTCGGACGTGTTCGGAGATATCCGGAAACTTGACGGTGAAGTTCGGGGTAAGCGGAAAAAATGAACACTGTCGTACTTACCGTCAGCAGAACTATCCGAGCTCAAATACTCTTCGTATTTTCCCCAATCGTCGACAAATCTTTTGACAATGTGGAATTGGTTAAGGGGATTTCCCAGATATTCTCCTATCTCGTCACCAGACAGCGTCTTCAGCACAGCCGTTCGATTGAGAGCTTTTTTTATCTCCTTTAAATGATCCTCTCTCTCGTAGATAAATGTATCTAAAGCGGGTAGCAGCCGTTCTTCAAGTTTATGAAGTGCGGTTACATCTTCATGTGTAGCGCTAAATTCTCGCGCGCGTGTTTGCTGGAGTGACAAAATCACCAAAAGTGCGCTTATATACAACGGAGCCATTTCTTTCAGTTCGCTACTTGGTGAACTAAACTCTGAAAACTTTTAACTGAACCTGCTTTCAAGACCGTCTTTGATTAAAAGAATTAAAAATTAATACCATGTTGCTAGTGTTCATATTTTCTTCCGAACGACAACCCGTCGCAGACGAGTTCAAACTGAATGGCGTTTTAACCTTTTCGGCCCTCATGTCAGCCTCGAGCTGTGCACGTGGTTCTAACTTTTTAGTCTATGGATGAAATCCTAAAGTTGACTGTTTAAATAACAGCAGTACTTTTCTGACTTTCCTGTGGTACTGTTTATTATTCTGTACAAGGTGGTTTTATGTGAGACCACAGGCTCGCCATTCTTTTTTTTTTTACGTTGGTTGACTGTGCTTGGAAGCCGGTTTCTCTTGTCAAAGCCAAGAGGGCGAATGCGTTACGTTTCAGCGAAAAACCCAGCCGTGTCGATAGTTGTCGACACGGCTGGCTGGGAGTCTCGCTTGCCTTGCAAGCCGACAATCTCGGACGGAATAAAAAGAGAAATAATCAGACTTCCTCGCTTGCGAATAGCCCTGTCCCGATTGTGCCCGGCAACTTTTGAGCAACTTTTGGCGTTTGGAGCAACTTTTTGCAGTTCTAGCAACCTCGAGCAAATTTCGCCCTTCTGGGCAACTTTTGAGCAAATTATAGGTAAACAGTACATATAAAGCACGAAAAAGTGAACAATTTGACAGAAAATTTGAATTTATGCGAATTTATTGATGTTTTAAAACGAGGCTGTTTTGAAAAAATAAACTGTAACTTGATAAGACGTCAAACGAACCATAAATTTTGTTCCGTAGTTTCCTTAAAATGCGCCTATATTTGCGAGGAACTCGAAAAGCTTAAAGTTTCAAGCTATTTTTTCTTAACCGATATTAGCAATTATTGAGAAGGACGAAAAATAAAGCTTTATTAACGTTTATATGAAAATATTATAAAATTAAGGCAGCAACTTTCGAAATTCTAGAGTAGTCTGTTCACAGACTTTTTCTTTTGAACCTGTCGCCCTGGGGGCTCGTTCTCGCGCTACGCGCTCGCACTCGCGCGCGTTCGCTTCGCTCGCGCTGGGCTAAAAAATAAACCGGTCTTTAGACAGACTATTGTGATTCATGAAAAGCCAAGCTACCGACGGTCATTCTGATATAAGGAATTAGACTAAAATGATAGCAAATTTTAACTGGGAGAAACTTTACAACACGCCTTGAAAACACGGAGCGAGATTTCTTACAAATATGTCCAAGGGTAAAATCAGTCAGTACAACGTTCCAGCGGTTAGGGTTCCCATCGACCTCAAAAGATGACGTTGATTGAGGCAGCCAATGATTGGCTATTATAATTTTAGCTTTTACTAATGTGGCTGCCGAGATAGCTCAGTTGGGAGAGCGTCAGACTGAAGATCTGAAGGTCCCTGGTTCAAATCCGGAGAGTTCGCATGAACTCTGAATAATCCCGGGTCTCGGCAGAATTTTTTTCCTCTTCTTTTTTTTTTCGTTTATTTTGCAATTATCATTGTTATTAGTTTTTCCATTTTTTATTTCTTCATCTGAATTTTTAATCTCTTTAATTTTTTTTTTCCTTGGTTAAAAATACGGCTTATAGAGTTTGTAAACATTTGCTTGATTTTGCGTCGTCAATTTGTTTCCAAGCATAAGTTAACATAAATATAAGAAAAAACGTATATCTAAAAGAAATTATTCAGAAAAAAAAGTAACAGAAAATGCGTTTTCTTGAGATTTCGAGAGAAAATCAGTACGTATTAAATGTTTGGCGACTACCTTTTGGGGTAGGGTAAGTACTTGTTTTGTATGCACTTCAGGACGAGGCCAGCTGTACATGCGCTCTGATTCTAGACAAAGCATCATGGCGGCGGCACGGGATTGAACGGAATGGAGTATTTTGTGGCATATTTAGCTTCTTTTCTACAGGTAACTATTAATTTAGAATCAAAAGTAATCGCGCTTTAGTTTATCATACCTTTTTCCTACTTTTTGCTACAATGAAGCCCTTTTATCTGCTTTAATTCGGCGCTTTGTTTGGTATTATCAAACAGACCTTTCGTTCTTAAAAAATCGTTTCTTTTCCTCCCTTCCTGATCGATGTCACTGAACATTTCCAAGACATATTTTTGTGTTACTGGTGTAAGATTTTAACATTTTGGATTCTTATATTGACAAAATGATAAGATTTCCCGCAAATCATTCCTATATTAGTTAGCCATAGTACATGTAGGTCCACATCAGCTGTAAAGTTGCCCATTTTATTTGACTTGCTTTACTAAATAAAGTATGTATGTATGTATGCCCCGCGATTATAAACATCCAAGCAAGTTAAGGAAAAATACTTCCTTGTCATTCAAAAGATACAGAAGTCCATAAATGTTGTCACTGCAATTTGAGACATCCAGATTGTGAAGAATCATCTACATTCTACATTCATTTGCATATCATAAACAAACCATCGCTAAAAATATAAAGCGAGACATTTTCAAATGGTTTTATCTTGATCAGTATGCTTTTGAATTTGGTCAAACTTTTTATAACTTGGGTTTTACAAGGAGCAAGTTGCATAAAACTTGAAACCTAGCATAACTGCGGGCATTCACATTCAGCACAGTCAAAAGCAGAAGTTTGTTAAAATATCAAGTTAATTCTGCATCTCAGGTGATCATACTGTACTGTATCCTTAATTCTAATAACCTGTTTGATTAAGCACTGATATTACAAGGTGAAATTTGATACTGATCATGATTAAGCACTTCAATTATTTATCACAATTCTTAGAAAATTGTTTCCTCCACAATAAAAAGTTCAGAGTAATTACATTGCAATTTTGTGCCAATTTTACGTCAATGTTGTTTTTACCTTTTACAGGTTTAAAAGATTGTAAGAAAACTGTGTATTAGGATATGGCTACCTTAGTTGGGTTCCAGTACACTCCAGAAAATGTCCAGAGGCTGGAAAAGGTGGGTTTGGTTTGAAATATATTTTATTAGCCACATACATGTAACAGAGAATCTGGGCAAAATTAGAATGCAAGCAGTCTAGGCAAAATTGATGTGGGGCCTTTAAATTTCCCACCATTTTAACCTTAAATTGGCACAAAACTAATATACTGTACATGTACACTGTATGCATGGATCCATTCCTTATTTTTAGTTATTTATATCCCTTAGAATTGAGTGACAGTTGGTTTTGTGTTGAAGTCAAATCTAAAGAGAATAGAAGATGCCTTATGTCTGCCAATCTACTCTTTGTTCAGTCAATAAAAATATTGTTTCTAATCTGCAGTGCATCTTTTTCTTGTTATGTACAAAATTATGTTTCATCATGATCCATTCCTTTGTCATAAACTCCTATTATTATCAATATACGCAGCCAAATAAGAAACTGCCTTTGAGAAAACACGCGTGAGTGGCGGGCGATATTGAATTTGACGGGCTGCAAACGCATTTACGGCCCTGTTTCTGTTAAACATTTTTTTCTTATTAAATGAATTTGTATGATTTGGCCTTGTGTATTGATAATAATGAATAGAATCATTTGATTTTGCCTTGAATCATAGAATCATTTTGCCTTGTGTATTGATAATAATGAATAGAATCATTTGAGAATCAGTAGAATCATTTGCACCCTCGCTCCGCTCGGGCGCAAATGATGCTACTCGGGCCACAAATAAACTACATGTATATGCCCTCCAAAAGTCATGTGATTGTCCTATTCAAATGATGAAACTTAACTCCATTTTACATGTATCTGTACATTAGGGTTCGCTGGTAATAAAAACGAAAAGTTAATAACAAATGAGAAGAGGAATAAAGTGAACTAAGCTACATGTACATGTAGTAATAATAGGTGTAAGGTACTGTGAGCGGAACACACTGAACATTTTGCAACGGATACACAGACGAACAACTACAAGCAATGAATGAAACCAAAAGGTGACACAAAAAAAAAAACCACTGTATGCACATTATTTTAATAGTAATTTTAGTACCTACTGTAAGGTTATATGAGAAATGTTATTGGTATTACATGTTATTGTCCGTACAGGAATGCATAACAAACTGCCCACAACAATTAACTGTCTGCAACATTTAACAATAAACTGGCCACAACATATTGTATTTCAAAGTAATTATAGTCAAGTTTAATGTTTTTCAGGCCTTGCACACTATGCAGGAAAGAGGCATGGAAGCAGACCCTCGCTATGCACAGTTGATGTCATTAATGAGAGGAAAACCCCCGAATATTGACATGCTAGATGTTAGCCATGGCCACCAACTACCTCCGCCATCAATGTCGATGGGTATGGGAAATGTGCCTGGTTCGGGAATGGGAGACATCCCATCACGAAGCTCCCCTGCTCCAAATATAATGTCTCCTTCTCCACAAAAGGGGCCTTCATTCTCTTCACCTCAGTTGCTTCAGCTCAGAGCACAAATAATGGCTTACAAGCTCTTAGCACGTAGCCAACCTCTGCCTGAACACATTCGCATTGCCATCCAAGGCAAGCCAACAACTGCGAAACCAGGAGGGGTGGGTATGTTAGGTGGCAGTGCCCCTTCACAGCCTAATCAGATGCCCTCCATGACTCAACAAGGAAGTCAGGCAGCATCTCAGAGCCAGTCATCCTTTGGTAGTGGAACTGGGGCAGCATCCTCTGCTGGACCTGTACCTAATCAAACGGCATATAATGTTCCTGGAATGACAACTGGTAGGTTTACATGTACTTCACAAGATGAATCCATATTTCTCAGTTGGTTAACCCTTGATTATTTACATTTTTTTTTGTATTAGATTTTGTTTGAAATGTCTGTCTTATATTTTGAGAAACTTGGATTGCTACCACTTACACTCTAAACCAAACTCACTCCAGGGCTGTCACTAAGATTTCAAGTTGCCAGGTATATGCAATTAGTAGGCAGGGAATTCAACAGCGAGGAAGTTTTTTTTGGTTTTATTTTTTTTTGTTTTCTATGAAAGTAGCCAGGGTTCATGCTCATAGAAGCCGGGGGAAATGTCACTCTGGGCTAATTATGACTATCTGACTTAAAAATGACATATAAGTAATTGTGTTCAGAGCCTTTTTCTCATGGCCATTACATGTACATGTTATAATAATTATAACATGTACATGTTATAATTCACTCCAAAACACAATGTAATAATTATTATTACATTGTGTTTTGGAGTGATATATATGTTGTAGTTAATTTTTTATCTCAGTTAATTTTTGTTTTTCCATTGTTTTTGGGTATGGTAATATATGCTAATGAATTTGAAACAAAGGAAAAACAAAAATTACCTGAAATAAAAAATTAAATACAACATATACACTGTACTGTAAGTTTATACAATGTAGAAGTCCCTTTATTCTCGGAGATTATTGAATTCTATACATGTAAAAAGTGCACTCTTGATTAATCTATCAGGAGTAATATACATGTACATGTACTTGTCGTTTTACATGTAACAGTACATGTATGTGACCAATCACAGCAGTCGTAAACAATGCAATGAACCAATCAGAGCTCTAAGCAATTACATGTCAGCTGCACCAAGTGCGGGAAAACCTGTGCAAGCAAGTCACAATTGGTTTTGGTTTTACTTCTGATTGGTCGAGAAAGTGCACAAGATTTTATAGCTAATCACAAAGCGTAGCAATGCAAAACCAAAGCAATTGTGTAATTACTTTAGACACTCAATTGAAAACTGCTCTATAAGCAATATTATTATTATTATTATTATTATTATTATTATTATTATTATTATTATTATTATTATTATTATTATTGTAGAATGCTCCAAATCTCAGAGCTGTTCATTTATTCTTATTTCTGTTACTGTATGTACCTTTGTAATTAGCTCAACTCCAAAGCAAGCAATCAGCTGGCTCCAGTCAGGCATCAACCACAGCTTCCATGGCAGCAGCTAAAGGTGCAGCTGCTAGTGCCATTGCTGCTGCCTCACAGCAGCACAAGCTAAAGGAACAGCAACGCCAAGCGCTGGCCCAGCAGCAACAGCAACAGCAGCAGCAGCAGCGCAAGGTACAACCCACGACCTCAACACAAGGAGGGATAACAATGCCAAGCAAACCTAGACTAGCACCAGTAGCAAAACCTGTGGGACTTGATCCTGTTACTATTCTAAAAGAAAGAGAAAACAGGTTAGGTATAGGGGACATAAACTTTAAAGCTATGGTTATTTCGTGAAACCTATTTATTGATCGTTCCTGAAGTTTTTCCTTTAAGGGGCAAAAGGTGGAAACCTTTATGGGTCAGACTTTTGGAAATACAATTTAGCATTGTATCATCAAATCCGATCAGTTTGGAGATACATTGTAGATAACTTTGAAAACTATAAACAGTGTTGCTGTGTTTATTCAAATTCTTCAAGCCTCATTTTCCCTGTAGACATTGTTTAGACTATTGTCGCAACAGCAAGGGCCTTTAAAACAACAATAACATAACAACATTGAGCAAGCTCATACAATACTTACATGTACATGTATGAGCTTTGCTGCAAGCATGTTTTTTGTAGCACATTTTGTTGACGCCTTCATGTTAACACAATTTTACCTGCATGTACAGCTGTAACACATTTCTAGTGCCTTTTTATGGTCACTTATTAATTTCTAAGCTGCACTGTAGCTACATGTACATGTACATGTATTTAAATGCTGTAAAATTCGTATGCTGAAAATGTTCTCTGTAACGACACTTTGCAGAATCCAAGCTCGTATTGTGCAGCGTATCAGGGAGCTAGAAGGACTCCCAGGAAGTATTCCTGAGGATTTGAGAATGAAAGCCATGATAGAGTTGAGAGCTCTCAGACTGCTTAACTTCCAGAAACAGGTTTGACAATAGATTAAATGTTAAAGAAAATGTAACCCTTGCAGTTATACAACAACTACTGAAGGAGTTGCAATTTTTCATGAATTTCTTCAAAAAAAGCAGGCATTCATCATTCATTAAAAGTATGGAATCCTATTAACAGTCCTGTTATTATTTTTGTTTTCTGGTTTAGCTGCGAGCTGAAGTGGTTGCCTGTACAAGGAGAGACACTACACTGGAGACGGCATTGAACTCAAAAGCATACAAACGAAGCAAGAAACAGTCCCTTAGGGAAGCAAGGTACATACATGTGTATTACATATTGTTATTTCTTGTTGTACCGTTGTCTTTCTACTACCAAATCACAATTTGGGGTCCTTCTGGTTAAACAAAATTAAATCTGCTAATATGATTGCATTAATTTTCTAAATGAGTGATAGATGTACATTTATGCTGTGAGTTTTCATTAATAATTCAAGACCAATCTTACAATGTACAGTACAGCACTGTAGTTGCTTCATCTGATCAGACCTAGTGGAGCAATTTTTTTCAGATCATTAATGTCATAGTTTAGGTTTTGTAACTGGACTTCCGCTTCCGGTCTCCAGCTTCTCCGCACATGCGCAGTTACCATATAGTTATATATTCCATGTGCTTGTGAAATTTATTCATTCTTGTAGCTTTCTTGTAATAAAGTGTGTTCAGTCTGCAATCGTGCTCTCGACCCGTATCATTACAATTAACTCCCTCTTTCTCACACACAACTGGGAGCCATACCAAAGCAAACCACCCCACACACCACAGTGTAGAACCCATACTCCCAGCTGTGTGTGAGAAAAATGTTTTTCACTTCATTCATTCCTCAGCCAGTGAAAAACCACACTTCTTTGAGTTGGTGGATAGTACATTAGAGTTCATACATGTACTCTTCTTCTATTATGCTCTTGTGATTCTTGTACATGTACACTCTCAAAAAATTGGAACTGTTGTCGAATCTCATTCCCATTTTACCCAGCCATAACAGATAACATTCTATTAATTTTTTTATTCCTCAGGATCACAGAGAAACTTGAAAAACAACAGAAGATGGAGCAAGAGCGCAAACGCCGACAGAAGCACCAAGAATACCTGAACACAATTTTGCAGCATGCTCGAGATTTCCGTGAATACCACCGGTCTATCCAGTCCAAGGTGGTGAAGCTTAACAGAGCTGTGATGAGCTATCACTCCATCACAGACAGAGAGAAGAAAAAGGAGGAGGAGAGAATAGAGAAAGAAAGAATGAGGAGACTTATGGTATGTTGGAATACTGTGAAAGCTCTATTTAGCTCTCGCCCCCCCCCCCCCCGTCTCCCCCCCCCCCCCCCCCCCCACTTTCATATACTCTTAGAGTTGCCATAGGGAGCCCAAAGGCAGTCCAAGTATAAAATGATGTATAAAAAAATCTGTACAAACCTTTGTTCCTATTCTTGTGATTATTACAGGCTGAAGATGAAGAGGGCTACAGGAAACTGATTGATCAGAAAAAAGACATACGTCTGGCCTACCTTCTGGGACAGACAGATGAGTATGTAGCCAGCCTCACCAAAATGGTACAACAGCACAAGAGAGAACAGAGAAAGAAACATGTAAAGGACAAGAGGAAACGCCGCAAGTCTGACTACGATGACGATGAGACTCCCGAGGGTGACAGGCATGTGCCTGTGGTGGACACGGAGACTGGGGTTGTCCTGAAGGGAGATGATGCACCTATTGCCGATGATTTGGATATGTGGCTTGAGAATCATCCAGGGTATGTAGGGGTTTCAATAGATTTTTACCCTTTAACTCCCAAGAGTACCAAATATCAAAATTCAAGAAAAAAATCCCAAATTTCATTTTGTAAAGTATTGGAAAACAAATGGTACCATGCAAAAGTACTGCAGAAGAGGTTTCATTTGAATGGTCACACCATAAGATTTTGTCCACAGACTTAAAAGTTAGAACTACATTACATGTCTTCATAATTGACTCAGAGAGTGAAAGGGTTAAAGTACCGGTACAGTGTACTTGTACAACATAGATGTCAGGGGTATTAGAGCATGAAGTTGTGGGTTCTAATCCCTGCTGTGCCCACATGCAGGATCTTTAAATAACTGTAGACAAAATTGCTATGAGATTTACATGTACGTGGACAAATTATTAGACATCTGTATGGCTGGGATGACCATGTAAAATACCCAATGAGGATGTTAGTTTCAAAACCCTGGCTGTTACCACCCATGTGGTGGTGGGCGAGACAAGTTTATCTAACAAGGGTATGTTGATTACTGGTGAGCCAGTAGTTTATACATTTGTAAAAATTGCCCTCCAAACAATAATCAATAACAGTCCGAATTTAAAGGGAGAAATTAAGTGGTGATCACTATTGTTTCTATTCCTACATGTAGTTACCAAGTGGCCCCTCGTCAAGAACAGGAATCTGATGATGAGGATGAGGATGAGGAAGGTGATGTTGAAGCCGAGGGTGAGATCGATACTGCTGAAAAGGAAGCTACTGAAAAGAAGTCAGAAAAGGAAAAGAAAAGAGAAGAATATGGAAAGGATGATGAAGAAGATATTGTAGAAGAAGAGTAAGAACTTGTTTTCTGTCTAGGTCTGTCTTTTGACCCTTCTATTGGTAGTTTCTTGATGTTGATGTTGTGATCACCGAATGACGTAAAACAACAGATTCAAAAGACAATAAACAATACCCACACCATGACACAAAAGCTAACCAACAATAGTTTCTGCAAAACCAAGAAAAACCCTTTTTACATGTATTTTTTTCAGAAGTACTTTAGTTCATAGCTGGGAAAAAAGATCCCAAAATTCATTGCAAATACTGGCAGTAGCACTTGAAAATTTGTTTTGTGTACTGTTTAAAAACTTTTATTTGAATGGTCACATTTCATCTACAGACTTAAAGCTACATGTATAAAACCATCTTCTGCAGCATAATAAACAATCATACAGTACCGCTCAGAGATAAGCGAACCAAAATTCACATTAAGAATGCGTTATGAACGCATTGGTTTTAACGCGCTCGCGCGTTCAGCTGCGTTAAGCTGCGTTAAACAAACGCGAAATAGTGCGTTAAAGTTAACGCATTAGTATGTATGAGTTTGGTTATTGTTCACTGCCATTGATATTTTGTGAAAAGAAGTTAATTGACGTTTCAAAAGACATTACATACCGTATTCTAATGGTTTTCATTCATTCAATCGATAACCCGAGCAGCACTGTTTATCGAAAGACAAAGTATGTCGACGTGCGATGGCACAGCTCGCATAAACAAAACATAACAGTTTAACTAGAACGGATATGGAGGTTATATTCATTGGTTATCGGCGATGACTGGATCTGCGACATGTTTCGAACTTTTGTGATCTCTCCGCTGGTTGATCCTTGCCGACTACCATACATGTAGAGGCCGCTTATCTTTCTGAACTTTCGCAGGCAAAGAAATAGCTCAACAGTAATCGGCGCGCCATAAAATCTTTTATCACAGATTTCGCCCTTAAAGTAGGAGTATTTTGCTGTTTCAATCACGTATGTGCGCCTGATAGAACCGGAGATAATGTTTTTTATTATTATTGCCGTGACAATTACGGCGCTCGCCCGTCACATGCTGTATCGATCGAAGGGGACTTTTGTTGTCTCGTCAACTCCGGCGAACTTAAGGCCGTTCGCGCAAGGCGACCAAACTTCGCTTCGATAGACAGTGTTTGCTGAACTCTAGTTTAAAAATAGAACAACTGCAAAGTAGCTTAAAATGTTGTTTGTTGATCATTGTTTCGACCTTCGTTGAATTGCTATTTAGATGTTTGCTATAAAAATCGTCACGTGCAAATCAAAAGTAAAAATTTGCATACATGACAGCTAGAACTTGCAATGATTGACATATCAGTAACTCCCTCGTCGAACATTTCAAACACTCGAAAAAACACAAAATCGCAATCGATCTTTTTCGCTTGTCATAGCGTACCGCTTGCGTAAACGAAACTTCAATCACATTCGCAATCGATCTCTTTACGGGAAATTATAAGTTACCTTGCTCGTGAATTACAAAACTCGGCCATCGAATTCACATGATCTCAAAGAAATTTAGTGTAGCGTATCGCTTGCATAAACGGCGAAGACGGTGTTTGAAGATGCAACCAAGTGAACCATCGATCGCGCTTAAAGTTTATGCAAGGCGATCACCAAACGCTTCGATAGACGTTGTTTGCTGAACTCTGTTATATTTTTTGGAGTCGCAAGGCGAATTGAGTCTCGAAATTGTTTATTTTGTCGCTCTGTTTGAGCGCTTGTTTAGCCGTGTAATTGTCATGATTTTGTTCCCCTTGTTTTGGATTTCGATTCTCGCATTACTGTCGATGTGGCAGTTTCAAAAAACAAGAGACTAGTCCCGGTGGGCTCGCCTTTTGTTTTGGATTACAAAAGAAATGTTGGTTATGAATAACAAAGGCTTAACGCGTTAAAGAAAACGCATTCACCAGATGCGTTCAAAATAACGTGAATGCAAATTCAAACGTGTTAGGGTAGCGTTAAGAACGCGAGTGCTATGTTCGCTTATCTCTGAGCGGTACTGTACATGTAATAACAAAAGCCTGGCTATGACCACCCTCAGTACCATACATTGTACATGGGTAGGGTGGGGTAGATGAGATCAACAATAGCAGTTGCCTGACACACATTCATGAGCTGATGTCTGTTCTCATTCTCATAAGTGTATGTAAAGCGCCACAAGACACATCATACAATGTATGTTTGCTACAGATGTATACAAGTCATTCATTTATTTATAAAGTCTTGGTTTTTCAGGCAGTCTTAAATTTCTGAAACTGCATACATTATTTACATACCCTTTGACTGTGGTCCATAATTTCAGAGCTGAAAGTCAAGCTATGTTGCTGCACCAGATGGAAAGTCGTCAGTATTATCATATTGCACACAGCATGCAGGAAGACATCACAGAGCAACCAAAAGCTCTTGTTGGTGGTAAACTAAAGGAATATCAGGTAAGAGCTACATTGAACTGATACATGTATGTTATAAGCAGCACCTGGCCCTGACATTAACATTTTTAGCTGCTCTTTGTTTATTGTGACATTGCCAGGTGTTTGTGGATGGTTGGTGCCTTCACATGCAGCTTGCAAAAAATCATCCCAACTTCTCCCCCTCCACTAAACATCCCCGTTTCCTCTTTAACCATTTAACTTTCCCCTCCCTCTCCCTCCCCCAACACCCCAGCTTCCTCCTCTCTCTCTCTTCCCCCTCCAACACTCTAGCTATCCTCCCCACATCCACCAAACATTCCAGCTCCCACTCTTTAAAATACCCTACTGTATCTTTCTCCCAAACCATTTCCCCCTTCCCCCTCCCCCCTCCAACTCCCCAGCTTCCCCATTATCTGGAAAATTTTGGCTTCTTAATATTCATTGTTTTGTTTTGTTTTCAGTTGCGAGGTCTGGAGTGGCTGGTTTCCCTGCATAATAATGCTCTCAATGGTATCCTGGCTGATGAGATGGGTCTAGGAAAAACTATTCAGACCATTGCATTGTTTGCGTACTTGATTGAGGTCAAGAAACTCAACGGACCATTCCTTGTTATTGTACCTCTCTCGTAAGTCATTTTGTTGTGTTTAATTTCAGATAATAATGAATTATTGCAGCTTGACAAAACATCCTTGAGTTTTTCACATCTATTAAACAGCTGATTAACATTATTTTGCAGAACTCTTTCGAACTGGTTGTTGGAATTTGAGAAGTGGACACCCTCTATCATTGTTGTTAGTTACAAGGTGAGATTTTGAAGATGCTTTCACTCCTAGCAGTGGTTGTGTTCAACTTTTAATGCTTTAACTCCCAAGAGTGCCAAAAATCAAAATTCAAGAAAAATCCCAAATTTCATTTTGTAAAAATTAATATTGAAAAACAAATGGTACCATGCAAAAGTACTGCTGAAGAGGTTTCATTTGAATGGTCACACCACAGGATCTCGTCCAGTCTCAAAAGTTAGAACTACACTACATGTCTTCATAACTGACTCTGTTTAAAATCGTTATTCAGCTTCTGGTCACAATGGACACAAGGAAGTTATACATGTACTTTCCACTAAAATTACTCCATGCGCAAAAAAATGAAAGAAAAATAACAGACTTTTGCTACAAGCCTAAAAATGAATAAGTAAATAAGACTTTCCAGCCATGAACTTTTCAGCTAACAGGAGCCAAATGCAATAATTGCTCGTAGTTGTTTTTCTTAACCTGTACGCTTGCACACTTTTTATAACCTGTCAGAAGTTCACTATGTACAACAGGTGTCGGAGGTGTGCAACATTAAACCAGGGTTTCGCTAACACCACTAAAGATCTGATCTTGATGAGTGGGGTTTGATAGTAGAACCTGGAACATGAATCTGTATACATGTAACTCTGTAAAATCACTAATACTTATTAAATTTGCCAGGTACTGTACATATACATTGTAGTTCAGTTGTTTAATGGTTGGTGTGTTGTATTGTGGTTTGAATTCATAGACTACATTGTAATAGTGTAAAATGTTTCTTTTTCAGGGCTCACCTAACATGCGCCGCTCAGCTGCTTCACAAATCCGTGTAGGAAAGTTCAATGTATGTCTCACCACTTATGAATATGTGATGAAGGACAAATCAGTGCTATCCAAGGTACATGTACATCCACAATCTTTATTCAGCAATAACAGAAACCCATAAGTGGGTTGAAATGTGCAACTGTACTGTCTCTTGACGCTTCAAAACAAGCTTCCAATAATTATTCAATTTGCTAAGAAGTTATTACAGCCATATTTGGAAAATCAAGATGAAAATGTTAACCTGATCAATTCACTAAAACAACTTGCTTCCAATCTCGAGGGACCGAGGGGTTTCCAAATGCAGTGTATGGTACTGAGCACAAAATGAATATTTAGAAGCTGTGAATGTGCATTACAAGTTTCAACCCACTTATGGGTTTCTGGCAATAAATTTTTCATCCCATGCCTTTATAACTTTGGTACATGTACCATTCAAGGTCTTCAGAAGTTATCCAAAAATTTTTGGATATTGTAACAATCCTACATGTATACGAATCTTGTGATCAATTTCTGAATTTTGCCGAAGACTTCTGTAAATATTTACCAAAGAGGCTCTGAAATTTTCTGATGTTTATTTAAAATCATTTTAACATTTTCAGTCATTTTGCAAAATTTTCTGAAGTTAACTGAAGACTTCCGAAGATTACAGAGAAAGATACATGTACCCTTGGCATGCCACAGAGCTTGCAGTTGCTTTCCAGGCTTCTGATTGGCTCTACATGTATTTTTCATGACATCTGATACAATTAATGGAAGAACAGTGAACCAGTTTGTATAATATTATAGTCCCTGAATGTTGTTTTTGTTTAAAATCAGGTTCGCTGGCGTTATATGGTTGTGGATGAGGGGCACAGAATGAAGAACCATCACTGTAAATTGACACAGATCTTGAACACACATTATGCTGCACCCCACAGAATTTTGCTCACTGGAACACCTTTGCAGGTATAACACTACTTTATTCATTATCATTATTATTTTCACAAACTGCCAATCACGGTTTTGGTTTAAGGGGAGGAGAAAAGATTATGCAGTGGTGAGATTGCATGTTTTCTATCAATGTGGCCCTCCCGATCTGACCTGGGACTAGTTGCAAAAAAATTGGTTGTACAACCAGGTCTTACATGTATGTTGGTCCTAGATCCTTGCATCAGGCATAACTAAACTAGTCTCATTGAACTTGGAACGTTTACCTGGCATTGGAGTGAGTTGCACCAGCTTTACATTAGCAAGTCTTCATTACATGTGCATGTACAGTACGTCCGACTTTGGTATTCGTCCCTGCTTCAAAGGGTTTTCAGCTATGTCTGGTCCTTCCTTTCATTGAAACCAACTGATAAAGACACACTATGGATATGCCACTGCTAATTAATTATTTTATGGTATTTTTATTATTATTTTTGTTCTAGGTGGAATGCCTAGATTTCGAACATCAATTAAATGCCTCCGTTTATATGTACATGTACTAGACTAGATATTTATGGCATTTTTTCAATGTTAAATTTTGAGTGAGAAAACGTGACTGCACACTTTTTAAAACCTGTCAGAAAAATCACCATGTACGTCAGGTGTCGGAGGTGTGCAACATTAAACCGGGGTTTCGCTAACACCACTAAAGATTTGATCTTGATGAGTGGGGTTTGATAGTAGAACCTGGAACACTTACACAAACTAAATAAAGAAGCTCAAATGGATGGTGACAGTACATGTATGATGATGGTTGCTGTTTAATTTTAGAACCGCTTGCCAGAGCTGTGGGCCTTGCTAAACTTCCTTCTCCCGACAATCTTCAAGTCTTGCAGTACATTTGAGCAGTGGTTCAATGCACCCTTTGCAATGACAGGTGAAAAGGTAAATTGTCCTAACAATAAAACCTGTAAAACTAGTACACGAAAATTATTTATCTCTTACATTGTAGCTACAGTACATGTATGACTCAAATCTCAAATTTTACATTACACAGAATTGAAACACAAACACTACCACAGGAAAGTACTGCTTAGTAACTTTTATTTGAATGGTCACACTTTAGGATTTCATCCACAGACTCAAAAATTAGAACGACCTTGTACAGCATAATAAACAGTACCACAGGAAAGTACATGTAGCTTTCATTTGAATGGTCACACTTTAGGATTTCATCCACAGACTCAAAAGTTAGAACCACCTTGTACAGCATAATAAACAGTACCACAGGAAAGTACTGCCTAGTAGCTTTCATTTGAATGGTCACTTTAGGATTTTATCATCCCACACTAGAGCTACCTTGTACCGCAAAATGAACTGCACTGCGAGGAAAGTACTGCTTAGTAGCTTTCATTTGAATGGTCACTTTAGGATTTCATCATCCCACACTAGAGCTACCTTGTACAACAAAATGAACTGCACTGCCGGGAAAGTACTGCTCAATAATAGCTTTCATTTGAATGAAGGCTATAAACATACACTTGTAAGGGAAAGTTCATTTAATATGACAAGGGGGGAATGAAGATATTGAGGGCGGGGTACTGAAAATTTTTAGACACCCGAAGGGGGGGGGCTCTGAAAAAAATGTTGGGCTAGGAGGAGGGCTAGGAGGTGGGGTCTGAAATTTTTTCGACTACCATTGGAGGGGGGGGGGGGGACTCCTAAAAAATTGAACCACTAGCGAGTGGGGCTGCTAAAATTTCAAGCTTTGAATTTCAATATCTTCATCCGCCCCCCCCCCCCCCCCCCCCCTGTCATAATAAATGAACTTTCCCTAATGTACATGTATAATTACAGAGTTACATGTAGTCTCCTCTCATAGCTTACCACAGTCACTTGTTTGTCCCCATGTGCCTGTTCAATGACGAGAGGAAAACTAACCACACCCTGATTAGGTTATCCTGGCAATATAATCAATATTTTGCTGGGTCATTTAAAGGGACACATGTTCTATACTTTTATTTTGTTTATTTACAGTGAAGGCTCTGATAAACTATCCACTAAGAAAAGGTTATCAAAATACAGAGTGTGGTGACTTTTTAATTTAATTTTTTTTTGGTAGGTTGAGCTGAATGAAGAGGAAACTATTTTGATTATCCGTCGTTTGCATAAGGTGAGGCACACAGGAAGACTCAAGGCAATCTTTGTATTCTCAATTTATGCAGTAGATAAATATTTTTAACTTAATTACTTAGATCAGTTGACTTTTTGCAAATACTTGTTAGTTTTTGTATTTACCTCAATCTGTATCTCTAACACTGCCCTGTAAACTGAAAAAAAAATAATGTAGCAACAATAATATAGCAACTTATTCATTGCGATTTTGTTGTGACAGGTGCTCCGCCCTTTCTTGTTGCGCCGTCTAAAAAAAGAAGTGGAATCTCAATTGCCAGAGAAGGTAAAATGGTTTGAATGTTTCTGTACTTTATGCAACTGAAGGGAACCACACACCATTATGAGAGTTGGATACAATCATCCAAAATGAGTATTTAGTGGAAAGACAGAGTTATGACGCCCAACAAGTGTATTTGTTTTAAAAATAAGATGTGGTGTTGTTATCGTAAACAAACTTGAGGTTGATGTTGCTTATTGCCAAGTTACTAACAGCCATAATTACTTGTACTATTGTTTCTTTAAGGTGGAGTATGTCGTGAAATGCGACATGTCAGCACTTCAGCGCATCCTTTACAATCACATGCACAAGGCTGGTGTACTGTTGACAGATGGCTCAGAAAAGGACAAAAAGGTCTGCAACTTTTTAGTTCATAGATCTAGATGTACTGTTATACATCACAAGCAAGTCGTTTATACATGTGTAAAAATTAATAATGGTTGAGCAGTCATTTAGAGAGTTTCAAGGCTATAATGTTTATGTACATTGTGCTAAGAACGATAATTTTAGAGCTTCCAAAGGATCCATTGCCAGTTCCATTTGTGTTGACCTTTGACCCAGATACTGCACAGAGGAGCTAAACTCAAGATTAACCCTCTGATGTACATGTTGCAGTTAATTTTTTTTATTTCAGGTAATTTTTGTTTTTTCCTTTGTTTCAAATTCATTAGCATATATTACCATACCCAAAAACAATGGAAAAATGAAAATTACCTGAGATAAAAAATTAACTACAACAAACACGCAAACTTATACCCACACTGTGATACAAGGGAGGTTGTTGCAACCCCCCTTGGGATTTTGCAGTGTTGCATGGCCACCATCTTGGATTTTACTAAAAAAAAACTTTATCGAGAAAATGCAGAGTTGCAAAATATATAATTAATTATTTTGGTGCTTTTGGTAGCATTTATTATGTTCTTTTTTTCACCGAAAAAAGGTGAAAAACATGCATTTTTACTCAAAAATGGCTTGACCTCATGCTACTTATGATGTCATATCTTGTTACCGTAGCAACCGGTTGTCGCCAAAGGGTGTGGGCGGCATCCACCCAACCCCCCCTGTACCTCTGAGGGTTAACAAAACTCCCAAATTAATATATGGCAATCAGCCCTTTTTGGCTTCATTTTGTATGTTCTAACAATGCCATGCAAACTGATTAGCATGCAAGCCAAATAAAGGAGTAATGAATTAGCCACCATTTGAATAAGGTCTGTTTGGTGGGAAATTACTGCTTAAGGGTTTTCATTTGAAGGATCGCACCATAGGATAAATACATGTATTGTGGAGTTTTTTTAACCGCTGTGGCTAAATGCCCGGAAGCCGGGCACGGTCTCAAATAGACTAAATTCCCGGCAGTCAGAAATTTTCACAAAATTTTCACTGAAAGGCTCTTTCAAACCTTTTGAGAGTATTCGATGATCCTTTAGAAATGTCAAGCGCTTCCAAAAATTATTTTGCTTTTCCAATTGACGAAATATCCAAGCTTGGGCATACCGTAAGATCGCTATGTTCTTGACACTTAGAAAATTTTTGCTGGGACTCGCAGTCAGAAATTTTCACAGAGTTTCGACTGAACGTCTCACTCAAACCTCTTAAGAGTATTCAAAGTTCGTTTAGAAATGTCAAACGATTCCCAAATTTTTTTGGATTTTCCAGTTGACGAAATATCCAAGTTTGGGCATACTATAAGATCGCTATGTTCTCGACACAGACTGCCGGGCACGGCCTCAAATAGACTAAATGTCCGGCAGTCAGAAATTTTCACAGAATTTTGACTGAACGTCTCACTCAAACCTTTTGAGAGTATTCGATGTTCGTTTAGAAATGTCAAGCGCTTCCAAAAATTATTTTGCTTTTCTAGTTGATGAAATATTCAAGCTTGGGCATACTATAAGATCGCTATGTTCACGGAGACTGCCGGGCACGGCCTCAAATAGACTACATGTAAATGCCCGGCAGTCAGAAATTTTCACAGAATTTTGACTGAACGTCTCACTCAAACCTCTTAAGAGTATTCAAAGTTCGTTTAGAAATGTCAAGTGATTCCCAAAATTGTTTGAAAGTATTATTTAAAGTCAACTTCTGTGAAAATTTCTGACTGCTGGGCATTTTATAAGTCTATTTTCAGGCCGTGCCCCGGCAGCAGTCTGCAGAAATTTTCCAAGTGTCGTGAACATAGCGATCTTATAGTATGCCCAAGCTTGAATATTTCGTCAACTAGAAAAGCAAAATAATTTTTGGATGCGCTTGACATTTCTAAACGAACATCGAATACTCTCAAAAGGGTTTAAAGAGCCTTTCAGTGAAAATTCTATGAAAATTTCTGACTGCCGGGCATTTAGTCCATTTGAGGCTGTGCCCTGTGCAGGATCATAGCGATCTTTTTGTATGCCCAAACTTAAATATTTCGTCAACTGGAAAATCAAAATAATTTTGCCGCCGCGGGGAATCGCTTGACATTTCTAAAGGAACTTTGAATACTCTTAAGAGGTTTGAGTGAGACGTTCAGTCGAAACTCTGTGAAAATTTCTGACTGCGAATCTCAGCAGAAATTTTCTAAGTGTCAAGAACATAGCGATCTTACGGTATGCCCAAGCTTGGATATTTCGTCAACTGGAAAAGCAAAAGAATTTTTGGAAGCGCTTGACATTTCTAAAGGAACATCGAATACTCTCAAAAGGTTTGAAAGAGCCTTTCAGTGAAAATTTTGTGAAAATTTCTGACTGCCGGGCATTTAGTCTATTTGAGACCGTGCCCGGCTGCCGGGCATTTAGCCACAGCGTTTTTTAAAACACACTGAATGTTGTTTGTTGTCAACTCATCGCTGTGGTTGTGATAACAGGGCCGTGGAGGAACAAAGACATTGATGAATACTATCATGCAGCTGAGGAAAATTTGTAATCACCCATTCATGTTCCAGCATATTGAGGTGAGCCTAAACTCTTTTGTTAGTATCTCAAAACTGTGATAAATGCACAGTGTTTCACTGTTCAACCAGGACACTGTATCTTTAATTCTGCAGATGAAGTTGTCTTCTCGGGTTGTCAAAATGCCAGTTGCAGTCACCGACAACAGGTTTTTTTTTACCAGGTTGCTTTCCTCCCCCGTATGATCAAATAAAACAAACGTTTTGTACTTCTACCATTTACAAAGAATAAGGAAACTAAAACTTAAAATTATTTTGTGCAACTGTTCTCTCTGCCATTTACATGTTTGTTTGTTTTGTTTTTCCAAAGGAATCTATTGCTGAACACTTAGGTTTTGTAAATGGAATTGTTCAAGGGTAAGTGTTGTTGTTTTGTGATAATAAATAAATAAAATATATCACTTTATTTACGTTGTAAGACAGTGTCACTGTATTAAAAACAAAAGAGCTTATTTGGGACACTTGTAAATAGAAAAAGGAATATTTCAAACTGAACTTAAACAACAAAAAAAAATACAAATTGTGGGAGGGTGACCAGTTGGCTTTTTACATAGTGTGGCCTAAGATTTGAACATGGGATTACCGTACATGTTGCAAATCCATCTTGAGGTCAGAGAATTTTGTGGTCAGAGAGAATCTTGTGGTCAGAGAGAATCTTGTGGTCAGAGAGAATCTTGTGGTCAGAGAGAATCTTGTGGTCAGAGAATTTTGTGGACAGAGAATCTTGTGGTCAGAGAATCTTGTGGTCAGAGAGAATCTTGTGTTCAGAGAGAATTTTGTGGTCAGAGAATCTTGTGACCAGAGAATCATGCGGTCAGAGAGAATCTTGTGGTCAGAGAATCTTGTGATCAGAAAATCTTGTGGTCAGAGATGGTCAGAGAGAATCTTGTGATAAGAGGATCTTGTGATCAGATAATCTTGTGGTCAGAGAGAATCTTGTGGTCAGAGAGAATCTTGTGATCAGAGAATCTTGTGGTCAGAGATGGTCTGACAGAGAATTTTGTGGTCAGAGAATCTTGTGGTCAGAGAGAATGTTGTGATCAGAGAATCTTGTGGTCTTGAACTTGGGACCTACTGATTGCACGTCCAGCTCCCTAACCACTAGTAGGCCATGCTGTCTCCCTCATGTAATATTTGCAGAAATAAAATGTATTAGCTATTTATTCTAGAGTGCGCCATTGTGGGATTTCTGCAATTTGAAAAAAATTAATATTGCCAGGGAAAATTTAAGTTGCCACTTCAAATGGGGCACACAAAATTTTGCTCTTATTTGTGAATAGATGAATAAAATTTGAAAACATCTTAACATTGAACATCCAAAATTTAAGAAGAGGGCTAACTGGGCCCTCATTGGCCATTACCTGGGATAAATCCTGATTTAGCTTTGCTAATTATATTAATAAATTTACCTTAATTATTGCACAAACAGGCCTGATGTTGTAAGAGTAGCTGGAAAATTTGACCTGCTGGATAGGATTTTGCCAAAGCTCAAAAGGAAAGGCCACAGGTATATTGTAGTTTTTTGTACCATACAAAAGGAAAAAGAAACCTATGCAGTAAAATCCATCAATTTGAAAATGGGGCAAATAGAGCATGAAATAGTTATAGAACAAGAAATTTGTAGGAAGTGATTTCTACAAAATGGGACATTGAAAACATTTTCAAGTTTAAACTTGAGATTTACCGCAGTTGTGTATGTACATGTAATAGATTTCTCTGTTCAAATTTGAGAGATGTCAGGGGGTCAACAATGTGTGTAATCCAGCTTTAAATTTAAAGTAAGAAGTGTATTGAATTAAGATTTTTGTGTTGGCCTTTTGTTGCTGTTAGGGTACTGCTGTTTTCACAGATGACATCCCTGATGACAATTCTTGAGGATTATTTCAACTGGAAGGGTAAGAAAACAGGACTGAAACAATGCTAAATATATTCAGTATTTACTCAAATACATGCCTTCCTTCACCTTAACCTGTTCACTCCCAAGCATGCCACAAATCAAAATTCAACTGAGAAAAAAATCCCAAATTCCATTTTGTAAAATATTGAAAAACAAATGGTACCATGCAAAAGTACTGCCAAAGAGGTTTCATTGAATGGTAACACCATAGGAATTCGTCAACAGACTCAAAAGTTAGAGCAAATGGTACCATGCAAAAGTACTGCTGAAGAGGCTTCATTTGAATGGTCACACCATAGGATTTCATCCACAGGCTCAAAAGATAGAGCAAATGGTACCATGCAAAAGTACTGCTGAAGAGGCTTCATTTGAATGGTTACACCATAGGATTTCGTCCACAGACTCAAACGTTAGAGCAAAAGGTATCATGCAAAAGTACTGCTGTAGAGGTTTCATTTGAATGGTCACACCATAGGATTTTGTCCACAGACTCAAAAGTTAGAACAAATTAATGGTACCATGCAAAAGTACTGCCAAAGAGGTTTCATTTGAATGGTCACACCATAGGATTTTGTACACAGACTCAAAAGTTAGAACAAATGGTACCATGCAAAAATACTGCTGAAGAGGTTTCATTTGAATGGTTACACCATAGGATTTCATTCACAGACTGACTCAAAAGTTAGAACTACATTACATGTCTCCATAATAATTATTGACTCTGGGAGTGAAAGGGTTAACAAAATATAATATCCAAAAGCATATACGATCACAGAAAATGCACTCAAAACCTTCTGCCCTTTGCTTTAAGCTGTTACATGTACAATTGCACACTGCTAGAACCTGGCAGTAGTTCTCCATGCATGCCAGGCGTACGAAGTGTGCGACACTAACCCAGAGTTTTATTCTTACTACTAGAGGCATGGTTTCATTAGTGGTACATAAAACCTGGAACACATGTCCAAGTAAACTGCATCTATTAATTTATGATGATTATTATTAACTTAATTTCCTAAAACAGGAAATTGAATATAATAGGAAAATGCTGCTCTATAGCTTTGATTTGAATGGTTACACTTAAAGGGGAAGTATCACGGGAATTTTGATGTCTTTTTTTGGTCAAAGCAATTTTACAATACCTTTACTTATTTACAAAGTAGTTCTGAAACACCAAGAGAGTGAAATCAACTAATTCTTGAAAGAGGGACAGATTATGCTCTGTTCAGCCCATTTGGAGACGAAAATGTGGTAACTTGAAAAAGATTAGGCTAATTTTTTTCAAGTTGTATTTCATTGAGACCCAGTCCGTCTATGACCAGAGACACTAATTGACAGTTTTGATATATTTTGCCAATTTATCACACCATTGAAGCTTTATTCTTCGGTTTCTGATCATACAATAACATTTTTTGCTTTTTGAAATGACACCAAATCCCCGTGATACTTCCCCTTTAAATGAGATTTACATGTAATCCAGACTCACTTTTGAGGTTGATTGACACAAGCTACATGTACCGGTACTGCTCAGATCAGTTGCTTTCATTTAAATGGTGACACTTCAGAATTTCATACACAGACACAGAGTTATTAAGCCACCTTGCTTCGGACATAGTTAGAGCCATCTTCTACAGCTAATAAACAGAGCACAGTTTTTGGCACTATCAAGAGGAGTGTGGGCAAGTGGTTGCTGAAAATTTATGCTTTGTGGTTATGGTATGATGCATTTCAGTGGATCAATAATAAGGAGGCAGGCATGAGCGTGCATGCTATGAGGAAGGTGGTCCAGGAGTGTGGGGCAGAAGTGGTGAAGGCGAGCTCTTGGATTGTGTAAAGCTTGGTTATCACAAGCGACAGAATTGTAAGCAGAATCGGAATCCTAAAAACCTTACAATCTAGTGAAAATCAAAACAGTGAAAGCAGATAATAAGCAGAAGCAGAATTCGGAAGAAAAAGGAACCCTTTTGATCCTTCCGCTTTCAATTTCGTCGAGCTTCCGATTCCGAATGCAACTCCATTTTTTAATTTACACTAGAATGTAAGGCTCCTTATGCTTCTGACTCCGACTCTGCTTCTGATTACGTCGCTAGTGGGAACCAGCCCTAACAGGTCTGTTCAAATGACCTTAGCTGTTGTGGTCCCACCCTGTGGAGGGGTCCTGGGCATAATGGGCCGAAACACTGAAGAAGCAGGGATGCTTAGCTGATGAACTTGGTGTAGTTGTTACTTTCATTCACAGTTAAAAGCTGTACCATTTTTTCTCTCCTTTGTATAGGATACCCTTATCTCCGCCTGGATGGTACTACAAAGAGTGAGGACAGAGGTCAACTTCTTGCAATGTTCAATGCCAAGGACTCACCATACTTCATCTTTTTACTGAGCACACGAGCTGGAGGACTGGGGCTGAATTTACAAGCTGCCGACACTGTGGTTATCTTTGACAGTGACTGGAATCCTCACCAGGTTTGTAGTGACAAACGTAATTATTATTTCTCCTTGCAATGTTACTAACTTAATCAAGCATATGGTTTAAGAGAATAAAGGAAATGACTGTCAAAGATAACCTGTCTTCGTGTTAAAACAACTTCTCCCAACTAGCGAGTATTAGAGCCATAACAATGATATTGCACTTTAGAAAGGAAATAATGCATTTACTAACCTGTCCAAACTGTTACTTATTGATGGAAAAAACGTTGTTGTTTTTTTTTTTGCCATACTTTTCGCATTTACACGGAACTTCAGGAACATGCAAATTTAATGATGGCCATTCAAATGCGAAAAGTACAGCCAAAAATAACCGTTTTCCCTTGAAAAATGGTTTCAACAGTTTACTAAACACATTTCCTTTTGAAAAATGCACAAAAATGAAATTAAAAGGTCACTTGAAGTTAGACATTAATCCCATAAACTTAATTGAAGGGCTCCCTGCAATAACGTCCTGAGTGCATTTTTGGTAACTTTCACTAAAATTGTATGTTTTAGGCCTTTAAAAGCACAGTTTTGTCAAATTAATAATTTATTATTGTTAAGGTATGTACTTAAAACAGCTCCAAAATGGGGAAGAAAATCCACATCTTTGACACCCTATGGCTCCCAGGACACCCTATGTATCTTTTCAAAATAAAAAATTATTCTGTTCGAAGATAGTTCAAGATTTGTTGACCTGGTTTAAATCCTTTCAGTCATATTTACATGATCCAGTCATAATTTTGGCAAGTGAGTCCGGCCCTTTGGAGGCCAAAAATCCAAGATTTCTGTGAAAATTTTCCAAAAACGCACTCAGGACGTTATTGCCTGGAGCCCTTCAATTATGTTCAGCTCATGAAAAATTCCAAGATCCTAACAGGGCCTACATGTTGCTAAAGCAATAATCAGTTCTTCAATATTTTTGTTACATTTAGGATCTCCAAGCTCAGGACCGTGCCCATCGTATTGGACAGAAGAATGAAGTGCGAGTGTTGAGGCTGATGACAGTAAACAGTGTGGAAGAGAAGATTCTTGCCGCAGCCAGATACAAGCTTAATGTTGATGAAAAGGTGATCCAAGCTGGTATGTTTAATCAGAACTCCACATCGAGTGAAAGACGCGCTTTCTTAATGGCACTGTTGGACACAGAGAATGAAGATGATGAGGTAACAATCAAATTATTTCAGCTTGTTTGTTTGTGGTTGTTGTGGTTTTGTTACTTGTCGACACTGAGAAAGGAAGTATTTCTTCAAGTGTAGTAGGCCATGCCTGCATTTTGTTATGTTACACAAAGGAAACTAAAGAACACGATTGTTATATAGCTGGAGTTTTTTTCAATGCAACACGCCCATTCATTGGTTGATTCATGGTCACAAGACTTCTAAGAAACTGTTTCCCACCAAATGTCCATGAGCGGGCAACATTTGCAAAAGCGGGCAACATTTTCACTGTTGCCCGCTAGCGCACATGATCAGACTGTGACAAAAGGTGGCATGATTATGATGCGATTGATGTTTACCTCGAGTGTTCGGCTTGTTTTTCAAACTGTGTTGTGTTTTTGTATTGCTATATAACAAATCACTTAATGACTGATCCCTCGGGAAACAGTGAATTTTGTTTCCCTCGAATCTCGAATCTCTTGATCGAGATACTCAGGAAACAAAATTCATTGTTTCCCTCAGGACCAGTCATTAAGTGTTAAATATTTCTTCCCTTGGATAGGATACATATCCGTCATTATCCCCTCTCCCCATTTAAATAGTAGAACTATGAGGGAGGGGGGAGGGCAAACAGCAACCTTTGATCTTGCTGCATATAAGGCTAGTAAAGAAATCTGTCAATCAAACGATACACATAAAGAGCATGCGCAACAGATTTTTTTTGTATGATTAAATTTGCGTTGTGTCTTCTCGCCTTTTTATTAGGTAAATTCAAAAACTCTTTTACGATCTTTGAATTTGCACAAGAGGTTAAGAGTAAGTTAAGTTAAGAGTAAGCGTGAATAATTGCATGACAATCTCTTGGTATCCGAGTTGCAAATTATATTACTTTCCTGATAGTTTAATGCTTCTTGTCCTCAAAATTATGTTGTAGTGAGAAATGTACATTCTCTTTGCTTTCAACTGACACATTAAACGGCCATGTGTCGGGAGAATTTATTAACATGCAAGGTTGGACGGCAGTTCTCGGGAGTTCGCCTTGATAGGCTTTGTGTTTAATTGTGTTTAATCTTGCAGAGGTCCAATCCACAGCAACTCGATGTACCCGAAATAAATTTAAAAGTGAGTTTATTATAATTTTCAGCCATGGAATACATGTGAAGGTCGAACCATATTTACCCAAACTGTTATTTAGTACTTGTTCTTTCTTGGCCAAATTTTGTTTCTCAGGCAATCATATAAGCTAGGTCCCAGGCCTTGCTGCTTGCCCCTCCCCTCTCCCCCTTGGTAGAACAAACAGTTGAATTGGAAAATCAGTGTCAGGGGTCACTCTTAATTTTTTAGTCCACTAGCTGGTGCTAATAAAGCCTGGTTTTCATATGTTGGGAAAATCCCAGATGATCAGGGATTTTGCTGTTTCCCAACCGTCCCAGATTTGGCCGACTTGTGAAAACACTCAATTGCAGGCATCCCAGATGATCGAGGACAATTCTGGAAAATCAAGAGCATTTCTATTTTTGCAATGCACCCCAGATTTCTGCGATGATTGGTGATTTTCCTGACATATCGGCAAAATCTGGGACGATTGCGAACAGCAAAATCCCCGATTGTCTGGGATTTTCCCAACATTTGAAAACCAGAATTAATATTTGTGAATATGCATATCATTGAACAAGTAATAACATTGAGACAAAGCTGTTAACATTGGGCCTATGATACATGTATGTAATGATCACCCATGGGGACGGACCAGCGTTGGAGGGAGGGGAAGGTGGAGAGTTGGACGCAGGGGGTGGGGGTCGGTGAAGAAAAACGTCTAAGAGAGGGGAGGGTCTGAATGCTTGGTATTCACAAGTTGGCTCAGTGTTCACAGGTGAACCCGTTACCCGTAACACCTGTGAGGGTTGTCACTACTAAGTGTTACAACTGTGAATTAAGTGTTTCAATAAAAATTATAAAGT
>JAJLRJ010000013.1:1374000-1656500 GCA_024195265.1 Dendrophyllia cribrosa | reverse complement strand
CAGGTTTCCTTTTTCTTCCGATTCCGCTTCTGCTTCCGTCGCTTACTATCCGCTTCCGTCGTTTTGATTTCCACCAGATCGTTTCCGCTTACGATTGCGCTTACGTCGCTTACGTCGCTAGTAGGAACCAAGCTTAAAACTCTTATCCACTTTTAAACAATTTATTATCAATTGCGCTTGTGGGTGAGCATAACTTCTCTGTGCGCGCTGCCCACAGTGGATTGTCCGAATTGCAAACTCAAATGGCATGATTCGCTGCACAGTTATGTTTATCATAAGCTGCTCATTAATTTGCCATTGTCATGGTTGCAGGAGCGAATCAACTCTCACAAGTACCGCTCATGTGATGACCTGGAAGAAGATTTTATTCTGATGTGCAAGAATGCTCAGACTTACAACATCGAGGGATCCATTGTACGTAAATTGTTCAATAAAACCTTTTGAGCAATTTTCAATTGAGTGTAGAAAGTAATTTCAATTGAGTGTAGAAAGTAATTTCGCTTTTGCTTTGGTTTTGCATTGCCACGGCTTGCCATTTCTTCAACCAGTCAGAATCAAGACCCACTTGCCTGCTCGTGTTTTCCCATGCTGAGCGCCGGCACCGATTTCCCTTTCGTAAACAAGCGATGCCATTTTTAACGGTCGATGCCATCATTAACATTCATTAGTAACCAAACCTTTTGTAATGGTCGATGCTATTTCTCTATAGTTTATGCCTGGATTGGGATGAAAGTAGGCTATCATTATTAGATAAAACTGGGTTTAGGTAAAGCGATTATTAGACCTAAGCTAGATTCGCGATTAGGTTAGATCTAGGGATAGGGTTAGGGTTATAATGGATCATTAAGAAAAGTACCTTTTATAATTAAATTTTTCTTGGGTTTGCCGGATCAACCCAGTGGTCTAGTGGTGAAGGAGGGATGTTAGCATGCAGGGGTTCCGGGTTCAATTCTAGGTAATTAATTGCATTTTTCTTTTTCTGATAGAAAAAAAAATTCCATAATTGGTGAAAAAATTTTCTAAGTGTCGCTAAAATGGCATCGCTTGTTTACGAAACGGAAAATTGCAGCGCCGTCCACATGTATTTGCTTCAAGTTCTGATTGATTCATTTAATTGTCTGCGATTGTAGCGATTAGCCAGAGTGATTACTTTGGTTTTGTTTTTATGACACTCGGTTAAATTCCTCTATATTTTAAAACATTAAATTTCAGGCAAAACTTCATCAACAGACACTTTCCATATTTCGAGCTTTCTTTAGGTCCATGGGTTCATGCCAAAAATATTAATACAGCCTTGACGGGACATTTACGGTTTCATTTTGCTTTTGTCTCCTTCATTCCTTCGAGGAATTTTGGATCTCGTTGTAATTTGTTTTCTGTTTGTTGCAGATTTATGAGGATTCCATCAAGCTGCAAGTAAGTAACAACAGACTTAGCATATAAAATGCAAGAGGAAAAAAATATACCGCAAACGAAAAATGTCACCAGTGCAGTGCATGGCACCCAACTGGTAGAAGGACTTGTTATGAATTGAAACCTTACAAACTTCAATGATTATCTCCTTGCCTAAGTTAGACTAATTATCATCAATTTTATTTGCGCTATTATTTACATTTCGCACTTTGCACTGAAACTTGCTGTATGTCCATTGCTAGGATTTTGCAAGTAATTCATGTAGATGTAGATGGTGATAACAGAGATAATGCAATTCATGTTAGAAGCAACCCACACCCTTTCCCCCGAAAACGAAACTTTAGTATCTTTGTCGTTTATAGTATCATGTAACATACCCAGGGTGTCCCATCCTTATAACTAACCAAGCAAACACTTTCACAGTCCATTTTTACGCATGCCCGACAAAAGCAACAGGCTGGCGAGGAGTTACAGTCGGCCCAGTCGGCCATACCAGAACCGGAAGTGGAAAGTGACAAAGAAGCCGGAAGTGATGGAGAAGAAGATGACGAGGAGGTCTGTGACACAGTAAGAGAGTCTTCCTTGTCTTCCAGTTTAATTTCTAGCTTGTATGTTATTCAGTTTCTTTAACTTTTATTTGCTTTTTGTTTCAGGACGGTGATGGCGAAGAAGGGGAATCGGTAGGATCTGATGTCGAAGGTAAGTCAGGGCTGCCACGATACGATACATCATCACATACATTTTTCCACCAACACAAGAAGACATTTTGCGACGAACCGCATGTTTTTCCCGTGGGCGTGCAAGACTGTGTCAGCTGACAACTAATTATGAAAAGTATGTGTCGGAAGCATGCGAAACTATACGAAGCAAGGATGGAACTTTCTAGTCGTTTTGTTAAATAAATAGCTATAAAAGGCTTGGACTTGGGTAAGGAGTCATTTAAGACAGTAATTTCTGAATGTTGATGAAGAATCATAATATCGCGATATGTTGTTCAAATATCGATATTCGTATCGTGACAAAAAATATCGCGGTGCACCGGTGTATTGGCTTCCAAATTCTCCTTAAATACTGTTATACTTTCACTCCCACTCTCCTATAAAGTACCAGCATCAGTGACAAACTACCACAAGTACTCTTTCTTCCCAAGAACCACAAGAGATTGGAACAGTATACCACTCAACACAATAGAGTCATGCTCCCTTAACTCTTACCAAGCCAACCTTGGTCTAGTGCTTATGGCATAAACTGTTATTTATTTATATTGACTATTTATTACACATTCTCTTGTAATCATAATTAATTTTCTAATATGACCCTGACCAACACGAAAGAACATCTCGTGAGATGGAGTCGAGTATGGGAAGATAGAGTGCCTCAAATCAAACTTTAAAGGGGCTATGTCACCATTTTTAGCGTTACTTTAAAAAGCCGAAATACATCTTTATATCAGTGAAAACCCAAAAATAATGGTCCAGGTTTGTTTAAAATTATTCTACTAGTTCTCTAAGAGTAAAAATAAGTGTCTTCGGCTGCAGATGGCCAGGATGGAAATGGATTGTATCTTGAAAAAATTGGGCCAATTTTTTCAAGTTTATCGCTTGTGTCTTAGAAAATTCGCTAAAACTCCGATTATAGATTATTTTCTCTGCTGAAATTCACTTGATATCTTCCTGTTAGTGTTCTTTAAGCATTTCGTGTACGACAAAGGTACTTAGTTTTAATTTGGGACGGTTCTGACCCGAAAACCTCAAAATCACCATGACATAGCTCCTTTAAGAACAATTTCGTTTTTTTTTTAAATATGGAAAAAACAAAGACTACCACACGAAAAAACTACTGAAGGGCTTTCATTTGAATGGTCACAATGTGAATTTCATCCACAGACTCAAAAGTTAGAACCATCTTGCACCAGGAGCCGGTGATAGGCTCCTGCTTGTACATAGACAGCAGTCGTATTTGGAGCGCTTACCAGCGCCGAGTTAAACCGCGAACTGAGGCGAGTCAAAGACGCGACCAAGGGTGTAGGAGTCAGGCTGGAAGGCGAAGAAGAGGAGAGGGGCGAGGAAGGAAAAAATATCCCCACCCCCTTCACTCTTCCCAGCCCCCGGCGTTTTGCAAAACCAAGACTAAATTCAGCGCTCGAACACCAAGAAACAAAACGCACTGAAGGCTTTGTAACTCTCTAACCGGTTTCTTGTACAGCATAACAAACACTACCACAGGAAATTATATAATCAACCTTGTAGTGAAAGTTTTTAGTCGAGTTCCGTTGAGTATGTTGGTTTTTCTCTCTTGTTTTAGCTGGCAGCAGTCAGTCGTCTCTGAAGATGCGTATTAAACTTGGAAAACAGTCGGTAGAGAAAGTCAAGGTTGAAATGGGCGCCATTGTAAGTTCGAATTTGATTATGGAGCAGTTTTCAATTAAGTGTCGTAAAACCACCAAAGTGATTACTATGACCAATCACAACAGACGCAGACAATCCAATGAACCAATCAGAACTCGTAGCAAATACATGTAGCCGGCGCCAAGCGCGGTAAAACGCGTGCGAGCAATTCACGATTGGTTTTGGTTTTACTTCTGATTGGTTGAAAAAGTGCCGCATGTTTAGTTTTGCTAATGACAAAGCGTGGCAATGCAAAACCAAAGCAATTGCGAAATTACCTCGACACACTATTGCAAACCGCTCTAATTTGTGGAAGTCTCTCTTTTTACCTCAAATCTTTCAACCCCTGCTCCCCAACTTGTTGCCACCACTCCGTTAATACAACCACATTTTTTTGCCCATCAGTCGTCGTATTAATTCAAGTTGCCTTATACATCCAGTCATACAACTTTTCCTTAATCATTTTCCCATACTTATCAAAATATTTATCAAGGTCGTATTTACTATTGTCTTCCCTCTGTCCTTGTTTTCTACCTTCATGAATAAAGTCGCCTAAGTAACTAAAGAAACCAACTTTCTCAAAGTCGTTTGCTTCTCGCTTCCAGTTCCGGTCTGGAAGTAGGCCCAGGCACGAACGACTTTTATCACTTGCAGCGCGCCAAATTTATCAATATTTTCAGGAACCGAAACATGAAAAAAAGTTTTGGTAGGGGTATTTTCCTCCTTCATTCAAACGTCGAGTGGCATTTGCCTTCAAAAGCCATTACAAAACGCGCGAAAAGTAATTTTGACAGTTTGACAGAGCTCCGCACCCTGAAAAGTTCGCGCCAAAATGAAGTCACTTGGTTTGATTTACATCAAGGGAAACAAGTCGCTCGATCGCGATCACTGAGCTCACGACTTGTGTGCAAGTCTACTAAAGAAACTAAACCCTATTCCTACAACTTTGCAGAAGAAAAAGCGTCGAGGACGCCCGCCACGAGTCCGACTGGAGCCGAGTGATAACGAAGAAGATTCGTACCCGCCTTCGGAAAAAGACGAAAGTAGTGAAGGGGTGAGTGACGTTCTTCGTTCTAGCGTAGTTTTGGCGGGAAAACAACAATATCTCGTAAAACATAACCGCCACTTTCGAGGACTTTATTCAGATTTTCACGTAACTTCCTTAATTTGAATCCTTTTACAGGAGACCTCTGACCGGGAAGGAGAATTAGTGGGCTCATCCCAGGAGGCAGCAGCTTGGCCCTCACAAAGAAAAAAATACTGAACGAGACGGAGAACTCTTTAACAAACTCAAGTCACTCTTCCATCTGTGTATTTTATTGCTATGAATAATTCTTTTTTTTTTTCTTAGCCCTTGGTATTTTCTACCACTGGGTTTAGACTGCAGCCTGTCTTTCTTTCAGGGATATGGAAGAAGCGTAACATGCACATGTGCGCAAATTCCCGCCTCGTGGCACGTTTCTGTTTCCAAGCGGCACGCGAGTTTCTCGCGCGCTCGATTGTCCCTGAGAGAAAAATGGAAATTTAGCGTGCGATGGGGATTTGAAAATTGCGTTCGTTTCATCCTGAGAGAAATAGGGACAACTCATAGTATAACAGCGTTTGACATCTCCGCTGTTCTAGTATCCAGTCTGGTGGCTTATATTCTCAGTTAAAGCATCCCTACATGTACTTTTCGTTCGTCATTAGACGAATAAGGACGATACAAGCAGATCATTATAAAAGAAAATGGCCTAAATCTTAGCTATTGTTTCCAACATCTTTGAACAACTATACCCAGTTTAAGTCATCCTTGTCCCTTTCCACGGTTTTAAGCGGAGACGTGTATGTTCTCATGACAACTGTCGAGGTAATAGTGTTGTTTTTGATTGGACAATAAGAATCCGAACTTCTCCAAGCGCTTTTCCGAGGATGAACGGAAAATAACCGGTTTTTTTTCTCCGACTGGTATATGTTTTATATATGATGTGTTTTCTTTTTGTAGTTTGTTTGAGTTTATTTCAAACTAAAGCGAGAGAGTGTAAGAACAAAGAAGCTGTGTCGTTTTAGACTGGTTAAGCCATGTTGATGCGATAAACACAAGAATGAGCACAACGGTACGGCACCCAAAGGTTCTTCTCTCGCAACCTCGTTCCCAGGGTCTCTCTTCCCGCCCAAGAAGAGATACCCTGGGGAAGAGGTTGCTTTCGCGCTGTTTGGCACCCACCCAGGGTTGCCCGACTTGCGAGCGCGAAGAGTAAGCAACGAGCGCTGAGCGCGAAACATACGAGGGTAGGGAGAAACAATCTGCGCACGTGTACTGCAAAAAAAAAACGCCTGACGTTGGTTAATTTCATTTGAAACAAACATCTGTGCCTCCATCGTGCGTAAAAGCCATGCTTTAGCTAGTAGGTCATTATTTACTTGTATATATCTCGTCCTGACTGTTGTTACGTAAATTAACGACGCTTAAATCCTGTTTTGGTAACAGTAAAAAATGATTTTTTGGGGGGGTATTTGTCTTTAATCCAGTAAAAATAATAAAAGTCCCGTTGAAGCCAGCAGGAAATGTAAAAAGTAAAAGTTGTTCTTTAGAAATAAAAGTTTACGATGCATAAATGTAAGTCATCTTATTCTGTGCATGCTGCGAAGCTCTTCATGTAAGACGTCTCTTTCTGTACATGCGGCGAAGTCTCCTAAAGTTCTGACCCAAAAGGGAGGCGGCATGTACGTCTCGGAACGCCCCACAGGATTGGCTGAGAAAACAATAGAACAAACAAACAGAACAATGGACCCTAGTCCTGAAAACAATACATGTGCGTGACACCCAGGTCCTGGTCCTGAAGAGGTGCATGTTATCTGTCAAAAATATGCTTAGTATAGTCCACTATAAAATTATATATCGAAATTGTACTTTCCTATTTCTATGTTATATTGGCAAATTAGAAAAAGAGGGTTAAGCCTCAAACATACCGTCCAGAAGGACGTCGGACACCTTATTGAGACTTATACAACGGAGTAACTGGTTAGCTTTCAGTTGAGGTTAGGGGTAGCAGTTTACCTGGCAGTTTATATAGTTAAATTTAGGACTAAGCAACCCGAGAAGCTAGATGGTACAGTGGTAAAGTAGGCTATGTAAGCCTAAGCCTAGCTGAGGTCACAGGTTCAATCCTGAACGGGGATTTTAGATTTTCTTTAAAATGAAATTCTAAGTGTCGACATTACGTTATATAAGTCTCAATAAGGTGTCCGACGTCCTTGACGGTATGATTTAGGCACAACCGAGAAAGAGACTCTTCAAAGGAAAACGAAACAAATTGTTTTGGAGACTACAAGAATGGTAGACTACGAGTAGTTCCTCATTTTTCCTCAGGGCTAGTCGAGGGAGCGAAACGCAAGCGCGCGTGAAAATCCCCGCCGCGTCTCACCTTTCTCGCGTGGGGTGATTTTCACGCGCGCTCGCGTTTCGCTCGCTCTACAATCCCTGTGGAAAAATTAGGGACTACTCGCAGTCTACAAGGATGGAAGTGGATTACAGTTCATCAAATTTGATTTCGTGACAGGCGGACAAGAAATCAAAGTTGCTATTCTGGTGGAATTAAGTTTTTTATTTATTATTTTGTCTCATGTTTACATTTCTTTGCCTTTATCACTTTTGGCAAGTTTTTTTCTCTTCATATTTCAAGATAATAATGTAAGCTACTGGCCATACTCTGTCACCGTCCCTTTAAAATAGCCAAACTACGACACCGTTTAAACGTGATTATTTACATCAGAGCTATTTTTTCCCTGTCTCCTTGACATTAATGGGAAATTAATTAAATTAACCCTTTCACAGGCGGTGTGCGTCACGAGATTTGACCAATAGCAAGCCGTTGTTTAAACAATAGTCCTCGTGGCAAACAAGAAGGTATTTCAGCGCGTGGAGTTGAAAAAATTGTTCCTTTTCAGGCAGAATTAAAGACAAATATCCCTTCTTCGTTATGGCTACAATTAAATGTTACATTCGAGCACAATGACTGCCTTAGCTGATCTCAAAGTAAACCTCGGTTCAATTGCCACATTATCGTAAACTGAACTTTCACACCTTTTCTTAGACTTTTCATTCCTTTACACGTTTGTTTTTCGCCAATAATTTGGGACATACAGTTAATTTAGCCTTTCTTCTTTGAGGATTTCGGGGACTACCCGGGTCTACCCCTTTTAGTTTTTTTTGTTGAAGCCGTTCAAAATTGATAAGTTCACCAACTCGCCTAGGTCTCCTGGTGAGTAACAATAATTTTCTGCGCCCACGCAGCGGTCACGCGCGTCCTTTATCATCTTCTTGTTTGGTCTTTTTTCGGCCTATTTTTCCTCAATTATAGTTGAAGGAAGAAAACATCCAAACTTTCACAGGTTTTGATGTTCAAAGTGACTTCTTTTGTTGGCGTTTGCAGTGCTTGTTCTGTATAATACGTGGAGCGGTCTTTGCGTGATTTAGGTCTCGTGGCGTTGACCCGTGCATAAATTTGATCTTTCCGGTTGTCTTGTTTATTATTATTGTATGTTTCGATTCAAATCAGAATAGTGTCTCTGAGAAAAAGAAAAACCGGCCTTTAAGAAGTAGTTTTGCGTTTGTAGACTTGTATATTTGATTACTTTACCAAAGAAAAGGCGCTAGATTTAAATTCAGGCTAAATAACGCAAACGTAGGAGATGCTCACTCCGTCGAGACGAAGGGAAAATGAGCCGCTCCACAAATTAACCCATGGGGCATTGCAAGTCGTGACGCACACCGCCTGACCCTTTCACTTGCAGAGTCCATTTGTTTTTTTAATATTTTACAAAATGAAATTTAGAATTTTTCTTGAATTTTGATTTTTGGCAGTTAAAGCATTTAAGATGTATAACGTAAATGGGAACTAAACAAAACTAATCCCTAATGCGTTGCCTTTATCCTCTTAGATAGTCTGCTCTGTTCTGATTGGTTCGTTTCAACAGATAGTGACAGGAAAGATTAAGATTTAGAGCGCGTAATGTTCATGCAATATTTTTGCACAAACGAAAACTCGACTTGGGAATATTTAGTAAGAAGTGTTGGCCGCTTTCTTGCCCAGCCCCCTGTGGGAATATCAGAAATCGAGCATGGATTTTAGATAAGTGTTTTATTTAGTAAAGGAAGGTGACCGTAACTTTCTGCTCTCTTCAGATTGTTTTATTATCATTGTTCTACTGATAAAGGGATTATGCTATAAAATTCCTGAGAACTCCAATCAGTGATGACAAATGAGCTCCACATTTTCGGACGAGTCCTGTTTCAACCAAAACCTCTGCTCTGCTCTGTTCTGATTGGTTTATTCAACATTAACGTCTAACAGTATTATTGTGTCACAAGCTAAGGACAACGTTTTTTGTTTTTTTTAAATAAACCAACGATCTGAGAACAGAGCACAGGTCAGCACACTGGGTTGATACGCACTGCACCGAAAGGAACCGGAAGAACAAACTTCTCAAGAAAATGAGGACCTCTGCAATGCAAGCAGGCTACGAGAAACGCTCTGCAGAAATTGTGTCAGATTTTTATAGAGCACATGTAAGGTGTTGTTTGGATACAATTTTAAGGCCTTTAGTCCCAACGTCGTACTTTTTAGAGGTCAAAATTTGTAGATTGGTACCGCTTATGGTACTAAAATCTAAAAGGACCACCGTTAGAATTATCGCGGTACCTTTTAGGGTATTAAGCCAAAAAAAATGACAAACTATTTGTCAGTCAAAAATATTTAAGAGTAGAAGGCCTTCGCTCTTTCGCTACCGTAGAATTCCAAAAGTAACTACCCCCCGAAAAGTCCCCGAAAGTAACGTTAATATTCGGACCTTTCTAGCAATTTCCGAAAGTAACTCCCGCGGGCTACCCGAAAGTAATGTTAATTTTCGGACCTTTCTAGCGATTTCCGAAAGTAACGGGCTACCCGAAAATAACGTACCACCGAAAATAACGGTCCAATCGAAACTACCATAGTGACATCTCCATGCAGGAATCGCTTGGTGTTTTACTGTACAAAAATGCCGAAGAAGCAATGGAAAAGAGAGAATTAAAGTTATACAATGCTTATTCCGCGGTTATGTTTACCATAATAATAATAATAACAATGTTTAACCAGGGAACCCACATCACCGAGGTGCTTTTCAGTGGGGCCCTGCAAATAATAATTTAAAAAAGATAAAAAGCTACAAAGTACTAAAGAACAATAAAACAGGAATAAAAAGACCTAGCATGCAGTTATATATATAAAGTTAAAAAACTATTATTAAAGTCATTTGTATTATTGAAAAGGTAGTGAGAAGGTCAATTATCGCTTCAAAAACTAAAATGTAAGTTCTGATTTGAGTTTAGATTTAAAAATAGATAAAAACGAAGTCTTTAGCCTCTTGGGGTAACCACTTTTTCGTCTTGTGTTGTGGCTGTGGATGGATTTGTTCGTTACTTCTATTACCATACGTATTTTAGCTACCCGAAAGTTGCGACTAGTAAAAGTAGCGGCTACCCGAAAGTAACGGCTACCCGAAAGTTGCCGCTACCCGAAAGTAACGGCTACCCGAAAGTAGCGGCCCCTAAGCCCTGCTTATTCCGAAAGTAACGGGGGCCGCTACTTTCGTAACTCTACGGTGTTAAAAATTGTCCAAGTATCAGTTCATGTGTTGTTTTAGAATTGGGGTAAAAATCCATTTGAGCCACGCCTATCGAACGGGATTCTGGTACCTTTGAGAATATTTTTCGAAAATTTCCGACGAGCAAATCCATCATTTTTATATGGGAGTCAGTCCCTTTCCCCCCCCCCCCCCCCCCCCCCCCCTCCCCTCCGGGCCTTTCCATGCCGACGGGCTTAGAAATCATTTTGCTCCCAGACAGTTCTAGCTTTGGGACTGCGGCGACATCAAAGAATCGACTCAATTTGAGATCAGGGCAGAATGAATACACGGCTTTTACGCACTCAGCATCAGCCAGCATGTATCTGTGCCCTGTAGAAACAATTTGCGCGCAAATAAAAATCTATTAATCTTATCCCTCATTTTTATCTGACAGTGTTTTCCAAAAAAAAACGTATTCAGAAAGGCTTAGAGGACTTAGTTTTCGGGCGAAGTTTTATACGAAAGGAAACAAGCTAAAGAGAAATGATATTTTGTAGGCCTGGAAAGGTCAAATGTCGAGAGGGGATTTCAAATCATGCATCAGTTTCACATGTTAATTTGCGCAATATAAGCAATAAATATTATTTAAAAAGGTTTGTTGGGTCTGAAACTCCCCTTGGCGTGGAAATTTGAAAACGGGACAGCCTTTCTCAGGACAACGTAACAGAACATAAGCATTTCTAAAACTCTATAATGGAGTTCCGATCCCAATGGTAGCAGCGTCAGAAGCAGTATTTTCTCTTCACTCATTCCATTTCTGTAAATATCGCCCCTGAGAAAACTTTCGCGGGGATTAAAACCAGAGTGAGAATTGCTTGGTGGGATATTGTTACGTGAAACGTTATTTCTTCCGGTGCCAGTAAATCTGCTCTGTGTTGGTTGGTTTACTGTGATAGTGATGATAGAAAAGA
This sequence comes from Dendrophyllia cribrosa, assembly GCA_024195265.1. Classification (NCBI taxonomy): domain Eukaryota; kingdom Metazoa; phylum Cnidaria; class Anthozoa; order Scleractinia; family Dendrophylliidae; genus Dendrophyllia; species Dendrophyllia cribrosa. Next base: position 1,645,141 of record JAJLRJ010000013.1, on the reverse strand, counting down.
TGGCGTAATACTTTCGCGATTCCTTGTACAAATTAATTTTCCAGTTAAAAGAGCTTTATTAATTCATTTTAGCCTATTTTGTTTTCCTTCTTCGCAAACGTTAAGGCTCGCGAAGATAACTGAGAAAAAAGTACAAAAAAAATACCCAAACACCCTTGACAATTCGACAAAGCGATGAAAACACCCCGGGGGGGAGGGGGGAGGGGGACGTAGGGGTACTCCCTATATGAGTTTTATTGGTTTGTATGGTCACAAGGAGTATGATTTTCGAGTTATTTTAGTCTGAATATTATTTACAGAATTTCACAATTTTTTTCTGTAAATGGATGCGATTGGTCTGAAATTGGGAAATGAGGACGTACCTACACCCTCCCACCCAAATTTTTAAGGAGTACCTCCCCCCTCCTCCCCCCAACTCCCTCCCCGCTACTCCCCCGTAACGTAGGTCGGCTCCTTACCCGGCGCGGCTCTATAAAAACACTTGAAATAATGAAAATAAACTGTAAACTGATCCTCGCGGCGAAAAAGCCCAAGACTTGCGAAAAACAAAATTCTATACAGTGCTATTTATATAGATGATCAAGCGTGACAAATCGTAAAAAACTGCGCTCAGCTGACTGCAAAGGCACCGCTCAGATGCGCTCTGCCTTCAACGGCGATGATATCTAAACAATCCCGTAGGAAATTAATACTAACTACATCCGGTAGGCAACGTATACAAAGACAAAAAGGTCACTTTTGGCTGTGCACGTTTGACTTGCGAGCTGCAAGTGCTGAAATCATGGCATCGTTGTTTGCTCGAAATGCCGTCCTGTCACCTTTAGCTTTCTTTATTGCAATTGGACTGTGCTTTATACTGCCCTGTCTGGGCCAACGATGTGAACCAGTGAACATACCGTTTTGCCAGCAATTCTACAATGCCACGGTATTTCCAAACATATTGAGGCAAGAAACCCAAGAGGCAGCACGCGCTTATATCCAGCAATACGTTCCTTTGGCGAAGACAGGATGTTCACGGCATTTAGCCTTGTTAGTTTGTTCTGTGTACGCTCCGATCTGCATCGAACGCTTAAAGACACCGATTCCGCCATGCCGCTTCCTTTGTGACAGCGCTAGAAATGGATGCGAAGGCCTGATGAAGCGTTTCGGACTCACATGGCCAGCCATTTTAGATTGCGACAGATTCCCAAAACTTGTAAGAGATGCGACATGTTACAGTGGTGAAAACACCGGTAAGTGAGATCCTAACCTGTGTGGTTTATAATTATTGTATGATCTCAGTGATAAGTTACAGTCCTTGCTTGGCCTTGCTAACGAAGAACTGTAATCTCCGCGAGAGAGTGCTATATCAACAAACAAGAAAATTGATTTGCACGACCATGAATTCACACAGAGTTGCAAAACCATACAATTTAACAAATACAGAATTGAAATGACAAAAAAAGAAAGGGGAAGGACATTAAATTTTATCAGTCTGAACTGAAAAAATATTGCGTAGACCAAAGCATGACAAGGTTAAGATGTACTTTAAAAATTAACAAAATAATTCAGTAGAAGAGTTCATTAATCAATAATTATTAGGTAGATCTTTAAAATATTGTTTAATATTCGGGAAGTGATACTCCACTTTTTTTTGTAAAACCCGTCCCTTACAATTGAATATTTAGGACAGTAGAAAAGGAAGTGAATTTCATCTTCAATTTGATTAGATCTAATAGTAGGGTAGGGTCTATTTGAGGTAAATCTAAAATAAAGCAAGGACCACTTGGACAAACAGCACGGCGAAGTGAAGCCGGATCTTGGTGTAGATCAGGATCAGCAGTATTGAATAAAACTTAAAACTAAATGCAAGGCTGATCGGACAGCTATAAAGGATATTTTATTGCCCAATATTTCGGTTAGGCAAAACTAACCTTCATCAGGGGCTGCAAAGAGCTAAGTAAAAATGGAACGTTTCTGCTGTTTACTTTTGTTAACCAATCATATTTAATCTTTTCATTTGAATCATCTTGTATCTTGTAACCGTTTTATTCCATTTTTACTTAGCTCTTTGCAGCCCCTGATGAAGGTTAGTTTTGCCTAACCGAAATATTGGGCAATAAAATACCCTTTATAGCTGTCCGATCAGCCTTGCATTTAGTTTTAGGGTCTATTTATATCCCTTAAAATTTTATCATATCTACCAGTTTCAATGTTATTATATTACATTACATGAGGGTGAACGGCCTATTCCAGATTGTCTGGCTGGGGAGCAGCTATCAGCACTCGCAATATTTTTCCTCAGTCGCGCGCCGCCTACCTTTGCTTCCCACTCCCGGGGGGGGGGGGGGTACTCAACAAAGTTTTGTACGGGGATGCTCCGCCCCGAGGTCCAAACCCTTACCCTTTCATATACCGTTTTTGACAGAAAAGGTACCCCTTTCATACACCTTTCATTGAAAATGGCACCCCTTTCATATCGCCTTTACGTGCGTCTGTTTGATATATTTTGAAAGGCGCTTTTTATAATACTTAAATGGCAGTTTTCCCTACCTTTTTTATGCTTCAACTCGTGTTTTCGCTACCATTTCCTATTCTTCGTGAAATCCCTACCCTTTCACATACTTCAACTCGTGAAATCCCTACCCTTTCATATACCTCCAGCCTAAAAAAGGTACCCCTTTCGGGCGGAGCATCCCCGTATAGCCCATTATAGGGAGTACCCCCCCCCCCCCCCCCCCCGGGTTCCCACTATCTGAACTTCTGGAAGTGCGAAACTCGTTCTACCACCTCTCACCGCAGGTGGCCCAAGCTCACTATCAGATAACGAGGACCTGCACGTGCACATTCGATTAAAAGAAATAAAAGTGCTTGCGTTCCCATAGAAGTGTTTATATGGGAACGCAAGCATTTTTATTTACAAAACATTCCAATTTTTACCTTTAAGACTTTGACAAAACCGTTGCCGTTCCCATTCGTGCACTTTACATAAATCGAATCTCTGTGGCCAGTGAACAGGCTGGTTGGGGATAGGGCGAAAAGAAAGGCCGGAAGCCCAGTTTTTCCTCGGCTCTCGTCGCTCGCGAGCTTTCTTTTCACGGCCCTTCTTTTCGCCCTTTCCCCAGCCATAAGCCATGTTGGCTATCTAGAGTCTTTGTAACACAATACTGTGCATAAGCTGTCATATAAAGCATGAGTCACGTCCCGGTTATGCGCCGATCACTTCGAAATGTCAACACCCCCCCCCCCCCCCCCCCCCCCCCCCCGCCCCCCGGGCAATGCCCCAGGCATTTGAACTTTTGAAGATCGACTTGTTCAAATTCCCGCCCCCTTTGGCCAATTGAATTCAAATATCCCACCCTAGCACTGGATTTGACTGTCAAATGCCCCTCCTAACGATAAAATGTTTTTAGTGAGAATAAAAAATACACTTTGAATACAGTTTTTCTGATTTATTCTAGCTAGTGTTTTTCTCGAGAATATACTCAACTGAACCGCGAATACTTTGCAACTGATATTTCACGGCAATCCTGTGGACACCACGTCGAAATGAATTTTGTTATTGTTTGGGGATTTACTTTCAATACTTTTTTTTAATTGAGTAATTCCTCGTGTGATCAACAAATGATGTAAAAATATTTAGCAAAGCGGTTGATTCATTTTTCGTGGAACTGTTGGGATTTGAACAAATCGCTTGCAAGCGTTATTCTACGAGGTGAAATTTATTATTCTTAATTCGTTTTATAGCAACTGACAAATGTTTAACGAATTTTTTGTTTGGGAGAGGTTGTTGTTCATTTTACAGTGTTTTTCCTTTCAATCAATGTCCGTTTAAGATCTGTGGGCATTTAACAGACTGGCAATACAGACTCAGCCACCTTGACTTCGAAATCTAGTACGTTGAACGGCAGTTGAAGCTATAATTTAAAAATCTACGATTTATAAATATTTTTAAACGTATAAACTATTCATACAAACCTTCAAAAATACTACAAAGCTTTGTCAGCCCCTTTTTCACTAACCATTCACTAACAAAAACGATATTTTTTCCTTTAAATTGCTCCATGTTCTGAACTGCTACCAGGTGCGTTTGATAGGCGTCGGCCAAAAAAGGATATTTTGAACACTTCCGGTTCAAATTCCCCACCCCACCCAGGCAAAGTCAAATTCCCTACCCCGGGATGGCCTTTCACATCAAATTCCCGACTCCCCGGGCTCAGAAAATGTTCAAATGCCCGGGGCATGCCCGTGGGGGGGGGGGGGGGGGGGGGGGGGGGGGGGAGTTGATGTTTCGAATTGATCGACGCGTTATCTGATAGTAAGCTTGGGCCGCTTGTGATCCTAATACTTTAGAACACATAATTCGTAATTATTTAACACTATTTTCTGTACAGTCAACTCTCTCTTGAAGACGGACACCGTCGGGACCGGCCCCAACTGTCCGTCTTAGAGGGGTGTCCGGCTTATAGAGAGTCGAGGTAACGTGACACCAGTATTAAAGCTGAACCTATGTACAAAGTCTGTTTAATGTCGCTTACTTAAGCCAACCCTACAAACTGGAACAAAAATAATATTAGAAAAGCGGACTCGTTTGTTCATATTCAGCACCTACATTTCCGTTTTGAAGTTTTTTCACTTAAAAAAACACTTTCGAAGTGTCCGTTGACGGTTTCAAATTGCCCGTTGCCCGTCTTAGAGAGGTTTTCGTCTTATAGAGAGTTTTGTTATAGTAAATAAACTGAAAAAAGGCAGGAACCAACACCAGGTGTCCGTCTTATAGAGGTGTCCGTTAAGAGAGAGTCGACTGTATTACGATTGTTTTTTCGAAATGTTCCTTGTATATTACATCGATATATATTACCCCCGTCATTTTTACATGGGAGTCCCTCCTGGGGGATTGGTGTTCGGAACCATTAGGATCAGTTCGCTCTAAGAATCGCACATGCTCGCGCTTTTAGGATAACAAAACAAAATTTAATCAAGGTCATAATAAGGTTTACATTGAATTGCCACGGGATATTACGTTCTCTCCGCACGAAGTCTTGAATTGAACTCCTAGTCCATGAGGCTTTGCGTGCCAACATAAGTCACGCAACAATGTCACGCTTCGAATTTCTAAAACTTGGCGTTGGTCGTTGGTGGAAGCGAGTTGTCTGTATTGTTCACCTTTGTTTTAACATTAAAGGCGGGTTGTATTTTAGCGAAGAGTCTTTTGTGGATCTGGTTCCTGATCCTGGAGAATATAGAAACGCAAATCATACTCACAAACTCGATACTCATCCACCAGGTTTTTCTTGTTTTTCTCCAGATTTGAATCTAGAGAAGAAGCTTCGAGTTTTCGGGCGGTCGTGTTTTGCTTTTTGCCTGCGTGACGAAGCCGTCTGTCTTTTTTGGAATGACATCTTTTAGCGGTCAAAAAGAACTTGAGCCACGCTCAGATTGGTCTCCTATAGGTGGTTTGCACGTTACATCATGGCGGCCATGTTAGAGCACACCTACAAAAGAATTTTAATGAACCTCTTTTGTTATGTGCTCCAACATGGCCGCCATGGCCTTTGTCATTTGAGTCCCACAGGACTGAAGGTCACGTGAGTGAAAACCCATCTATAGGGGTTTAAGTCTCACCAGGGCCGGGATGATAAAAAAATTTTTGTGTTTTCTATCAGATCTCGATGGATTCCTTCTATTCGCCAATCGCCGTGAAATAAGTCGTATCCCGCTCGGCAAAACCAACTACGAAACAGTCATCCCGCGTCAAATAGCAGCAGTCGGAGTAGATTTTGACTTTGAGACGGGATATATTTACTGGACTGATGTCTACCACGGTAACATTCAGCGCGCACGGGTCAATAACAGCCGTAACATCCAGACTGTAGTGGGAGGAGGTCTAGACTCGCCTGAGGGACTCGCTGTTGACTGGGTCAATAAAAAGCTGTATTGGACTGATGCCGGGGCAGATATCATTGGAGTGGCTGACTTTAATGGTGACAGTCGAATGGCTTTGATCACAACAGGATTGAACAATCCTAGAGCTATTATTGTTCATCCTTTAGATGGGTAAGTAGGTTGAGAAAAGGAGCGTTAATTCGTTTATTCCCAAGAGTGCCAAACATCAAAATTTCCGAAATTTCATTTTGTAAAATGAAATATTGAAAAACAAATGCTTCCATACAAAATTACTGCCGAAGAGGTTTCATTTGAATAGTCACACCATAGGAGTTCGTTCACAGACGCAAAAGTTAGAACTACACTGCTTCATGTCTCCATTATTGACCCTGGGAGTGAAAGGGTTAAATCCGCACATTCTTTCTTCTAGATACATGTATTGGTCTGACTGGGGTAGCGCAGCTAAAATTGAAAAGTGCGGAATGGACGGAAACAAGACTTCGCGGCAGGTTCTCGTCGATCGAAACATTGTGTGGCCAAACGGAATGACAATAGACTACCAGGAAGAGAGACTGTGGTGGACAGATGCTAGGCTTGGTACGATTGAGTCTTCTGACTTGAATGGTCTTGATCGCAAGGTTATTATTCGCAGCTGGCAAGTTCGTGAATCTTTTGGTATAGCTGTTTTCCAAGCCTATATCTATTTGACGAAGCGCAGTCGCGGTAGGGGGGTAGTGAGGATTGACAAGGCCACTGGCAGAAGTTGGGTTAGAATGGCTCGCCATTTGTATGCACCCAGAGAAATTGTGGTATACCACCAACTGCGACAACCAGTGCCTCCAGGTGAGTTTATTTCTTTTTTGATCTTTAATAATGCATGGTCAAAATAAAGACGTTATTTCGAATTATTGAGAAACAAACAATACTATCAGAAGGTACCTCCATATTAAAGCCTTTTGAATGGTCACATTGTAAGAATTCACGTTCATTATCGCAAGTTAAAACCACCTTGCCAGTGTAATAAACTACTACAGGAAAGTACTGCTCAATAGCTTTCATTTGAATAGTCACACTTTAGGATTTCATCTACAGACTCAAAAGATAGAACCACCTTATACAGCATAATGAACAGCACCACAGAAAAGTACTTCTGATTAGCTTTCATTTGAATCTGTTGAATGGTCATAATTTTGGATTTCATCCACAGATCCAAAAGTTAGAACCACCATGTACATCATAATAAACAGTACCACAGGGAAGTACTGCTCAGTAGCTTTCATTTGAATGGTCACACTTTAGGATTTCATCCACAGACTCAAAAGTTAGAACCACCTTGTACAGCATAATAAACAGTACCACGGGAAAGTACTGCTCAATAGCTTTCATTTGAATGGTCACACATTAGGATTTCATTCACAGACTCAAAAGTTAGAACCACCTTGTACAGCATAATAAACAGTACCACAGAAAAGTACTGCTCAGTAGCTTTCATTTGAATGGTCACACTTTAGGATTTCATTCACAGACTCAAAAGTTAGAACCACCTTGTACAGCATAATAAACAGTACCACAGAAAAGTACTGCTCAGTAGCTTTCATTTGAATGGTCACACTTTAGGATTTCATCCACAGACTCAAAAGTTAGAACCACCTTATACAGCATAATAAACAGTACCACAGGAAAGTACTGCTCAGTAGCTTTCATTTGAATGGTCACACTTTAGGATTTCATCCACAGACTCAAAAGTTAGAACCACCTTATACAGCATAATAAACAGTACCACAGGAAAGTACTGCTCAGTAGCTTTCATTTGAATGGTCACACTTTAGGATTTCATCCACAGACTCAAAAGTTAGAACCACCTTATACAGCATAATAAACAGTACCACAGGAAAGTACTGCTCAGTAGCTTTCATTTGAATGGTCACACTTTAGGATTTCATCCACAGACTCAAAAGTTAGAACCACCTTATACAGCATAATAAACAGTACCACAGGAAAGTACTGCTCAGTAGCTTTCATTTGAATGGTCACACTTTAGGATTTCATCCACAGACTCAAAAGTTAGAACCACCTTGTACAGCATAATAAACAGTACCACAGGAAAGTACTGCTCAGTAGCTTTCATTTGAATGGTCACACTTTAGGATTTCATCCACAGACTCAAAAGTTAGAACCACCTTATACAGCATAATAAACAGTACCACAGGAAAGTACTGCTCAGTAGCTTTCATTTGAATGGTCACACTTTAGGATTTCATCCACAGACTCAAAAGTTAGAACCACCTTATACAGCATAATAAACAGTACCACAGGAAAGTACTGCTCAGTAGCTTTCATTTGAATGGTCACACTTTAGGATTTCATCCACAGACTCAAAAGTTAGAACCACCTTGTACAGCATAATAAACAGTACCACAGGAAAGTACTGCTCAGTAGCTTTCATTTGAATGGTCACACTTTAGGATTTCATCCACAGACTCAAAAGTTAGAACCACCTTGTACAGCATAATAAACAGTACCACAGGAAAGTACTGCTCAGTAGCTTTCATTTGAATGGTCACACTTTAGGATTTCATCCACAGACTCAAAAGTTAGAACCACCTTATACAGCATAATAAACAGTACCACAGGAAAGTACTGCTCAGTAGCTTTCATTTGAATGGTCACACTTTAGGATTTCATCCACAGACTCAAAAGTTAGAACCACCTTGTACAGCATAATAAACAGTACCACAGGAAAGTACTGCTCAGTAGCTTTCATTTGAATGGTCACACTTTAGGATTTCATCCACAGACTCAAAAGTTAGAACCACCTTGTACAGCATAATAAACAGTACCACAGGAAAGTACTGCTCAGTAGCTTTCATTTGAATGGTCACACTTTAGGATTTCATCCACAGACTCAAAAGTTAGAACCACCTTGTACAGCATAATAAACAGTACCACAGGAAAGTACTGCTCAATAGCTTTCATTTGAATGGTCACACTTTAGGATTTCATCCACAGACTCAAAAGTTAGAACCACCTTGTACAGTATAATAAACAGTACCACAGGAAAGTACTGCTCAGTAGCTTTCATTTGAATGGTCACACTTTAGGATTTCATCCACAGACTCAAAAGTAAAACCACCTTGTACAGCATAATAAACAGTACCACAGGAAAGTACTGCTCAGTAGCTTTCATTTGAATGGTCACACTTTAGGATTTTATCCACAGACTCAAAAGTAAAACCACCTTGTACAGCATAATAAAAAATAGTGAAATAGCTCCTTTAAATAGGTGACCATACCTTTAAAAAGAGAGTTGAATGTATTGTATTTTCCATTTTCAGAAGGAAACCCATGCCAACGAACAGCTGAATCTGAAGGCTGCAGCCACATCTGTTTATTGGCTCCGAAGCAAATTAACCCAGATGGTTATTCGTGCCTCTGTCCACCTGGTCTGCTGTTGGGTGATGACCACAAAACATGCAGCAGCCCAGGTAATGCTGACAGAGTCGAAATTAAACAACTATTATAATTGCACGGCTCCTTGGGAGAGCACTTTTTTACTAGTGATAAAGGATTTCCGTGTTAAAATAAAGTTTATCTAACTGTTTTGTTTGCAACAGAAAATTAATCCTTACGTGGTTTTATAAGCACCAATTCCCCTTCTAAACACTCTATCGTACAATCAAACAGTTTTAATAGCACCTTCATGTTAGGTCACTGAAATGCTTAACATTCACCACACTCGTACCACTCGTACAGCAGAAGAACGCACACACATGTCATAACCAGAAATCCGATACAAGATGGCTGCCAAAATGGCCGCGAGCATGCGCTGAGCGCGGAAATGCGAATTAAATATGGCTACGAAATATAAAGGAAACAAGTGGGAAATAAAAATATTTTGCATTTTGTGGCATTATCGCTAGAAACTCAATGTTCCCCAGCATCAAAATAGATAGAGTCAAGTTCGAACCGTATTTCAATCAAAAGAAAAGTGAGAAAAAACTGGTTTTAGACGGTGCCTTTTCATCCCAATGACCTCATATAATATCCACACTTTCCTCGTCATATCCCTTTAAATAGGCCTTACCTTCATGGTTTCTTTAGTCTGCTACGCGGAAACGGTTGCACTGATTCGGTTCCCCATCATCATATTCGAAAGATAAGAAGTTTAGCTCGCAAAACAAACGTTTTTTCGCTCCAAAAACATTCCTTAACACGGTGCCTTTTCAATGTATAAAGTGGCATTTTCCGGAAATGCGAGATGCGAGGAAATGAGGCCATTACTTAGGAAAAAATGCTCCTTCGAGCGGTTTGTTTTCCTTTCACTCCGTCCACCATTTTGTTTTAACACATTACAATTCCCATATATGAAGTATCTAGGTATAACAATAAAAAAAAAGAGCCGCTGTACACAAGAATCGGCTAAAATTCGAAAAAAAGCGGGAATTTTGCGGGAAACTATAACTAATATTAGATACCATGTCTGATATTCCCCCCAGAACTTCCATTCAACCTTGGAAAATTTATTCCGTGGATACATCATTGCAATATGCTAGGAATTACTTAGAAGCTATGGTAAAAGCCCTTTGAATGATTCTTCCTTCGCCCGTCCGCCATATTGAATACCGAAATTTACGCGCCCGCCGTTCAAGCCGCTGACTGTCTAGGATTTCTGGTTATGTAACCATTGGATGCCTTTTTTGTTTCTTGTTCACAGGTCCAAGGCTTTTATACAGCAATCGACGGGATATCAGAAACATTGAAACCAATTACAAAAACGAAACTATAGTCGTTGGTGGTCTTTCCAATGCCGTTGCAGTGGATTTCCACTATACAGAAGGATTTGTTTTTTTGACTGATGTTAGCGCGTCGAAAATCAAGCGCACTCGTGTAAATGAAGATGCAAGAAAAGTCGAGGATGTGATATCAGTGGGTTTGGAGAGACCCGAGGGACTCGCTGTGGATTGGGTGACAAAAAAGTTGTACTGGACTGATTACAGAGATTCTTCAGGGAAATCGAGTAGAATAGAAGTAGCGAAAATAGATGGATCTAATCGCAAAATTCTGTTTTCCAATAACTTGGAGAATCCCAGAGCGATTGTGGTCGATCCATTTTTGGGGTATAAGTATATTTTATTTAAAAAATAATACGAGTTTAATTAATCATCGAGTATTGTTATCATCATCATAATAATAATAATAATTATCATCATCATCGTCGTCGTCATCTTCATGATTATCATCATCATTATAAAGCTGTCCATGAAAACATTATCGCGTTTACACAAAATTCTGCTATATGCTTTGAAGCTCGAAACCCCGAGTCGACAGTCGACACGCGCGAGACGGGGAAACTCACAACGTGCAAAGAACCATGCAATCACGAGCGAGCTCGTCATTTGAAAACAATTATAACAAACGACCGCAAAGCCTAATGGGTGATACTAGGCCTTAAACGTCATCATGACAATCGTGAATAGTAACTACCCGTATTAGTATTATTTATATAAAGATCACTGTAATCTTTATCAATATCACGGCTACGATTTAAAGTCATTTTCATTAAGAATTCAGCGATAATTGCATTGTTTGGACATTCAACCCCGCCTTGCTAAAAACAATTCCCTCTCTGGGCTTTTCAGAATGACCGTAGATTACCAGGTATAAAGGTTCATGCACGTGGTTGATTTGCCTCGTTTGATAGGCTAACATACATACATACATATATACATACATACATACTTTATTACCTTTTCCCAAGGGGGCTTTTCAAAGATAATTACAACTAACTAACAAGAATAATCGCAAATATAACTAATTACATTATAATCATAAATATAACATACTTATGAACTAGCAGTAATCGGAGATTATGGAGACGCGTTCGAAGGAATTTCCTGCGGAAATGAGCCCCTGAAAAAAGCAACAGGGGCGGCCATTTGGAAAACCGAACATCAAAAAATCTCAAATTTTACTGCATGCGAGGCACAGGGAAACCAACACGAAATTAGAATTGTGTTCTTCGAACGCAATTAAAATATATTTTTTTATCTTTTTATTTGTAGTTGGTATAAATTAATACTTGTTATCATGTTACCTGTTCTAAACGCATTGTCAATTTTTCAGAAAACTTATTTTTGCTCCGTGAGAGCAAACCTTTGGACACCCCTAGCTGACCCGCGCGTTTGTGATCTATTTAGCCACCACCCCTCCCTCATCTCCCCCTCCGCCCCCCATCCCCCACTTTGAAATACACTCCGTAGGCCCTGAAACAGTAACTGTTTGATTTTTGTCTATTTAAATTTTGTTCTTTCAGTTACATGTTTTGGACAGACTGGGGTGAAGAACCTAAAATAGAGCGAGCTGAAATGGATGGGTCGAATCGTCAAGTAATTATACAACAAGATATCCACTGGCCCAATGGGCTGACAATAGACTACAGCGCCCAGAAAATATATTGGACAGATGCAAAATTGGATTCTATAGCTAAATCAAATTACGATGGTTCAAACCGTGAGAGCGTATTCAAATCCCCTAGTCAATGTGAATTAAGCCATCCTTTTGCCATTACATTGTACGAGAACAAAATATATTGGTCAGACTGGAAATCAAAGGGGATTTACTCTGCAGACAAGGACACTGGACTGCGATGTAAAATGGTTTGGTCAAATATTTCTTCTCCTATGGATATTCAGGCTTTTGAACCCAAAAGGCAGCTACCAAGACGTGGTGAGTCTTTCTAGGTCCTTATACTTTGTCCTTTATTAACCCCTTTATTTCTAAAGTCAGTTATGAAGACATGTAGCTAGTGCAGTTCTAACTTTTGAATCTGTCGACGAAATCCTTTGGTGTGACCATTCAAGTGAAACCTCTTCAGCAGTACTTTTGCATGGTACCATTTGTTCTAACTTTTGAGTCTGTTGATGAAATCCTATGGTGTGACCATTCAAATGAAACCTCTTCAGCAGTACGTTTGCATGGTACCATTTGTTCTAACTTTTGAGTCTGTTGATGAAATCCTATGGTGTGACCATTCAAATGAAACCTCTTTGGCAGTACTTTTGCGTGGTACCATTTGTTTTTTTATATTTTACAAAATGAAATTTGGGATTTTTCTTGAATTTTGATGTTTGGCACACTTTGGAGTTAAAGGGTTTTAAAACATTTTACTTTCCAACCTACATGGTTAATGCACACATATGATCTACACGCAATTAACCCACAAGTCAGTTTTTTCAGCTCTCTTCTCGGTTTTGGGACTTCTGCTGAAACACGTTCTTCCGTGTTTGATATTAAAATATTACTTTTCCAATACCAAATTGTGTTTGGAGTTGGAAGAAGAACTTATGCTTTTTTCATTCTTTGAAGGTAAAAATCCTTGTGATTCAACTACCAATGGAGGATGCAGTCATCTATGTTTACTGAACACTCATGGTCATTCGTGCGCATGCCCAACTGGTGTGAAGCTATCACCCGATGGCAAAACGTGCGAAGAAGGTAAAAGACTGTTTAAACCAATTATTAGTGTGGCTACTGCTTTTAGCTATCGTTCAGATTTATCTACGTCTGTACTTCACGTGTGACCACTTGTAATACCTCGTTTACACAAAAAGTGCAAAATTGAGCATTGGGGAAAACATAAGCCAAGTTACATCAGTGAAAGGCATGACAGGAACCCGATACCATGTCGCAGCACTTTGTAGTGTAAACATACCCATTAGGAAGGCTACCAATGAGATGCAAGCAAGTAATCTCCAATACCTTATCCCCATTTACAACATTTCTAAAGGCTGGTTTTCGCTAGCGACGAAGTTGGATTCGAAGTCGTAATTAAAGGCGCTTACGACAGGGTTTGTGCGTCTTTTATGAAGTTGGACCGGTTTTCTGCATGGCTTAAATTTCTCACGTAATACATCAAACACGAGGACAAATGTTTTATCGTTTTATCAGGATATCCAAACAACCAGAAGGAGGTTGATAAACGAGGTGCAGCCGAGTTTTTTTAACCCACTTCTCGGTGTTTGGATACCTGATCAAACACTCTTTCGAGTGTTCGATATAAATGTGGAGAAATCGAAGGAATAATATCGTCAAAATCTATGCAAATTAAGACCAGGTATCCAAACCTCCTAAACGGTAGTGATTGATTTCCTTTCTGTTCTCTACATGAATTATTAATGAGTTTAGAAGTTATGAAATATTCTTCATTCAGGACTGAGCTCAACCTTAGTGCAGTTTGCATTCTAATGATTTCACTTAAAAGATTTTCTCTCACAGGACCCGTTCACTTTCTGTTGATGGCACTGCAAGATGATCTACGGCGCATTTCATTGGACACTCCCAATCTTTATGATGTTGTTATTCCGCTTTCTGATGTAAAAAAAGCAGTCGACATTGATTTCGATCCTGTGGATAAATTTGTTTATTGGAGCAATTCTGAGACAGTTGACATCAAGAGATCTAGAATAAACGGAACAGGTATGTGCGTAACTTTATTTTATATATTTTGCCATGGTATAGCTTAAGGAGACTATGTTACCATTTTTACAATTTTTTTTGAACAGCCAAAAGTTTTGTTAACAACTACCATATCAACACTGAATTCCTTAGCTTTAAATTCAACACAACCGTGCCACAAACCATGCAAACCTTAGCACGATGATATACTTCTAATAATACTTAACCTAACCCATGACCCATGACCCCGCCGTCCGACTGGAAGCCTGTCCACAGGCTAGCCAGTCAGGACACTGACCAAACATTTTCGGGTAACCAACACGAAATTAGGATTGCGTTCTTAAGCTTCGAACGCGATTAGTGTCTTGTGCTGCAATTGCTCAGGATGGAAGTGGATTGCAACTTGAAAAAATAAGGCTAAATGTTTCAAATTCGTCCCCCGCGTGACTTTAAAAAACTAATAAAAATGGCTTGGTTTTGTTCAGCCTCTAAGAATTCTCTTTATATCTTCCTTTCGATGTTTAAATATAGTTTTTTACATGAGTTAAGGAGATCGCCACGTATTGTTTAGAATAATAGTGTCGAGCTTGGTTAGAGAGTCTTGTTTACTAAGTGAATTTAAACGCCTTCTCTATTATAATTTTTAAACACGGCATTAGTGGAAATCAGGTTTTTACGTGGCATATTGTTGTAAGTATTATACCATGCGCGATTTAGGGGTAACACTTATTCTTTTGTTAAAACAATAGAATATTAGAGCACAAAAGAACGACAATACAATAGAATACAATACCCTAGAATATATTAGAATACATAATTTTACCTAATACAATGAATGTGTACAATGTACAATAGAGCTAACACCCTAAATCGGGCATCATATGGTAAGTATAGTTAATATTTAATGTTAAGATTAGGATTTTAGTATGTTAGTCATTGTATAGGAATTTATTGTTCCTGATGATTTTTACCGTGTATAAATAATGATTAAAGATTAAAGATTAGATGCGTCTTTGTCATTTAATTCTTTGTGATTTTTTTTCCTATTTCCCTGCTTAGGTGTACAAGTCATAGTGCGTGGTGGACTCCCGAATTGCATCGCGATTGACTGGTTTGCACGGCAAATGTACTGGACAGACTCCGAGACCGATAGAATTGAAGTGATCAAGCTTGATAACTCATCAAGAAGAGTTCTCATCAGAGAAGGCCTTGACGAACCAAGAGCGATTACATTGGACACGCATCACGGGTTAGCTGTATTTTTTATCTCATGCAGGCACTTGCAGGGGATAACAAAAGTACTCCTAAAAATGTTTGGTTTGGTATGCCACCCCAGGAGGTATTCAACGCGGGCGGAGCATCCCCATACAGCCTATTATAGGGCCTACCCCCCCCCCCCCCCCTCCCCCCTCCGTCCGGCCCCGCTCACGTCACCTTGCGATTCTATTTTCCATAGGATTGCGTCAGCGAGCCCGTACGGTCATATTATAAATAACTGTTACACGTATACTTATTGAACATTTTTGTTTTCAAGCCACATGTTCTGGACCGATTGGGGAGCCAACCCCAAAATTGAACGAGCAAGACTGGATGGTAGCAATCGCGTCACCTTGGTGAATACCTCTATAGGTTGGCCTAATGGATTAGCTATTGATTTGCGCGACCAAAAACTTTACTGGGCGGACGCCAAATTGGATAAAATTGAGATCATGAATTTGGACGGGAGTGACCGAAAAATAGTTCTGGATGAGAATCTACCACACATGTTTGGTTTAACTGTGCTTGGTGATCGCCTGTATTGGACAGACTGGAAACAACGGGGCTTAGACAGTTGCAACAAACTAACCGGTGGCGAAAGAAAAACAATCCTTGACAGAATATCTCAACCAATGGGACTGAAGGCTGCAAATCTCACTATCTTTTACGGTAAGGCGTGGATTCATTTGATGTTTACATTTGTTTGTGGTGGATTGTTTGAAGGAGTGCCGTGCGTTAATTTTATTCATTCTGAATCTTATACATTCCTGTTCCCTCCTTTCCTTCTTTTTTTCTCCGGCCTCTACCTAATGAACAGAATGTTCAGGACAGATGTCTTCTCTCTTAGAGACTCGCTCGAGCCATTAGAACTTTCGCGCACGAATCTTACGACCGAGGCTGCTTATCAGCATATTGTAGAACCCCAATCGCACCAGTGTACGCATTTTATTCAGAAGACTGTAAACTAGTAGTAATCACAGATTATGGAGACGCGTTCGAAGGAATTTCCGGCGGAAATGAGCCCCTGAAATAAAGCCAATAGGGGCGGCCATTTGGAAGACCGTCTACCAAAAAATCTCAAATTTTACTGCACATAAACGACAGGACAACGAACACGAAATTAGGATTGCGTTCTTCGAACGCGATTATAAGTATGAACTAAAATCTAAAGCAAAATTTAAAGATGCCGCTCCTCTGTCTAACTCAAACAGACATGTGCAATCTTTCATTTCAGTAACGGCAAGGATTGTCAATGATAAGTTCAGACAAAGTTCTTATATGTAGTAATATAACTTATAAAGATATTCATATTTTACTGTACACTTTTCAGCTTTTATAGTACGAGCTCTTTCTAGTCATATTGCAAGGAAAACTTAGATGTTAAACTGATTCAGTGATTTAGTAGTCGAGTATTTTCACTATTCTCATAGGTGACCTACCTGTTTCACAATAAATTGATCGTGCAAGGAGAAATTACATGTTGATATTCCTTTTCGCAGATACTATTGTGTGTAAAGAAGATACCTGTCGCAATGGTGCAACTTGTATCGAGAGAAAAGACCAACTTCCTGTGTGTAGGTACGGATATTACGGGGAGGGGGAGGGGGTATTCTCCGATAGCACTCCAACTTCCCGTGTGTGGGTACGGACATCACCCGGGGGGGAGGGAATTAACCGATAGCACACAAGCTTTCCGTGTGTGAGGTATAATTTGATAGCACACGAGCTTCTCGTGTGTAGGTACCGACATTGCCTGGGGGTAATAAATACAGATTGCAACCTTGTTATCGGGTGAATATTGATAATCAAGATAATTAATGGGTGACTGGCTACCTGAATAACCAACTGACTAACTGACCCGCTAACTGACTGGCTGAATGACTATCTGACGGATTGGCTGGAAACTGACTGACTGACTGACCGACTGACTGACTGACTGACTGACTGACTGACTGACTGACTGACTGGCTGGCTGACTGACTGACTGACTGACTGGCTGACTGACTGACTGACTGACTGGTTGACTGACTGAGTGACCGTCTGATTGCCTACCTGCCTGCCTGACTGTCTGACTCACTGGCTGGCTGGCTGGCTGATTTTCGGATGACTGATGGACCAAAACATACAGACACACACACACAACAGAAGCAACTGACTGCGTCTGATTGGCTGACTGACTGACTGACTGACTGACTGACTGACTGACTGACTGACTGACTGACTGACTAATCAAACGATTGATTAGCGCGGTTTTCAAACGAGTGTCGTAAAACCAAAACCAAAGTAATTACTCTGGCCAATCAAAACAGCCGCAGACAATCCAATGAACCAATGAGAACTCGAATCAAATGCAGGTTGCCGGCGCGAAGCGCGGGAAAACGCGTGCGAGCAAGTCACGATTGGTTTTGGTTTTACTTCTGATTGGTTGAGGAAGTGGTGCGACATTTTTTAGCCAATCAAATTGAGCAATTCAAAACAAAACCAATTAAGAAATTACTTTCAGCACTCAATTGAAAACTACTCTAATATGATGAATTCTTCGACAAACTCGTTGCTTTATCGTACTGAAATATATCCAGGACTCTTTATAATCAAGCTTTCGTTTCTGTTCTTTAAGCTGCACGTCAGATTATACAGGAACGAGATGTGAAACAATTATTCCAACCACTCCGCCAGTGAATGAGAGTGCTCCAACGACAACAACAACAGAATCTGCTAAAGAAACTACAACAGAATTTGTTGAAGAAACTACAACAACAGAATCTCCTAAGACTACAAGTAAGACCATAAAGCATTATGCGAGTAGCGTGGTCGAGTGGTTTGGTGGATAGGGCGCCGGTCTTGAAATCCAGAGGTCGCGGGTTAAAGTCTCGTTCTGACCACTAGCTGGAGTTGTTTCACGTAGTCCCGAGTTTACAGCCACGTTTGTAAAATTGGAATTTGCTTAGTTCCTTTCCCCCAGCTGGAGAGAAGGGCCAGTTTTTCTGGTTTCCGTAATCATGCATTTTTTACGGGATGTACACGTGAGAATTTTTCTCACTTACTGTTGAATGCCGTTAACACGGGTACCGTACACCCTGGATCCACAGGTCCGTTCTCTGAATATCATGAATGAAATTAACCGCATAAACGGTTAGAAGAAGCTCTCTTTTTTCTGGGCGCGTTGCGCCTCGTTGTCGCGGCTTCGCCGCTCAAACTCGCCGGTTTTCACTAGAAAAAAAAAACCTCTGGCACCCAGGGTAGGTACCGTAGGGAGCACAGAAAACATTTAAATTGACGGGTGCCGGTATTGAAAGGACACTGTCCCGCTGAAATAACGATGTTTAATTAATTAATTTCCATGTTATATCACCAAATGCCAGCAAATATATAACTAAATTGAATAAAACGATTCTCAAATGAAGAATGATCCTCGCAGTTATGAACGCAATTTAAGCAATTGCGAAAAGAAGCCTGAAAAAAATTCAGGACTTCAACGGGGTTCGAACCCGTGACCTCGCGATACCGGTGCGATGCTCTACCAACTGAGCTATGAAGCCACTGACGTTGCGAGCAGGTCAATTGTGTCATGTGTTCCCGTGAATGTGTGTTCCATGTATAGAGCAAACCAGAAGCAGTAGTTTGGGAAAAAGTGCAGGATTACAATGACTGAAGTATTGTAAATGTAATGTTGTGTTTTTGGTAAATAAAGTATTACTTTTCAAAAACAAAAAAAAAAAGGATTGAAGTGGATTACAGTTTATTAATCTTGATTTCGTGATAGTGTAAACGTTTTATTGAACTGACCCCAGAATGGAAACTTTGATTTCTTGACCGCCTGCCACTAAATCAAAATTGGTGAACGTAATCCACTTCCATTCTTGCAATCCTGCACGGTTTCTCCAAACTACTGCATCTGTTTTGCTATATAGAACCTTTTTATCCAATTTATTGGTATATATGGTGGCATTTGACGATATAAAATGGAAATTTAGCAAGCAAAATTTCGTTCTTTCTTCGAGACAGTGTTCCTTTAAGGTAAATAAGTATTAAGCTTAAAGCAAGCTCCTGGCCATAATCATGAAAACACGTTATATCAGCCGAGACACTGTCCCTTTAAACGGATTCTCATGGACCAAAGCAAAAGTACCAATTATAAGGATCTATTACTAAATACATTCCTACATACAGTTTCGACTGTTTGGTTTTAATTTAACGGATGTTCTTATTAAATAACGTAGTAAGCAAGGTTGATACTACGTAGAACATTTAACGCGACAACGACATGATAGAGCCCAAACTGAAAACCAAAATGAAACCGTGGACAGCTGTTTCGACCTGGTTGGGTCTTGTCAGCACGGTGTGGCATCAAAAAGATCGAGAAACCAGCGCGAACGCCAACTGTCTACCAAATTGCACGTGGTGATGACCTCAGATGAGCTCAAATTCAAACGTTTACCAACTATCCTACGTTCACCAGCAGCATTTTCGTTCGCGGTCCTTTGCTTCTTATTCAATTGTTCTTATTAAGCGGGTAAATTTTAAAGAAAAATGTGTAGGCCTTTCTTTACCGAGAAGGCTGTCACTCCAAAATAACGGGATGTTCATATTAATCGGGGGTCCGTAAAGTATGATATGACTTTATTGAATCGTAATTTACATGCTATCTTTCTTTTTTATTTATCCCGTTGTTAGCTTTTAAACCATGCATAGGGGAAGTGCAGTTTCGATGCAATTCAACTGGAAAATGTATCCCCAAGGTGTGGGCTTGTGATGGCGATAATGACTGCACAGACGAGTCCGATGAGCGAGGCTGCGAAGATAACTCATGTAAAAGTAGCGAGTTTCGTTGCAATTCATCTAGAAAATGTATTCCTAAGAGATGGGTTTGTGATGGCGAGGATGATTGTAAAGATGGATCTGACGAGCTCAACTGTACGGCTCCCGCGTGTATACCGGGTCACTTTCCCTGTAACCAGTCAAGGTATGTTATACAATGATACTTTAATCAATTCCTGCCGAGATGGTGGAGAGGAGGGGGGGGGGGGGGGGGGGGGGGGGGGGGGGGGGGTGAGAAGCTAATATTCCTCAAAACGTTTGGTAGTGGTGTGCGACCCGCCGAATGAAGCCCTTACCCATTTTCAAACCAAAATATGTAATTTTCCCTATCCATTTTGGAAACAAAATAGCTAGGTGATTTTATTTTTCCTGACCTGACCCCCAAATCGTTACCCATTTTCAGATCTGACCCTTAAATCGATCAAATCGTGTTGCTCGAACGCCCCATCCAAGGGTCATACTTTCAAATGCCCTTTCCCCGGGAAACAAAGATTAGCTTCATCCCATTTTGTTGCTTTATCATACTACATGAAGTACTTCATGGATGTTAAGCTTGAACTGTCAAATTAGTAACGTAAGGCTACATCAATAATGTCAATTATCAATCAAGTTAGTTCGAACACGCCTCGTGGAATTTAGGAAGAATTATTTAGAGACGGGCAAACACATGTACACATCGCGGATCTATTTTTGATGTTGTTAGGCGGTGTATTCCTGTCAAATGGAAGTGTGATGGTGATTCGGATTGTCCAGACGACTCAGATGAAGATGACTGCAATCTTCCTACTACTCCTACTACTAAGACTGTTACGTGTGCAAGCAGTGAGTTCCGATGCGGGGATGGTTCGTGTATACTCCAAAGCTGGCGCTGTGATGGTGATCCAGACTGCAATGATAACTCAGATGAAGTGAATTGTCCAACAAACCTCCCAACCCACCCCACCCCACATACTCAATGTAACGCCAGTGAGGTCCAGTGTGGTACAGGCGAATGTATTCTGAAAAGCAAGAAATGCAATGGCGTGGCAGATTGTGACGATCAATCGGATGAAAGAGAATGCTGTGAGTTGTAATACTTGCTTTTAATTTGTACTTTCATGCGGTACAATAACAAACATAATAGCTGCGGAGGGTGACGTCAAAGAGCACAACGTACCAACCCGCCAGGTTTTCCCTTTTTCCCGCACTTAGCACTAGTTGCATCTTTTCCCACGCTTGGTACCAGTGGCATTTTTTCCCGCGCTTGGCACCAGTTGCATTTTTCCCGCGCTTGGTACCAGTTGCATTTTTACCGCGCTTGGCATCAGTTCCATCTTTTCCAACAGTTGGCACAAGTTGCATCTTTCCCTGCGCTAAGCCGAGGCAACAGTTCCATCTTTTTCTTGCGTTTTGCACCGTTTGTATCATAAGATGAATGAAATTATGGGCATAATTGTGTTTTAGATGACAGTTCGTGCGGATCAAACATGTACATCTGTGGAAATGGAAAATGCACTGACTTGGATAAGAGATGCGATGCAATTAAGGATTGCTTCGATGGATCTGATGAGGAAAATTGTGGTATGTTATTACTTAAGTGTCAATTATTCATTGGTTAATGGCTGATTAAACTGCTTTCACAAGTTGGCAAGCCTGTTTTCATTGTAGTTGTTGTTGTTGTTCCGTTGGTGTAATTTTGGTCTAATATGGCTAAACTTGGAAACTATGTTGCAGAAACATTGTTGTGGAAACAGATGTTTCCTTGTTTAGCCGGCCACGCTACTACCCCAGGTATTAACTGTAATTATACTTTGGTGTGCCTGTGGTATTAACTTTGTGGCCTGTGGTTTGCTTGTGGTTACATTGTCAATCAACAACAACCCCCTTTTCTTTTATAGACGTAGAAAACTGTGAAATCCATGGAGGATGCAGCCAGTTTTGTTCATTTAACGAAGATGTTTACACGTGTAAGTGCGCTGCGGGATATGTGTTAAACGCAGACAACAAGACATGTCAAGCTGAAGGTAAGAGGCAGCATATGCATGCGAATTCGAGCTTATTAAAGTGATTTTATTAAACGTTAACTCAACGCAAGTGCAGGCAAAAAGTGCCCAGATAGAATGGCCAATGGAAACAAGTTTCCGTTTTGTCAAAGCTTTAAAACCTTGTTAACTCATTTGTCTTTCCCGTTATTAGGCACTGAAGGATCCCTTGTAATCGCAACCGGTCAGGACATACGAAGTATCGGCCTCAACTCGCTCGCTTACGAAATAGCCGTCCCTAAACGAGGAGTTGGTTTGGACTTCGACTTTGAGCAACAAAATCTCTATTGGAGTGATGTAGCAACCAGTACTATTCAGAGGGCGAGCCTAAACAACGAGAGCAGCGTTGAAGTGATTGTTAAAGATGGTCTTTTTACGCCCGAAGGACTAGCAGTCGACTGGATTAACCGAAAATTATACTGGATCGATGCAGGCACTCGTCAGATTGAAGTGTCTGACTTGGATGGCAGAAATCGACTTCCGCTTGTGACGTCAGGCCTTTTTTACAGTCCCCGGGCTATTGTAGTGAATCCTCTTGAAGGGTAATGATATGTATGTTTTTTACTTGAGCTAAATCATGTTTGTCCAGAACACTCTTGCAAAACCTAGATAATAGGGCCTTCCCGGTTGGCTAGTGGGGGGTACCTAATGCTATTGATGAGTTTAAAGGTGGATGCGATATACATGACTTAATTGCCGCGTTTCCCCAACTTCATTTACCAAGACAAAAAGGTTGCAAATACTTTGTATAATTTCATCCACAGACTCAAAATAATAAACAGTACCACAGGAAAGTGCAGCTCATTAGCTGTCATTTGAATGATCACAGACTATTACAAACACATCAAACGACTGTTCTGTTTAAGGTTCAAGTCAACAAAAGAAAAAAGAAAGCTTTGTAGTTGTTCTTGAGTTGTTTTCTATTTTGACAGCTATAATTACATATAAATGTGTTTCATTCTTACAGATACATGTTTTGGACAGACTGGGGAGCCCCAAAGATCGAAAAATGCGGAATGAATGGACATGACTCTACTCGACAAGTTATTGTGGAAAAGAATCTCGGTTGGCCAAACGGTCTGGCAATAGACTACATTTTAAACCGAATCTGGTGGACGGACGCTAAAAAGGACTCCATCGAGTCCGCTGATTTTAACGGAAATCATCGAAGAATTGTGTACAAAAGCAAAACTCAGGATCAGCATCCGTTTGGTATTTCTGTTTTTATGGACGATATGTACTGGTCAGATTGGAAACAAGAAGCAGTCTTTAAAGCCAATAAGTTTACTGGAGAGGGACAAGTTGCAATGGTGTCAAATATTCAGTCGGCGATGGATGTCACAGTGATTCATCAACAGCAGCAACCACAAGGTTAGTTGAAGAGAAGGAGAGTCTTAACTATTAGACTGTTGCTGAGAAAAACTACAATTCTGTCCTATTTTGGTTTCGTGACTTCAGCTGACATCAGAATTGGTAAAATTTGTGTCCATTAAATTGTACGAGTTTCTTTTATATTTGGTGTTTCACGTGTCCAGAACAAAAACAGCTTAAAACTCAGACTGATTTTACCGTTTTCGTCTTAGCAACATATAGGACGTGGAGATCAATAACTTGTAGCATTCGTTTGAGAAAACGTGTATTATTTTAAAATTTATAAGGGGCAATAATTGCATGTTCTTGTGAATAGATCTCTAACCGTTCGTGGAAAGGCAAGTCCATGCTACAGAAGTTGCGAAAAATAAAACTGTCAGTAATCCACACAAAAAAAATATTTCCGGTATCCTTTTTCGGTCCAGGGCTTAGCAGTTTTCTCTTTTCACCTGTTTTCCTCGGGTTAGGACTGGCACGCGTAATACGTCTTCTTGTTCTATGCGATCGTTGCCATGTTGGATCCCTAGGTACTTGGCGTATCCCTGATCATAATGCATAGTACTTCATGTATGCCCTAATGTAATGTATTTAGATATATTGCAGTGTAATTTAGGGTCGGATTACAGTATCTAGGGTTAAAGCACTGATTTTAGTATTAAGGGTTAAGCAATGATTCCAGTATTTCCAGTGTATCGAAAGGGTTAGTTCTTATATCTGGTCTGGGCTAGCAGTATATTGTCTTTTAGTATATACTGAAACAGTGGATAGCATTGTTGGCGCGCTCTGATTGGCTACTGAAACTCGGAATAGCAAGTGCTATTCACCTCCCAGCAATTTGCGCGCGAAAATTGTAATCGTTGACAGGAATAAATGAGTTAAAAAAGCATCATTTTCGTTATATTATCTCACTGTTTCAGTATATACTAAAACAACTATTCACCAGCTCAGTGTAGGTGGGTAGTGGTGGATATTTACCTCGCCGCTTCGCGGCTCGGTAAATATCCACCACTACCCACCTCCACTTCGGTGAATAGTTGTTAAATATCCCTTAAAAATTACAGTTTCCGGCAGCTAGTCCTCGGTGGTGAAGTGGGTAGTGTGCATCATGCGGCAGATCATACCGCCCGGGTTCGATTCCCTATTCTACTGTTTTTTTTTTTATCTTTATTTCTACTGAAATAAAAACTAAGTGTTTAAATACAAAATAATAGGGGATACACCAAGTACATACCGTTGGATCGATCGAACCCGCTGATCTCAATAGTCTCGATCGGCGTCGTTACCAACAGCTTTGTAGTTGAGATTCTCCCCCCTTAATGTGCAATATACGGTGAAAATATAGTGGGTTATACTGGGGGAGGAGGGGCGCTCCCCCCGAAGGGCTGCCAGTCAATGCTCGCAACATATAAAAAGGTAGCGAAAATTGCTTAAAATTAAACTTAATTGTGAAGTATTTTCTTTGCACAGGAGCAAATCCATGCCAGTTGACAGCCAAGTCAAAAGGCTGCAGCCACATCTGTTTATTGGCTCCCAAGCATCTTTACAAAGATAGTTATTCGTGCCACTGCCCAGCAAATTTTACACTTCTTGGTGACAACAAGACATGTAATATCACAGGTAATACTGACAAGATCAAAATATTGATTCTCCTTACTGTTGGCATACGTTTCTTTACCGTAACTTCTGATAATTTGTTTGTACATCAAGGAAATATTCTCTAGTTGATTCTCTCACTTATCTGCTTGATTTTTTAAGAAGAAATCAAATGTTGAAATTTCTTTTCGCAGATGTTTTTGTGTGCGAAGAAGGCACCTGCCGTAATAATGGAACATGTTTTGAGAGCCCGGGAAATGACAAGCCTGTTGTGTGTAGGTAAGGACATTACCGGGTGTTATTTAACAATTAATATTAATATATCTACCACTCTTCTCCATCACTGAGGTGAATATTTTTCGCATTCACCAAACCAACCCAAAAAAGTAAATTAATTACTTGGGCGTAGCGACCAAGTATTAAAATGCAGTTTGGTCGTCCTCAAATGTGCAGTATTGCGCAACTCTGGGGACGGCGGGATAATTCAAACCTTCACCGCGGTCACACGTCCGAGGAGTTTTTCGTTTTATTTGGTGGGATTCATTTAGAATTAAGTGGAAACGTGGGCAAGGATGTATAAAATAATTAGTTTATGTAACTATCTTTTCATCTTTCCGGCTCAAAATAACGAGCTTCTTTTCGATCGTTGAAAACTGATCAAAACGCTTCGTGCCTGAGCAAAATTGTGTTGGCAAATGGCGCCGACAGTTCTGCGGTTCGTAGTTTTCAAACGCTTAGAACTTTTTTTAGTAAACTTTCAAAACGTTTAGTGAGTTGACAGTGTATTGTCAATATATGAAACTTTTAATAAACAGTGAAAATGACAACCTTAACTTTGAAGTACTTTGGTTAACTTTTGCAAATTTCTCTCGTTTGACCGCGGTGGAGTACACCTGTTGTTTGTTGATGCGAGGCGAACGTCACAAAGTGCGAGTTGTGTTTTCTCTGTTGCATCTAACAGTTTCATATTCAATATGCGTAAGGAAATTACTCAACTAGACACTGCGAAAGTATTTGACACTCGCGATTAATTCTACGATACCTTCATGACGGAAAACCGCTAAAACATGTTAAAACGAACATGAAGAAGATAATTTAGACGAATACATGCATAGCGCTTATTTAATAAGAAGTGAACAGTGGACAGCGAAGGAAGAAATATAAGCGTGGTAGGAATCCCAATTAATTTCACTTCTTTCGGTTGTTTGCCTTTCATTAATTTTTATTTCGTGAAGTTGAAAGAACAGAACAGACAACTGAAACTTTGGGTGCAAAAATTCACCGCCGAGAGAAGATGTAAACAATGCACGCGGTGTCTTGCGAGACGTTTCTTGCGAGTTTTGCTTCCGCTAGTGAATGTTTCTCGGGCGAAAATAACCTTAAAGCGATCACTTTTTCATTTAATTTTCTTTTCTGTGTTTCGGATACAGAGGAATAAAAACTGGATATATTTTCGTGTGTCTGATTGCGAGATGTTTTACGAAACAGCTGCGTTATGCGTTACTGGAAAGGTTTCAAATTACTTTCACATTATGCAAATTGCAACATTTTTACCTCAACTGAAAAAAATATTTCAAAGGGCTAAATTTGTTTCTCTCCTCCTAAATTATCACTTCTGTCGTTAACTTTGATTAAATTTATAAGTTTCATTCAAACTTTATTATAATAACGGCGGGAATACTTCCAGCAAAACTTTCAGTTGGAAAAGTTGTTTTGACTTCGGGTCCGGACCAGGCAATTACATCATGGCTTCGAAAGGCCACTTTGCGGCTACATTTGCATTCACTTCAAAAGTGTCGGAAACACAGACCAGCTAGTTACAAGATTTAGCTAAAACCAATAACAACCATCGGGAAACTCTGATATACGGCCTGTTTTTCAACGGTAAGTACAAAGTAGGCATCGATTTGTATTTTTCAGTATGTACTCGTCTTTTGACACAGTGGACACGCTACTTTAATCATTTGCGTGCGATCTCACACGCTAAGTGTACTCTGTCTTCTTGTTTTAGACGGTTAACACGCTCAGTTCTTTGTTAGACTACTCACACTATCCCAATACTCCCAATCATCAAACCGTGAAATAACGTGCATGCAGTATTCTCCAATATGCCTAATACAACGACGCCCAAGTATACGCTCCCACAGCGTCTTGTTCTGAATAATATAGGGAAAACTTGCGCGCAAAATCCAGAAAATGCGTGGAGGTGAATAGCAAATACTGTTCATTTCTAATCAGCTTGCTTTAAAATACACCGTTTATTGGTTGGGTATATACTAACTGACTGGCTGACTAACTTGCCGACTGACTGAATGATGACTTACTGACGGACTGACCAACCAACTGACTGATTGACTGACTGATTGACTGACTGATTGACCAACCGACTGACTGACTGACTCACTGTATGACTGACTGATTGACCGACTGACTGCATGACTGACTGACTAATTGACTGACTGACTGACTGATTGACTGACTGACTGATTGACTGACTGACTGACTGATTGACTGACTGACTGATTGACTGACTGACTGATTGACCAACCAACTGACTGATTGACTGACTGATTGACTGACTGATTGACCAACCGACTGACTGACTGACTGACTCACTGTATGACTGACTGATTGACTGACTCACTGTATGACTGACTAATTGACTGACTGACTGACTACTGACTGACTGAATGACAGACTCACCAACTGACTGACTGATCAGTTGACTGACTGACTGACTGATTGACTGACTGTCTGATTGACTGACTGACTGATTGACTAACTGCATGACTGACTGCCTGACTGACCGACCGACCGACTGACTGACCGACCGACTGACTGACCAATCGACTGACTGACTGACCGACTAATTGCCTGATTGACTGACTGACTGACAGACTCTCTCACCGAGAGACAGACCAACTGACTGACCAAACGACAGACCGACTGACTGACCAAGTGACTTACTGACTGACAGAATGACTGACGACCAACTGACTGACCAACCGACTGGCCGAACGACAGACCGACTGACTGACCTACTGACTGATCGACTGGCTAACCAACTGACTGACCGACTGACCGGGGACTGACTGGCTGACAGACTGACTGACCAACCAACTGACAAAATGACTGACCAACCGACTGACGGACCCACTGACAGACCAACTGACTGACCGACTGACGGACCAACTGACCGACTGACTGACCCACTGACTGACCCATTGATTGATTAATATTATTAATCCTTCGACAGACTCATCGCTTTATCGGTACAGCAATATACCTAGAACTGTTTATAAACAAGCTTTTATTTTTGATCTTTTAGATGTAGGAAAGATTATACAGGGACGAGATGTGAAACATTCATTCAAACCACTCCGCCAATGAATGAAAGTGCTCCTACGACAACAACAACAGAATCTGCTATAGAAACTGCAACAACAGAACCTACTGCAACTACAAGTAAGACCATAAAGCAATCAGTATAGTGTAGCGACAGCTCTTTGTGTTTGGACTCGTATGCTCGAATGGGATATAACAGCCATTAAAATAGGAAAGATAT
The DNA here is from genome assembly GCA_024195265.1 of Dendrophyllia cribrosa. Taxonomy (NCBI): domain Eukaryota; kingdom Metazoa; phylum Cnidaria; class Anthozoa; order Scleractinia; family Dendrophylliidae; genus Dendrophyllia; species Dendrophyllia cribrosa. Next base: position 1,616,197 of record JAJLRJ010000013.1, on the reverse strand, counting down.
TAAAAGTTTTCAAGACAATATGGTGGATCAAAATCCCTGTTAACCTGCTCTAAGATGCATTGTGCACTCTGGGGTACCCTAGAAAATGATTTTCCCGTACATTTTACCGCGATGTACCTTGCATGATAAGTAAAGCGCATGTTAACACATATTAATTGCATTACAAATAGTAATTGCAGAACACATGGCAATTGCGTTACACACGGTATTTGCTTGGTAACACATGGTAATTGCGTTTCACACGTTAATTGCTTGGTAACACATGGTAATTGCGTTACACACGTTAATTGCTTGGTAACACATGGTAATTGCGTTACACACGGTATTTGCTTGGTAACACATGGTAATTGCGTTACACACGGTATTGCTTGGTAACACATGGTAATTGCGTTACAAACGGTATTTGCTTGGTAACACATGGTAATTGCGTTACACACGGTAATTGCTTGGTAACACATGGTAATTGCGTTACACACGGTAATTGCTTGGTAACACATGGTAATTGCGTCACACATGGTAATTGTGATACACATGGTTATCCCGTAACACGTGGTTATTGCAGTTCACGTGATAATTGCCTCGGCAACACATGGTAATCCCGTAACACTCTAATCGCGTTACACATAGTAATCATGTTACACATGGTAATTGCGTTACACATGAGAATTGCCTCGTTAACACATGGTAATTTGCGTTACACATAGTTATTGCTTGGTAACACATGGTAATTGCGTTACACATAGTAATCGCGTTACATATAGTAATCGCGTTACACATGGTAATTGCGTTACACATAGTTATTGCTTGGTAACACATGGTAATTGCGTTACACATAGTACCACGGTAATTATGCTACATTAAGGAATTTTCATTATCGTTATTATTGATTTCCAAGTTCTCTTTTTAATTTTTAATTATCCCGTTGTTAGCTTTTAAACCATGCATAGAGCAAGTGCAGTTTCGATGCAATTCAACTGGAAGATGTATCCCTAAGGCGTGGGCTTGTGATGGCGATAGTGACTGCACAGACGAGTCCGATGAGCGAGGCTGCCAAGATTACTCATGTAAAAGTAGCGAGTTTCGATGCAATTCAACTGGAAAATGTATTTCTAAGGTGTTTGTTTGTGATGGCGAGAGTGACTGCACAGACGAATCGGACGAGCAAGACTGCCAAGATGTTAGCTCCTGCAAGACTAGCGAGTTTCGATGCAGTTCAAATGGAAAATGTGTTCCCAAGGATTGGGTCTGTGATGGCGAAGCAGACTGTGGTGACCAATCGGACGAGGCTGATTGTTCAACTGTTATCCCGTGTAAACGCAATGAGTTTAAATGTAAATCTAGTGTAGCGCCGACGTGTATATCAAGTAGCTGGACTTGTGATGGTGAGGATGATTGTACTGATGGATCTGATGAGTTCAACTGTACGGCTCAAGTCGTGTGTGAACCCGGTCAGTTTACCTGTAAAGATTCAAGGTAGGTTATACCTCTAATTTACTATCCTGTGTTTGAGTGGTTCCCTGTGTTAAACTTGCCTTACTAAAAGCGACATTTAGGGCTCTTAAAAGTGATGAAATAAAAATTTAAGAATGACTGCCATTAACTTTGCTTTTCTGTGTTTTTGTGGGCGATGTGAGGCTCGCGAAAGCGATCAATTTATTACCATTACACAAATAGTAAGGTTTGAAATGTTATTGCGATTTATTTAAAATCATACATATAGAATTTTTTATTCTTGCAAAATATATTCCATATACCATATTTTAAGATGTCTATTTGGGATTTTCAATGCGAAATCTTAAACGCGCAAAATTTCACTTTAATTGATTTCGAAGTTTCTTGTTTATCGTCATCATGGTAATATCGATTTTACCAGAAAATATATCTTGCCAAACTTCAATTCAAAACCAGTTAGTAGTGAAAATTTCACGTTGACCTGACTTGGGGAAGACCGTTTAAAAGCCCATTGAAAAATGTAGGTATCACCTCCAGAAAACTGTATCGAAACACCTTAAATCGCCAAAATAAACACATGAAAAAATTATTGTCTTAAGCATGTTTAGTAAGGCTGTTGTTTAAATTCCCCATCCAAGGGTCACATTAGGCGATCACATGCCATACCCCCGGGAAACATAGATGACCTACTGGATCGCATTTTGTTGTTTTATACAACACCCGTTTTAGATTTTTCAGGGTAATTGCCAGCCAGTTTGTTAAATTTAAAAGGAAAGAATTTTTGGGCAAATCATTAAACATAAAAAGTGTAGAGCTTCTTTAGTCCTTTGCACTTCAGCCAGCTGGTTCGGCCGTGATATCGATCGGGAAAACTGCGTAATAAAAAACATGTAGTTGAGAAAATTTATGCAAATTCTCCCACCCCTCCCCAACGATGTCACATTTTCCGCCTCGGAATAGATTCTATTGTCAATTTTCCGTCTTCCCGCACATGGAAATTGATCAAATGCTCGGATGGTTAGCCCCCGGGAGGGGGTGGGGGATATGTTGAATATGGCATTTGATCGGTACAAACTGAAATGTTATGCTAATGTAATATAGAGCGCTTTTCAATTGAATGTCGAAAGCAATCTCGCAATTGCTTTGCTTTTGCATTGATACGCTTCGTGATTGGCTAAAAAAATCTCGCGCCACTTTTTTAACCAATCAGAAGTAAAACCAAAACCAATCGTGACTTGCTCGCACGCGTTTTCCCGCGCTTGGCGCCGGCGACATGTATTTGCTTCGAGTTCTGATTAGTTCATTGGATTGTCTGCGAGTTCTGTGATTGGTCAGAGTAATTACTTTGGTTTTGGTTTTACGACACTCAATTGAAAACCGCTCTAACACCAATGATTATTGATATTATTAGGCGGTGTATTGCTGAGAGTTGGAAGTGTGATGGTGAGTCGGATTGTCGAGACGACTCAGATGAAGATGACTGTACTACTCCTCCTGCTTCTCAGTGTGCAATCAGTGAATTCCGATGCGAGGATGGTTCGTGTATCCAGCAAAGCTGGCGCTGTGATGGTGATCAAGACTGCAATGATAACTCAGATGAGATCAATTGTTCAACAAGCCTTCCCACCCACCCCACCCCCCATTCTCAATGTAGCGCCAGTGAGACCAAGTGTGGTTCAGGCGAATGTATTCTGAAAAGCGAGGAATGCGATGGCTTGGCAGATTGTCGCGATCAATCGGACGAAAGAGATTGCTGTAAGTTTTAACACTAAACAAACTGTTCATATATTTTGCGGTGACTGACGATAAAAGGCCATTTCTAACCTTGGAAGACGAAATATATAGTTGCTTTCGTGAAGTTAAACGAAAACTAGCATCAGGTCGCGTCTCTGACGCGGTTTGCCCTTTCATTTAACACCAGTCGTGTTATTTCCAGCGATTGACACCGGCTGCATGGGGTTAACACATAATACTGGCATAATGTCGATTATAATACTATATACTGGCGGTTGGAGCATCAACCATAACGCCGGCACCAGTTGCATGATTTCCTGCGCTTGGAACCAGTTCTTTCTCCAACGGTGTTTTGCCGAGTATTTCTGGTTTTCTGTCTCCCTAAACAGCAACATTAACCGCCGCCTCTCTCCCCGGAAATTATTCCACAAAAATTTCTTTGTACGAATCAAGAAACCCGTGATTCATGTTCGTTGGGTCGGATCGCTTTCCCTGACAAAAGGCTCACGCCCTTTTGAATTTTAGTTAATATTGTAATGGAATTGATTTCATGTTGCGTTTTAGATGGCAGCTCATGTGGATCAAAGAAGTACATGTGTGGAAATGGAAAATGCATTGACTTGGATAAGAGATGTGATGCAAATAAGGATTGCTTCGATGGATTTGATGAGGACAATTGTGGTATGTGATTACTTTAGTTGTTATTACTTGTCGTTAGACTTTGTAATTTTTTGAAAAAAAAATCTAGCACGCCTATTATTGTTTTTGTTGTTCCGTTAATGGAAAGGTTCAATGACAGAAAGATTGGAAACTGAGTATGGAAACATTGTTGTAGAAAGACATGTTCCTGAGTTAAAGGGGCAGTATCATTAGGGCGAAACTTGAAAACGTTCGGTCCATGTTTTCAAGTTTGATTCGGCAAATTCAAAAAGGACGTCGAGAAGTGGAGGTATTTGTTGAATCAAAAAATCCGTTTTGATAGCCGGAAGGAAAAAAAAATCACTTTTAACAGTGATATGTCCAAAATTCCGGTGCAAGAACAATGAACAGTGCCGCGCGTGGAATCTCGTGATACTGCCCCTTTAATTCACGCTAGATACAGATAACATCCCTGGTATTAATATTGGGATGCCTGTGGTATTAACTTTGCTTGTGGTTCAACTGTGAATCAAGGGTTGGCCAGTTTACCACCTCTTCTTTTGTAGATGTAGAAACCTGTCAAATCCATAGAGGATGCAGCCAGTATTGTTCATTTAACGAAGGCGTTTACACGTGTGAGTGCGATGCGGGATATGTGTTAAACGCAGACAACAAAACATGTCAAGCTAAAGGTAAGTGGCAAGGGAAGATGACGTAAGAAGTTATTTTAGTAGTCATGTACGGAAGAGCATGGGTGCTCGGAGAAATGAAATTTCTCTTCGAATGTTCTACTCAAGATATCGAGTTGCACACAAGATGATAATTTCGTATCATATTTCATATTTCATGAAATCGACAGCATTCACATCCGTTGTGATTCGTCAGATGTGATAACTTTGCTTTATATTTAAAAAGAAACTATATCCTTAATAAAAGAAACGCTATAACCAGCAACTATACGAGGCGCGGTGGCCTAATCACCAGTGCGATGGACTCGGTCCGGTTTCGAGCCTGACCAGCTCAGGGTCATTGTGTTGTGTTCTTGGACAAGACACTTTACTCTCGAAGTGCCTCACTCCACCCAGGTGTATAAATTGGTACCGCCGAGCGAATTAAATGCTGGTAGTAACCTTGTGATGGACTTGCATCCCATCCAGAGGGGAGTAGAAATACTCATTTCATGCTGCAGAAACCGGAGATACCGGCCTGTATGCCACTAGGCTCGAACGCAGACTTAAGTCGCAGACCAAAAATTGTAAAAATGTGCAGTGAGTTGCGTGCGAATTCGAGCTTAATAAAAGTGATTTTATTCATTTCTGTTTTGCCAGAGCTACAAAACCCTGCTAACTCGTTTACCTTTCTCCTTTTAGGCTCTGAAGGATTCCTTGTAATTGCAAACGGTCAGGACATACGCCGTATCAGCCTCAACTCGATCAGTTACGAAATAGCCATCTCTGATCAAACACGAGTCCTTGGTTTGGACTTCGACTTTGAGCAACAAAATCTCTATTGGAGCGATGTCGTGACCAATACTATTCAGAGGGCGAGCCTAAACAATGAGACCAGCGTTGAAGTGATTGTTAAAGATGATCTTGAGACGCCCGAGGGACTAGCAGTCGACTGGATTAACAGGAAGTTATACTGGATCGATGCAAGCATTCGTAAGATTGAAGTGTCTGACTTGGATGGCAGAAATCGACTTCCGATTGTGACGTCAGGGCTTGAAAATCCCCGGGCTATTGTCGTGAATCCTTTTGAAGGGTAATGATATGTATGTTCTTTACTTGAGCTAAATCGTGTTTGCCCAAACGCGCATAACTATCTTGCAAAACCTAGATAATAGGGTCTACACGGTTGGCTAGTGGAGGTTACCTAGCGGTATAGGTGAGTCTAAAGGTGGATGCGATAAATGACTTAATTGCCGGTGCCCCAAATTCCTTTACGAAGACTAAAAAAGGGTTCCAAATACTTTGTACAACATAATAAACGTCACCACAGGAATTTACGTTCTTTACAATTTCATCCACAGACTCAAAAGTGAGAACCAGCTTGTACACCATAATAAACAGTACCGCAGCTTTCATCTGAATGCTCACACTTCAGATTTTCATCCACGGACTATTACAAACACATCAAACGACCAATCACGGTGGGAAATTTTTGATCGAAATTGGGCCATGTTTTTTTGTTACTTATTATCTTCGTGAGTTTTTATCCTATTGGCCTCAAATTTTCCACAATAACAGATATTCTCATGGTCTATGGTTTGTTCTTTTTGTTTTTTCAGTTTTCGGTATTTTTGGCGGGAAAGTGACGTCACAAATATTGGGCCAAAATTTAAATTTCACATTTTGATACATTTAATGGCTGCTGCTGAAAGAGCAAGCTGAAACAAGTTCAAAACCGAAGAGATAACTAAAATATCTTGATTCAGTCAAGAGATATAATTGTTTGAATTTCAAAATTCCCGCCATTTTGTTACTAAAAATAGCACAAATGCAAATTTCAACTAATGATATCTCTTGACTGAATCAAGATATTTTGGTCATCTCTTCGGTTTTGGACTTGTGTGAGCTTGCTCTTTCAGCAGCAGCCATTGAATGTATCAAAATGTGAAATTTAAATTTTGGCCCAATATTTGTGACGTCACTTTCCCGCCAAAAATACCGAAAACTGAAAAAACAAAAAGAACAAACCATAGACCATGAGAATATATGTTATTGTGGAAAATTTGAGGCCAATAAGATAAAAACTCACGAAGATAATTTGTAACAAAAAAACTTGGCCCAATTTCGATCAAAAATTTCCCACCGTGAATAAATGTTGAGCCACTGGTGATACAAACAAGGAATCAGATAATTAACTCTGTGTGTAAATTATAGGACTAAGGTCAACCCATAAATTTCCCTGTACTGAGCGTTAGCCCTAGTATTAAGGAAATGAGGGACTACGCGAGGGACAAAAAAACGTCCTGTTCATAGCCTGCAAGCAAACTCTCGGGCTCGGGTTTGCGGGATAGGGGAGAGGGTGGGAGTGGGAAAGGGGCGCTCCGCTCCCCCAAACCCTAAACCCCGACCCCGAGCCCGAGAGCTTGCTCGCAGGCTATTCTGTTCAAGGTTCGAGTCAACAAGAGAAAAATAACAAAGCTTTGTAGTTGTTCTTGTGTTGTTTTCTATTTTGACAGCTATAATTGCATATAAATGTGTTTTATTCTTGCAGATATATGTTTTGGACAGACTGGAGAGCCCCAAAGATCGAAAAATGCGGAATGAATGGAAATGACTCTACTCGACAAGTTATTGTGGAAAAAAATCTCGGTTGGCCAAACGGCCTGGCAATAGACTACATTTTGAACCGAATTTGGTGGACAGACGCTAAAAAGGACATCATCGAATCCGCTGATTTGAACGGAAATCATCGAAGAATTGTGTACAAAAGCAAAACTCAGGAGCATCCGTTTGGTATTTCTGTTTTTATGGACGATATGTACTGGTCAGATTGGGAACAATACGCAGTCTTTAAAGCGAATAAGTTTACTGGAGAGGGACAAGTTGCAATGGTGTCAAATTTACAGTCGGCGATGGATGTCACAGTGATTCATCAACAGAAGCAGCCACAAGGTTAGTTGAAGGGATGGAGAATCTTAACTACAAAACTGTTGATGAGGAAAACGTCAATTCTGCCCTATTTCGGTTTCGTGAGTTCAGCTGATATCAGAGTTGGTAAAGTTTGTTCCAATCCTTTAAATTGTACGAGTTTCTTTTATATTTGGTGTGTCACGTGTCCAGAACAAAAATAGCTTAAAACTCGGACTGATTTTACCGTTTTCGTCTCAGCCATATATAGCACGTGGAGATCAATAAACGTGTATTATTTTAAAAATTATAAGGGGCAATAATAGCACGATTTCGTAAATAGATCTCTTTACTGTTTACAGGAAAAGCAAATCCATGCTACAGAAGTTGCGAAAAATAAAACTGTCAGTGATCCACCCAAAACATATTTTCCGGTATCCATTTTCGGTCCAGGAGTTAGCAGTTTGCTCTTTTCATCTGCTTTCCACGGTTTAGGACTGACACTAGTAACGCGTGCGCGTAATGCGTTCTTGTTCCATGCTGTCGCTGCCAGTTCAATCGGACGTAGTTGAGATTCTCCCCCCCCCCCCCTCCCCCAACCCTTAATTTGTAATAGTTGAATTGAGAATGTGAATGGTTGAGAGTTGAAGCTCTTGGAGACAGCAAGAGACATTAGAGCGCAATGAATATTCCCGATAGCGGGAGGACGGTACTCCATATAGTGGGCTATACGGGGGAGGGGGGCACTGTCAATGCTTGCAATATATAAAAAGGTAGCGAAAGTTGCTACTATATCAATCATACCAACTCAGATGATAGCAAATTAGTTGTGAAGTATTTTCTTTGCACAGGAGCAAATCCATGCCAGTTGACAGCCAAGTCAAAAGGCTGCAGCCACATCTGTTTATTGGCTCCCAAGCATCTTTACCCAGATGGTTATTCGTGCCACTGCCCAGCAGGTTTTGCACTTCTTGATGACAACGAGACATGTAATATCACAGGTAATACTGACAACATCAAAATATTGATTCTTCTGTTTGGTATACGTTCCTTTACCGTTACTTCTGAGAGTTTGTTTGTACATCAAGGAAATATTCTCAACTTGATGATTTTGTTTTTTCTTAGCACCGCTTGACGTAGATGTTGAATTTTCTTTTCACAGATACTTTTGTGTGTGAAGAAGGCACCTGCCACAATGGTGGAACATGTAATGGTTCTGTGTGTAGGTATGGACAATACCGGGGGTTATTATCTGATAGCACACGAGCTTCCCGTGTGTAGGTACGGACATTACTGGGGGTTATTATCTGATAGCACACGAGTTTCCCGTGTGTAGGTACGGACATTACCGGGGGTTATTTAACAATTAGACCCGTAGCCCGAAAGGGCTACGGGTCAATAGCCAATGAGGCGAAGCCGAATGGGCTATTGACCCGTGGCCCTTGAGGGCGAAGGGTCTAATTGTTTTAGTATCACCCAACTAGTCGGACAGAAAAAGGCAATAATAAAAAAAAGCAATTGCAAGTTGAAGAAATATTTATTTGGGAATAAAACGAAAAATAAAACCGGCGAATTTCGCTACTCGATGACTATTACTATTAGACCCCTAGTAGCGTAGCCAATCAAAATGCAGGATTTGCATTAGTCCACTAGTTGGGTGATACTAATATCTGATAGCACACGAGCTTCCCGTGTGTAGGTACGGACATTACTGGGGGTTATTATCTGATAGCATACGAGCTTCCCGTGTGTAGGTACGGACATTACTGGGGGTTATTATCTGATAGCATACGAGCTTCCCGTGTGTAGGTACGGACATTACTGGGGGTTATTATCTGATAGCACACGAGCTTCCCGTGTGTAGGTACGGACATTACTGGGGGTTATTATCTGATAGCACACGAGCTTCCCGTGTGTAGGTACGGACATTACCGGGGGTTATTATCTGATAGCACACGAGCTTCCCGTGTGTAGGTACGGACATTACTGGGGGTTATTATCTGATAGTTTTTATCGTTTTTAATACAATTTTATATAGATAATTAATTTAGTTAGATAATTTAAATTAGTTATGTACTTAATCTATTGTTGTTAAAAAACACGGCTCGATGGAAGAGCATGTATTATGAATTGACACCGTGTATAAATAAAGTTTACCTACCTATAGCATACGAGCTTCCCGTGTGTAGGTCCGGAATTAACGGGGGTTATTATCTGATAGCACACGAGCTTCCCGTTTGTAAGTGCGGACATTACCGGGGGTTATTATCTGATAGCACACGAGCTTCCCGTGTGTAGCTACGGACATTGCCGGGGGTTATTATTTGATACCACTCGAGGTTCCCGTGTGTAGGTACGGAATTAACGGGGGTTATTATCTGATAGCACACGAGCTTCCCGTGTGTAGGTACGGATATTACCGGGGGTTATCATTTGATACCACTCGAGTTTCCCGTATGTAGGTACGGCTAGTAGCTGATAGTCAGATGGACGCTCCAACACAGACAGACAGACAAACAGCTAAGTCTGATTGGCTGACTGACTGCCTTACCGATACACGCTGTACTGGTTATAAACAAGCTTTCGTTTTTGTTCTTTTAGATGCAAGGAAGATTATACAGGAACGAGATGTGAAACATTTATTCCAACGACGCCGCCATTGAATGAGAGTGCTCCTACGACAACAACAACAGAATCTGCTACAGAAACTACAACAACAGAATCTGTTGAAGAACCTACAACAACAGAATCTTCCAAGACCACACGTAAGACCATTAGGCATAATGCGAGTAGCTGGTGGCTTTCGTTTTGGCGACCTTTTTATGTCTGACCACTGGCTTTATTTTGGAATAAGGATATTCAGAATGCTCACAACAAATCGGAATTTGGGGCCACTAAAATACGAGAAATTTCGGGGTTTTTTTTCGACAACATTTATCCCGTTTATTCTTAAAGGGGCATACAGTGTCCCACCGAAATAACGTTCTATGTTATATCGCCAAATGCCACCAAATATACAACTAAATTGGATAAAAAGATTCCATAGAGCAAAACAGAAGTAGTAGTTTGGAGATAAAGTGCAGGATTACAAGGATGGAAGTGGATTACAGTTCATCAAACTTGATTTCGTAACAGGCGGTCAAGAAATCAAAATTGTGGAATTTGGACTTTGTATCCGTCATTTTGTCTCTTTAGTTAATATTTCTTTCCCGGGGGGGGGGTACTCCCTATAATGGGCTATACGGGATGCTCCGCCCGAAAGGGGTACCTTTTTTAGGCTGGCGGTATATGAAAGGGTAGGGATTTCACGAAGTATAGGAAAGGGTAGGGAAAACACCGGTTGAAGTATAAAAAGGGTAGGAAAACTGCCATTGAAGTATTATAAAAAGCGCCTTTCAAAATATATCAAACAGACGCACGTAAAGGCTATATGAAAGGGGTGCCATTTTCAATGAAAGGTATATGAAAGGGGTACAATTTTCAATGAAAGGTATATGAAAGGGGTACCTTTTTTGTCAAAAATGGTATATGAAAGGGTAAGGGTTTGGACCTTGGGGCGGAGCATCCCCGTACAAAACTTTGTTGGGTACCCCCCCCCCCCGGGATTTCTTTTCTTTCGTCATTTTTGGCGATTTTTTTCTTCCTATTTCAAGATAATAACAAAACATCTTAAAGCATGCTCCTGGCCATATTAATCACGAAAACCCTTTAAAGTGCAATTCAATGATATATGCACATCGTAACAGCGGTATATAACTGCATATATTGTTATTGTTAGTATTGATTTGCAAGCTCTCTTTCTAATTTTTAATTATCCCGTTGTTAGCTTCTGGACCATGTATAGAAGAATTGAAGTTTCAATGCAAACGGAGCAAAGAGTGTATTGCACGTGGCTGGGTTTGCGATGGCGACCGAGATTGTAGCGACGGATCAGACGAGGAAAGCTGCAACAACACTCAATCTTGTAACGAGTTCCAATGCAACACAACTAATAAATGTATTCCTGAGGCGTGGGTTTGTGATGGCGAGAGTGACTGCACAGACGAATCGGACGAGCGAGGCTGCCAAGATGTTAGCTCTTGTGCAAGTGGAGAGTTTCGATGCAATTCAACCGGAAAATGTATTCTTGGCAGATGGGTTTGTGACGGGGAGAGTGACTGCATAGACGGGTCGGATGAGCAAGGCTGCCAAGAGAGTTCATGTAGAAATGTCGAGTTTCGATGTAATTCAACTAGAAAATGTATTCCTAAGAGATGGGTTTGTGATAAAGAGAATGACTGCACAGACGGGTCGGATGAACAAGGCTGCCAAGAGATCTCGTGTAAATATAACGAGTATCGATGCAATTCAACTGGAAAATGTGTTTCCCAGGGCTGGGTCTGTGATGGCGATGTTGATTGTCAAGATGGATCTGACGAGTTTAACTGTACGGCTCAGCCTGCTTGTGAACTCGGTCAGTTTACCTGTAAACAGTCAAGGTATGTTATACCACAGGCATACCATCCTCTGTTTGTGTGGTGCACTGTGCATTTGCAATGGCCGAATCGGTTTTTAATAATAAAATTAGCCTTCACTATTGGCTGGTGTAGTGGTGATCACGTTTGCCTTGTAAGCAGGGGACGGAGGTTCGATTCCTCGCCGGTAAACCATATTTTCACAATAGCATGTTATATCGTGCTTTAATACATTATTTTGCTTATTTGATATTACGAGTCTTTTCACAGATCCAATGTAAAAATATGGCTTATTTGCTTAGTTAGGATATTCCTTGTTGTCAATGTCATATGCTAATTGCATTATAACAAGTTTTGTTGTTGATATTCTTAGGCGGTGTATTCCTGTCAAATGGAAGTGTGATGGTGAGTCGGATTGCCCAGATGACTCAGATGAAGATGACTGTACTTCTCCTACTACTACTGACACTGTTACCTTGTGTGAGTTAACTGAGTTTCGATGCGGGGATGGTTCGTGTATACACCAAAGCTGGCGCTGTGATGGTGATCAAGACTGCAATGATAACTCAGATGAGATAAATTGTCCGTCAAGCCTCCCAACCCACCCCACTCCCCATACTCAATGTAATGCCAGTGAGTTCCAGTGTGGTACAGGCGAATGTATTCTGAAAAGCAAGGAATGCGATGGCGTGGCAGATTGTCGCGATCAATCGGATGAAAGAAATTGCTGTAAGTTTTAATTCTAAATAGTTATTTACAGTTTTCCGTTGGCTGTCGATAAAACGTCTTTCTATTTCTTACCTTGGAAAAGGAAATATACAGTCCGGTGCTTCATGAAGTTAACGTAAAACTTAGTCAAGTCGTAAAAGTGTTGTCTTTTATCTATCCCGGAGATGTATAGTTCCCTGCGTTTTGCACCGTTTCTATGATAAAATGAATGAGATTACTTTACTTAAAATCGACAGTCATCAGTGGTAATTAAATAACAACTCTACTCAACAGTTATTTATCCACGATAAAAACAGCAGAAGTTATCTTTTTAAAATGGAGTTGATTTCGTGTTGCGTTTTAGATGATGATACATCAAAAAATTGTGGTATGTAAATGATTCAGTGTCATTTATTCCTTGGTTACCCCTTTTTAAAACTCATTTTGTGAAAATTGAAGAACAAATGGTACGATACAAAAGTACTGCGGAAGAGGTTTCATTTGAATGGTCACACCATAGGATTTCATATACAGACTCAAAAGTTAGAACAAATGGTACCATGCAAAAGTACTGCCGAAGAGATTTCATTTGAATGGTCACACCATAAAATTTCATCAACAGACTCAAAAGTTAGAACAAATGATACCATGCAAAAGTACTGCTGAAGAGGTTTCATTTGAATGGTCACACCATAAGATTTCATAGAGCTATTTCAGTTAACGTTGTCGGATGAAAGCTCAAAGCTCAAAGCTTAAAGCCTAGAAGTCAAGACCGAAGGAGTATACCGAGCGCCTGTTCCAGGCATGCAGATTGTTGGGAGCGGCGAAACGAAAACAAACGGCGCGAATGAGCGATGGGACGAGCGGGAAAAAACGTTTATTTTGCGCCGCCACCAACTATCTTGGCTTGTAGCTTTGAGGCCTTTCATCCGACAACGTTAATTGAAATAGCTGTATACAGACTCAAAAGTTAGAACAAATGGTACCATGCAAAAGTATTGCCAAAGAGGTTTCATTTGAATGGTCACACTCGCCATAGGATTTTATCAATAGACTCAAAAGTGAGAACAAATGGTACCATGCAAAAGTACTGCCGAAGAGGTTTCATTTGAATGGTCACACCATAGGATTTCATCCACGGACTCAAAAGTTAGAACAAATGGTACCATGCAAAAGTACTGCTGAAGAGGTTTCATTTGAATAGTCACACCATAGGATTTCATCCACAGACTCAAGAGCTAGAACTACACTACATGTCTTCATAATTGACTCTGGGACTGAAAGGGTTATGGCTGCTTGACGCCCATTCACAGGTTATCGTCGTTAGATCTTGCACTTTTTGTAACCGTCTGGCATGGCTGTCATTGTCATTGTTATCGTTGTTATTGTTATTGTTATTCCGTTGGTCTAAAAGTTTAATGAGCAAGTAAAGACCTGGCTAAACTGGGAAACTGTTTTGCGGAAACATTGTTGCAAAAAAATTGGGGTGCCTGTGGTAACTGTGCTTGTGGTTGAACTGTGAATCAAGGGTTGGCCAGTATAATCTTCTTTTACTTTTGTAGATGTAGAAACCTGTCAAATCCATGGAGGATGCAGCCAGTATTGTTCATTTAACGAAGGCGTTTACACGTGTAAGTGCGATGTGGGATATGCGTTGAACGCAGACAACAAAACATGTCAAGCTGAAGGTAAGAGGCAAGGGAAGATGACGTAAGAAGTTATTTTAGGAATTATATTAAAAGAAGGTAGAGTCAAACCTGGATGTCACAAAAGATCTCGCAATCCCGTAACAGTGTGACCAATTCAAAGATCGCGCTATCCCATAACAGCGTGACCAATTTAAATGCGAGCTACTGTAACTTTGCTTTAAAAAATCCTAAACTTACCTTAGTTGGAGAAATATGTAAAGCGCGTTACGTTGCATGCGAATTCGACCTTGATGAAAGTGACACAGCTACAAAACCCTGCTAACTCGTTTACCTTTCTCCTTTTAGGCTCTGAAGGATTCCTTGTAATTGCAAACGGTCAGGACATACGCCGTATCAGCCTCAACTCGACCGGTTACAAAATAGCCATCTCTGATCAAACACAAGTCGTTGGTTTGGACTTCGACTTTGAGCAACAAAATCTCTATTGGAGCGATGTATTAACCAGTACTATTCAGAGGGCGAGCCTAAACAATAAGACCAGCGTTGAAGTGATTGTTCAGGATGATCTTAATACGCCCGAAGGACTAGCAGTCGACTGGATTAACCGGAAGTTATACTGGATCGATGCAAGCATTCGTAAGATTGAAGTGTCTGACTTGGATGGGAGAAATCGACTTCCGCTTGTGACGTCAGGACTTAAAGATCCCCGGGCTATTGTAGTGAATCCTTTTGAAGGGTAATGATATGTATGTTCTCTACTTAAGCTATATCATGTTTGTCCGAAATACCCATAACACTCCTGTAAAACCCAGATCAGAAGAGGGCGTGCACGGTTGGCTAATGGGGGTTACCTATAGACCCTATTCATAAATGGCGGCCGATTTATTTATTCTTTTATATTCATGCTAATCAGCCCAACTAGCCTCCTTTTAGAGCAAAAATTCTTTTTAATTTTGCACCTGCTAACGAGGCTAGTTGGGCTGATTAGCATGAATATAAAAGAATAATAAACCGGCCGCCATTTATGAATAGGATCTATAGCCTCCTTGCTGCCCGCGGAATACGGAAAGCGGGGAGCATGGAAATCGGATATGTCTGCGCGCAGGCTAGGTTACCTAGCGCTATAGATGAGTCTAAAGGTGGATGCGAGGTTAGGTTACGATTGACCGCTGACATCATAGGATAGACAGGACATGTGTTTTAGGGTTTCTGGAGTTCTTTTTTTTTTTCAAGCCAACCTTCAAAACAAATATAAAGTTCACCTAAGAATTTAGTCTCGGAAACGAAAGCAATGGGCAGAAATTCTGTTATAGGCCTTTGAATTTCCGCCTTGTTTGTCCAAAAATACCGATGACACTCTTGCGAAACCCAAATAAGAGGAGTGCATGGCTGGCTAGCGGGGATTACCAAGGGGGATTACCAAGGGGGATTATCTAGCGCTATAGATGACTGTACATATGAACTACTCGATAGCTTGCATTTGAATGGTCACACTTACGAATTTCATCCACAGATTATTAGAACTACATTAGAACTACATTAGTAAAGCAAATCTTTATAGTTGTTTTTTACTTGTTTTTTTTTTTTTATTATTTGACAGCTATACTTACATAAAAATGCGTTTTATTCTTGCAGATATATGTTTTGGACTGACTGGGGAGCCGCGAAAATCGAAAAATGCGGAATGAATGGAAATAGTTTGACTCGACAAGTTATTGTGGGAAGAAATCTCGGTTGGCCAAACGGTCTGGCAATAGACTACATTTTGAACCGAATCTGGTGGACAGACGCCAGGAAGGACAACATCGAATCCGCTGATTTGAACGGAAATCATCGAAGAATTGTGTACAAAAGCAAAACTCAGGAGCATCCGTTTGGTATTTCTGTTTTTATGGACGATATGTACTGGTCAGATTGGGAACAATACGCAGTCTTTAAAGCGAATAAGTTTACTGGAGAGGGACAAGTTGCAATGGTGTCAAATTTACAGCGGGTGATGGATGTCACAGTGATTCATCAACAGAAGCAGCCACAAGGTTAGTCTAAACCCGGGCCAAGTGACAAGAGTCTAAACTCTTGCTCTTGAACACTTTGAGAGCGCACGAGTATAAGAGATTGCACTAGAGTTAGCGCTGTGGTGAGGGCAAGACTATTTGAACGCATGACTGATAATAAATTGAAGCAAATCCAAACTTTTGAAAGAGAATGAAGGTCGGATAGAGCGCCGAGAGTTGCATAATGGTCCTACAAGAGCGAGAGTTTAAACTCAAAAATTTGCAAAAGGGTGCGTTGCAGGCCAAACCAAATCGAGAATTTCAACTCTGAGAATTAAACACTCGAACAGAAATTTCATATCTTCACGCACTTATGTATTTTTACTTACAGCAGTGGGACAAAATCTCACTCTATCGGTCGCTCAGCTGTTGACATTGAGCCCGCGATATGTAAAGGTCACGTCCCTTACCCATGGGTACGACGTTTTAAGGAAGGGGAGAGTAGGAGTTGGACGCTGGGGGCGGGGATGGGGATGGGGGTCGTTGAAGCAAAACTTCTGGGAGAATGGAGAGTTCAAAATTGGGTGTTCACAAGTTATGATTTCACCTTCTCAAACTCATTAATAATTCGTGACGAAAATACAGAGGAAATTAATGTTTAATGAGTGTTTGAAATCAGTTGAAACACTCCTCATTTTTGCATCGTTAATTTCTCCTTCTAAAATCATTTTGTTTGAGAAGTAATATCAAACATTCGACACAGTATTTCATCAGATTTCCAAACACCTTGAAGTGGGTTAAAAAAAACTCGGTTACGCCTCGTTTTTCAACCCACTTCGCGGTGTTTGAAAATCTGATGAAACACTGTGTCTCATGTTTGATATATTACATAGAAACGTAATGCTATTTTGTCTTCTCTGTGCACAGGAGTGAATCCCTGTAATGCCACTACCGAGTTCGGAGGCAGCTGCAGTCACATCTGTTTACTGGCTCCTGTGGAATTCCACGCAGATGGATTCTCCTGCCACTGTCCTCCGGGAATTATGCTAGGACCTGACCAAAGAAACTGTGATGCCCCTTAACTTCCACCATAGCCGGTTACAAGAGTCAGGTGGGTCTGTTTTGCAGTTGGGTTATACAGTTGAATGCTTTCTTATGACCATTAATTCTCGTAACCGACCAGATCCCCTTCGCCTCGTTTTCAAAATATACGCAATAAAATCTTACTTGAATCGCCCATGATAAGAAATCGTGAAAGAAACAAAACAGCGAACGGAACGAGTAAATTTGCACGAAATACCGCTTGTCAGATGTACTTTCATAATGTCCAGTTCGAAAGAAAACAAAAAAAGAATAGTCACAGGCGTGAATTGAACCCGAGCTTCCGGAGTCAAATCCGGCGCCTTACCCCACGAGGCCATCGAGGAACACGTGCTCTATTAAGACTAAATTTTGTTATTTAAAGGTAGATACGCATCAAGACGCGTGTCTCGATTAGAAAATCCTTTTAGATCGATTTTATATCGCATTTAAGACTCCAAATGCGAAACATCTTTAAGCTTATTGTTGTTTATATTCGTTTACAACAAATAAGTTATTGTTATCGCTGGATTCACGCTGTTCTTGTTACGAAACGCATTCGTAACAAAGCATTACGTCACTAAGTTTACAGCTGATGGAAGGAGCAAGCGAGTGAGTGCTCATTTGCATATCTGTCTCCGTTACCGATAACCCCTTCATTACGCATGCGCGTATTCACGGGTTAAAAATTCGGATTGAGATTTGATCTGAAAAATCTTACCGAAGTATGGAATCAACGGATTTATGATCCGTTTTGGAATTCAAGAATCCGGATTCGGATTTTTCCCAAAAAAAACGTAGCCTAAGTGAGTATTTTACGAAATAGGTATAAGAAAACAAAAGATTTTGGGCCGGGACAATAAAATGTATAACTCCATAATCTATTTCACTTTTATATTAAGGTCACTCTTTTTTTTCCCATAGAATAATAACGGTTATTTTTTTTTCATTTACATGTCTTGCAGGTGGTCAGGAACTGACAATTGTTGCAAAGTTACCACTGATTTAAGTCCTGCACTTTATCTCCGAAAAATATAGAATGTTTTAGACATGCAAAGCAAACCAAACCGTTATTGATTAGAATAAAAAGTTATTTCTAAAATTTCCTGCCTGTGTTAAGTTTAATTCATTGAAACCCAGCCTTTCTGGACCACCTCGTCATTACGGACACTTGGTAGCCATCCTACCAGGTAGTTAGCCTATGTGTCAGGCAATCCGCCAGCATGTCAGTCAGTCAACTCCCCAGGTAGCCAGTCAACCAGTCATCCAGCCAGTCAGTCATTTAGCCCCCCAGCTAGCCAGTCAGTTTGCCAGTTATCCAACCAGTGAGTCAGTCAGTCAGTCAGTCAGCCAGTCAAACAGTCAGCCTGTCGGCCAGTCAGCCAGTCATAGAGCCAGTCAGTTTGTCAGTATGCCAGTCATCCAGCTAGTGAGTCCGTCAATCCACCAGCTAGCCAGTCAGTCAGTTAGCTAACCAGTCGGCCAGTCAGTCCGCCAGTCCGTCTGCCGTCCGTTTACCAGTCATCCAGCCAGTCAGTCAGTCAGTCCACCAACTTGCCAGCCAGTCATTCAGTCAGACAGTTCGCCAAACGGCTAATGAGTCAGCCAGTCAGTCATTAAGTCAGACATCTCACCCGTCAGTCAGCTAGTCATTAAGTCAGACAGTCCGCCAGTCAACCAGGCAGTCGGCTAATGCGTCAGTCAGTGCTTATCAAATAGAAAACTCGCGTAAGAAAACTAATGACTTTTTTCCTCCAGGATGGTTAAAAGGAGCTACATGGTCATTTTAATTTTAGTGTTACTTTAAAAATCCCAAAAGACATATTTATATTCGTGTAAACCTAAAAAAAAAGGTCCCGTTTGGCTAAAGTTATTCTACAAGTGCTCTAAAAGTAAAATTAAGAGTCTTGGTCTGCAGATGGCCAGGATGGAAATGGATTGCAACTTGAAATTGGCCTTTTGTCTCAGGTGCCACGAAGCTCTTTAGAACCTCTAATTTTATTGGCCCTGGGTATCACGAAGCTCTATTGTTTCAGGGCTAGGGTCCATTCTTTTGTTGTTTGTTCTATTGTTTTCGCAGCCAATCCTGTGAAGTGTTCCGAGAGCTTCGTGCCCGCCCTTTTGTCTTGGAAAACTCGCTAAAACAATGATTATGGTTTATTCTCTCTTTGAAAATTCACTTGATATCTACTCTTGGTGTTCTATAAGCATTTGTGTTTAACACAATTTAATTTAATTTAGAACAGTTTTTTCCAAAAACTTCAAAATCCCCATGAGCTCCTTTAAAAAATAACACCTTCTAGCTCTTCTTCTAGACACTTTTACCCATTTCCATACCAACATGGCTCAAAAACCTTATCTATTGTCCGGGAGGGGGGGGGGGGTACTCAACAAAGTTTTGTACGGGAATGCTCCGCTCCAAGGTCCAAACCCTTACCCTTTCATATACCGTTTTTGACAGAAAAGGTACCCCTTTCATATACCTTTCATTGAAAATGGTACCCCTTTCATATACCTTTCAGTGAAAATGGTACCCCTTTCATATAGCCTATACGTGCGTCTGTTTGATATATTTTGAAAGGCGCTTTTTATAACACTTAAATGGAGGTTTTCCCTGCCCTTTTTTTATACTTCAACTCCTGTTTTCCCTACCCTTTTCTATACTTCGTGAAATCCTTACGCTTTCATATACCTCCAGTCTAAAAAAGGTACCCCCTTCGGGCGTAGCATCCCCGTATAGCCCATTGTAAGGGGTAACCCACACAACCTACCTACAATCTAGACTATAAGGGTATCTACCACACTCAAGACTTCATGAAACGGCTATTCTTCTTCCAAGATAATAGAAAGGCGTTTCGTTTTTTCGAAAGCCACCAAGAAAGTTCTCACTAACTCATTTAGAGCGGTTTTCAATTGAGCGTCGAAAGTAATTTCGCGATTGGTTTGGTTTTGCATTGCTACGCTTTGTGATTGGCTAAAAACTCTCGCGCCACTTTCTCAACCAATCAGAATTAAACCAAAACCAATCGTGACTTGCCTGTACGCGGTTTCCCGCGCTTGGCGCCGGCTACACGCATTTGCTTCGAGTTCTGATTGGTTCATTCGGTTTGTCTGCAATTGTTGTGATTGGTCAGAGTGATCACTTGGGTTTTGGTTTTACGACACTCAATTGAAAACTGCTCTTGTATCCAAACCTATAGACCTCTTTAGCTTGTATGTTTTGTTTTCCCAATGTAGGTCATGTGATGTTCTCAAGGGAATTTGTCCTTTGTCTTTTCATAAATTATGCATACATATGCACGTGAAGAAAACAAAAGTTAAAAGAAACAGTTCTCTCGGGTAACATCACATGATCTACATTGGGAAAACAAAACATACAAGCTAAAGAGGTCTATTATCACTACATTGTTCTGTTTGATCCAATTGATCGTCTTGGGATACACCGCCCATGTCACAATGGAACTCGCTGACGTCACACTTAAGGGGAATGAAGGCTGGGTTGGTTTGTGGGGCAATTCATTTCATCTGAGTTATCTTTGCAGTCTTGATCACCATCACAGCGCCAGATTTGGGATATACACGAACCATCATCGCATCGGAACTCACAACAGCCAGCCGGTTCATCTGAGCCGTCAAGACAATCTATGTCACCATCACACTTCCAACGGTCAGGAATGCACCGCCTTACAACAATAATAATACAGCATTTTCAATTCAGTGTCGACAGTAATTTTGTAATTGCTATAGACCTATTTCATAATGGCGGCCGATTTATTTATTCTTTTAGAGCAGTTTTAAATTGAGTGTCGTAAAACCAAAACCAAAGTAATTACTCTGACCAATCACAGCAGTCGTAAACAATCCAATGAACCAATCAGAGCTCGAAGCAATTACATGTCGGCGGCGCCAAGCGCGGGAAAACGCGTGCGAGAAAGTCACGATTGGTTTTGGTTTTACTTCTGATTGGTCGAGAAAGTGGCGCGAGATTTTTTAGCCAATCACAAAGCGTAGCAATGCAAAACCAAAGCAATTGTGTAATTACTTTCGACACTCAATTGAAAACTGCTCTATATGTATGTTAATTAGCCTCACTGGCCTCGGTAACATGTGCAAAATTCAAAAGAATTTTTACTTTAAAATGAGGCCAGTGAGGCTAATTAACGTACATATAAAAGAATAAATAAATCGGCCGCCATTATGAAATAGGTCTATGGTTTTGTATTGCTACGCTTTATGATTGGCTAAAAAATCTCACGCCACTTTCTCAACCAATCAGAAGTAAAACCACAACCAACTGGTAACTTGCCCCCACGCCTTTTCCCGCGCTTGTCGCTGGTTACACGTATTTGATTCGCGTTCTGATTGGTCTAGAAGATAAGTTGCTTCTGTTGTGATACCCAACTGAAAACCACTCTAATAATAGTACAAATTCATATTCAACCTTTTGACTCCCAACGGAGCAAACTAATCAAACTGGAAAGAACTATCTTAAGTTTTGCAAACATTATCAGCGAGATGATCACACTTACATTGTAAGTACTTCACCCACAGACTCAAAGGTTATGCCATCTAGTACAGCATAACAACTGAACAGTAACAAAGGAAAATACTTCCCAATACACCTTACCTTATTATAGGAAATTAACAATGCACTTTATTAACGCGATTTTACAAAATTCGCGTTAATTTAATGTACCGTATTTTCTCGATTAAACGCTGGGCCCCGAATAAACGCCGGGTATAACAGAGGAAGTTGTAAGTAAGTCCCTCAAACGTTTATTTGTGGTATAATAAACTTAAGATTTAAGGGCAAGGTACACGGCTGCCAAGAAAAACGAATAATAACCCTTTCTTAAAAAATGGCGGGCAAGAAAAAAGTGCTGATTCAAAGAAACGCCGGGTCCACTAGGCCAAGTTTGAAATAAGCGCCGGGGGCGTTTAATTGAGAAAATACGGTATCTTAATTAATGTCGATGTAAATTTAATGCACGCTATTTTACAACATTGTTATTTTAAAGCACCTTTATTTCATTACAAAACCTTATTAGT
This sequence comes from Dendrophyllia cribrosa, assembly GCA_024195265.1. Taxonomy (NCBI): domain Eukaryota; kingdom Metazoa; phylum Cnidaria; class Anthozoa; order Scleractinia; family Dendrophylliidae; genus Dendrophyllia; species Dendrophyllia cribrosa. The sequence goes on along the minus strand of JAJLRJ010000013.1, from coordinate 1,593,863 downwards.
TCATGACTCCTCTATTGGCTCTTCAGAGTCACTATCTGACAGGACGTCTTCGTTTAAAATCGAGTTCAAAATGTCTTTTGATTGATCTTGATACTCCTCCGTCTCCCCGAGAGGATAGCTCACTTCTTCAAAGTGCGAGTTTGCAGAATTATGAAAATCGCAGTAAATAAAGCAAGATGCTTATCGAAAAATTCGCGTTAATTTAATGCATGTAAAATTAACTTTTGAAAAATTCGCGTTAATTTAGTGTAACGTAAATTTTCTTCGCGTTGTTAACGTGCATTGTTAATTTCCTATAATAAGGTATTCATAAATGGCGGCCGATTTATTATTCTTTTGTATTTATTTTAATTAGCCTCACTAGCCTCATTTTAGAGTATAAGTTCTTTTGAATTTTGCACATGCTAACGAGGCTAATGAGGCTAATTAAAATAAATACAAAAGAATAATAAATCGGCCGCCATTTATGAATAAGGTGTATAGCAATAGGACATGAGTTTGTTTCACACATCAAGCCAAGTACATCTCAATTATCTCAAGTGACGTAGATCATATTTGTCGTCATACTTCGGTTTCTTTAAAATAGATGCGTTTCCTTAGTCACAAAGTAAGGTTCAAGAATGTTCATTTTATCCCCCCGGGGCGGGGGGGGGGGGATGATCCACCCCGAGGTCCAAACCCGTACCCTTTCATATACCTTTTTTGACAAAAAAGGTAAATCTTTCGTATACCTACAGAAGAAACACTCCATCTCTTTACTATACCTTTGAAATAAATTTATCATATGACCCGTACGGCCCTGCGAGCCTTTTCTTTGCAAAACCATTTATGAAAGTCCCGTATGAGGGCCGTACGCATTTGCGAGAGTGGGGCCGGAAAAAGCCGTACAGCCCTACTACAAAAGCGTCCGGCCTCGCGTGTTAAAATTTCATGCAATTTTGTTACCAAATTGGTCATATGATAAAATACTTATTGACTAAGCTAGGTCGGACCGGAAGTGAAATTATTTGGCTCTCGGTCACGGCACACGGACCTCGCTGCGCTCGGTCCGTACGCCATGACCTACATACATACCTCGAGCCAAATATTTTGCCATCCGGTCCTCCCACTTAGTCAATAGGTACATAGGAATGATATCCACGGAAAAACATCAAGCGTTACCACTATTGATGTTAGATAAAATAATTGTAGTTTTCCCTACCCTCTTCTATACTTCTACTCGTGAAATCTCTACCCTTTTTTGAGCTATTTTGAAAAAAATAGCTCATTAGCAGGCGCAAAGGTTGGTTTGTGATGTTTGTATGTTAGTATGTTAGTTTGTCTGTTTGTTTGTATGTATGTCTTGGGTTATGTCACACCAATCAGATTGCCTCTAGTATGTACACCGTGTACTATGTCAGCCAATCAAATTTTCGCTTCTAAAGTGGTATTACTGAAGGTCAAAGAAGGACACTTGACATGAATTGAAAATCAGCCATCTTGAATCTCCGCGATTGTTGCCGCAAACACTAAAAGTGTAAAGTTTTGAAAATTTGTTGCATGGGAACTGTTCTCTAATCCCGACTGGCTTGCTAACCTGGCAATATCAAGGACATTTATTCGGAAATACCGCCTATAATGTGCCCTATGCAAATGGTAGAATGGTCTGCGGGGGATGAGACGTCCAAAAAATGTGGCCTGCGGTTTCGTTAACAGGTGAGCTTATACTGAAGTATGAGTATAGCTTTATTGCAAAAACGGCAAGCCGATTTCAAATAATGTGATGCGGAACATGAATTGTATGTTTCAAGCCCGGGTTTCAAGCGATAACTATTTAAAATTGGATTTTTTTTTTGTCAGACACGCTGTCTGCACGTGAAAATGTGGAACTTTGTCCTTATAGAAACTTGTCCGTGATGCATGAAGTTCAACAGAGAAAATGTAATGCAATTAATCTACAATTTACAGTATTTAAAACGTTTATCTTTCTTTGAATTAATGTGAGCTGTTATGTAGGTTATTAAGGTGGCTGAACACAGTTTGCGCGCGCTCTTCAATTTCAGCTGCTTACGTGAGTCAGCGCGCGCAGAGTTTTGAGAAAAACAAAAGTGGCGCCTGTTCAGCGATCATTTTATTTTGCTCAGCGTGGATCGCGGAAGTGTTGTTTTTCGTCTTAAAATCAAACAATTTTTTGTTCGTAAAAATGTTTGTTGAATCAATAGATAATATATAGAACCATTGAAGAAATACACTGCCTTTTTGGTCGTTTTTGTCTTTGGATCGAGAACCCAGTCAAATGTAACGCATGCGCAGTTGACTAAAAAATTGTGACTGGATGTTTTAGCAACTTTCCTCGGAAACGTGCTGATTTCTACGAAACTACTCATTAGAATTTCACGAAATTTGGCACAATAATAGTTCCGAATATGCCGAACTCACCTGCCATCAAAAATTTGAAATCTAACAGAGGAGATTTTTACAAAACGCAAACATATTAAACCACAAATTACGGAAGATCCCTCTGTCAAAATTACATGAGACCAGTGTAAACATGCGAATATTTTTACGAGTTTACTGCAGACAAATGATGGACAAAATCTAATGTCTAGATTTTCTGAAAATAAAAGAAACCAAATATTGCAGGCTGATTTTCAATCCACCGTGTTGCCATGACAACACCCTAAAAGCTCAACAAAAATACCAAAATATATAGCTTGTTGCTTACTCGTATGCCTCGCCAATTTTGGGCGCCCAGACGTTAGTGGTTTTAAAATGACAATAAATGACGCAAAGGTACAGTGAAACTGTGTTCAGCCACCTTAATTGTATGCCTCAAGCGATTACTATAAGCGAGAAGCGACTGTATTTTGTATGAGCAGTCACGTTGTGTGCACGTGCAAATATTGAACTTTGTCCTTATAGAAACTGGTACGTGATGGAACTCAACATGTTTTCGAGAAAACGTAATGTAATTAATTAATATGGTGCGTTGAAAAACGCCCGTTTAAAAAATATTAGTTGCAATTTACTAGGAAACAAGCAAAATTCATTTTGGATGCGCTAAGTTTCTGCTGGTCGACATTACAGGAAAAGGTGTTTGGTTCCAAATGTTAACCTCAACAATGTTCGTGTAAGTAATTCAATTAGCTTGTGGTTTTGAGTCGAAAACAATTTAATCTAATTAGTTTCTGTTTCTATTTGCACGACTTTTTTGTGGAGAATAAAAACAGTTGTTTAAATAATATTAGTTCCAATTTACTAGGAGACTACTAATATTCATTTTTCATGCGTTTAGTTTCTGTGAAAGACTTTTCTGGTTGACATTTAATACACTGATTACTGAAACAAGTTGCTCATTTCACTGGGGCGGTAGTTTCGTCAAAAAAATAACTCCGGAAATCTCGTGAAAAAAAGCTAGCCAAAATTTGTGATTTTGTTCCCACCTATTTTCATACCTAACCCTTTAGGCTAGAATACAAAAGCAAACTTTGCATTTTTCCACCTAAATGGAGTTTTGGTCCCAGGGGGCCCGTTTCCCGAAAGTCCCTTTTTTTTTTCGGGCCCGGAACTATATTAAAATCAGAATCTATAAAATGGTGATGCATTTTTTAGCCCTCAAACCAGCCCGACTTGTTTTGTCAATTTAGAATTTTATTGCTTAGCTTTAAAAACCAACAAAAAAAATACATTGCGCACATAAGATGGCTTTCCGGGCCCGAAAAGTTATCGGGACTTTCGAGAAACGGGACCCAGTTGGTTATCTCGGTATTTTTTTTTGGTAGTGGGCGGGCCGGAGGATTTGAAAAACGTATATCCGCAAGCGGTTATTTGTGGGAGTTTACTTCCGCTGTTTTGTTGCTTTCACACCATTTCATATCATTAAAGGGACACTGTCACCTATTTTAAGTATCATTTTGAAAAGCCAAAAAACATATTTGTTTCAATGGAAACCTTAAAATAATGGTCCAGTGTTGTTAACAAATACTCTACCAGCACACAGAAACTAGTATTCGTTATCTTTGGCTGCGGATGGCCAGGATGGAAATGGATTACAACTTGAAAAAATTGGCCAATTTTTTCAAGTTTTTCCCAAGAGTCGTGGAAAAATCGCAGAAAAACTTATTATGGTTTGTTCTTCCTTGAAGAAATCACTTGATATTATCTTCTTGGTGTTCTAAAAGCAATTTTATGTTTGACTGAAAGGTACTTTGTCATATATTTAGTGTATTTTGACCAAAACACAGCAAAATCTGCGTGACAATGCCCCTTTAAGGTAATTTTTAAAATAGCTCATGCACGCATTGCGTGCCTATGTTTATATATCTCCAGACAAAGAAAGATATCCCTTTCGGATGGAGCATCCCCCCCCCCCCCCCCCCCCCCCCCCCCTTCCGCGATTTTACCTCTTCGCCTCCAACGTAGTTTTCAAGTGCACTTCAGTAGGATATGTGAAACCACCAAATCGGATTTTCAAAATTCGCTTTAGTCTTAAAGTGACGCGAACGTAACCAGGATCGAATAGAAAACCGTATGCAATCTTTAAATCGCTCCAATTTTTGGTTTTGTAACCATATTATATATCAAAACTCCCTGACACGGTCAGACGGTTTTGGAATCCAAAAAAAACCGGTAGTTTTCTTGCAGCAAATGGTAAAGCGGGTATAATTCGCGTATATAATAATCGGTCATTTTGCGTTGAAAGTTCCGGTTAGCGTCTCTTTTTTACTCTGTCGACAAAGTCATAATTTTATGTGTTACTCCATTTAATTTTATAAGCTTTGAAATTGATATACAGTTTTGGGTACTTGGTATTAAAACTGAGCACAGTGTGTAACCTTAACATGTAGTGTAAATAGTTGTAACTTTTGAGTCCATGGACAAAACCCTATGGTGTGACAATTCAAATCAATGTTGAAACCTCTCCGGCATTATTTTGCATGGTTCCATTTTGTATTATATTTCGATTTTTTTCTTACCATGGAATAACGTACCTTGTCTGGTTACAGAGGAACTCATCCGGTTGACACACCAGAGGAGTACAAACGAACTCGTCAGATCCATCTTTACAATCAGCATCACCATCACAAGTCCAGTTGCTTGATATACAAAACGGCTTCACACTAGATTTACATCTAAACTCATTGCGTCCACACTGGATATCAGATGAACAGTTAGCCTCGTCTGATCCGTCAGGACAATCCATGTCGCCATCGCAGACCCATCTTTTAGGAACACATTGTGCCGTCAAATTGCATCGAAACTCGCTGCCTTCACATTGATTATTCATTTCGTGGCAGTCTTGTGGCTCGTCAGACTCGTCAGAACAGTCCATATTGCCATCACACACCCTTTTATTAGGAATGCATATGCCACTTGTCTCGCATTGGAATTGAAATCCGTTGCAATATCCTAGCCAAACAATCGTGCAATGAGTTTATGCATCAATCAATTCCAGTAGTGCATGCCCCCCTGTCCCCCCCCCCCCCCCCCCCACCCACCCCCCCCCCCCCCCCCCCCCCCCCACCCCCCACCCCCCCCCCCCCCCCCCCCCCCCCCCCCCCCCCCCCCCCCCCCCCCCCCCCCCCCCCCCCCCCCCCCCCCCCCCCCCCCCCCCCCCTACCCTGGACAACCCCCAGGCATTAGCATTTCAGAATGAAAACAATTGGAAAATGTCCCATGGCGGGGACAATAAAGCTGTGCAATTACCCAGGGTATAGTAATAAAGAAGAAAAGTAATTCGAAACTAGTCTCGATTTTACACACGACCTCACAAGCTCTGCAGCTTAAGTTTTTATCGTATTAAAATAAAAGTTATCCATCCATCCCTCCATCATCCAAAAGTTATTTGAAGGAAAACTAAGTAAACAGAAAAGTGCTTTTCCGCAACGAGGAATGCGGTTTAGGGAAACGCTTGAAATGGCGTTCTACTGTCTTTACGTATAATTTTAGTGCCTTTAAAGGAGACTGTGCTAAAGTTAATACAGTTTGATGTTTTCGATAAGTTTCAATTCTTCTGCAGGTAAGCAAAGAGACGGTATAAGTGGAATAGAGCCCATAAATTCAAAGGTCACATTAAAGAGAATCTTAGGCGACAAGCGCCTCGCGGCTTCTCCGCTCGCGCGCGCGTGCTCGCTCGACTAACTAAAAGAAAAAAAAAAAGCGGCTCGCAGTCTAAGAAGATTCGAGCTACAGACATAATGCTTTTCTCCTTACCTGTAATTTCGTTGGTAACTTCTGTCAAAGGAAAACTCTCATTTACCGACTGCGTCGTTGGTGCAAATGTTTCACACCTCGCTCCTGTATAATTTGACGGGCAGCTGAAAGTAGAAAACAGAAGGCTTTATATGAACAATCCAGGGTTTAATAAATTCGTATCAGTCCCTTGGTCGGTCAGCTGACTAGCCGGCTGGCTGGCTGTCTGACTGACTGACTGACTGACTGACTGACTGACTGCCTGGCTGACTGCCTGACTGCCTGGCTGCCTGCTTGCCTGCCTGCCTCCCTGCCTGGCTGGCTGGCTGGCTGACTGACTGACTGACTGACTGACTGACTGACTGACTGACAGACTGGCTGCCTGCCTGGCTGCCTGGCTGGCTGCCTGGCTGACTGACTGCCTGCCTGCCTGCCTGCCTGCCTGACTGTCTGACTGACTGACCGACGGCCTGACTGACTGACTGACCGACGGCCTGACTGACTGACTGCCTGACTGACTGACTGACTGACTGACTGACCGACTGACTGACTGACTGGCTAATAGTAATAGTTATAGCAATAGTAATATAGCTATAGTAATATTAAAATAAAGAATAAACATTAACTGGTACAATACAATAATTACTGGCAACTTAAAACATAAAGCAAGTCTATCAATCATCCCCCCAGTCATCCACTTAGTAAACTATTCAGCCAATGAGATATTATACCTTACCTATCGACATTTACTTGACAACTTGTCGATAACAAGGTTGATAATCGTTCGTAACCAAATAATATATTTGTATTTATGAACCTACCTACACACCGGAAGCGCGTTATTTATTTCGATACATGTTCCACCATTATGACAAGTGTCTTCCTTGCACACAAAGGCTTCTGCGAAAAAAAGTTCAATGTTTTATTTCTCCTGCAATATAAATACAATTTCAAACATACAGGTCACGAGAATCAATAATATCTTTGATTAAAAGATATTGTCCTGATCTGCTACTGGATAATGTCTGATCTCTTATATACTGTCTTGGTTCAGTATGATAATATACTTTTTATGACGAGGGAAATATTTGGCTCTTGACCATGGCGCCATAAACTCTAGCCAACTGTGTTCCCTTTTGGCCTTTCCACTCTGTCAATGCGTGGATTTTAGGAGTTAAGCAACGCCAAGGAAAACGACACTTGTAAAAAGAATTCCCGCTATTTTAAACTACTTTGCAATTGTTTCAATTTGTCTAATTTGTCTTATGTGACCGACTGAATTGTCCAAGAGCTGAATTCGTGCGGACGGCTTTCCAGTTCAAATAGAGAAAGGAAAATTAACCGTCATGTTCACGTTCTCAACAAAACCTAAAATTTGACCATTTGACGTTGTTGTTTTGCAGGGAACGACCAAGAAATGTACCAAAGGGTAAAAACGCACGTACAGAGGCGTGTTTCTGCTCAACCTATTGTTTTGTGCTGTTATCGCAGAACATAAGAGTCACTATTATGCTTATATCATTAGCCGCGGTTACACGTTTCATCTTTTACAAATTAAGCGTGCTGCGGCAATTATTATTTCGAATTTACCTAGGTAAAAGTTGAAACGTGTAACCGTGTAAAATTTTATATTAGGGCTCCAATTGACAGCAGTTTATATACTGAAGGGATCACCCTGTTTAAAAAAAGGTGTCGATCTATCTATCTGATGTCTGTTTTCACTTGACGCAAATTCTTACGCTTCCGCTTATATGCTTACATCGCTATTTAATTTAAAACCAGGCTCCTTACTTGTTTTGGCCAAAATAAGTTAGTAAAACAAAGAGTTGAACTGAGCTTGAGAGCAATCGTACACCAGGTGAGTGAATTTCAGATTGGCTCACCCAAATAAGTTTTCATTCACACAAAAACAAAATCTCTTTTCAGCCCCCACCCCAAACAAAACTCTGTCTGACATGTCTCAGAGGAAACAACAAATATAATGCGTGGTAAAAAAAGAAGTAACGTGTTCTATCTATACGCTTATTCACGAAACGGGAACGGGCGGAGTATTTTATGTCAAACAATTGAAAGGATCGATTCTCGCATTGGCGAACAGGCAAGCGCTAATTTCTAACCCTGAAAACAAAGGGAAAACTACAAACTTGCCAATTTTTGCCATAATATCTTCATTTCCCGCCCTTATCTTTAGCCTCGTCATCACAAGAGCTAGACTGACTTACCGGTTCTTGGTGTAGACGTTTCACCTCCAACGCAAATCCTCTCGGCTATTGTTGGAAATCGGTTGCAGTTTAAACTACTTGGCCATGGGACTTTGAAAGTCTTCATCACCTTTTCGCAACCATTTCTAGTACTGATACAAAGCGAGCGGCATGGTAGAATCGGTTTATGTGAGACGGTACAGATCGGAGCGTAAACAGAACAAATAAACAAAGCTAGATCACCCGAACATCCAGAATGCACCAAAGGAAAGAATGACCGGATCTCATTTGCAGCCTCCTCTTGGGTCTTATGTCCCAATATGTTTGGCAATATCGTGGTATTGTAAATCCAATTGTACCGAAATTGATGGCAGAAACTTATGGTTAGTGTTTCACAATTCTTTTGTCCCAGGCAGGGCAGTAAAAAACACAGCCCAAAAATTCCAACAGGGAGAGAAAACCGAACATTTTTTGGATCGAAAAGCAAGGCGAACATTTCTGCTCTTGTTGTTAGAAGTCTGGCACATCCAAGTGGCCACAAATATGAATTATTGCGTACAATATAAACGTTACCTACCGGATGTGGTCATTAAGGAAGATTATGATTAACTTTTCGTCATCGTCCTAGCTATGCCTAAGTAGCTCATAAGGCTTTAAGGGGGATCACGAAGGCTCTTAATTTTTAATTTAATTTAATTTTTACTTAGTAGTTTCACGGGTAATCGGTACTTGGTAGTTTTGTATTTGATACATATTTAGGTATTTTGATTTCAATACTTCTTTAATATATTCACCTCTCGTTGTAAAGCGCCACGGAAAACTGGTGGAGTTTGGCTCTACAGAAATGTAAATTATTTAATTGTTATTATTATTAATATCATTATTATTATTGTTGATAAATATAGAAAGATGGCAAATGTTAAGCTCGGTAATGAAAATAAGAAAGATGTCATTCTCATTAGTAGTAAAATATCGCCCCATACTTTCGTAACATGGAGGGATGGAAACTGTGGGCAAAGTTAATGAAGTGCAATTTGTTCGATGTTTTTATTATCGTTTTTCGGCCTTGATCGTGCACAACATATGTTGATCTTTTGTTCGAGCAAATTACCAATAAAAATGGTGCTTTTAAGTTATTCAGTCATAGCGTGTGATCAAAAAACAAAAGATGTGCACGGCCAAGTACAGTTCAACAAAAGTTGTTGCTCATTTGTTATCGCCATTGAAGTATGCAAGGTTTTATAACCAGTCCCTCGAATAACTATATTTCGGGTTGGCTAGGATTTTCGGAAAGAAGAAAGCAGCTAGAAAATTGGCAGAATAACATCCATTTCCCTAAATACTTCTGCAGCTGAATTTTTGTTTTTAATAGTTAAAACAAAAACGAAAAGATCAAGCCGTATTAGTTTTTGACCTTGGTTTCTTTAGAGTGATTTCACAAAACCCATAAAACAAAATTAAACAGTCATTGTCTAACAGTCAAAGATAAACAAAAGAAAACAATGGAATTAGTGTCTAATAGTGTTTATTGGTCTTATATATATTTTAGGTGTTATCTTAATAATAATAACAATAATAATAGCAATATCTATTTATACTAATTATCAATGGCGCTTTACAATTCTAAAAACCACTAAATCAAAATAAATGTGTACGACTTATACATTTAAAAAATAAATAAATAAAGGTACTAAAATAACGTGGAAAAACAGTATAACGCAATTCCAAGCGTTTTCCTAAACATTCCTCGTTGGGTGCCCCCAGATTGTTTGAATTTCAACAAAAAAAGATATTCGCAACAGGGAGAGAAAACCATATATTTTCACTGGATCGAAAAGGCCAAATTTCTGTTCTTGTGGTTAGTAAGAATGACACATCCATGCGCCCACAAATCTGATTTTATTCCCTACTGTGATCATCTCAACTGTGCCTAAGTGGCGCATGGGGCTTTTAAAGAGGATTAGGGTTGGATATTTTTTTTAATTTTTTTTTTTAAAAATAGAAAACGGAAAATTATTTTTGAAACACATATTCTATCTACTTATGATTAATTTCAAATTCTAATTTTAAAACTTCACTAAATCTATAATTATACTTCTCATTTTTATACATTTCCCAAATCTCCTCATTTTATCCCTCTTAACAGCAGCCTTCTTATTTAATATCATTAAGCACCAAAAAATTCACGAAACATCACGTAACGTCTACAGATGATGGCATTTTTCGGATTGCTTGAAACGTTAATAAGATAATTCTATAAAAAAACATCAAAAGTAGCCAGAAATGGCATTTAACTATAAGCCCTCTTTATTAAAGGGGAAATGTCAGAAGTATTTTGCCCTAATTGGTCAAAACTTGACTAAAAATTCAGATAAGTAAACTTTGCTCTTGCACAACTGCCCCGAGACGAACATATCAAGTATTTTCTTGAAAAGAAAACAATTAAGTGTAATCAGATTTAACGTTTTTAGTCCCAAGATTGCCAAAGAACAAAATTCAAGAAAAAAATCCCAAATTTCATTTTTTTAAATATTGTAAAACAAATTGTACTATGAAAAAGTACTGCTAAAGAGGTTTCATTTGAATTGTCACACATACCATGGGATTTCGTCCACAGACTCAAAAGTTAGAACTACATGCTACACGACATGTCTCCATAACTGACTTTGGCAGTGAAGAGGTTAAGCACTGAATTGTTTTTCAAAACACATAGCATTTTTTTTTTCAAGCAACGGCCAATTCTTTTCAGTCAAGTTGCAATCCATTTTATCCGAGTACCCCCACCCAAAAACACTAATCTTTCATGATTTCAGTACACACTGAAACATTTTTTCCGGTTTTCATTGATGTAAATAAGTTTGTTGTTTTGGCTTTTCAAAGTGATACTAAAAATAGGCCGTTACATTGCTTCTCACATTTTTACCCGGTTCGTTTCGAAACTTGGCAAGCAGCAGAACGTTTTTATTTCACGACGAACACGCTATTTCAATTTGTCAAGTCAGGCTTGGATAGTTGGAAGAACACTGTCCCGCCGAAACGACAAAATTTCGGTTATCTTTTTTCCATGTTATATCGCCAAATGCCACCAAATATGCAGTAATTGGATATAAAGATTCTATAGAGCAAAACAGAAGCAGTAGTTTGGAGAAAAAGTGCAGGATTGCAAGGATTGAAGTGGATTACAGTTTAGTGATCTTGTGACAGTGGCGTTCAAGACAGTGACAGTGCCAGTGACAGTTTGACGTTTTTAGCAGTTATTCTGTCTCTTTAGCTAATATTTCTTTGCTTTAATCACTTTTGGCAATTATTATTTTTTTTATTTTAAGCTAGTAAAAAGCAAACTTAAAGCAAGCTCCTCACCATAATCATGAACACCATATATCTGAATCAAACTATGACGTTTACCGGCCAAGAAAGGTAATGTAATGTTATCTTTTATGCGATATTATGCGCTGGTTTATTACCCGGTCAATACGTGTAAATACACAAATATGGACTTGTTCGGAAATAGTATCCTTAGTGAACTTTTTATAAGTGACCGATCTAATCGAATAATAATAATAACAAGTCCGACAATAGTACTTATTGTCTTCGCGTTGGACTTCCTGTAACAGTATTCCTCGAATAAATCCCTCTTATCAATTAAACGCCCCTCTCAAAAGTACACTCATTTTTGAACGGTCAGAAAAACAAATTTATGCTTCTTAACTTAACGCGAATGTTTATTCAAACGATTTCAGAAATATAGAATGAAACCTGTATTAAGCGGAGCCCATATTAAGCGGATACCCTCTATAAAGCGGACACCACTTTGGCTCCCTAAATTTTCTTGCCATATTTATTGTAAAACGAGCCTGTATTCAGCGAACACCTCTATGTATTAAGCGGACGCAGACGCTGCCAAAATCCAGCCATTTTGTTACATTATACCTATAAACTGTTACACTTCAGCTGTTTTTAGAATCCATTTTTATTAGATTATGAGATTATAGTCTACTTCCGGTAAAAATAATTCAAAACGAATTCAAAGATTATTATCAATTAAAATGAAAGAAAATGCGGGTATAATGTGGAGATATTCTTCGTTTTTACCTGACATCATCAAAGTTCTGAACTCTAAACAGTTCGCTCTACAGGCCTTTCTTTCATGTCAATACAATGCATTGCTTTGGAGATATAATATCTAGCATTTTGAAATGTTTGATTTGGTTTGGTTTTGTGGCACTCAGCATAAGTCTTTACTTGGTCCTTGGCCCTTTCAGTGTTTATTTCCAACACTTTCAAATTCCAATTAGATCTGGAAAGTGTCCCCAATTAGTACTCGCGTGCTAGATACCTTTGACACCTAAATAAAGTGATTTATTATTTATTTATTTATTTATTTGACTTTACTTAATATACATTGTTTCATTTCCACCTATACCGTCGTTTCGGTTTTCTTTTTTGGGGTTTTATTCTCCCCGTTCTTATTTCAGGAAATTCAACTACTGTATAATTCGGAGCACCCATAAACCAGTCTTATGTGACAGCCATTAATCTAAATAACGGGTGCGTATGAGATTATAGCATCCAACCCCCCAAGGGGGGAGGGGGGGGGGGGGACTTAACAAAGTTTTGTACGGGGATGCTCCGCCTCGAGGTCCGAACCCTTACCCTTTCATATACCGTTTTTGACAGAAAAGGTACGTACCCCTTTCATATACCTTTCATTGAAAATGGTACCCTTTTCATATACCTTTCATTGTAAACGGTACCCCTTTCATATATTTTTAATACTTAAATGGCAGTTAAACGGCAGTTTTTCCTGCCCTTTTTATACTACTATACTTTCTATACTTCGCGAAATCCCTACCCTTTCATATACTTCAATTCGTAAATTGCCTACCCTTTCATATACCTCCAGCCTCAATCAGCCTTGCTTTTTTTCGTTTATTACTATTATTTATAGCTGATTAGATCCTCAATTTGGATCCGGTGCTTCTGTTTTGTTACGTTGGTCCTTGCCTTCAAAATTGCAATTTAAAATGGTACCCCTTTCAGGCGGAGCATCCCTGTATAGCCCATTATAAGGAGTACCCCCCCCCCCCCCCCCCACCCCACCCCGGCAACCAACGAGGCCGCTTGAAATGGCGTTGTATTATTTTTCCATATCATTTTAGTGCCTTTAACCCTTTAAGCCCTAACATCAAAATTTAAATTCTCATTTCTAGTCCTATACATTTCCTGTAGAAGTAGTGGAGAGAAATTGTTTGGATATCAAGAGAACTCATGTTGTGTGATCATGTCCTTAATTCTCATGACCTTTCTGATTACAAAGAGAAATTTGATGCTGATCAATTTTTAAAGGATTAAGGTAACTAGTAACTATATAGTGAAGGATAATACAGTTTGATGCTTAAGAAAGGCCGATCCTATCCACGAATTCAACTGTATGAGAGCAACTAACAGCGAAGATAGCTAGTGGAATATCCCGGAGGGGACTTAGGACCTGGTCGCACTACAGTCAAACACAAAATTAGCCCGTGCAAAATGACATAAAAACAAAAAAATTCCACAAAAAGCGTGTCCCACCGGAGCGGTTTCTTTTTCCTCGATTTTTAGGCACTGCCGGCGGAGATGCTCGTCGGAAATATTGAATTCAACCCCTAAAGGAGACTAATCTGGGCGTGGCTCAAGCTTTATTTAGATCAGATAGATAGATTTGCCTTGTTTATTTACCTTTTATTTGACCCCTAAAAGATATCATTCTAAAAACGACAGACAAACAAGAGTTATAGAGCGTTTTCACATGACGTCACGGCGGCCAAATCGGTGTACCAAAACAATAAAATGGCGGCCATGTTTGTGTACCAAGCCAACCCTGTGGGATTTGAACTCTTTTCTTATGTAAACATTTTCTTTTCTTGCAATAAATTTGCATAGCTACTTGCCACGTGAGTGAAAACGCTCTAGCTACTTCAATATTGCCTTTAGCCTCTCTATCAAAGCGAGGAGGCTAGGTGCGAAACCTTTCATATGAAAATGAGTTTTCATTCACATGCAAATAAAACCTATTTGCATGTGAATGAAAACTCATTTTCATATGAAAGGTTTCGGGGTGTGACAAAACATCTGGAGGAAAAGTTAGTCAGATGTTGACTAATAATGTTGTAATAGCCTGTGAACAGGCTTCTTTTGGGGGAATTGGGTTAGGTTAAAATCGGCGAGCGAAGTGAGGACTGGGGAAGAGGGAAGGGGCGGCGAAGCCTGTGGACTCGCCTTTGATGCCGCCGTTCCGCCCCCTAGTAATTATCCTGCTATTATATTGTCAACAAGTTAATTAATAGGCTAAACACGACTCCCACTCTTCGCAAAAAAGTATTTAAAAAGCCTAAAGTATAAAGCTTTCCCAGTATGACTTCAGAGAGAATTGCGCCTTAAGATCACAGTTTAATATGAATTTGTTCTCTTCGATAATATTGACCTTTTGATCTCGGCGGATTGTAGTGTTTCCGGCCACGCGGTAATAGGCATCTTAGATCCGAGTCTCAAAAAGCCGTAGTCTATAATTCCACTGCAATGAAATCATGAATTATTTCAATAGTTTTTAGCTCCTTAGTAAGTTCTGCAGGGGAGTGGTGTGTCTCAATGGAGCTAGGATAAACCCCCGTTGATTTGGCATCCAACAGATAATCTGCAGCATGGTTGCTGTTTTGTAAATCCAGTCGGCAAAATTAAAAAAAAGTCCTGCTTTTTTGCCACAGACTTTTATAGACACAGCTTTTGCTCTTATTAAAGTCTCGGTATATGCGAAAAATTTCGCAACGAATCGCTCAAAGCTTTCTCAAAATTGAGATCTGAAAATTGCATGCGAAGAGTCGCCTTGTTTGTTTATCATTTGAGCCAGCAAATGGAATAATTATGCAAATATAGGGCGCCAGGCATTTGAGATGTCAACATGTGTCGTCAATCACCGCATACCTGTCAACAATAAGTGATCTGACCAATCAGCTCATGATACCAGACTCTGGTATCATGGAACGGCGGCATCAAAGGCGAGTCCACAGGCTTCGCCGCCCCTTCCCTCTTCCCCAGTCCGCGCTTGGCTCGCTTCGCTCGCCAATTTTAACCTAACCCAATTCCCCAAAAAGAAGCCTGTTCACAGGCTATGTTGTAATCGCTTATTCTTCTGAAAGAATCCTTTTATAATTTAGGAGGTCAGTCTAAAATTAGCTTAGGTTGTGTATTAGCCGATTCTAATATTTTTCTGATGCGCCCGACTTTTAGATTTAGGGGTGTCTGTAAAACAAGGAATTGACTCAGTCCACCCTGGGTCACCCCGCAAAACACCGGAACCTACCCGCGACACCCCCGGAAACATTCGAGATGGCGGACGACGAGATGTTAGAACTTCTCGCAGCTCTTCTTATCCGTTTGTTTGTGGTCCACTCAGGGTATACAAAATGTAATGTATATTAAACTGCAATTGCTGTAATTGATATTATTTTAATAATATTTTAGTAATTTTATAAAGTTTTAGAATATTCTTTTAGTTTAATTAATTTTAGTTAATTTAGAGTTAGCATTTTATTAGATTTTAATATAGTAAACATGCAACATACAAAGCTGCATAGACCCTATTCATAAATGGCGGCCGGTTTATTATTCTTTTCATGCTAATCAGCCCAACTAGCCTCGTTAGCATGTGCAAAATTCAAAAGAATTTTTGCTCTAAAATGAGGCTAGTTGGGCTGATTAGCATGAATATAAAAGAATAAATAAACCGGCCGCCATTTATGAATAGGGTTTATAGAGCTCGACAAGTTTATCCTCTGGGATAGCTTCGTTAACCACACTCCTGTTAGCCATCTCGAATGTCGGCTTGAAATTACGTGAGCTCTCCATGCAATTTTATTCGCTAATCGATTAATTTGGCTCAGCCAGATTCTCGCGGCGCCCGCACACGAAGAGGAATTTGTCTCGTGAGGCAAAAAATATCAAACACGACAGATATTTGCCTCACGACCTCGCGAGGCGAAGAACTCACAAAAACTCCAGCGCACACTTGAGGAAACAGCTGAGCTAACTACCTCGCGAGGAATTTTGCTCAGCACTATCCCGGCTCAAGTGTGCGGCGGGCTTATCGGATCAAACGATGTTTCTTTTTTTTTGTTTTGCTTTTTTTGTTGTTGTTTTTTTTTTTGCTGAAAATTCGAGACGCAAAAACTACGAAATACCGTCTAACCTTGTCTACTTTTCTTATAGTTTCTGGTGGTTTAAAGATAAAAAATATATCATGACATTAAAAAGGTCTTTGCATGTATTTACTTTAAAGCCTAAATAAAACAAAAGCTTTTTTAATGCATTTCATTACTCGGTCTGTTTCCTTGAGGACTTCGCTTGGTTTCGTTGTCGTCCTTAACAAAAGGCTCAAAATTCGATGCTAATGTCGGCTGAGCAGTACCATCGTTAGCTGCCGAACGACAGTTCTTCTCGTCAAGATGAACGCTTGAAAGAGGATCGAAACTTCACGAAATTTTGTTGGCTCGATGAACCAAGACTTGCTAGAGTTTGTTCTGCAGCCGACTGAATGCGCGGCAACGGTCGGTTAACTTTCAGATGCGCTAGTGCTCGAGAGCCCTTTCGGATTTGACGATGGCTAAGGTACCATTGCCGGAATGCTCGGTAGCCGTCGGTTAACTGACGCTTGTACCTTCGGGCGTGCTCGGGTCACGAACGGCCGAGCGTTCAACTGGCCTTTCGGTGTTGATGGTGGTTTTGGCACCATCGGTTCTTGTCAGTGGCTGGATGCTCGACAACAGTCGGTTAAGTGTCGGGCGCGATCGTGTCCGGCTGTCGGTCGAGCACTTAGTAGGCCTTTCGGTGTTGATGGTGGTTTGGGAATCAACACTTCCTCTGATGAGGGAATACTCGGCAAGACTTGTTTCATGCTGCGAAGATGAAAACTGCTTTGTCTTGGGAAACGCTGAAATACTGTCTTACTAGCCTTCTCGCTAATGTTGCACGAAGGCGCGGCATGTCTTAACATTCATTCTTCTTACTGCCCAGCCATACGTAACTGTCTACTGATAAAAGCTTTGGACAGGTTCGATTCATCTTTGGGTAGACGACGCTCGCGGGCAGATCTTCGTTTTCTGGACTCTGTAAACTGGCCTGTGCTCTTTGTACCTTTGGCTTCTGTCTTAGTTCATAGTTTGGTGACATTTCTTGCTCTAACTCGCGACTTTTCCAGTTTGCTTTACTTGCCGTTTATCGCACAAAACTGTTTCTTCTTTTCTCATGTGCTTCGCTCTGTTTTCCTTCCCAGACGAAGTTCCTGGAAGTTCATTCACCAATATAGATTCACAACTTTGCAGATTTTCTCCGTTTTCTCGGATCTTGAGCTTTCAGTCTCGATCTGTTGTTTGTTCTCTTTTCTCTTTTTAATACTCTGTTTTTTTATCCTTGCCCTGTCTTTTTCTCCTCAAAGGTTTGACTTTCATCTATTTTTTCCACTTTCACGAACCTCGGAGATGTTTGTTCTTGAACAATAGGAAGAGAAGGCTTCATCCGTTCTCGGAATTCAGCTCTAAATTTTGGCAGCGGCTTGCGTGACGCAGTTTGTTGGTTACTCGGT
Source organism: Dendrophyllia cribrosa (assembly GCA_024195265.1). Lineage (NCBI taxonomy): Eukaryota > Metazoa > Cnidaria > Anthozoa > Scleractinia > Dendrophylliidae > Dendrophyllia > Dendrophyllia cribrosa. The sequence continues at coordinate 1,575,875 of JAJLRJ010000013.1, read as the reverse complement.
AGAGTTCGGTTCGCCGTCGGCGGAACGCTCGGCAGAATTCGTTTCACTCTCGGAGCTCTCGCTCGCACTTTCTTCTCAGTAAGCTGAACACTTTCTTCTTTAATCGTTGGAAGATTCCACACATGTATCACTAAAGCTGCACTTCGCAAAACTTCTTGCGGATGGATGCTCCATCGAAGAATTTCCTGAACTATTGGTGGTAAGCACGGTAGAACTCTTCTGGGCTTCTGTAGCACTTTTCTAATCTCGTTCACCGGAATTCTAGGTGTAATTCGTACTTCCGTCGGCTCAAGGCTTGGGACGCTCGGTAATTTTCGTTTCTTTCTCGGTTGGATGTTCGACGAGTTACGCTCCTCTGAATGGTTGAAGTTAGAAAACATCTGAACTTTCGCTTCATGTGAAGGATCGCCCATTCTCGATTCTTTTTTCACATTAATAGCTTCTCTTTTTCTTTCCGGAAAATTGCTCTTACTGGAAACCTTCTCGTTAACACACACTCTTGTAACTTTTTATACAATTTTTCACACAAGAAGACACACAAAGTATATTTTTGCGTGCTACAAACGCAGTAGGCAGTAGTTGTAAGTTTCATCTAACAACTGAAGTTGTCATGGAATTCCTCTGTGGCGTAATAGCTGCGCATTTATGACGATAAAGCGCGCGCGTATAGAAACGAGTTCTTTTCACTTTATTTTCAAACAGAAACCTTAACTTGAAATGATCTTGTGGTAAAACCAGTCAATCGAACTCTCTAAACTTTGACCAAAAGGGAAATGTTATAGAATAAAAACTTTTCTAAGACTTTAATCTTCAGTCCAAGCAATTCGTCCAGATTTCATGAGCGTATTTTCAGTCACTTTCAGTGCGCGCGCGCTATTCTATTTGAGTATATACCAAACCTCCACCAAACCAGTAGATAGCATTTTTCGCGCGCTCTGATTGGCTACTCAAACTCGGGACAGTATTTGCTATTCGCCTCCAGGCATTGTTCCGAATTTCGCGCGCAAGTTTTTTTTTTTCAGAAATACAGTAATTAGGCAGCTTAGGTGAAGAGTGGAGAATAATAGTTAAATAACATTAACTTGATTAAGGACACCTTTCTATTACGGACAACTCTCTATTATGGACACCTCTCTATTATGGACACCTCTCTATTACGGACACCTCTCTATTACGGACACCTCTCTATTACGGACACCTCTCTATTACGGACACCTCTCTATTATGGACACCTCTCTGTTACGGACACCTCTCTATTACGGACACCTCTCTTTTATGGACACCTCTCTATTATGGACACCTCTCTATTATGGACACCTCTCTATTTGAACACCTCTCTATTACGGACAACTCTCTATTACGGACACCTCTCTATTACGGACAGTCACTTCTCTATTACGGACACCTCTCTATTACGGACACCTCTCTATTAGGGACACCTCTCTATTACGGACACCTCTCTATTATGGACACCTCTCTGTTACGGACACCTCTCTATTACGGACACCTCTCTTTATGGACACCTCTCTATTATGGACACCTCTCTATTATGGACACCTCTCTATTTTGAACACCTCTCTATTACGGACACCTCTCTATTACGGACACCTCTCTATTACGGACAGTCACCTCTCTATTACGGACACCTTTCTATTACGGACATCTCTCTATTACGGACACCTCTCTATTACGGACACTTCTCTATTACGGACACCTCTCTATTACAGACACCTCTCTATTACGGACACCTCTCTGATCCTCTCTGTTACGGACAACTCTCTATTACGGACACCTTTCTATTACAGACACCTCTATTACGGACACCTCTCTGTTACGGACACCTCTCTATTACGGACACCTCTCTATTACGGACACCTCTCTATTACAGACACCTCTCTATTACGGACACCTCTCTGTTACGGACACCTCTCTGTTACGGACACCTCTATTACGGACACCTCTCTATTACGGACAACTCTCTATTACGGACACCTCTCTATTACGGACACCTCTCTAATACGGACACCTCTCTATTACGGACACCTCTCTATCACGGACACCTCTCTAGCACGGACACCTCTCTATTACGGATACTTCTCTATTACCGACACTCTCTATTACGGACAGTTTCCTATGTCCCGACAAAACTCTCACATGTTAAAAAAAAACTCTATAGTACGGATCCTCTCTAATACGGACAACGAACACTAAATCTCGGCCCCACAGAGCAAATTCATATAAAATTAACCTCTTTATTACAGACAATCTGGTGATCAGGTGATGATAGTTTGTGTAACTATGTAATACAATTTCAGTCCTGCTTGTGGTTACAAACAAATATCGAAAGACGTTTCCAGAATTGTACTTTATATTACATTTTTACATGCAGTGATTCATAGACACTATGTAGCAGAGATGTACAGTGTAGTACGCTACTGATAGACAGTGTCTCAATGCTGTATATAAATCAATTTACTGATGCAGTTAAAAGACAGTCAAGTGTGGGCCTGTTTTCAGTTACTGAACACTTAAAACTGTCAGTGCCGGTAGTCTTAAAAGTGACGTCATCGTCGTGTGACCTCTATGATAATACGGACACCTCTCTAATACGGACACTTTGCTCTGTCCCTTTGATGGACACCTCTCTAATACGGACACTTTGCTCTGTCCCTTTGATGGACACCTCTCTAATACGAACACTTTCCTCTGTCCCTTTGATGGACACCTCTCTAATACGGACACTTTGCTCTGTCCCTTTGATGTCCATATTAAAGAGGTTCAACTGAACTAAAATTCGTAATTTACATCCCTAAACGAGGCAACGAGCATCCCCGTACCTTTTATATGGGAGCCCCCTCCCCCCCTCCCGGTGGGGAAATATGCGCGCGCATATTAATATCCGCATATTATAGAATAACACTTTAATACCGATATTTACCGTACCCAAATTCGCAATTAGCCAATCAGAAGCCTAGTCTACTGTGCTGATATCCTACGATATCAAGTCACTGACCTGATATCGCACGGTTTTATGGTGCAAAGTTACCTCTGGTTCAAAAGTTCCTCCAACTGAACGTTTGAACTGCTGAAGCGAGTATTTCAAGCTTCCAAGTGACATTTACACTATTTATGTGTTCCTACCTTCGACCGACTGAATAGTTTTCCAGAGAAGGGTTTTATATCGCATTTTGCTACCACGATTTCTCACTTTTCTCGCTGTATAAAACTAAAGGTAAAATTATTTTTCATTCATCACTTTTTGCGTCGTTTGTTGAATCGACCGTATTATTCTCCTCGCGGGCCACACGATAGAACGACTGACAGATTTTATCACCGCGTGAACTGCTAAAAATATCACCGGATTTTGGGCTGAATTTGGGTATGGTAAATACCTGATCGTACCTTTTTGGTATGCTTCGGCGGCATATCGGGCTCGTTTGGTCTCGCCATGGGTATTTTGGCTCGACCAAAACATGCCTTATATGCCACCGAAGAGTACCAAAAGGGTACGATTAGTATAAATAGACGTCCAATCGATATTCACGAACACCCGGAAATTTACGAATATCGTCGGAAGACGTCATATGCTGCGTTCCCACGTTTCTTTTTATATTGGGATATGGTCATTAAAAAACGCCGCTCTGATATTGACTCAGTTCGACAAACATTAATGTCATGCAAAGCAGTATTGAGTTTTAGTCCACGCTTGGGTAATTTTGGAGTTAAAACGTGAACTTGACCTTAACGAAACTCGAGCGCCGATGTTTAACTCAGGACAAGAATTGAGTTGCGGACTGAAATGTCGTTGTTAATTTTACCCGGTCGGTCATTGAACCAGTCCTTTTCCAAAGCAATGTTTTTTTTGGTTGTAATTACAGTGATTGTTTGTATTTATTTAGAATTCGGAAGTAGCTATAGCAAGTTTAAACTCAACAACAACGACATCCATCCAGGATTATATCAGTTGCGACACAGCATCAACAACCAATCCGGCAACAGTTTCCATGTCAATGAGAATGAGGTTTATAAGGAACAGAGGAATAACATTATTATGGCCTTTTTCTATTGGGAGCAGCTATCCATGGCAACAAATAACCTTCTCCATCTCACAGCACTCGCTGCTCATGGAGGACGCCAAGTTGTTGTTCCATTTGTGAAAGATTCGCAGTTTCGCGGTGTAGCGACCACGAAGGGTTATGAAACACTAGGACGGTATTACAATGTGACCGCACTAAATGAAACGCTTCATTCACACGGCCATGCGACTTTAATAAGCTGGGAAGCATTTCAGGATATCTGCAAAGGAGCTCTAGATATTTTGGTTTATTTTGATTACTCAGATCTAAATAAAACAACAACTTACAGCTTAGCTACGCCTTATGTTCCCTGTAAACGTCATCACAAAAACACATTTCGTGGTGTCAGGATTGGAAGGAGAATTTGTGTGAACGTTAATGCCCTGGATTCAGTTGAGAGGCTTGAAGATGAAGTACTTGAAAGGCTTCCATGTGTTGGTATTTTGGAATGGAGAGGAACAAGTAAAACAAAGCCGTATAGAACTCATTTTAATATTGCATCAGAAGTTAGCAACGCGTACGTCATGTCGTATCGCGATACAAGCGTTTTCCTCAGTTCAAAACTCCTTAACATAGCGCGGGATTTCATTGCACAAAATCTCGCTCCAGACTTCATCTCTGTGCATATTCGCACAGAACAAATTTTAAGCGCAGGAAACAGTCTTTCTGACGTCATAAGGTGTTTATTAAAATTTAGGAAGCAAGTACAGGCAATTATACAAGTTACAACGGTGCATGCTCCAATATTTTTGGCGACTGATTTCACAGAATTCGGATCTTCTTCAAAAATCGGGAAAGCAGCGCGGAAACACGCGAAATCGCTAATGGAAACTTTAGTTCCTTTAAAGCCGATTGTTTTTCAACCTTTAGAATACAAAATCACCGATAAAGGAGCTGTGGCTATAGTGGAGATGAATATTCTTTCGTCTGGAAAACGCTTATTTGTAGTTGGAGGTGGATCGTTTCAATATTGGATAATAACACAATTTCTTAACAAAAACAACAATGAGCGAAGCAAAGTGGAACGGTTTGCTTGCTAGCAGTTTTTAGAAAATCGATAAATCTCCCGGAGAACTTAATAGGTAAAGTTAGAAAAATAGAGAGTCGCCTTAGTCATAGTTAATTAGTCTTTTAAGTCAAGTTAAGAACAGTAACATCAAATTTGTCACCCGCTTGTAAAAAGAACTATTCAGGCTGGAGCAAATACTTTAAATTTCGGATAATTTAGTGTTAATATAACAAAACAGAAGCTTAACTACAGAGTTATGAATTTTAACTATTTAAGATTAAGATAAATTGAGTTTATAGCAAAATGTAGGTGCGATAAAGTTGCTAATTTCGACACAATCTGATCATTGTCAGGCAAACTTCAATTCACTACTAATCTTCGGAAGTCTTCATGTAATCTTCCGATGTCTTCGTGTAATATCCAGTCAGGAACCCAGCTTTTAGTGACAGAAAACCTTAAAGGAGATGGGCGGGGGAGTGGGAGGGGGAGGGGGAGGGGGGGAGGGGGGAGGGGGAGGGGGGGAGGGGGAGGGGGGAGGGGGGAGGGGGAGGGGAGGCGGAGAGTAACGCTTTCTGTTGCTTCATGCTGTGGAAATCAGAGTTAACAAAGGTACCCACTTTATTATTTAGAAGCTTTATAATGTCATAATTTTCAATTGACTAATTGACTGATCTTAATTTTATTGTATATATTTAATACTTAATAGATTAGTTTACTTCTCGTTGTAATGCGCTTTTGATCATTATAAAAAGCGCACTTTAAATTAATAAATTATTGTATTATTACGTAAGCCTGAGAACCACCTACACTAAGCCCGCTAATGAGTCTGGGATCGTTTTGACGGATAATCAAGATGGCAGTTATTATTGAAGAGTTCTTTACAACCAAACACCGAAGCCAGTATTCCGCCTTAAAAAGTCGCCTTTGAATTGAATTTAAGAGGATCACGAGTCCGCAAAAATAGCCGTCAGTATAGCATTACGAATAAAGCTTTAACAACAAAAGTTATAAATTAACGGTCGATTTTTTAAACGAAGTTTAGACACTAACAAAAGCGCGGTCTAAACCAAACTCAACCTAGCCAATCTGAAATGTCTTCTATCATTATCAATATGGCATATAACGCAGACTAAAAAACTGTTCAGCTAAAGCTGACCGGCTTATAACGGACTATTTGATGTGGCTTTAGAGTTAAATCATAATGCTCTCAGTAAGACCAGGTTTAGACCACTTTTACCAGCGCTATTAAATTCCCGCAGGCATGGTTTACCAAGGGAAACGAAAATTAGCCTGATCACTGGTTAAGTTAGATTTCGTTTTTCTTTTTCAGCTAGCTGCGTGTACTACATTATACTAAAATTAATCAGATTGTTTTCACGGATCTTTGTTCACGGTTGTCCAAAATTTCTGAGAACGAGTTTCTCAGAAACTCTCTCCGTTTTTCTAGTTTCTGCTGTAAAATAAAACGTTGCCAGCTTAGTTCAATTTCGCTGAGATTCACTTGCTATAGTGACGGCTATTCTTTCTTGCGGTCCATGCATCTTGATTTAATTCTTTTCAGTTATCGTCCGAAACGATCCCAGCTTTTCCATGACCAATTTTCTGAAGTAGTGAGTAATTTTTACATTAAGTTCGACTTGTTCATTTGCATAGTTCAACTCAAGACTTTATCTGGTTCCCAATCAGATCAAACGACTAACCTTGTCTACTTTTCCTATAGTTTCTAGTGGTTTAAAAACATATAAAAATATATCATAACAGTAAAATGGTCTTTGCATGTATTTACTTTAAAGCCTAGATAAAACAGTCTTTTTTTACTACCTTTCATCACTAGGTCTGTTTCATTGAGAACTTCGTTTGGTTTCGTTGTCGTCCTTCGCCACAGGCTGAAAATTCGATGCCAATGTCGGCTGAGCAGTATCATCATTAGCTGCCGAACGACAGTTCTTCTCGTCAAGATGAACGCTTGAAAGAGGAAACTTCACTAAATTTTGTTGGCTCGATGAACCAAGGCTTGCTAGAGTTTGTTCTGCAGCCGACTGAATGCCCGGCAAAGGTCGGTTAACTTTCAGATGCGCTAGTGCCACTATCGGCCGAGTGCTCGAGAGCCCTTTCGGAGTTGACGGTGGTTTTGGTACCATTGGCGGAATGCTCGGTAGCCTTCGGTTAACTGGCGCTTGTACCTTCGGGCGTGCTCGGGTCACGAACGGCCGAGCGTTCAACTGGCCTTTCGGTGTTGATGGTGGTTTTGGCACCATTGGTTCTTGTACTGGCTGGATGCTTGGCAACAGTCGGAAAACTGTCGAGCGCGATCGTGTCACTGTCGGTCGAGCACTTGGTAGGCCTTTCGGTGTTGATGGTGGTTTGGGAATCATCACTTCCTCTGATGAGGGAATACTCGGCAAGACTTGTTTCGCGCTCTGAGGATGAAAACTGTTTTCTCTTGGGAAACGCTGAAATACTGTCTTACTTCTTCTCGCTAATGTTGCACGAAGGCGCGGCATCTCTTCACATTCGTTCTTCTTACGGTCCAGCCATACGTAGCTGTCTACTGATAAAAGCTTTGGACAGGTTCGATTCATCTTTGCGTAGACGCTCGGCAGATCTTCGTTTTCTGGACTCTGTAGACTGGCCTGTGCTCTTGGTACCTTTGGCTTCGGTCTTAGTTCATAGTTTGGTGACGTTTCTTTCGCTTCTGACTCGCGACCTTTTCCAGTTTGCTTTACTCGCCGTTTATCGCATAAAACTGTTTCTTCTTTTCTCATGTGCTTCGCCCTATTTTCCTTCCCAGACGGAGTTCCTGGAAGCTCTTGCACTAATATAGATTCACAGCTTTGCAGTTTTTCTCCGTTTTCTCGGATCTTGCGCTTTCGTCTCTGTTGTTTGTTCTTTTTTCTCTTTTTGATACTCCGTATCTTTTCCTTACAAAGTCTCGATTTTTCTTCTAAATCGCAGAGTCCCAGATCTTGCCCTGTCTCTTCCTCCCCAAAGGTTTGACTTTCATCTATTTTTTCCACTTTCACGAACCTCGGCGATGTTTGCTCTTGAATAGTAGGAAGAGAAGGTTTCATCCGTTCTCGGAATTCAGCTCTAAATTTTGGCAGCGGTTTGCGTGACACAGTTTGTTGGTTACTCGGTAGAGTTCGGTTCGCCGTCGGCGGAACGTTCGGCAGAATTCGTTTCACTCTCGGGGCTGTCGTTCGCACTTTCTTCTCAGTAAGCTGAACACTTTCCTCTTTAATCGTTGGAAGATTCCACACATGTTTCACTGAAGCTGCACCTCGCAAAACTTCTTGCGGATGGATGCTCCATCGAAGAATTTCCTGAACTATTGGTGGTAAGCACGGTAGAACTCTTCTGGGCTTCTGCAGCAGTTTTCTAATCTCATTCACCGGAATTCTAGGTGTAATTCGTACTTCCGTCGGCTCAAGGCTTGGGACGCTCGGTAAAGTTCGGATCTTTCTCGGTTGGATGTTCGGCGAATTACGCTCCTCTGAAAGGTTGAAGTTAGAAAAGTTCTGAACCTTCGCTTCATGCGAAGCATCGCTCATCCTCGATTCCATTTCTACATTAACCGCTTCTCTTTTTCTTTCCGGAAAATTGCTCTCACTAGAAAACTTCTCGTTAACACTCATTCTTGTAACTTTTTTTACGATTTTTCACACAAGAAGACGCACAATGTATATATATTTTTGCGCTCTATAAACGCAGTAAACTGTAGTTGTAAGTTTACCATCAAACAACTGAAGTTGTCATGGAATTCCTCTGTGGCGTAATAGCTGCGCATTGATGACGATTAGCGCGCGCGTATAGAAAAGAGTTCTTTTTACTTTATCTTCAAACAGAAACCTTAACTTGAAATTATCTTGTGGTAAAACCAGTCTATCGAGCTCTCTAAACTTTGGCCAAAAAAGGAAATGTCATAGAATAAAAACTTTTTTACTTCAGTCTTCATTTCACGCGATTTGTCCAGATTTCATGAGCATATTTTCAGTCACTTTCACTGCGCGCGCTATTCTATTTGAGTTTAGTATAAATCTACTAGCGTTCTCAGATCACGAGCGCTGTTTACTTATTGGCTACGCTACTCACTATCTATTCTGTTTTAGCGATAAATCTACCAGCGTTCTATCGCGAATGATGTTCTCTTATTGGCTACGATACTCACTATCTATTCTATTGTAGAAAGTGAGTAGTCTAATGGCGGCCGCTTCTTCGCGTTTTTGAAGTGTCTATGAAGAGTATTTGTTGCTAAGTTTTGAACGTCTAGTAGATTTCTACTAAAACAATTATCACGCGATAGAAATCTGGAGCTCATAATCTAATTGTTTTAAAATAGATAGCATTTTTCTCGCGCTCTGATTGGCTACTCAAACTCGTGACAGTATTTGCTATTCACCTCCAGGCATTGTTCTGATTTTTGCGAGCAAGTTTTTTTCCCCATTTGTCAGAAATACAGTAATTATTTTTGACAGGCTATCTACTGGTTTGTTGTATACTTAAACAATTATTCACCTCAGGTGAAGAGTGGAGAATAATTCAGTTAAATACCTCTCCTCCTGTCCCCCTCCCCCTAAGGAAGGCTGTTACTCAGGTTATTATACCATAAATGGGGCGTGAGACGAGAGTAATATATCCTCAACTCTCACTCTCGTTTCGATTTGCTAGCGTCGTTCAACATCGCAATTCAGCATCGTTCAATATTGTTTTTCGGATAAAATGATTTTGTTTCTAATAGTTTCGGCCAGTTAAATTTTCAGGTTGGGTTGGGTATAGCTGATACAAATATCCATTTAAAGGGGCAGTATCACGAGGTTCCACGCGCGGCACTGTTCACTATTCTTGCACCGGAATTTTGGACATATCACTGTTAAAAGTGATTTTTTTTCTTTCTTCCGGCTATCAAAACGGATTTTTTGATTCAACAAATACCTCCACTTCTCGACGGCCTTTTTGAATTTGCGGAATCAAACTTGAAAACTGGGCCGACGTTTTCAAGTTTCGACCTCGTGATACTGCCCCTTTAAACAGCGTTAAAATCATCAAAAGAAAGAATATAAACATGATTTTGTGCCTTTGCTGAACTTGGCTCGTTCGGTGCCCCTGTACGTGTTATTTAACTGTTTACACCAGTTCTGGTTTTCTCTCAACACGTGGAGAACCTGCAAACAGCTGCGTTTGGTTGTAAGTTAATTATTTTCTTTGGAGGAAGCCAATGAAGTGAAAACAAAACGCGTGAAAACATGTATTGTTATAGCGCGCGTGGCACGTGCATGCTTTTGTTTGCTAATTGGGGCCCAATTATATGAGCCGGGCTGGCCCGGTTAGCCAAGCTGAGAGGCCAGTTTTTCGAAATCCCGATAACTTATCGGGTCCGGAGCTTTGTTTAAAAATCAGAATCTTTAGAATGGTGGTGTAGGTTTTAGCCAGCAAACCAGCCCGACTTGTTTCGTCAAGTTAAAATTTTATTGCTTAGATTTCTATGCCAACAAAATTTGAATCTTTAATGTAAACATTGCGCGCATAAAATAGCTTACCGGGCCCGAAAAGTTATCGGGCTTTCGAGAAACGGGCCCCAGCTGGCCCGGTTAGCCGAGCTGGCCCGGTTTGCCGAGATCTCGGCACGCCTGTTAAACGCAACAAAAATCAACTTTGCGATTATATGACAACCGGGCCAGCCCGGTTAGCCGGGATCCCGGCTAAACGGGCTGAAAATTTTCCATGTAATCGCGTTTACCGGGCCTGGAGCCCGTTTCTCGAAACTCCCGGTAACTTTTCGGGCCCGAAGCCAAATATTGAAATCAAAATCTAAAGAATAAAAGCGCGGGTCCTATGCGAACAAACTAGTCCATTTTGTTTTGCTAACTGATAGTTTTATCGTATTATCTGCAAAACTTTTGAAACCTTGATCTTCAATAAAAATAAAACAGCTTTCCGGGCCCGGTAATTACCGGGTCTTTCGAGAAACGGCCCCCAGCCCGGCTAAATTTGCCTCTGAGCAAACCTGCTCGCCTGTAAATGGCCCTTTTTTCTCTTTAAATGATAAAGAGGTACACAAGAATGCGTCACCGAGTGCGCAAGCACGAAGTAAATGAGCTAAAATACAGAAAAAATTAAACTGTTCACAGCCTCTCTATTTTCTCAGAGTCCGTCGAGAACGAGAACTGCTGGCGAGCGAAGCGAGCGGACTGGAACTGAACGCGAGCGCGGAGCGCGAGAAGAGAGGCTGTGAAGGTCTGCTATGTGTAATGGCGTTCTACTATGTGTAATGGCGTTCTACTATGTGTAATGGCGTTCTACTATGTGTAATGGCGTTCTACTATTTTTCCAAATCATTTTAAGAAAGCTTTTCGGATCTTTTAGCTGAATATTTCCGGTCAACGGCGAAAGAAAAGAATCTTACCCATTTTTATCTTCTGCATCGTTATAGATTTCATTAAAAAAAATAATAAAAAACTTCTGGAATTCATTCTTAAGCCCCGCTCTGAAAAGAGTCCACGAATGATGATTTTTTTTTTCATATTAATAGAAAATCACTTACTTATACTGAAATTGTTTGATAATTTGCCAACTATTTAGTGGTCTTGGCGATGATCGAACTTAATTAATTCCACTCAGATTTTTAAGTGTGAAACTGTTGTAGACATTACTTTTTTGAAATTATCAATACTGCTTGTCCGTTCGTGTTTTCGTGTCCGGAGCTATAGATATTCGCCACCTCAAAGCTTTTCTGGCTATCGTGAACACAAACCCCCTCATATAATTCATTCTCCTTCTGAGTTTTCCTAGAGATTATTGGTCAAATTAAACAACTTGCTTGAGGTTTGAAGAAAAACCGAGTTGCTGGAAAAGTCGCCGGGATTTATAAAATATATAGTACACCGCGAAGAACATCGTTAGCAGCCACTCATGACGCTTGCACTGAAATGACAACGCGGCTCCTTAATTCTGGCTGGATATTATTTATTAGCGAAGTATCTCAGTTTAACCGTTGACTCGATATTTCTTTGAGCTAAATACATTCTGAATCTTGTTGTCTTAAACTGAATGTTCTCTATAATGACGTTTTGAGTTCTCAGTTGTTTTCTGTCACGCAATTACAAATCATAACCGTCTAAGCTATTGTTGTACCGGTATTAGTGGAAGTCATAGTAAATATTTCTGCTTGGCGCCACAAATCCAAGAGATACAGGAAGTTCTGTGTGAAAACCGAAATTAAATATGGAAACTGTTTTTCTTGGACGAGATAGTAACAGGAAGACGATAATGAAAACTGTCCGCGGACTTCCTATTAGCTAATCAGATCGCCCTAGTAGAAAGTGTATTATTTTCTGACTAATTCAGTCATGTCAGCTGTCATGTGGTATAGAGCGGTTTTCAATTCAGTGTCGTAAAACCAGAACCAAAGTAATTACTCTGACCAATCACAGAACTCGCAGATAACTGATCTGACGAACCAATCAGAACTCGAAGCAAATACATGTAGCGGGGCCAAGCGCGGGAAAACGCGTGCGAGCAAGTCACGATTGGTTTTGGTTTTACTTCTGATTGGTTAATAAAGTGGCGCGAGATTTTTTACCCAATCACGAAGCATAGCAATGCAAAACCAAAGCAATTGCGAGATTACCTTCGACACTCAATTGAAAAGCGCTCTATACTCTTGTCTTGATCTGATGAATTGGTTAATAAACCAATTATTCCGAATAGAGCAGTTTTCAATTGAGTGTCGAAAGTAATTACACAATTGCTTTGGTTTTGCATTGCTACGCTTTGTGATTGGCTAAAAAATCTCGCGCCACTTTCTCGACCAATCAGAAGTAAAACCAAAACCAATCGTGACTTGCTCGCACGCTTTTTTCCGCGCTTGGCGCCGCCGACATGTAATTGCTTCGAGCTCTGATTGGTTCATTGGATATTTTACGACTGCTGTGATTGGTCAGAGTAATTACTTTGGTTTTGGTTTTACGACACTCAATTGAAAACTGCTCTATACTCAAAGAGTGGTTTTCAATTGAGTGTCGTATAACCAAAACCAAAGTAATTTAAACTGTGACCAATCACAGAACTCGCAGACAATCCGATGAACCAATCAGAACTCGAAGCAAATATATGTAGCCGGCACCAAGCGCGGGAAAGCGCCTGCGAACGAATGGTGAGTGGCGCGATCACTGTATGGGCGTTTACACTGTAAACATTGAATGGCTCGCCTTCGGCTCGCCATTGTAAACGCCCGTACAGATCTCCCGCTCATATTTTATCTACTACCTGCCTTCGCTCGTTATATATCACAAAAGCCTCATTCAATAAATTAAATTGATTATTATTTGTCTGATCACAATGATGGATGGAATAACTATTTATACACGGCGGTTTGGCACTAAGTAAGCTTATCATCCTTGCCTTATTAAGGACGTTCGCGCGAAAATCTCCTAACATTGATTTTTTTTATAAAACTTTTGCTACCTCTAGGTTATGAGTAACTCGTGTCAGAAATGCAACAAAATGAGGGGGTCACCGACTTCGTTTCTGAGATAAGCCATCTGAAAGGCGACCCTAATTTTGAAAAATTGGTCTTCCTTACGGGATGTGACCCCAATGTCTGTTAGTCTAAAAATATTGCAAATGAATCTCTAAAATGCAATTTTCTTTCCCAAATTTTATGCGAGTAGGTCTGTTCAGTAAATTCATTCAACTGGTGACTTTCCTTGAAGTAAATTTCATATTTAAACGACAGCATTTGCAAACTCTGAAAGCCGCAAGTTGGCAGGATTCGACGGCGCGCGGGTAGAAAAATGGAAAAAATTTAAACTTCCTACATTGATTTTTTGTTCATTTTTTCACAATCTGTCAAGAATTGGCAAAGAAAATTATCTATGAAAAAAAAATTGGGGGTCACCGACCATCCAAGCGAGTTAAAACTAAGCAAAGTTAACGCAACGGCTATCAGCCCTTTATGTACTTAGATTTCTTCTCTTGCGCGCGCGCTCGTGCGTGACGTAGCATGGCGTTGCGACATGAATTGCGTGCGCAGTAAGGATGCGCATAAACAATTAGCGCGAACGTCCTTAAACGCTGAATTAAACTTTTGAAAATGATCAAAACTATTGGACTCGGACAGGACCATAACAAAAGACTGGTGGTCTCTTTATGTACCCAACCTCCCCTATACCTAAAAAAGTTGGTGTCTTGTTGGTACAGCCCCTATACTGCGAGCTGTATCTTGTCAGTCAGTCGATCGAGCAGGCAACAAGCTCGGGGAGACTGGAGCGAGCGAACGAGCCGAGAGGAAACTGGGAGAGAGGCGCCCAGCGCCCTCGGCTCGCAGCTTCGCGGTCAATCGCCGATCGCGTTTTGCTATCCAGAGAGGTTAGGGGCTGCTAGCAGTCTATATAGCCCTTATTATAACGAGAGTAGAAAACTGAGAGAAGATGCAACCTTCCTGTGCCCTTTTACTAACAATTCAAGCTTCATGCACACAGAATATTAGTCTCATTTTAAATTTTGTTCATAAGGCTCACAGAATGTGGTGAATTCTAAACCGTGCGAAAATAAAACGCATTATATAAGGGTATATAAGTAGTACAAATTTTTTGGCAGTCATGATGAACGAGGACGGGGTGCGGTATCTGTAGGGAGGAATATGAATAGCTACCACTGATGAAATCTATAGGAACTAGTACATTCATTTGAAATAGCATCCTTTTAAGCACATGTCAGTTCAAAATTTCAAAAACGAAATTTCCAGGCCACGTCAGTATAAGATCGTATGGAACTAGTGGTCTTCATCAAGCATATTGTTTTGACTAAATTCCAAAAGTAAAATTTCCATGTTACGTGCCTTTAAATCGGTAAGAACTAGCGCTCCCAGATTGGCAATGAAAAACTGCATCCGCGCTTTAGCTTACTGTTTTGAACTTGGAGCGAATTTAAATTTTGTTCATTAGGCTCATCGGATCAGGTGGTGACATTTCTTGTGGGACATTTCAATTTTATTTTGCTAGCTAGATTTCTGTGCCACTCAGATACTGTAAATATAACTTTGAGCACGGTTTTATCAATCCGCGCCTTATTCACCTCAAAGAGATGTTCACCTAAGAGAGACTGATTTCAGTGATTTGTCTCAGCAGTGGGATGTCCGCCTCAGAGAAATTTGATTTGCCTCAAAGAGATGTTTGTCTTAAGAAGTGCCCTTCTAGAATTGGAGAGGTGTTCGCCTTAACTTATTGAAAAAGAAAACAGCAAAGAACTGAAACATGACAGGATGGACCAATTCCATGCGCACATATCCGCCTTGCAGAACATCCGCTTTTAAGTTTACAATTGTTTTTGTAGAGATGTTAAAAACAGGATATCGGAATATCACTTCATACTTAAAGCTGTTAGCAGTCACGTAGGCGGGATAGAAATGCTGCCAATAGCGTAAAGCGTAAAACACTTTGAGGATTGTAGTTCCCTTAAATTTGATCTCCCTTCTTACTGACCCACCGCTATATAATGTCTTCAATTGGATTACCGTTGAAGAATCGAAACCGCGTCTGACGCATGCATGAGCCACTGAGGTCTGATATGTAAGTAGATTATCGGACATCCTAGAGATCTTACACTATTTTTAAAGCTTTTACGGCCCTTGGCTTTTCAATATCAGTGTTTCTGAGTCCCTTACTCAAGAGCTCTTTCGACAAAAAAGAGGTAAGTAAAACCACATTATTTTAGTTCTAAATTGAATTGACGTATTAAGGATCTGCAGTTACAGTTAAAGTTTATATTATTAAATTATACTTTATTTTGTCCGGAATATATTCTACCCCAAATATTTTAATTTACATCGCGTGCTCAAAAGTACTTCGTATTGGTTTATAATTGTATATTTTCGTGGAAAAAGTGTAATCTCATAAAAAATACTGTGGTTCTGCGTCAGTGCGAAAGGGAATCACTAAAATTTGGTATGAAGTCAGTTGATAAAATGTTATTTGGCTTCCGGTCCGTAAATAGATTCGGCAAATGCGTTAGCAAGCGTAGCTTTTTGTCAGAGCGCCGATTTCTCCTTCAAGTTAAAATTTTGAAATGAAAACTACCGAGCTCTACTTGAAAATCGCTCGCTGTTGTTTGCTTTAAAATCTTTTGCAAAAACTGAAGTTAGAGATTTTCGTTTGGGATTCACTGAGAGTCATACGCAGCTCTTTAGAACCTAATTTCATTGGACCTGGGTATCAAGCAGCTCTATTGTTTTCAGGGCTAAGGCCCTGATTATTCTGTTGTTTGCTCTATTGTTTTCTCAGCCAATCAGAGAAGACCTTGTAATAGCTGCGTACTGCCCCTGTCACAGTGTAGAGTCCATACATGACTGCGCATGTGTGGTCCTGACTCAGCTCATGTGTGTCTTGGGCTGCAGATGGCCAGGATGACAATGACTTTCTTGTTAAAACTATGATTACGGTTTATTCAATGTCCGTATCTTATAGTGTTCTACAATCACTTATTTCGTGTACGACAAAGGTACCTAGTTTCAATCTGGGGCAGTTTTGACTCAAAAATGGTCAAAACCCCATGACAAAGCTCCCTTATAAACACTAATTTTGAGAAACGATGTACACCAGCCGTGCAATTCTGTACAAAAACGTTGCCTAAAGGGTAGTAACAGCTTTAACTTGACTCAACGTCAAGTTCTAAGAAATTAACGATCGTCAAAAGATCCCAAACTTCATTTTGTAAAATATTGAAAAACAAATGGTACCATGCAAAAGTACTGCTGAAGAATGAATGGTCACACCATAGGATTTCGTTGACAGTTAAAAGTTAGAACTACAATACATGTCATGTTAAAATACATCTTCTAGTTTGTCGGGATACAATTACGATGTCACGATGACTAATTTTTGTGCTTGACTAGCATCTGATCGAATGGAGATTTAGAGCGCGAAAATTTAGCCAGCCAATTTAGAGCGTCAGTTTGGTGAATTCTAAACCGCGCGAAAATAAAACGCATTATATTTACAATTAGATTATGAGCTTGAGATTCGCGTGATCGCCCTCATCAACTATCACGCGATAAAAATCAAGAGCGAATAATCTAAAAAAAAAACACAGAGAAGCGGCCGCCATTTGGCTACTTACTCTGCTCACTTTCTACAAAGTGAGTAGCTTAGCCAATAAGAGAACAGCATTCGTGATAGAACGCTAGTAGCTTTATACCAAAAGGGGATATAAATAGCTCAAGTTTTTTGGCAGTGCATGAACTTGGCGTGGGCGGGGTGCGGGATCTGTAAAGATGGAGAAAGGAAGGTAGGAAGCTCTTCAGTTCTGACGACCGGAAACTGAATATGAAGAGCAAACACTGATTAAAATCTATAGGAACTAGTACTTTCATTTGAAATACTGCATCCTTTTAATCTTATATCGCTGAGTTCAAAATTCAAGAAACGGAAATTTCCAGGTCACGTCAGTTTGACATCATCGAGTAAGTTATGGAACTAGTGGTATTGCATCAAGCATATTGTTGTGACTAAATTCCAAAAGTGAAATTTCGATGAAACGTGTTTAAGTCGTTGGGAACAAGCGCTCCCAGATTGGCAATGAAAAACTGCATCCGCTTTAGCTCATTGTTTTTAGCTTGGAGCGAACAGTGAAATTTTCAGGTATCGTTTTTGGATCGGTAGGAAATAGCGCTCTTGAATTGGCAATGAAACATCGCATTCTCCGCTTAATCAGAACGATTGTTTTGACATCCTATGCAAAAGTGAAATTTCGAGGTAACCGATTTTACTATTATAAAATTGATCAAGTGTGTGCCTCAACCTTGCTAACTCAATAGGCTCCCGTACAAATGCCTCAGATTCTGCTGTATGGCTGCATTACTCAGTGAAATAAATCACGTGAGAAGAGTCTTTGATTGTCTTCATGTTGATTGAACTTTAAGAAGACACATTTAACCGTGCCACCATATTTTCGCTTTCTCCGCAACTTTGTTATTTTCCGTATAACACGTGTATCTATGTCTTCAGTGTATGGAAATGTATATTTTTATACTCTTGTCATTAGATCATTTTATTATATTTCACAAGCTGTCTAACTTATAAACGTATCTTACCATTTGGAGTTATTCCTGATTCATAGTCACCGGTTATACCGAAACGAAACGTTTTTTTATCGTGCAAATCGATTAACGAACGTATTCATTCCGGCATTGCAAATGCCGAAAAATATAAAACCGATTGCTGAACTTTATTTTGATTATATTTTCTAAAAGATGCAATTAAAATTGCATTTTTTTTTTAATGTGTTGCGACTTCGCCTTCGTTTCCGTTTTTAGAGTAAAGTTCCATCTCCTAGATAGCTAGTCTAGATAATATTTGGCAACTTGACATGATTTATAACACACTATTAATAATAACTTTTGAATTTATTGCGCAATTTTGCGCAATGTCCATTGTAATTTCCCAAAATGAACAAATAGCGACTAACTGCAATTTTAATAATTGACGAGCAGAACTTTCTGCGGAGAACTAAAATAATTTCAACAAAAATGAAGGAAAATGCTACCTTGAAACACAAGGTCAGCCGAAAATAAATATTCATGGTATATTTCCCAGCCAGATCGGCGCCTACATAACAAGACCCTCACGCGATTATTTTCGCCTTGCGAGAGCAAATAGAAACCGAACAAACCAATGCGAAATCGTGTAGGTTATGTCCAGAACAGCTGAGCTGACAAAACTTCAATCTCGTCAAAATTCTGCCTCTAAACGACTTCGCACGTCCCTGTAACACCCCCGGGTTGCAAAACATTAAGACCCAAGTACCTGATTTTTGTCACGACTGCCATTTTGTGGGAACAATACATTGAGTGTGGCCGGGGCTTCACACAAAACACTTGTCTAGTCCTATTCGATTAATTTCGAATAAAGCTCCGTCACTCACGTTTTTAGGAACAATTGGACGTAACTAATTTGGGACTGAAAGCTTTGGCTCGCGAATATTAGTCAGAGTTTATAATAAAGGTAAGCGAATTTTAAAAACGTTTATTCTTAAACTACGTGTATTTATTTTTAGAAGTTATTTTTATACCATTTCTTAAGTACATTAACGGTGTTTAAATAAAACAAATGCAAAGGATTTCTGAAAAGATGTAAATGGCAAATCCCCTTGGAAGAACTTTGTGTGTTTTTTTTATCAAAACCGAGACAACTCAGTGAACTGGATGAACCAGCAAAAAGGAGAAAAAAGATTTGTTTGAAATACCAAGTTATACAGTAATTCGTTCGAAAACAACGATCAATTTTTTTAATATTATAAGTATAGTTTATTCGCGTCAGGGCGATAAAAAATGTCCTAGATTGAATTTAACAGTCGAGCGAACATAGGTGACGGAAACAATTGAATCAATAGATTAATTAATGTATGCGGCAGCGACGTGAGCTGATTTCAAATAAGCAAACGAACTATTGTTATACAAATCAGGCGTTCATGCATATTTTAATCAGCACATGGCCTGTACGTTCGTGTGAATTGTGGAGAGCAAATACTCAAGGATTTTTCAATGAAATTGCAGGATTAAGATGGGTTAAGGCTCGCAGGACAATTGATCGAGAGGCCGCCAGCGTTTGAAAAGAGGGAAAAAACGAGAACACTCTTATCTAGCGAGGGGTCGTTTCGAATTGCCTCGTATCCGTTTGGACACGAATTTCACTACAACCGTAAGTCAAATGTTTTGTTTTGTTGTTTTTGTAACTTTTATCGACTTTCTCTAACTTTCTTAAGACATATTCGATAAATTGCTCCAATACTGGAAAATGTTAGACGCTGAAAGCCTGCCCAAAACACCGTTTTGCGGCTCGCTCTATCTCTAAATTAAAACCTGTTCTGGTGTCATCAATTCCGTCTTTTCCGTGCACTAGACATGACCAGATGGATAGCCGAGTGGCGTGGTCTCTTTACATGTTTCGGTTATCAATATCTTGACCTCAAATGTCATTTACGGAATCTCCAATCCTGTTTTACAGTAAATCTGCTTGCGTCATACGTTAATACCGGCCCCCAGACTGAGTGAGGCAGAACGGCCTGACATGACACTTCACGAAGAATTCGGAAGAATGCTGTATTACGTTTCATGTATTTAAGCTATGTGATTGAATCAAGCGGAGATACTGGTCAAAACTAAGCCTCAGATCTGTAAATTTGCTTCATCTCTGACGTTGGATCTTGAAAATTGGACACTTGCTAGTGACAGGATCTTTTTATAGCGATTATTTCGTTAAAACACGTGACAAGGCTCAAATCGACTCATCGCTGGTTAAAGCTACATGCATTAGATCTCGTCCCAGCTCACCGATATATCTTTGTTATAAAGGTACGTTGTTCGTTCAGTTACAGTCACTTACACTAAACTTTGTTTAACTATTTAAGACTTGATCTCGCTTCTTTAATGAAACGGCTAACTGTTTCCTTTGTGTATGATCACGAGTTATGACAAGGAATATTTGTGCATGTGTCCTCGGCAAGCCACTCAAATTCATTCACATTCAAACCATATTTAAACGCTGGTCGCAAATCGATTGGCCTATAAATATTTTTTATACAAAATTTTAACTTTAAAAGAATGCTTCTTCGGGACAACTAACCAATCTGCCCACAAGCCTTAGCTTTGCGTTAGTAAGAATCGAACCGATGAAAGGCGATCGACTTCCTGTGAATCTATTTCTGGACAGCTCTAGATTTGTAGTCAAGATTTAGTGATTTGATAGCCATCGTTAAAAGCACGTTCAAGGGATGTTGAAATTCTAGTATTGCACATCCACGAGTTTCTAACCTTTCGATGACTCAGTTTTCGTTTCAATAAGACAAAAAACGTGCCACAGGAAACTGCAAATTGTGTAAACAACATTGAATATGTTATTTTTACTTCTCACGTGATTATTATTAGTATCGGATACTTACAATTTTGCTTTCGATCTTTGACATGGCTAAATTAGTGATGGTAAAGGAATTTCATGCCAGGTTAACAAAAAGCTCCAAAATACTCGGGTTTGTTGCAAATTTTAGGCACATATTTACACTAGAAGCTAGCAGTCTCTTATTTTTCTTTTAGTTGCGCAATATGCCTTAATTTGAGGTATCTAACATCTTTGTGTACTGTACAAAACACTTCAGAGTTTGGGATCTCTTTCTTTTTCTTCGCTTTATTTTGTAGCAAGGATCAAATTAAAGTACGTTTTCATGTAAATAGTTTATTACTTTTCCAGCCCGAAATGGATAAAACTTGTATTTTTTAATAATTATTTATCTATGTTATAATAGTACTTTGTTGGACGGATGTTTCCGCGACTTTTCTCGGTCATTTTTCCTGGAAAATTAGAATATTCTCCCACACAAACGCTTAAAGCTTTGCCAAAACAAAATTTCGCAACGTCCACTTTCTAGAAATATTTGTTTTGATGTCACTCATTCATCACTGATACATATCTTTAATGGTCTCTTAACATCCCGGGGCCAGGGGGGGGATCCTCGGGTTAAAAAATAACGGAGATGAACCAATGAACCCTTGCACCAGAACTAGACCCACGAATAAAATTCCGAAAAAATCTACGCCTAAAAAAAATCTCATGCGCATTTTGTATTCAAAACATAACCCGGTAGAAAATGTAAAAATGTTTAGACTGCATCCGTTTTTTACAAGCGATCTTTTACAAGCCGGGTTGCGAGTTAAAATATTTTTTCAGAAAAATTAAGAAACCCTTAAAAATCCCTGTCGGAATCTCATCGTAAAAATTAAGTGGGTAAAATTTTACACCCAAAACAATCCGCAAAATCGCAAAAGGCAAATCCCAGAAAGTCCTTCACACCTGGGATATCGATAACGTATCCCGCAACTAACTTCGATAATCATCATGTAAACAAATCGAGAAACCTGTCAACCCGGTCAGACAGGCGGAAAAGCTCACGTGCTTTATTTTATCGTGAATACAACCAGCAATAAAATCGTGGTTTCTTTCCAAAGTTTTTAATAAACGTTAAACTTAAGCTTAAAACGTGATAATACTCAGTCAAAGTTATTAATAGTTCATTTAGTTTAACACTTGTAGGCAATTATAAAAGTATCAACGTCGATTTTACGAACGACGCGGTTTGTATGACGGCTGACTGGCAAACTAAAGTTAAAATACCTCAGAATCCTAAAATATATTTGTTATGATGTATTTTGCTAACGAAAATAATTTTATGTCATCAGTTTTACATCATATCCGGAGGGGTTAAATCGTATTTTGCGAATATCCTATTCTTTTTTCGTCAATTCAGCCAAATACCAAGGCCATGCAAAGAAGAAGAACAATTTAAGGAAAAGATAAAAAATAAAAATACACCTTTTCTAAAAATGTCACTTATAAAATTCTACTAGCGTTGCCTTCATGACCTTGTGACGAATGAAAAGTTTATATTATTATTAAAAATATTGGCAAAAATATCTTTAGAGCAAACGAATAATATAGCAACATATACGCAAGTGGATCTATTAATATATTATCTTGGAGCCACAAATCCATGTGAAGATATCCTAGCGCCTTGTTTGCAAAACCGTGACTTTTTCGAATAGGTTTTCTCGTAATTCGTTACAAATTTTCACAGTAGGAGGTCCCGGGGCAAAGTAGTAACGCAAGCGCGACAGAAAAATATCATTTTTGCCGACTTCTTTCTTTTTGACAATGCCACTGAACATTTTACAACAAATATTTATAGAACAATGCATAAGAACTTTTCATTTTTAAACTGTTTGTTTGAGTATTAAGTTTCCTAAATAATTCAAGAATCTTAGCCTTGCATGTACGTCATTTGCAACTTGCAGGTTTACCGCGGATTTCAAATCAAGATTTTGACAATTATTTTTTATTTCGCAGTTTTCAGGATAAATTTCTTTGCATCTTTTACAGAAACCTGAGCATGTTCCAAAATGAGCTATCACATTTGCAAGTTTTCATCCTATAAATGGGACTGATTCATTCTTTAATATAGTTATGAAAATAACATCATCGTTATAAATTATTGCTCATGTTTTTCTCGCGACAGAAAGGATATTTTTTCTTGTAAATTTTGCTACTGTTTGAGCAATGCACATTTTGGATCCATGATATCATTTTAATTTCGCTGCTATTTCCATTTTATCTTTAACAACATAAGTACGTTTTTTTCCAAGTACGTGATTCTTTTAACAATGCAAACTGTTTTGGCATCATAACAACTATTAAACGTTTTATGATGAAGTACACTTCTGGAGGCGCTCCAACTAATTTCGTGCTCTAAGACTTGCCTTCCAAAAAAGATAAATATTATGTTGTCTTTTGGCAGATTTACTGTAAAAACAAAATTCAGAGAGCTGCAGAAAACATATGTTTTGCAAGGTTGTCTTTTATAATATTAAAAGACCGCCATGCACAATTTACACCTTGCAATGTTTACAAATGTTCACGTTTTCACACATCTTCGGTCTCCGGAGAATTGACGAGAAAATTCCGGAAATTCCATCGAAACCGTCATCGAAATCTGGGGTTTTTTGATTGGTTAGTTACAGGTCACATGGTGAAGAATTGTCCTTATTTGGAATTTAGTGGTCGGGGTTTGGCATTTTTCCCGCGCAACAAAAGTTCAGTCTGATAAACAACACAAACAGAGAGTTCAATGTATGGTATCCTGCTACGGAAATAACGAGCGTAATGTGGTTAATCTATTCCTTTCACCTTTAGAATACGTTTTTCTCGAGTGGTCTTGGATATGGCAAGATTCACAAGGAGTTTGATTGGGATTTTGCTCTGTCTGTTGGCCGCTTTGGGTTATTTTCAAACAATAGGTAAGAAAATATCGCCTACGTATCGAGCTTTAATGTTGTGTTATGATTTTGTGAGTTGTAAAATGTAGTAGTAAAACGATCTTGATTTCTTTTTCCCCAAAGTCAAAACATTTTTCTTTATTTTGCCAATTTTAATTCACCATTTTTGTGTGAAATCTTTTGGGGATAAGTGAAAAGAAATTTCAACTAACAATGCAGGTCAATGCATGCCACACACTTTATCGTTCGTACCTCGTTGAACAAATTGTAAGTTATCCTCTCTTCAAAATATCACAAAATCGCCTTACTGAATTACTAAAAAGAAACTTAGGAGAAAAAAGAGATTTAACAGTACATATATGTGGATTAAAACAACGCAAGACAATTCAAAGTCGATCTATTCACTCGACGTACGTGTACTAATCATCGACAACATTTGATTTCAGGGTCCTTTCAATGCGGCGAAGATCAGTTTGCTTGTGCAAATCTTACTTGCATCCCAGTGAATTGGCGGTGCGACGGTGATTATGATTGTGATGATCATTCGGATGAAAAATACTGTCGTAAGTATTTCGATCTTTGATTATGATGATGTGTATAATATAAAACCCGCTTGCAATGTTGTGACGGGACACATCGCATCGATTCGTTCGTTTGTTGATGGCATTTCTCTCTTCTTCCTTCCCTTGCCATCTTATTCTGTTAATTTCAAAATGTGGAATACCTGTCCTAGATTTTGAAGATTCATTTAACACGGAAACTTAATGCTTTTTAAGAATCGAAGGGCTGTGATGTACAAAGAACACGATTTTACGCGTCGATTCGTTCAGATAAGTAACCCGCCGTGTGAATACCAGATGAATGAAAATCGCTCAAAACAGATTTTTACATGGAAAGATGTAGATCTAACTTCTGTGGGACTGATAAATGATATTGTTAGGAGACAGAAAAGAGTATTTGGTCTTTCGTGTACAGAAAGTATGACAATTATCTCGAATAGTAGAGTTCGTTCATAAGGTGCGTGGTTTTACCAACATCTGTTGTGGATGTGTCTGTGTCTGTGATTTTGTTATAGCCGTAAAAAGCATTGTAGATTTTTTTATATTTTCACTTCAAATTCCCTGATCATCTGGAAAGAATTTGTGATGAATTTTGGCCGGTCAAAGTCGTCCGTGATTAAAGTAGGACATTTTAAGCAATTTTTAGTCTGCTAGTATTAGCTTGTTTTTGTTCCTCGTATTCGCTCATCTAATTTGCATACAAGACATAAGCTAAAAGGCGGAACATCGCACATTTCTCGTTCTTCATTGGCTGAGAGAATAAAAAACATCGGTAAATAGTACGACTGGTTTGTTTATTTTGTCGTAACCCAATGGGATTTTTAGTTCTCACGCCAGTTTAGATTTCGTACAAAGCTTCGCCGCCCCCGCTCAATTCTCGCCAAACTTTTTACACGGCGCGACTTCCCGTCTCAAATTTATCTCGCCCGACGCATGTTTTCGCCTTATGATAGTTGTTAGGGAGACCACGAACGATTTGAACTCGTTTTCTATTATAAGTTTCTGCGATCACACCAATATCACGACTTTTTTGTCTTGAAATTGCAGTAATTTTGAGCCTTCGCTTCACCGGAAATTGGTGCTAGATGCTTGTAGATTGATGTTTAAAATACGTGAATTTTGAGGTTTTTGGTACATGTACAGTACAAAAATCATACCTGGGTTCCTCTTTTATACATCAACACCAAACATTTTTTGATTCATTCGTTTATTGTGCCAGACATGCTAATTACACCGAACTTCTTGTATGTTTGACATCAAAATTTATGTTTTCTTCCCCAAATGATATTAGATTTGGTCCTACTTGTGCTTGCAAAACATCATTTTTCTATTAAAGACCATTGAAATATTATAGTATTGATTTTACCTCATTAATGGGACAGAAAGATATAATATTGTTATGCAATCAGGAATCTCATCACTCAGCATCACTCATTAGATAGGTTGTTTATAGGAAGTCGAACTGATTATCTGCTATTGGTCAGTTGCTGTAGTTTTTGGCAGGCAGTTGATGACCTGTAGTCTCTGTGCTGCATCCAAAATTAATGGTTTCTTTAGTCTGAACAAACGAAAAGAAGACGTGAAACAACAGCAGAATTTTGAACTCTTGGCAACTCATGTACACCAGATTTACATAACTGCTGTGTAATAAACAGGGCTGTTTTTTCTTTTCAAACATGTTTCACCAGCTTTTCTTTATTGCCTGTTTTGTGAGACACATGATCAAAAATGGAGAATAAAACTCACATCACATATTTTAAGGCTTTCAATATTTTCGTAAGTTTAGTTACACACGACCCCACAAGCTGTACAGCTTTAACTACTTATTGTGTTTAAATAAAGTTTACATTGCACATTACATCACATTACAGTTGAACCTCTTTTTCCAGACAGTTCTCTTGGTCCGGAAGGTAGCAAATGTATACAATCCCTACCTCTATAATGGACACATCTATAATGGCATTAATAATCCTTCGGTGTCCATATTAAGGAAGTTTGACTGTACTTTAAAAATATTTGTTATGGTGATTGTTTTTTTTTTTTTTTGTTTTGTTTGTTTTTTTCAGCTGAGAGAACCTGCAATCCAGCCACTAAATTCAAGTGTGCAACTGTTGATCGTTGTATCCCAAAGAGATGGGTGTGTGATTATGATGATGATTGTGGTGATGGTTCAGATGAGCATGCTAATTGTGGTATGTAAATAGCTTTTAACCCTTTAACCTTTCATCTCCGAGAGTGCCAAAGTTCAAAATTCAAGAAAAATCCTAAATTTCATTTTGTAAAATATTGAAATACAAATGATACCATGCAAAAGTACTGTCAAAGAGGTTTCATTTGAATGGTCACACCATAGGATTTTGTCCACAGACGCAAAAGTTAGAACTACACTACATGTCTCCATAATTGACTCTGGGAGTAAGGGTTAAACATGGCTGTTTCTCTTATTTTCATGATTTTGTAAAATTCCTATTTGTCTTCAAATACTTTTTTCTACAAAAATAGAGTATATTGTATGCACAAACATTTTTTACAGTTGAAGCTCAGTAAGCAGACACCCTTGGGAAGAATAGAAAGTGTCCTAAACTTGAGCTGGCCATGTTCTGGAATGATTCTCGCAACAGGAGAATTCAAACAGGGTTTTGTCAAGACGGCCATAAGAAGAGTTCTCCGCTTACGAGGGTATCCGCTCAGAGAGTTTCGACTGCTGTACTCTGGAATAAACCTGCTTTAATATGTGACATGGCTTTTTATTTTCCTTGCAGCTCAAAGATCTTGTTCAACAAATGAACATGCTTGTACCAATGGACAGTGCATTCCAAAGAAATGGTTGTGTGATCGCGATAAAGATTGCCACGATGGTGGTGATGAGAAAGGATGTGGTAAGGTGTTGCAATGAACTGCACACCAGGCATATGAGAGGATGACCAAAACCAAAGTTAAAAAAAGAAAAAAATATATATAAAAATGAACTAAAAACAGTGTCTGGAGCTAAAAGATTTTTCAGATTTTGTAAATTCACTTGACCTTTTTTTTTGGGGAGATAAGGACTTAAAGTACATAAAACCAACAATTTAAAAAAAAAAACACAAAGATCACAAAAATGAGCCAAAACAGGGCCTGGAGCTAACAATTTTTTTGTTATAAATTCATGTGCATCCCTCCCTTTTTTTTTTTGTTCAACTGAATTCAAAGTACAAACAGAATTAAGCCTTTCAAATTATGAAAAGAAAATGCGAAGACTTGTGATTTCATTTTAAAAAGCCATCCTCAACATTAACAATTTCATCTTTGTTATATTTTTACATACATGTAATGCTGATTTTTAGTCGTTAAATTAAACTTTTGTTTTTTAAATAGCTATTTTTCCTTATATAAATTATAAATGATTATGTCAATTTTCAATTATTTAAAATTTTCTTATCAACGTAAAGTAACCTTTATTTGTTTTACATTTTGTCTATTTTTTCCTGTCTTTATTCCTCTGAGATTGTAACAGTTGAACATAATTATTTTTTAAATATTTTATAGTATTTTTGTAAGTGACTTACTGTTTATCTTAAAATAACTAACCTCTAGACTTAAAATGAGCTCCTCTTCCTCAACAACCATTTCATGATCTTATAATGTTAAAAGTTTTCTATCTTTTCACTCAAATACAATATGTCTTTGTCCTTTTAAAAAAAAATTCTCTCTTTTTGCTCCAATCTTCTAATTGATTATTAAATGTTATTATATTGCTCAAATTAACCCATCTAAATTCTTTAAACTGTTAAATGAATTCCTCTCTGTGTCTGGTGTTTGATTTTGCATTAATTTTTTGTTTTTGTTCTATTCAACTATTCTCTGAACAAAAGGACCCATTTCTTCAGGTAATAAGACATGCAGACCAAATGAGTTTACCTGTGCCAATAGCAAGTGTATCCAACAAACATGGCACTGTGACCATGACGATGATTGTGGCGATGGTTCAGATGAATTGAATTGCCGTAAGTTTGTTTTGTTGCATTTATTTATTTCCAGTTGAGTCCTGGAGTGTCTCAATCTTTGTTGGTAGACATTCCACACTAACATGGCTTTTTGGGACTTTTGACGAATGTGTGCTTCATCAGAACAGTTATCTAATGGGTTTAGAACTCCCGCATGTTCTCCTTAACCAGCAGATTGAATAACAAAACATCTATACTTTCCTGTGGTACCATTTGTTTTATGGTATTTTTCAAATAACGTTAAGGTCTAAATTGAATTTTTTGTGCAGTTGTTATTGGTTTCAAAAGGGTTAAGTAGGCTTTCTTAATGTGATAATATTTGCATAACATCAAGCTAGCTAGGGTATACTAAGTAACTTGTGTCTCTTGACCTAATTTTTTTTATCTTATTTTAAACAGCTAACAAGACATGCAACCCAGACGAGTTTACCTGCAAAAACGGCAGATGCGCAAAGATGAACTGGAAGTGTGATGGAGATAATGACTGTGGGGACAACTCTGACGAGATTGCTTGTCCTTCCAGAAGCCCCGTATGTGAAGGTTCTAAGGTCCTGTGTGACGATGCTCGCCAGTGCATCCACAGGAGCTGGAGATGTGACGGGGAAGAAGATTGTAATGATGGTTCAGATGAGACAGAGAGACGCTGCAGTAAGTAGGATGTAGCTAAGAGCTGTCTTTTGTCAGATTTCACCAGGTGAAAGAGAATGTTTCACCCGTGCATTGGGTGTAACCGTTTCACTGTTTCCCAATTCTGGTTATAAGCCCACCTGGTTATATATAGGCACACAGTTTGGTAACAATATTTCGGTTGTACCCCCTCCTAATATTAGCATTCCACAGCTTCTCACAGCATTTTTTTTTTACAAAATGTTAGATTAAATGGCTAAAATAATGGTTTACTATCATAATATTTCTTGCTTCTCAGCTCAAAAACAAAGTTGTATAAGCCCATGGTTTAGAACAGGAATTTTATGGTAGTCACTAGTGCCTAGAACAAAGAAAGAACAAAGAACAAAGCAAGACATAAAAGTTTTACATAGAGACCAGTATAAACACTTGTTTGAAATAAGTATGTGATTACATGGCATCTCAGTCCAAGACTAGCAGTAAGCGGTTGAAACATTAGGGCCGTTTATACGAAAGAAAATAGTCCGCGGATAAATAATCCGTGGACTATTTAAGCCGCGAACTGACCCGTTTATACGAGCGCAGCTAAATATAACACGAACTGCTCGTATAAATGGGTTCGCGGCTTATTAATCCGCGGACTATTTCCAGCCTCGTTTCCGCGCTGGTTGTCATGACTATATGGCGTGTAGACTTCCGGTCCAAAATGGCGCGGGTAAGCAAAAAAAAAACAAAGCTCTTGGCTTTGTCGCAGAAAAAAAACATCAAATGTCACGCAGTTATCCAGCTCCTCCGTAAGTTTCGTCTCTTTGCACATTTTTAAGAGTTCCTTCTCTTCGGAACAAGACCACGTATTCCTGGGAGATTTCTTCTTACTTTCAGACTTTTCCACAGCAGAACTAGTCGCAGAGGCCATTTTTCCAAGTGCTAAAAAAGGCCGGTGCTCACGTGAGCGTGACGTGAGCGCAAGCAAACCTTACGCCTGCGCAGTGAGTGTTCGCGGCTTAATAAGCCGCGAACCCCGTTTATACGAGCAAGTCCGCGGCTTATTTAAGCCGCGCTCAAAACCCACGGCTTAAATAGTCCGCGGATAAATAATCCGCGGACTATTAAGCCGCGAACAGTCCATTTTGTACCGTTTTTACGGGTCAGTTCGCAGCTTAATAGTCCGCGGATTATTTATCCGCAGACTATTTTCTCTCGTATAAACGGCGCTATTGTGATCCACATCTTAAGTGAGCACATTGTAAGACAAACAACAAAGAAAATTATCATAATCTAAACGTTTGTTGTTGTTGTTGTGCAGATATCACCACTTCTTGTAGTGCTGGACAATTCTTTTGTACCAACGGAAGATGCATAGATGCAAATAAGCATTGCAATGGCCAAAATGACTGTCTTGATAATTCAGATGAGCAAAAATGCCGTAAGTTGAATAGTTTTTCTGTTTGTTTATTTGGGTTTGAAAAATTTCCCTTCAAGCGGCTATCTCACCAGTTTTTAGTATAACTTTAAGAAGCCAAAAAGATGTTTCTATTGGTAAGAAACCCACAATAATCGCCTAGTTGTGTTTAAAACTACTTCACTAATGCAGTGAAACTGTAGATAAATGCCTAATATGATCCAGATGGAAATGAATTGCACTGCCTCTTGTCTAGAAAAACATTATTTTAATTATAAACTCGTTATGGTTGACTTTCTCTATAACTATGTTTTTCCTTTCTTTTTGTAGTCCAACCCACGACAGGGCCTTGTAAAGTGGATGAATTTCAATGTGGAGACTCCGCCCAATGTATTCCTGAGAGTAAAGTTTGTGATGCTAAAAATGACTGTAAAAATGGTGAAGATGAACCTATGTCTTGTGGTGAGTATACATGTAACATGGACTGCAGACAAAACAGTGCTAGTTTATTATGCATAGTGCCTTATTTGATTAGGATCTCCTTTGATTAACCCTTTCCATGTAACTTCGAAGAGTGCCCAAAATGAAGATCCAACAAAATATCTCAAATTTCATTTTGTAAAATATGTAAAAGCAAATACATGTAGTGCCATGCAAAAGTACTACGGAAGAGGTTTCATTTGAATGGTCACACCATAGGATTTTGTCAAAAGACTTGAAAGTTAGAACTTCACTTCATGTCTCTATAATTGACTCTGGGAGTGAAAGGTTTATGCTTTGAAAAGCCTGAAGAGATTTCCTGCTACAGTGTACTAGTGGAATTGATCTCAGACATCGTTGAAGTATATCACTTTATTGCTATTATATGTTAACCTCGAGTCAACTACAGGATTGGTAATGTTATGGAACACTGAACATGCAATGATCGAGCTGCCTCAAACAGAGCCAGATAATATCTTTGCAAGAAAAGCAGTTAAATTCTGTTCAAGTTACAACCTGTTATTGTAAGGAAATATATTAAAGGCATGAGACCACTGCAAGTTGAAATATGTTGATTGCAAGTTTAACGTTACCTATCTTGGGTCATCTTGTGGTAAATAAAACTGACCAGTGCTGGAAATAGTTTTTCTTGCTTAGAAGGACATGTGTCCTTTCAAACCTCCCTTTTGATCGGATATTTTACAAAATTGGTCGGACATCCGCCATTTTGGATTTTTCTTGAGACACAATAGGTTAGCATGCACAACAGGGGGCTTTTTTGCATTAGCATGCGCAAACACCGCTGTCACGCGGGCTCACCACAGGGCCCCCATAGACTACCAGAACATTTCACAGCAATGGCAGGTTGTTTAAACTTGTTATTCTTTCTGTTCTTTTAATATTCGTTTCTGAATGTAAAAGAGATTCGGTTAAGTGTTCAGTGTGCGAAAAAATCACTAACAGTAAAAGTTGCAGGCCAGTCGCTTCTTATGTTGCGGAATTGCCACCTGAAAGTTGTAACCTACTTGACCTCGACGGTGCGCGGATTTGCGGTGCCTGTAGAATGGCCCTCAAAAGAAAATCTTGGTTTTCACAGGTAGGTATTATGACGATTGGTTGGATTTAATACATTTCAACCTAGAGTTCTTTGTTTTCAATAGTATTGTTTTACTGCATTTTCCTTGTTATTGTCTATTGTTTGATTGTCTTCGTGCTCTAGGTGCCTTGCAACACCAAGAAAGAGCCACAAAAACGTTTTTAGTACTTTTCATTGATCAGCCAAACAGACATATGGTTCAAGGCTCAATTTTATTTTCAATGTTTCATAAAACGACCCACATACAACAACAAACGTATAATAAAGGTGTAAGAAAGGAGGCAGACAGGAAGACAGACAGACAAAGTGGGGCAGTGAGATAGATCTACAGAAAGAGGCAGGCAGGCAAAGAAAGACCTACAGAAAGAGTGGGAAGACAAATAGACAGAATATATTTTGGTAATCCAATTAATTCTGTTGTTGTTTTCTTTCAGGGTGTGACATTTCAAAGGAGTTACAATGTATAAAAAATACTCTCTTCCAAGAATTCACTAGTTCAGGAAAATCACCAATATATGATCCAGAGGAATTTCAAAAGTTGTGCACTAAGGCAGGAGCCAAAACAATCTTTAGTACTATTCTTTCGGCGATGACAAGTGAAAGGCATTCTGAACAACGAGTGGAATCCAACAAAAAAAGAACAGTTGCTATAATTTACAAGCTATGCTATGGTTTGAGCCAAGTATGCAACTGGATGCAAACGGACCATAACATATTTCTCAAACAGTCAAACATAAATAATGAGGGATTGCAAACAGAGCATCTCATGGGAGCCTCCTGTAGCAAAAGTAAATCAAAATTAATGATGAATGAGATGGCAAAAACAGCATCTACAAAAATCAATGAAATAGTGACAGAGGCCATTGCACAGAGGTGGCAGTTGGTGCTAGTCATCAATGACTACACTACAATTCACTCCATCAGACGACCACTTACAGAACAACTGAGCAATGCTAAATCTATGTGTACAATTCTTATCAAAGCTTTCAAAAACATCAATGCAGTACCTTCCTCTCCAGTAAGCAGCTATCATGACCCCAAAGGTATTGATATAGAATCATCTGTACAAACTGTCTCTGGTTTGAATTCTATGTACAAATTGACCTACACCTACTCCTCTGTCATGCCTGCTTGGATCACTGCCACATTTTCAAATCCAGAAATGGAGAGACACCGCGTAACAGCACATGTATATAGCAATGATGACTCAGTCAGTTCCATGAGAAAAATGGATGATGTCCATTTGGTTGACTTTGTCCAGTTAACACTGAAAAGCAGGGACGACTTTTCTGCTGCATTTGACATACTACTCGGTACCAAGCTCTCAGACTATTTTCAAGAATTCCTTACTCCCCAGCCTGGTGATTGGCCGGCACAATTTTATAGCCGTCAAATTGTGTATGAGACTTTGTCCAAGTTCAGTAATCCAGCTCATGCAAATGGTTCTTCCATACTTCCACAGCCTCCTCATGATCATTGCTATGCCACAGCCTCAACCTCCATCCCTGAAACACAAAGTATAGTAAATCAGCCAAAAATACTTTCAATAATTCCCTGCATTGGCCCCTTACATGTGTCATTAAATGGCAGAGAAACTGTTTTTAATGATTACCGATTATTTTTTGAAAACATCTACAAGCAACTGTTTCCAAAAAGTAAGCTGGCCAAAAGCCCAAAGCCATGGCGGATAAGTCTTCTGCAAGAGGTTGTTTATGGAGGATGGCTTTTTATCAGAGACAGCATCAAAGACAAGTTTTCTTACTGTAAGGACACTGAATACAGGACACTGTTAAATTTACTAGACAATTATTTGCCCCTTGTCCTCACTATCTACTCTGTGACTTTTAAAATGAATAACTTTCCAGAATACTTTAACGCTATAATACGGATCTGGACTATGTTTGTTTGCCTTGAACACTCCACTATGATAAAGCTTCGCTGGTCTGGCTGGCTATGTGCACCTATTGGGGAAAGCACCATCCTAAGTTATACAACCTTCTGAGGTCGTGTCTGGTTATATTTGACGAGTATCCCGTTGAAAATGCGCATAGCATAATAAGAGCTAAAACCAACCCTCATGATACAGCTGAGCAAATAATCAAGAAAGCCAAGGCAACCTTTCAATCAAAACACTCTCAGAAGAACTTCAAAGAACATATTGCACCTGCAAATAAACAACACTTCAAACTAAACCACCTGACAAGTCTGAAAGCTAAATGTGCTACTATTCTGGCTGATATTTTTACACAGATTTCAAAGAATCCAGGAATGGCAAAGATATGGAATGAAGGTAAAAAGAAAAAACTACTGTTGCCAAGAGTTTTTGGTAATGAAGCTGTTAAATCAAAAGTTCTTCCATTGGGATACTGTGGAAATACTATGCCTAAAGAAGACAGGAGATGTGATCTACAAGGATGTAACATATGTGGGGATCAGCCATGGCACATTTTTGAGGGCTGCTCGCATTCATTTCATGAGGTTTGTCTAGATGATCACCAATTTTGTCCCCTTTGTCACACATTCTTAGAAGAAAGAGCAAGGTCTCTGTCACAAACAGCTCAAGATGCCATCTTGAATCCTAAGGAAAAAGAGACTCCCATTTCATCTACTAATACTGATACAAGCAATGATGATCAAGTCTTAGATGCCTTGGATGACTTAGATGCCTTAACAGCAAACAGAAGTAGCTTAGATGTGGAGAGTCAGTTGCAGTCCATCAATGTGAAACTATCGGCACTGCCACTACCCCCTCCACCACCCTTACCTCAGCACCAACCACTAGCCCCTCCAGCACTAGTAACACAACAGTCTACCACATGTAGCACAAGAAAGCAGCCCATGTGTAAAAAATGTCATCACACAAGAAAGGGTCATTCATACCTGAAGAATGCACCTACATGTATTAGATGTCCCAGATGTTCAGGGGGAATTTGTACAAGCAACAACAATACTATGTCACCACCAAGTGTACCCCCACCAGCATCAAGTGTACCTCTGCCAGCATCAAGTGTACCCCCACCACCAACAAGTGTACCCCCACCACCAACAAGTGTACCCCCACCACCAACTAGTGTACCTACACCACAACAGCAATTCTATCTCCAGACAACTAATCATTTTGGATATGTCAATGAATTTTTATTGCCTCAACAACTTTCACAATGTTCAATATTTGGTATACAGCTAGGCAGCAATGCCTGCACAATAATTGCAGCCCTTGGTGGTATGAAGTTTTTAGATGGAACTCTTCCATTCCCAACACCAGTAAATCTCCTAAGGTCTATTGCTTCATTTGCTAACTCAATGAAAGAGGGAAATTTGCTTTACAATACATTGAACATGCCACTGAGTCAACCAAACTTAAATGTCCAGGAAGCACTTCAAACAAGAACTGACAATTATAACCTTAAAATAGTTGAGGACATAGGGATCTTTTGTAAAGCATCTCTCACAGACAAGCTGAATGAAATTTGCTCCATTGCTGAGGATTGTTGTACAATCCTTATTGCTCCACCAGACAAGTCAATGCTTCTCTGCTGTAGTAAAGCTGAACAGTCAATCGCACTATTTGAAAGTCATCCTCATGGACAACATGGAGGGATAGTAGCACTTGCCAAATATGAGCACCTTGACAAATTTGTGTCGTATCTATCACTTATGTGTGTGCGTGACTGGGGACATGATATTGATGGTGCTAACTTATTTGTAATGGGAGCTAAGGAGTAATTTTGCTTATGTTACTGAGTTACATAGTGTGTAGGACTTCTTAAATAGCTATACAACTATTTAAAAAAGGTTGTTGTACTTAAGTCTATGCCCCTAGACCACAAAGGAGCATGGGAGGTATGAAATAACTGGTTCTTTGGCAAATGTCTGGCATTCTACAACATGAAAAATGGTCAGAGCCCAAAACAATAATAAAAATTAATATGTAATGTAATGTCTACTCAAAATTTTATTTCTAAAGTGTTTTTTATTTTCAGCACGCTAAAGGTGCATGGCATGTATACTTGACTATAGCTGCGACAACCTTTTCTGAAATAGGTGTATAAGCTTGCCAAAGTGACAAGAGGGTCTGAAACTATTTTCAGCTAAGAAAGTGGTGGTTATTGTTTATGTTACAATTACAGTAAAAATAATATAATGCACATCCAAAAAAACTATATTATCATGATATTATGAGTTTTGCTTTTGAGGCAATCTCAAATTTAGTTCATTTGTCATACAAACTGACAACAATCCCAAATGAAGCTATTTCAGGGGCAATTCCCAAGCAGAGACTTCAAGTATAGCAAAAGTTATGTTAAGGAACAGTTTAATGAGTTAGTTTATACTCAAAACATCTAAAAAATCTCCAACTTCCCCCATTTTCCAAGCCAATGTAGCACCATGTATTAAAAGCAAATTGAATGTAGTTTAGTTTCCAATATATATTGCTCTGGCACAACGAGCGGTTTTCGAATAATAAACAACTAATTAATATTCAATAAACAATAATTTTTTGTAGATTTGTTAATTCGAGTTGAGGCTTCATTTTGCTACCGATTGCAAAGAAAAAAGTGATTACAAGAAAACAAGAGTTCTAGAAACCGTGAATGATTTATTTGAAGTTATGGCATTTGCCACGAGGGAAGTTGAACTACACAAACAACAAGACGAGAACCAACGTGTTTCACTATAAAGCTGAAAACACAAAACTTCCCCCATTTTGTGATTGATCTCTGCTAGATAAACGGATTTCAAAATGATAGTTGTTGCCATTTTTATTTAAAACTCTGTGGCACAACGACTGGACTTCGAAATCATGGTCTGCCAAGACGGCGAGAAATTGGCATTTTGCATTAGAGCAAGGAAGTTCACCGAAAGATTTCGCATGTACTCCTTGGCGCGATTTCTTAAAGAGGGACTTAAATAAAACAAACTTACCTTTACGGATACGTTGACAGTTCATATATCAATTCTGGGTAGAAAGTTCACGTGGCAATGTCCATTGAAGACCACAAATCCGCCATTAATCCATAAGTCCTTGCATAGAGTTGTCTCTTCAAATTGTTGAACAGCATTACAATCTCAAGCTCAAAGGGCCAGTATTTTCATCCCCAATGTACTAATATGATTTGTACTTTTACATGTGTTGATTTTTAAGTTTTTCCCGCAAACGAAAATGAAGGAATTAGCCCCGAATTTAACCACGGCACTTGACAACAAGATATCACTTCGGAGCCAAAGCAAGCAAGCCGCGTACTTTTGTGCGCATGCGTCACAAGAAAGCCCCCTGTTAGCATGCACAACCTGCTATAAGAAGTTTTGCAGTGCATTGTTGGGCAATGTCAAATGACATGGCCTTTTCTGAATTTTCTTGAATCAAGAGAGCCGTTTACAGCAAAATAAATTGAACAAACAGCGTAAATTCTTATTGTAATGTTTTTGGAATCAAATGCGATGAGTTAACAAGACATTCAAGGTCAAAGCTAAGTAATTTTTGTGCTTGGTCACCATGTACCAGCATAATTTAAAACTGGTCGGACATTTTTGGATTTTAGTCGGACAATGTCGGATGACCGACTGTTTTTTCCAGCACTGCCACATTGCATGAAGTGCAATGATTGAAGTAGGCTGATTTTCAAGCCATCAAAGGATGCTTCCGGGAAATAAACAGTAGCCCACCATAATTTACCCTGTAGGTGTAGATTTAACTTATCTTTTTAGATATGTGGCAAATAAATAAATAAATTGAAATTTACTGAAAACATTTCTTGGCAATTATCTACTGATGATGGATGGTGTTTCATGACTGCATTAGAAATGAAAACTTGAACTGATTTCTGTTGTCTTATTTTTAGAAATAAATGAATGCATTGATCACAATGGCCATTGTCAACAAGTTTGCGTAGATACCAAGACATCCTACTTCTGCTCCTGTCATCAAGGATATGAAGTGGACAAAGAAGATCCAAAAATTTGTCGAGGTATGTCTGTCAGTACGTTGTACTGTTCTTAGTTATCACTGACGGCCATGCCGATCAAAACTGGCCGTGATTTTGTGCATGTACGCGAAGTCTCCCCTACCACCCCTAGAAGGTACTTTTGGTCCCCTATTGTTAAAAAAGGCTATCAAACGGATAGACCAATCAAAATCTGTCTACTGCGCATCTATTTAGTGGTTTTAGGGTGGTACTAGAAGAGAGCGGTTTGTCACTCGAACAAGAATATCAAATTCTACGAAAATGGCTGCCACACTCGGCATGTGCTTGGTTTTCAAAACTCTATTTCTGTATTGGAGAAAAACACACATTTAAAAGATTCAAAGTGGAAAGAAAAAGCTTTAAAGAATACCCAGAAGCTGCTATAGTGAAAAAGAAGAGCTTCAATGGATGAAATTTTGCTTTGAGGAACTTCGCATGTTTATATCAATGCGTCGGGGCGATATTTCTTGTTTGGAAGTCAGAACCGAAGAAGTGGAGTTTTACAGAATTTCCAAGCAGCCAAGGAACATTACGGTAAAAGAAGGTACATTTTTCAATGGGAGTTTATGTTGGTATCAATTTGTGATTGACTTTTTCTTTGTGTTTTTGTTAGTTTTGTGAGAAATGTTTATTACAGTACCGCTCGAAACTATTAGTGCATTTGCCGCGGTTTCGCCTAGGTCAAACCGCAGTTTGGAGCTGCGGTTTCACCTAGGTATTTCTCGTCCAACCGCACTAAAAACCCCGGTTTCACCTCGGTATTTTGCGGTCGAAGAAAACCGCGGAAAGAATAGGACGCGGCCGTGTTTGAATAGAGTTTGTTTCCTTTGTTTTGAAGTTCATTAACAACAATAGGTGAGACGTGACGCTCCGGTGATTTGAACGTGAGACATTTCACATGTTAAAATCCGTCAGAAGTCGGCTGTGGATGCTGCTGTAATTAGAGAAAAAAATGAAAACTCACTTCTGGAACAGAGCTTTAAATGCGAACTGTTTAAGAATTACATTATGTTTCAAGTAATATATCAAACATGAGACACAGTGTTTCATCACAAGATCAAACACTGAGAAGAGAGTTGAAAATACGACGCGCAGCGGAGTATTTTTGACGAACTTCGAGGTGTTTGATCTTGTGATGAAATACTGTGTCGAATGTTTGATATTACTTCTCAAACAAAATGATTTTAGAAGGAGAAATTAAGGATGCAAAAATGAGCAGTGTTTCATCTGATTTCCAAACACTCATTAAACATTAATTTCCTTTGTATTTTCTTCATGAATTATTAATGAGTTTGAGAACTCGTAATGAACAGCGGCACTTAGATTCTTAAAACCGCTTCATTCAATCGAGCGAAATACAACTATGGATCATTAAAGTTTACATGCCGCGTGTCGCTTAAACTTTTTACGCCGAAATAAAATTCCGGTAATTCTAAGAACAATTTACAGTACTAAAAGACACAGTCTGTTTTATCTTATTTTTTCTTTAAGGTAAATTGAAATAAACAAAAACAACACCTAATCGCAGGTTAATTTTCCTCACGCGTGACAGGGATGAAAGTACGCGTCGAACACAAAAACAAAATATCACGCGTACAGTTTGTTTACAAACTAAACTTCGCCTGCCATCGATCAATTCGTAAACTTGCTAGCGAGATGTGTACATCAGAATATGTTCAGCTTAGATTGCTTTCTTTCTTTCGTTTGAACGTTAAAATATCGAAGGTTGTCCGTAATCTCTTTTTAAAATCTTGATGGAGTTAAGATTTAACAGAAATACCTTCGCCACGAGTTGCCTTGGGTCGACAAGCAACGCAGCGGCCGACCAGCGAAACTTCTTCCTGTTTCAAACGACTAGTTCTTCTAGATAAAACAATAAAATAACTTTCTCACTAAAAGGTGCATCTTCTTCACGGTAGATTTTGATCACGTGCTAGGCAACGAGAGCTGCTATAAACAGATCGAATTTCATTTGAACGCTAAAGAATTATTTTAAACGACTCGCGCACAGTGAACGGCTGAAACGGAACAACAATTTCGAACGGCTGGCTGTGAACAGCTATGGAAAAATTTCGAATGGAGTAAGTATTCTGCCAGAAAGCGAACAAAACCAAAGTAGGTCACTAATATGTAGACAAGCGGCCACAAGTGCCAGTGCGTTAGTCACGCAAATTTCATGTGTAAAATTCTTTCAGAACTTCATGTTTACTAATTGTGAAGATAAATGTTGAATGAAACTAAATATAATAATCGATGTCAGACAGCGGGAAAAGGTATGTCGCAGAAAACAAATTTAGCAAATTTTGTAGTAATGTCAGGAAAAAGTGCACCGAATTTGCATATGTCAAAAGGGTAATTTGAAACCTTCCGTGAATTCTCTATTTTCATTGCAGTTTTGCTCGCCAAATTACAAGTAAGCTTTTCCAAACTCTACTGGCGTTAAATATAATCCTTGCACCCGCACTTCACCGCTGTCTTCGCGTGTTCCACTTTACACTGAACGGTACGTACGGTACGGGACGGTACAGTCGATCCATTTACTAAAATTAATGTATGAAGTCAATAAATCGACGCGTATGAAAACTTGAGTGTTTGGTGTAAACGTTCGCTATCTTTGCTACAAATGTATGAAGTCAGAAAAAGCGATAAAAATGAAGATTCTTGTTTTCATTCTCCGTTCCTGTGAACGGAGAAGATTCAACAGAACAACTTGATATCGCTTTTATCACGATGTCAGATGTTGTGAAATCGACATCTCTAGCCTTTTGTTGCATTGCCTCCTTGGAGAATATCACTAATATAGAGTTAAACAATACCATAACAATAGAAATTAGCCACTATTGTTTGTAACCGAGGTATTACCGCGTCTGTTTCCCCGCGGTGTTTCGGTCGCTTTCGTCCTTTCCGCGGTTGCGGTTTCGTCCCACCCAGGTGAATTCGCGGAAAACAAAATGGCGGCGGACGAGGTTTCACCACGTCCTTATGCACTAATAGTTTCGAGCGGTACTGTAAATGTGCCAAAATTGACATCTTGAATTTTGCAATGTGCTTAGCCAATTTTGCTTGCGTGGATGGTTTCTCGATGCGCTAATGGTACGCATTTTGCTTTTAAAGATGAACTAACGGATATTTGAATAAAAGTTTTCAAAACAAGATTTTGTTGTCCATTTTTATGTGTTTGTTCATTCATTACATAGGTGGAAAAGTGATTTGATGTAAACAAAACAAAACTTGCATTTTACAGATCTAACTTCACTCGCATTGCCTTTTGCAAAGATGTCTGTGTATTATTTTTTGGATTTCTAAATCAGTTTCTTGGGCAATCTTTGATACGCAACTGGTGTATTTTATTCAAAAATTACTCATGCCAGTTATTCTAGACTGAGAAAAAGTTCTTTTTTGGAGCTTTTTTGTATTCTAAGTGTACTGCGCAGACGGTCGCGTAAAAGTGTTTTTGAGAATTGCTAAAATAGAAAAATAGCCCGGTCGTCAATGGGTAAAGGATAAAAAAAAT
This sequence comes from Dendrophyllia cribrosa, assembly GCA_024195265.1. NCBI lineage: Eukaryota > Metazoa > Cnidaria > Anthozoa > Scleractinia > Dendrophylliidae > Dendrophyllia > Dendrophyllia cribrosa. Next base: position 1,534,345 of record JAJLRJ010000013.1, on the reverse strand, counting down.
ACAATGGTGCTATTAATCAATTAATCAATCATAATATTATTAAAGAAATAAAAAACGTGCCGAGTGCATTATTGAGTTATATAAGCACGCAGGAATTTTTAAGAACACAAGAGAAGTGCAGACTTCTCGAGTGTTATTAAAAATTCTCAAGTGCTTATATAACTCAACAATGCACAAGGAACAAGTTTTTTTATTTCTGTTATAAAATAAAAACGTTTATAATGAAGCTTACGTCACGCACGTGCTTCATCGAGTTATAATGAACTCGGTTTAACCAATCATAGTGCGTGCATTTCCTTGAGCATTTTATAAAATATTATAATATTCATAATACAAAAATTAGAAATATTTATGAAAAAGAAAATCAGTAGACATCTTTGGGATGGCTGGCTTGTCGCATGCGAGGAACAGGGAAGGTTTGTAGACAAGTTAAATAATCTGTTATTGTATCCCCACAGATAAGAACGAATGTGATACACCTGGAATGTGTAGCCAAGTTTGTTACAACTATAAAGGAGGATTTAAATGTATTTGCCGAGAGGGCTACCTCATGGAACCAGACCGCCGCAGCTGCAAAGCAGTAGGTTGGTACACATTCACCTTTTGCCTCTAAGTTATACAGTTAATCCCAATAACTTAAACCGCTCACTAACTCGAACCAAACTTTTTTTCCCTTGGCTAAAGATTGCTTGCAAATTTACCCTTGATAACCCGAACCTTCGATATCTCGAACCAAATTTCCCTCTCCCCTGGTGGTTCGAGTTATTAGTATTCTACTGTATTTTGCTTAATATCGAGAAGAAGAGCAACTCTGCAAAGCAGCTTTCATTTGAAGGATTAAAATAGTTTTCATTAGATCATAAGTGCAGATGGCAAACCATTTTATTATCACAAGATGCACTTCTGATAATGGCTAAGACTCTGTTGCTAGTGAAAAGCAGCCTTAATTAAGAAAGATTTTCATATTTTCAATTTATTGTTTTGTCTTCCACAGGTGATGAAGGATTTCTCATTTTTGCCAACCGCCATGACATTCGAAACTTGACATTTGACTCATCAGACTACACAGAATTGATACCAGGGCAGAAAGGTGCCATAGCTCTGGATTTTGACTTCAGCAGTGGATATATATACTGGACTGATGTCATTGAAGAGAACATCAAGCGCGCTAAGCTAGAAAATCCCAAAGTTGAAGTTCTTGTCAAGATCAACTTAAACACCCCAGATGGAATTGCTTGTGATTGGATCAATAAGAAGATGTACTGGACAGACACAGGCAACGATATGATTGAAGTGGCTGATTTTGATGGCACCAATCGGCTAGAGTTAATTACAACAGGACTGGAGGAGCCAAGAGCAATAGTGGTACATCCATCTCTTGGGTATGTTGGTGAAAAACAACTCCCCCCCACCTCATCTAAAGCCCCCTAGTTCTTCAAAATATACTTGCTGATGTGTAAGCTGATTGTCAGCATACTCACTCTCCTTTACCCCTTGCTTCTTTACATAAAGTTACTGTACCACTGACTTGACTTAAATTATGATATGTTGTCACAACATTTTGTGCTTCTTGAAAAAAGCAAATTTAGGGTTATCTGATACTAAATTTGAGACATTGTGACCAGCATATTTCTCAGGAAGCCTTAAATACTTTTTTACTTTCTGTAGTAAAGTACTTTCTGTTTCACTGATCTAATCTAAAGATCAAGAGTCCAAGATGGCTTTATAGTGAAAAAATTGAGACGCTGAGACATGGAGAAAATCAGACTGCAAGACCAATGAAACTTGACTTGACTGAGAGTTTTGAAAGACCATTTACCCCTAAAATAGATGTGATTCAGATTGCTTTTTCTAGTTCCAGCTGTTAGGAAGTACTTCTCGTCGCATTTATTTTAGTTTCAAACTGTAGAATGTTATCCACGCACTCCATAGTTTCATGTAGAACCACACTTAAGGAGACTTACAGTATGTTTTCTTTGTTAGCGGGGAAGCACATGAAATTGTCTTTTTTTTTTTAGATGGCAAACAGCAAAACAAATTTCAATAATTTCAACAAATATCTAATATCTTTTTTTTTATTATTTTATTTCAGCTACATGTTTTGGTCTGATTGGGGTGAAAAGCCAAAGATTGAAAAGTGTGGTATGAATGGAGATGAAAATACAAGGCATGTGCTAATCAGTGACAACATTATGTGGCCAAATGCACTGGCCATTGACTACACGATTGACCGAATATGGTGGGCAGATGCAAAGCTTCGCACTATAGAGTCTGCTGATTTCGATGGAAGAGACCGGCGAATTATCCTAAGCAAAACTATTAACCATCCGTTTGCCATGACAATATTTCAGGACTACATGTACTGGACGGATTGGGAACATAGTCATGGCTCAATTAACAAGGCTAACAAGTTTACTGGAGAGGATCGATCTATTTTGCAAGAGAGCCTGTACAATCCTATGGATGTTCATGTTTATCATGAACAACGACAACCCAAAGGTAGTTTTATTACATCTTATGATATTTAGATCTCCTGGGTTACTTTAACTCCCACGAGTACCAACAATCAAACTTAAAGAAAATTTTCGAATTTCATTTTGTAAAATATTGAGAAACAAATGTTTTTTTTTTGAAAAAGAAAACGGCTATATCAGTGAAGTGAATGACCCTAAAAATTACAAGAATATTCTGCAAATTGGAACTTGGGGCATTGTTGTGCATGAAACTTTGACAGTGGCACAAAAACCTCTAGACAAATGTGAAATGGTGAGGTCAGGACCTCCCTGAAGTCTGGATAGGATCCTTTTAAGTGTGTACATTCAAGTGGAAGCTTTTTTAGTTTCATATGGTGGTGTTCAAGTTCTGTATCTATAAATACACAGTGTACTCTCTCAAAGCCAGACAGCCTTGGGACCAGCCCAAGGGCATGAAATTGCGCCTAAGTTTTCCGTGCTGGCGACCAAGATTCGAAAGTCAGTTGCCACATTAGCAACCAGAACCCTTTGCCTCATCCTACCTTTATGTATTGTGCAATTAAATAAAGCTTGAAGATGGTAAATCGGTGCGAATGACCAGGTTTGCAGTAAAACCGTCACGAACTTTACAAAGTGAAACGTCAACATCTGCCGTCTTGGATATTTCAGAGGCCACGTTGTATATTGTGCATTCAAATGTCCCTTTTGCTAACAGTGCGTATTGTGGGCTCAGTTAGTTACAGACAAACATGCAAAATTCTGCCGGAACCAACAAACCACGGATGTCCACTTTTCACAGGTGTCTGCTTTGAGAGAATTGACTGTACATTGAGACAGATTCTGATTATTCTTTCATCCTCTAAACAACAGGAGTGAATCCATGTCGATCAGCAGGCGAGTTTGGAAGCTGTAGCCACATTTGTTTACTGGCTCCAAGAGTTCTTTACCCAGATGGTTATTCTTGTCACTGCCCAGCAGGTGTTGCGCTCCTCTATGATTCCAAGACCTGCAATACAACAGGTAATAACCGGTACTTTTTGATGTTCTGCCAAGAAACTAAGGGCCTTCTTTGTTTACACTCATTTATTGTTTCCATGATGAGGATTTTCTGTGTGTGTGCTTTTGTTGTCTCCTTTTCTTCCTTCAAAGGTGGTAGGTAAAGTGTGAAAATGTTGAATTAATCTTTCTGCTTTTTTTTCATTACTGATTCCTGTTCTTCATGAAAGAAATTGCAGTGCAAGAGTATTAAATTTGGCATTGCCAAGCTCACTGAAACTTTTCTTTATTTACTGTAACTCCATCGTCGTTTCACTGAATTTCACAAGTTTTGAAATGTGAATTAAAAGACTAATGTGCTACTTTGCCTTAGGACAGTAACGTTAAGCCTTTTGTTGTTGCAAACTCTTATTCCAAATTTATTTGATGCTGGAATGGTTCAGCTTGTTTCCCAACCATATTTTAATTAACAATGTGTTGCATTAATTAGGGATATTTTGACTTGCTGACACTGCAGCTGATTAGTAGTCAGTCAGAAGTGTGAAAGAAAGGTGCAAACGTCTGTTGGGTTGGCTTGAAATCGTGTTGGAACTGTTCTGTCAAGTATTAGTTGCATCCTTGAGTTAAAGCAAAAATGTTCATGACATCTATCTTTCTTTTAACAGACAGCTTCAAAGATAAGCTTTGCATTTTGACAACCATTCGTCATATAATTTCAGTCACATGCTGTAGTGGAAATAAAATTACTTTCCTGCAAAATTTACAATCTGTGAAACTGTTGGAGTCTATTAATTTGGCTTGCCTCTGATGCTCTTGAAAATTGGCAAGTGTTTTATGATAATTAAAACTTTCACACTCCACGTGTTAGCAAATTAGTTCATTCTGTTCTATTTATTCAATGCTTGACAATTTAAATGTCATCTGCAAATTAGGGAATTAGTTCTATTTGTAGTAACATCAGCACACCTGCATGTATACAAGATACAGGAAGTTATTTAAATAATTAGAACTTCCTGTCAAAAGTGAAATTAAAATGCGTATTTTTAACACTACATGTACTTTGTATCTGTCTATGATTAATCTAGTTGATTCATCATGAGGAGATTTATAATGAATTTGCATCAATTAATGTGGGTGTCTTACTGTTCTGTCTTCATAGATGCTTTTAACTGTACGAAAAATACTTGCTTAAATGGGGGAACTTGTCATCCAGGCAAAAACTTGGAGTTACCAACATGCACGTAAGTCTTAAAACCTAACTTCCTTAGATGCCGCCTTGAGTTACAATAATTATTATGGCTGTAAGTATTAGGTGTGTGAATGAAATGGTTTATGTGTGACTAATAAAAAGAAAGGTATTGAGTTATACATGTACCTTCCTGTGCTACCAGCTGTTTCGTGTGAGTCTATATGGATGAAATTCTTAAGTACAGCCATTCAAATGTGATGCTGTTTGTTATGCTGTACAAGGTGGTTCTAACTTTTGAGTCTGGATGGAAGCCTTATATTTTTTACGTCGGATCATTCAAATGAAAGCTACTGAGCAGTACTTTTCTGTGGTGCTGTTTATTATGCTGTACAAGGTGGTTCTAACTTTTGAGTCTGTGGATGAAATCCTAAAGTGAAATGAAAGCTACTGAGCAGTACTTTACTGTATTACTGTTTATTATTGAGCTTTGGAGCTGTTGAGCAGTACTTTGCTGAAAAGGTTAAGTTGTAACTATTGAGTCTGTGTGTTAACATTTAACCCATTGACACATGAACCGCCCGTAACCGCCCGTACAAGACTCCACTGCTTTAAAAAATTGTAACTTTCTCAATCGTGCGAACATTGCCTTAACTAGCAGTTGTGAGCATTGACTAGAAAGTCTTTCAAATTGAGATACCCAATAAACACAAAAAAGTCAGCGATTTTTGCAGAATATCAGCGTTTGAATTTGGACAATAACAAAAATTACCGTTTTTAACGTCATAGAAAAACAACAAAAATCACGTTTTTGCCTTTAGTTTTTTTTATTCAAATCATTGTGGCAAACCCAAAAGTCAACATTTACAGCAAAATTCAGTCCTACAACCCAAGACAAAATTAGTTGGGAAGGCTTGTAAAACGCTAAAAAATGACACTACCTTTGGGTTTCAGCTCAATTAAAGGCGCGCACAATGCTTTTTATAGCCCCCCTCTCCCCCAAATCCAATGTTGAAGATATCTATACAAAAGACAGTGTAAGTTAAGTATTTGCGTTAACAGCAACTTTGAAAGAGGGGGATGACGGAGGAGGGGTGAGGAAAACAAGGAACCTTCCCAACACTTTTGTCTTTGGTTGTAGTCCTAGCTTAGCAGTGAATTTTTTTGCTCTTATTCGTTGCTCGGGCCTAGCTACAGCTTCTTATACTAGTGCATACTCACCTTGCCTCGATTTTCAACATCACCACCACACTGCATGCTGGGAAATAAACAGATTTTTCGACAGCGTCCATTCCGTCCTCTACAATTTTCATATATATACCAAGTCCACAGCCACTCTGACCCACCGCCGAAATTTCGCGCTTGTTGTGTTCTCCTGTGGTCGCAACTTCCAAAATATGCCGCGGTAGGTCGAGAAATTCATCCAGAGTCGAGTGCCAAAGCTACTTCGTTTCCAGGCGGCCATTTTTCCAGTTCAACGAGCAACGAGCCAAATTCGTAAACGAAGTACAACACCTAACTCGCTTCATTGAGAAGTGGACTCTGAACTACCTCCAAGCTTAATGATGCTCACCAGGCAGCTACTAAAGATGAAAAATGGCTGTGAACTTACCAAAAATCGTAGATAATTCATATTGGACCTTTTATTGCAAATCAACCAAGCAAAATGAGATCGTCACAATGACGTTTCCAGTAAACTCGAGCCTTCAGTGTTTTAGAACAGCAGCACTTTCAATGGTAACTCCAAATATGAAGTCACTAAATCCTATGGGGCGTGTGTATGCAGAAAATCACTCAAAAACGTAAAAATCCTCAGGTGTCAATGGGTTAATCAATAAACAGCATGGCTACTGTGCTACTGTTATGTGTAAGGAGGTTCTAACTTTTGAATCTGTTGATGATACATGTATATCTCTTCCTTATCCATAAAATTGTTGTTTTTTCTTTTTGCAGATGTCCTTCCAAATTTACAGGAAAATATTGTCAAATAACACCACCATCCATTAGACTAACATCAACAACACCTGCCACTCACAGAATGCCGCAGGTGAAGGCCAAAAGGGTGGAGGAGAATGTTGGTGAGTGCATTACAGTGTTAGTAACACTACAACATTTTGTTGTTGTTTAACTCGTCACACATGTTTTACAAACAGAGAGTTACCTTTAGGCAGTTATTTAGATCACAATGTACTAGCAGCCATCAAATTTGCCATTTTTTTCATGGCATCATTTCTTTAGGTTCACCACTGCTTTCAGACCTAGTGATACAGTGATTTTTCACAATTTTTTTTTCATTTTCATTTTGTTTTTTCAGGTGTAACTGTGGGGATTTCAGTTGCTGTTGTGGTCCTCATCTCAGCTGTCGGTCTCTTAGTTGGTTGGCTAGTGTACAGAAGAATACAAAGAAAGTAAGTTTTTTTATATATATCAAGTTGATCCCTGTTCACAAGAGATTAAACAGAGAAACTCTGCTTATAACATTGACATTTCAAACTATAATGTGTTGTGAAAGAATGAGGTGACAAAATTGTCTGTTTTGCATTGACATTGTATTCACGGTGAGATTGGACATCAGCTCTTAGAAGGCACCTCTGACTGCTGCTACCAGTCCATTTTGATCTCAACATTACCCACCCCACCGGTGACATGTGAAGTGAATGAAATAACTGGTACAGGCCAGATCACACACTGGGATCTACAGCCTCAGAATCTTTTCAAACAGTGATGTGGATTATTTATTATTCCCTGTTATTCAATATGAGAAGGTGTAGGAGGCAAGGCCAACTCTTCTTTGTTCATTTTGCAGCAATCGTAGATCAATGAACTTTGATAACCCCGTGTATAAGAAAACAACAGAATCAAACAGCTCACTGGATAGAATAAGTATACATTTTGGTGGACATTCAAATGGGAAAAGTCACAAACAGTCTTTATTGGTGAGTAATATTGTTGTCCCATTTTAAAATCAATAATGTTTACTGTTCTTCACTTCCACTCTCCAGTCTTTTAGTATTCATGAGTATTATTTGTTTTCTGACTTGTAAAAATACATGTACCCATAACTTTACACTCAATAGATTATCTACTACAAATGTATATGACAGTCATTTTCTCCTAAAGCTAAGTTTTTTTAAACTGTTTTCCCGAGCATGCGATAAGAAGAGTGTAGTAATATGTCATATTTACTCTTATTTTGCCGCATATTTTCACTGTCGTATGCTATGTTGTATAATATAAATTGTACGCCTTCTTTTACATCTACACTCCGAAAAAATCCTTGCGGCAGCACACCCACTATGTATACAGAATAGTACTAATATAAATTAAAAATACAAACCCTAAATCTGAGGTGACTAATAATTACATTTATTACAAACTTCCTCAAAATAGTATTGAGACACTCAACCCAGTATTGCCCATTATGCTTCACTACTGTAATGCCTTCTGTATTGGCCACTCCGAAAAATACCATAATACTCTTTAATGCACAGGCTCAGCCTCACCCAGGTGTAATTATTCAAGTCTCCTTTGTTAGAATGGCACAATGGAATCCAGAGTACTTGAGGAACGCTAGGACATGGCATCGTGTGTTCGCATACAAATGTGCACTGTATGCAAATTGCCACAAAGTTGAAGCATAGCACGTGCAGTTCGTACTGAAAACAGAAGAAATGCCCTATTGGAAAAATGAGGCTTACATCAAGCACCACCCATTCCTGCACTTTAAAGAGTATTATAGTATTTTTAATAGTTTCTGAAGTGGGGAATTGTCCAATAAGCTTCATGTGCCTCTGTCATTGTTTTGGTTTGTATGGGAGTGAGGCTTCTATTGTTTCCATGGTTTTGATTTTCTCATGGCAAACATTCAGTTGCTTGGAAAAGAATTATATGGTCTCCTGCTTCTGTTCACTTCAAACTTGTTATATTAAAATACATTCTTAAGTGTTGCCTGATAAATAAGGTACTTAATAAATGGCTAAGAGCAACGTTCAACGACTGACATGGCTGATGCAACCGGACAAGAATTCCCTATTGGCTGCTGACGCTTGCAGCGTGTGATGATAAATGGACAATAATGGGGCTTAAAGTTGGAGATAAGGGAAACGTTTTAGATTTAATTGTTTCCTATTTTTTAATAGTTTTGTTTGCTTGTTTGTTTGTTCTCCAGGGTTCTTTCCGAAATGAAGTAGAAGTGAACAGTTGCTAGCATTTCAAGTGGTACCCTGACAGTGGAGATAACATTCTACAAGAAACTGCCATAGACATCTCTATTTATTAGCTCTTTTATCAGAGATTGTTGAGTTACCCATTTCCCTACAAGGCAAGTACATGTATCTTAATTCCTCTGGAAGTTTTCATGGTTTAAAGGCTTGCCTTATCATGCAGTAAGTGATACATTCACACATTCTTTTTACCTGTAGCTTGGAAATACCAATTCTCACTTCTGATGTTGATTCAGTTCTTTTAATGAAGTTGTAAGAATTTGCAAGTACATCTGGTGGGATTGAAGGCATTGTATCATTGCTGGGTACATGTAGATGGCCTTCGTAACTCAACAAAACCAATCTGTAGCTTAGATTTGTGCTTTCAAGCGCAATATAAAAAGAGCTGGTCTTTTTTCTGTTGAACTCTGTAGAATAACTTCAACTGATCTGTTTCTTGTGTTTAATAGCAGAAAGAACTTTCTCTGTCAGGGTAAATTTGCACATAGGTTATCAAATTAAGAGGTATATATATATAAAAATATTATATAACTAGTTATATAGTTATACAAAAGCCCATCCTGGCGATGTTATGGCTTCACATACAGATGTACAATAATTATTTAATTATAATTCTGCAGTAAGGTTCTTTTCGTTATTTGTCTGTTTAGAACTTTTCATTGAGGGCCTCTTATAATGGTATAAAACAGGTTTTGTTTTTTTAATTATATTTTTCTTTATTGAAGGGATTGGGTTAGGGTGTGGGTTTGGAAAATCTGTATTCATTGCAGTGGTAAGACATAACTACCAACAGACAAATAATGGTTAAGAACTGTTTAATTCAACCAGTTTCCAGGTCACTGCACACGTACATGAAAAATATTTCTTCCTCCTTCTCTTATACATTTTTTTTTTGGTGTTGAGGTCTGTAGTTCATTAAGGTGTATCATGGTTTAAGTATTTTTCAGCATTTCAACTTTAAAACAAGTTACATTCTTTATAGGATTTAAAACACCAAAAGCATGGTTTTTCTTGCCTTTAAAACAGAATTTCAATGTCTCTTGAAATTATTGTTCCTACAATCATAAAACAATAACTATTATTTATGGCCAGGAATTTAGTGATTGTCCAGCATTGCTGGTGATCATCTAGAAATTAAACTCTTGTTGCAAAGTGACTTTAAAATCATGACACTGGAACTTTTTGTTCATTGATAATTTTAATACTGGTGCTAGCCTGCAAATACAGAAGGTTCCCATTGATTTCCCGGCCACTAGGGGTAAACCATATTTATGGGAATGCAGATGGGAGCGATGAGAGGCCGCTGTATTTACAGGCCATACTTCTGGCCATTAGATTTGGATTTTGGCTCATTTGACCACTTAAAAAAAACCTTCCTTAAATTGAATTAAACTTGGCTGAGTAATGCAAATCAAGTCAACAGATACCATGGTAACCGTGTGTTAAATGTTGCCTTCTCAAACAGTGATGTTAGAAAACAAAAAGCTTGCATTATTCAGAATGACTTGACTGTACAAACATAGAGTTTTTATCCTTATAATAGACCTAAATTGAGAGTTTTGTAAATAATATTTTACCAACCAGAAGATAATTTCTTACAATGGAAAAAAAAATGAATGTATGATATTTTGATGGTTGGCAACTAAGAGTATAATAATTTTAAATCAATTTGGTCTTACTTTGCTGATGTTTAAGGAAGGTTGTAGTGTATTTATCAAATTAATGTATCTAAAAATGGATTATAATGAGCACTTGCCAATGCAGGCATATTTTTGTTTTATATGCGAATATTTTTCAAGAAAAACGAAACCACAGCAATCACGCCATAAAGTGATAAATCCTTATGTCAAACTCAGTGTACATTTGTAAATACAAATCTAGTTAAGTTAAATTTGGATGCAATTTGTATAGTTTGCTAAGAAAATAAGGTGATTTTGTTGGAAATTCTCCCTTGTTCGTAGATTTGTGGAGGTTATTGTTTACTGCTGTCATCAATTTTACAATATTGGTTGTATTATTGTGAGCGTGGTATTGAAATTGTTAAGGTTGATTAATGTGTTTATTTTAATATTATATCACAGCCATTGATTTTGTGCGTCTTGAAAGTTCCACTTTATTTTATTTGATGAAGCCATAGCGGCATTCAAAAGTCCTTTGACTTGATATTGGTTTCTGTTTTATAATTATTTACTGGGTAACTTTCAAGTTCTACACGTTGAACTTTAGGAATATGAACTATATTAAGGTTCAGTAATTTTCTCAGGATTAAGTTTGTCCTGTTTTGTGCACGAATTAACTCTTTACAAATAGAAAAGGTAAAGATTTCTGTACAACCCCATTCATTAGTTATGCATGCCGTTTGTAAAACTGAAACAAAAGGCGAAACAATAGAATGTCTAAAGAAAACCAATAGTATATACATGCATATAATTATGTTGGTGTTAAACGGAAATCTTACCTAGAAAAGAAAAGTTATGTATTATGTTCTAAAACTAATATGTAGATTCTGATTATCGATCTTTACTCTTGTTCTATCAGTAGATAGTAGAATATGGTACATTATCATGACCCGTACGGCCCTGCGAACCTTTTCTTTGCAAAACCATTGATGAAAATTTCAAGTAATTTTGTCTCCAAATTGGTCATATGATAAAATACTTATTGACTAAGTTAGGTCGGGCTGGATGGGAAAATATTTGGCTCTCGGTAATGGGGCACGGACCTCGCTGCGCTCGGTCCGTACGCCATGACCTCGAGCCAAGTATTTTCCCATCCGGCCCGACCTAACTTAGTCAATAAGTACATAAGATCAACAAAGCTGCTTCCGTAAATACGAGAATTTGTAGCAGACTCCAAAGCTCTTTGTTGCTCAGTTCCTGATTCTCTTGCCTGATTACAGAGAAGCTATGATTATTCTAAGGATGAGTATTGATAACATCATGTATATGTTATTTTGCATATTAACTTCACACAGTGAATGAATGAGTTGAGTGTTGTGCTGCGCGGATACGAAAACCGTGAAAACTTTATTTCCCTCTGGGAGCGTTACGTAACAATCCAAACGTTGTAGCTTGGGCTTTGACATAAATCAAGCCATACAAAGAAGTTCGCTGTTTACTCATTTGTGCAATAAAAGTACAGCTAAAATTTAAGTCGGCTTCAAAAATTTTGAAGTCGTATGTTATCTGCCGGTATTTAAAAATATAGAAAATTTGTTTTCTTCACTCCGTTTGTACAGTAGATGTAAATAGCTATGACAAGTTAAAATTGCTAAGATCTTTGTACTTTGTCAAGAATCTAATAAAGTGAATGCTATTTATAGAAACGATCTGTTGTAATAAATTAAATTGCAGCCATGGCAACTTTGTTGCCAGATCAATTTCTTAGGTGTCGTCAGAAACGTATGACGTAATAGGGAAGATATCATTGACGTCACCAATTGTTATTAATGTGCCAACCAGAGCCTTATTGGCTGCCGAAACAAAGGGTTCTTTTGTTCCAGTGGCTGGCACATTTGAATAACAAAAAGAATGTTTGTAAACAGACATCATCCCTATGGTTTTCACGGTGATCATGTTGGTGATCAGCGCAATTAATTTCCATCCTTTGGGGATAAAACTATTTTTATGCAAACGATTTCAATTGTTTCTGACCACCAACATGGCAGCCGTGAAAACCATGTATAGGTGAAGGGTCTACCCTCCTATCAAAATTTGTCGAGATCAGTTGAACCAAAAACGACTAGCTTTTCTCAAATTGATCTAAAGAACGTTAATTTGTTCAAAAACAAAGAATGTTCACAGGCGACTTTCTCTGCCAGTAATTTGGCTGTATTCGCAGGCTATCATAATTCAATTCAAATGAACAGACTGCAAATCACAGTAGTTGCTAAAAATATATATATATATCTCTGTGTCGTAACTGTTCATCAGTAGGATGCCTTTCGGCTCCATCAAATCCTAAGAACATTTTAGGAGGAGCCACCCACAATGTGAGCACAGTCACGGACAACACAAATAAGTAAGGAAAATAATGCAAAAAAATGAGACTTGGGGACAATATTAACGCCCACACTGCCCTCATTTGCAGTTTTGGAAAGTCCCACATTTATCAGAAATATCAACCCCTGACTAATGAAACGATGGAAATATGTGAATGAGCTTGTTCTGCCCCAGCTTCAGCCTGCATGCAGACAGCACTTGCAAATACAGTTGAATCTCCCGTAAACGAACATGAAGCCTGTGTGACAGGCGTAAACGGGAAGAGGGAATGGGGTTGCTATAAGAACCGCACTATTCGCATTACGCCCACCGATTTCCTTGCAATCGAATTACGTCAAGTCATCCATGCTTTTACGCATGGATGACTTCACGCATGCGTCCATTCCCTCTCTCCCCAGTTTCCCTTTCCCCGACGCCTTAGGCTAATGAACCTGAAGTAATTTCAATGTACAAAGCTGACTATCAACACAAAATATTGTATCAGAATTTTTCACGCGAGAGACAAAATTTAATTTTTTTGTTTTGAGTTATGGTCATACCTGCCATATCAAGGATTACAATTTTTTTAAGGGGCGACGTACGACGGAATGATAGAGAAAAATCCGATTCAGTTTTCACTGACATATTAACGCGTTAATTTTTTTTCTGTATTCATATTTTAACTTCCCATAATATAAATTACATCAATTTTGAAACAGTTAAAATCAGTTAATTAATTGAAACTTTCCTTGTTCGCCATTACATTGGTAAAATAAAGGTAAAAAGCAGTGGTATAGTATGAGAAGTAATAAGACTTTTTAAAAGGCTCCCCTCCCTCCCTCCCCTCTCCTCCGTCCCCTCCGTCCCCTCTCCTGCCTTCTCTCTTTTCCCTCTCCTCTCTCCCTCCCCATAAATAAAGTTATCGTCATCTCTCGTTCCCAGGGCCTCATCACACGTTGAAAGCGCCTAGGAGAAAACCTGGATATCGTTTGCTTTCACGAAGCAAGACTAGTGTGTCAAATAAAACCTCCGAGAAATGGCTGTAATTGGGCGCTGTCAAAACGGATATCTTGTTGATCATAAGAGGAGTATTTCTGAGTCAGTTTTAGCGTTGTCGTTGTCATGTAAGGACAGTTTATTTGATCTGTTTGAACCATACTTTCGATCTTCTGTTGCAAACGACACTGGCACACGGAAACGAAAGGTGAGCGCTTAGAATATCGAGGACTTAAAACATCGCTGAAGCAGTAACTTTATAGAGAGCAACATTTGGTTTAAGATCTGCAACCTTAGGGCAAAGGAGGATATGGGGCTGTTTATATGATACCGGTGACATTAAAACGGGGAAAGTTCATCCCGGTATAGACTTTCTCAAAGTCCGTTTTTTCGTTTTGGGTGGTCGGGCGGAGAACGGACTTTTCTCGCCTGCAGCGCGCCATTTTTTACCGACCTGTTTTTAGGTCGGCGGTGTGTCGGGGGTGTAGCCGCATTGATGTCCAATCAGAGGGCGCTTAGTTTCATGACGTCATTTTCCGGGAAACTTGATAAAGAGTGTACAAAAGAAACACAATTACAAAACAGCTGTCATGCTGGAGATTCAAATATTTTAAACCGGATGCAATGACGCATACTTCTGACAATGGGGATACTGCATAGCTCCGAGAAACACATTAACTTAAACGTAGAATAAACTCTGAGGAGCTAAAAACAATTGCAAGATGCCACTATTCCAATATAGACCGTGACTATCGCATAAGACTCGGATCTTAAAAGTCGTGATGAAGAAACGCTATATCAGAAGTTATGCTAACCGCAGACTTGCGCTCACATTAAATCACGGACTGAGAAATGAACTGATCCGAAGCAGCGAATAATTCCTACTTAAGCGGCTACTACTGATCTTGCAACTCTTTCAAATTGAGCCAAAGAAACTCCATTGCAATGCCAAGAGCTAGCAAACAACGTAACTAAATATTCTAAACGGCTCTGGAAAGCGTAAATTCCTCCTGTCAGTATCACAGCTACAGATTTTTTCCTAAGATCAAAGAAACAACAACATTAAGAACAACAGGCCTGTTATATCTTTATTTTGATCTGAAAGGAAAAATCCCTCAGGCACGTTCTTGGGGTAGAGTTATTCTAAAGCTAGGCTAAAATGCTTTTAACGATGAGCAGGATTTGTGTTAGGCCTGTCATCCTGTCACCTTTCATAACAATTCATTGTGGAATTCAGACTATCCAGTCATTTGAAAACTGTTTATTTTACCAGCCCGATGCGTGAACCATTACGTCACACCCATTTTTTCGCGCCAACAATATGCAAGTTAAATTCGATTTCGTGCAGGCGAAACAAGTCGACTCGCGACTTCGTCGCTCGCTCTCGCGACTTCGTTGCTCGCTTTTCGCGACTTCGTCGCTCGCTTTTCGCGACTTCGTCGCGCTCTCAGGGGCTTCGCAGTCGACTTGTGGCAAGTCTAATCCCGGTAATACCGGGATGAACTTGTCCCCGTATTAATTCTCGGAAAAAATAGTGCAGATTCCTACTGGTCATGTGAAAAGTTTCCTAAAACCCTCATCTCATCAATTTCTCATCCATGGGGGGGGGGGGGGGGGGGTGGGGGTGGTGGGAGGGTCGGATTATAAATGGAACGTCCCTGCCCTCTTGTAGATCTGTATTCATTTTCATTATACCAGCACAAAATCTTATTCTGGTACAAGTTATACTGGTACTAGTTCATCCCGGTATATATCTGTACCGGATCAAGATTCTCATACATGCATACAAAAAACAAACCTTGTACTTGTACCATGTTAACACGCTACAGTCAACTCTCTGCTAACGGACACTCACTCGTAAGCGGACAGCTCTACTTACGGACGCCTTTTCAAATCCCTGTTTTACCTCCCAGTCAAACTCTGTATTTACACATTCCTTTAAGCGGACACGGACACTCTCGTAAGCGGACGCGGACACTTTTGAAAATGAAAATTGGATTTTTCTTTTGCTTACGCTCTATCGTAAGCAGACACCCCATGTATAATAATTGACTCTTGACAATGAAATTTGTCTTTAATTTACACTAAATAAACAAAAATATGACCTTTGACAGAGCAACAGAACAGTGGGGATTGGTTTTGTCAAATCTCCATTTGTCCGCGGGAAGGCAAGCTGTCCATTCGTTTGACATTAACAAGAGTCCGACGTAACATTTGTATTGTTACGTTATGGCAATGTTCGTCATGGTCTACTTTCTTTCTTGTTCTGTTTTCAATCACTGACTGTTAAGTTCCGAACATTGTATCCCAAATAATCAAGCTTGGACTTAAGCCACAGTAAAGATGTTTTAACATCTCCATAAAAAAGTTTTTACAAGAGAGTTCACTATATTGCCATGCGTTTTGGTATGAAATCACTCTATTGGAAGACTGGAATTGGTAATGCATACATAACAGGGGCGGATCCAGGATTTTTCTTAGGAGGGGGTGCACCTCTAAGGAATGACGTAACTGAAGGGTGACGTAAACAAATTTTAAAAGCGAACAACGCAGACTAGGTCATCTCAGGGGGGGGTGCGCACCCCCTGCACCCCCCCCTAGATCCGCCCCTACATAATAGTCTCTTTAACCAATCCAATATGATGGTAATAATCAACGCTTTATTTGTTGTTTTTTTGTCAATACTTTATGTCAATCGGTATGAAGTATCCCTTCTACAGTCCCTTCATGTTAATGTGTTAATGCCGTATGACATCATTATACGGTACAAAAGGCATACCGCTATGAAGTTCATACCCACCCGGTATCATGTAAACAGCCCCTAATATAATCATAGCAAGCTCTGATCTAGCCTGATTCTCAGACAGTCCGAGGTGCTCGCTCTAACTTCCCTCCCCTCCCTGTCTAATGTCCTTTGACTCCCTTTCCTCCCCGTCTGATGTCCTTTGTTTCAGGGCTTGTTTTTGACGTCATCTGACCATTGAGAATTTTTACCTTCATTCGTCACATTCTTGAAATTCCGTATGGAGAAAAAAGTGTCCAATTACCACTCTGATTGGTGGAGACATTCAACGGTCAGATGACGTCATCAACAAGCTCTCAACCAAAGGACATCAGATGGGGAGAGGAGGGAGTTAGAGCGAGTGACCTCAGACTGTCTGAGAGTCAGACTAGTTCCGATCTAGCACTACATGTTTTCCACATCCAGATTACATGTGGTGAAAAATAGTGTTACTAACGATGACCTGATTATTGTACATGTACCTACCAAGTGCCATTATAGTCCCCACTGACCTTCTTTTGAATGTTGGGCACTGTTCAGTAATGAAACATTTTATTTTTACCCAGCGAAAGAAATCGACCATGAAAGGTAATCCAACAGAAGAGGACAAAGAAGCTGCCATTTACCATCAGAAGGTAAGTTAAGGTAAAGGCTGCGTTCGAGCCTAGTGGCCCATACAGGATGGTACTTATCTCCAGTTTCTACAATAGTCTCATGCAGTGACAAGGAGTATTTCTACTCCCCCCTAGATGGGATGCTAGTCCATCGCAGGGTTACCCCCCAGCATTTCATTTACTGGTACCCATTTATTCGCCTGGGTGGAGAGAGGTACTGTAAGAGTAAAGTGCCTTGCCCAAGAACACAACATGATGACCCCAGCCAGGGCTCAAAACTGGACCGCTTGAACCAGAGTCCCCAGCACATTGGCCATTAGGCCACCGCACCTCCCATGATAAAGTACCATCAGAAGGTACTTCATGTAAACTAACAAGGTTTATGCTAGTCCATAAAATAATCAAACTACTTAATATCAAATTTTTTTTTTTTCAATTAAAGGTGAGAGAAACAATTGCGACATCAGTTGAAAGTCTCATTAGGATTGGAGAGGATAAAAGTTATTTTCTCTCTAGAAATGAACACATTGAGCAAGATACTTGTATAACAGTGCCAGGTAATGTGTCAATTTATTTAAAAATTCAACATACCCGTCCCCTCCAGGCATACGCCAGCATTTGACTATTTTTCTTTCCCAGGGATGGGGAATTTGAACTTTGTGTGGGTTGGGGGGGGGGGGGGGGGGGGGGGGGGGGGGGGGGGAGGGGTTGTTGAAGAGTAAATCCAGAATAACAATCCACAAAAATTTATGTTTTCAAACATGATTCACTCTCAGACGACTGGAACGTTCAGTAAAGACAACTACATCACCACATAAAAGGGACAATAATTTATTATAAAGCCATTTACCAGAATAAATGCCAAATCTCTTTTTTCCCACTATTTTTAAATCTAAATCATCAAAATCTGGCACTAGGGTAGGGGATTTGAATGCAATTATGGCCCGAGGGGGGGGGGGGGGGGGGGCAGGGATTTGAACAAGCCAATCTTCAAAACTTCAAATGCCTATGGTGTTTTACAGATAAAAATGTACCCAATGAAAACAACTTATTGGGTCGTTTGATTTCTCATCTTGAAGAAGAACCAGCATTGCTGAGCATTTGTGGACAGCAATACATTGTACCTGTACACCATATTTAATTTTTAGGGCTTTAAAAATTAATTTGTTTCCAATTTTTTCAGATAAAAATGTACCCAAAGAAAATGACTTTTTGGGTCGTGTGATTTCTCATCTTGAAGAAGAACCAACATTGCTGAGCATTTGTGGACAGCAGTACATTATACCTGCTAAATGTACTTTCCTGATGTCTGATTCAAGTAACTTAAAACCTCTTGTTGATGATGGTTCGTATAACTACCTGTTTTAACACTTTTACTCTTATTAAGGTAACTTAGTTTCAGAACACTAACAAAGAAGTTTTTTATTTGAATTTCCCACAGCCCAGCAGAATGGTCTTTATAATGTGTTAGTAGTAGATCCTCCATGGTTCAACAAGTCTGCAAGGCGTGGCTCAAAGTAGGAGCTTTTGTACATTATATTATATTAAAATGTTTTTTTTTACTACAAGGAATTGTCCATTTTACTTCTTTATAGGGGAGGTTGATTTTGGGAAACATAATTGTGCAACTGCAAAAGCCCAACTTGAAGCTTTGTTTTTGTTAGCGAAAAAAAAATCCTGCAGGAAAAAGGGGAAAATATTATGATGCACAGACCCCCACCCCTCCCCCCCCCCCCCCCCCCCCCCCCCCTTAGAAATGGTACCAGACCACAGATTTTTACCATAGAAAGGTTTGAAGCTCACCCTATAGCCTGTATAACATGTAAAAGGGACCTTTCCTCTTTCCACCCAAACCTCAAGCAAACTACACAGTTCTAAAGCTCCAGGTTCCATAATTACATACATACTTTATTGAGACTCCCTTCGACAGGGCTTTTCAGTCACAATGCTAACTACTACATGTACATAATACTTTTAATTAAGAAAACTTATTTACAGTAATTTAATTAAATTCAAAATATATTCAAAATTATTTCATACAAAACATATTGTTAAAAAGTGTCCGCTTAAAACTATTAATATCTTTAGTGTTCTTAATATTAACGGCTTAAAATTAAATAAAAATAAAATTATGATGTTCTATTTCTTATGCAGTGCTATTATTCATGTGCACAATCTTTCACTTTCTGTGTCCATTCAAGGTATTCGTTTATGTCCCTATGGCAGATCAAATCTCTTCCAGTCCCCCAGCTTCTTGCTCCTGGAGCTCTTGTGGGGATCTGGGTAACAAACAAACAGAAGTACCTCAGGTTCACTAAGTCAGAGCTGTTCTCTCATTGGTCAATTGAGCTGATGGCAGAGTGGTACTGGGTCAAGGTTACAAGAAGAGGAGAACTGGTCACTGATTTGGATTCGCGACATAAGAAACCTTATGAGCCATTGTTGATTGGTCAATTTAGACCAAAGATGAATCGTGTAAAGACTGCTAGTTTGAGTTTGATTAAAGACAGCAATTCTGATGACGAAAAGAAGAAATCATATTCAAAACAAAGCAAAGTTTGGAATGATTCATCTCCACAAATAAAAAGGAAAAGGATTATTGAATGCGGAGTTAAGTATTGTGTCTGTGATGCAGGCAAAAGAATCACTACAGTCACACAAGACCGCAAATCATCAACTTCAAAATCAACAGCTGTTATTGATTTTAATCAATCTGAATGCATTGAAAAGAACAATGCACAGCTGGATAATTTCTTGCAAACTGTGGCTACCCAGAACTCAAGTAAACACTGTTTGAATTGTCAACAACCGTTGGATCTATCAGATAAAATGAAAAATCTAGGTGATGTTGATGACCAAATTGAAAAGGAGAAGACTTCGCAACAATTTGCACAGCTGCATGCGAACAAATGGGTTTGCAGAACTGGCACAGATTTGAGCCTGGAAAAAAATGACAGAGACACTAAGATCCCCTGCAAACATTTAGATTCAAGAGGCTCTGCAGTGGAAGAATATGATGTGTTACCATATCACCAAGTCATTTGCAGTGTTCCATGCAGGATCCATTCCAAGAAACCACCTCTGAATGGTAAGCTAAAATGAATAACAGTTACAGTGTTTTATGATCTTCTAACCTGCTAGACTGCTAGCTGTCACATGATTAAATCACCTGCTTGACTCTTGATTATTATAAGGATTAGTCTATTAATCTGTTGCATGGAAAAACTTTAAAAAGTGAATTCCACTACATGACCATAAAGGAGCCAATCACCAAAGAAGTTTATCCATGCATCCACAACCCCCATCCCCCCTTTGGCTCTCCCACCTCCACCCCCCAGTTAGGGGTAATATTCCCCACCCCTGAATTTGAAAAAAACTATTCATTCACTTAATATTAAGTGAATATTAAGTTTCCAAACACACGATTGTGCCAATTGGCTGATAAAACGCATTGCTGAAAACAGAATCGCAAAAATATTAAAATCCGAAAGAGAAAAACGCGTTTTTGTGATTTCCGTATTTGGTAATTCCCTATGATTGACAGCTGTCAAACTCCCTCAACTGTTGACTTGACAGATCAAAATTATATTAAAAGAATGTTTTCAATCCTCAAAATAAGTTTCTTTTCATTTGAATTTGCTAACACAACTCAGTTCTGCTACAGAAACACTTGAAAATACTATATTTTGAATGTCCCGCCAAAGGGTCATGTGACCTAATTCAACCAATCAGAGTGCTCAAAAGTGGTCAAAAGGCCAAATTTTGAACGTCCATATCTTCTGAACGATTTAAGATATTGACCTGAAATTTTGGATTTTGAAATTGGACATCAGGATGCTTACTGAGACATTTTTGGGAGATATTCAGAGAGGGCAAATATACCCTGGGCGGGTACCTTAAGCAAAAACATACATGTACTCAATACCCAATATGTATAGCAGTATCTCATTGCCTCTTGTTTTTTTTTTTATTTATATTCTTTAGAGTTAATTTTCTTTCCAATTTTTACAATATCTAGAATTCCCATTTCTGATTTCTCATACAGTGAAGCCTGTGTAAAGCAGACCCTACATGTATATTAAGCGGACATCCTCTTTTAAGCGGACACCAACTGTTTAGGTCCCAAAATTTTCTTCCCATATTTAATGTGGCTAAATGAAATTTAGGCTAAGTTAGACTGGAGCCATTGCTGGTCAGCAGCTGCCCGCAGTGGCCACGCCCATGGGGTTGCATATTCGGGGGGAGGGGGGTTTAGGGGCTGGACGTGATCTGTGTTCCAGCTGTGTGCAGACGTGCAGTTTACGTTTAGCCCTTGTGCTCGTTGTGTGCCTTTCTGCTCCCACACCTTCCCCCCTCTCTCTCTCTCTCTCTGGTAAGTATTTGGGTCTGGTATCTCCACTGATTCCATCAGTGTGACGGTGCCTGGTGGTTGCCACTCTCATTGTTGCCATGGATACCTGCACGCTCGGCTCAAATCACGCCTGGCTCCACCATGTCTAAGGCACCTTCCCCAAGCTCATCTATTGGCAATGATTTTAACTGTAAAACAAACCTGTATTCAGCGGAAACCTTTTATTAAGCGGACACTAGCGAGGGTCCCGAGGGTGTCCACTTAATACAAGTTTCACTGTATTGTAGTTCAGTTTCAACCACCAATACTGTTGGAATCCCTTAATACCCGAAAGCCATACGAGTTTTTTTAGAAAATACCCCATATTACATATATTCATGTCTACCATTTGAATATTGGAACTCACACTAGCGTATCTTTATTCAGAAATCCTCTCCTGTTACATACCAACTCGTTCTCGATGTCTTGAGATGTTTGCTCGAAACCTAACACCACACTGGACTAGTTGGGGAAATGAGGTAGGGGATTATTTTTGTTGGTCAATTGCTATTCCATGATCCATGAAGTTATTATTGGTTTCGCATGTTGATAGCTCTTGGGACTTAAAGGGGCATTGTCACGCAGATTTCGCTGTGTTTTGGTCAAAATACACTAAATATATGACAAAGTACCTTTGTTCAAACATAAAATTGCTTTTAGAACACCAAGAAGATAATATTGAGTGATTTCTTCAAGGAAGAACAAACCGTAATAAGTTTTTCTGCGATTTTTCTACGACTCTTGGGGGGAATTTGAAAAAATTGGCCAATTTTTCAAGTTACAATCCATTTCCATCCTGTCCATCCGCAGCCAAAGATAACGAATGCTAGTTTCTGTGCACTAACAGAGTATTTGTTAACAAAAGTGGACCATTATTTTAAGGTTTCCATTGAAACAAATATGTTTTTTGGCTTTTCAAAGTGATACTAAAAATAGGTGACAGTGTCCCTTTAAAAACGTAAGAAGTAACAGACAAACCAACAAACAAAGATACAACTGAAGATGACATAAATATATGTCGAAACGTGTATTACAAATGTGTTGTTTTATGCTTTCAAATTTTCGTGAATCTGCTATTACACCGATCATATATTAAGCCTATTTAAGTGAAATACAAGGATTTTTTCTACTGAGTAAAATTATATCTGAGCACACATGTGAAGATATCGATTTTATCTTCACTGTGATTTATGTCAAACAAACTTAAAGATCTTGGTCTATAGTCGAGACATCTTTAAATCTTACTCCAAAGTCTTTAGACATCTTCGGTAATCTTCGGAATTTTTTGGAAAATGACGAGAGACGTTCGTACAACCTTCGGACAGTATTCAGACTGGAGAATTTTAATAAATCTTCGGAAATCTTCTGAAAATTAATTAAAACTTCGTAATTAGTTTCGTTCATAGAGCAGTTTTCAATTGAGTGTCGAAAGTAATTACACAATTGCTTTGGTTTTGCATTGCTACGCTTTGTGATTGGCTAAAAAATCTCGCGCCACTTTCTCGACCAATCAGAAGTAAAACCAAAACCAATCGTGACTTGCTCGCACGCGTTTTCCCGCGCTTGGCGCCGCCGACATGTAATTGCTTCGAGCTCTGATTGGTTCATTTGATTGTTTACGACTGCTGTGATTGGGCAAAGTAATAACTTTGGTTTTGGTTTTACGACACTCAATTGAAAACTGCTTGGAGATAATATGCAATTTCTTTTCTAGT
Source organism: Dendrophyllia cribrosa (assembly GCA_024195265.1). Lineage (NCBI taxonomy): Eukaryota > Metazoa > Cnidaria > Anthozoa > Scleractinia > Dendrophylliidae > Dendrophyllia > Dendrophyllia cribrosa. Next base: position 1,510,989 of record JAJLRJ010000013.1, on the reverse strand, counting down.
GTTCACGTCGAAGAAAACTGTCCAAGCAGCCATATATTGATTAATGCGAGGATGACTTACTAAGTACGTTTTTTCTAAGGTTCTGAAGTTCCAAAGTATGGAGTATTTTGACCAGTTTCCACCAGAAGAAAAGAAAAACAGAACCTTACTCCAGACTGAACCTCTTTAACTTGATGTATGTCTATCACTTTGTGTGTAATTATTTATTATTTACTGAAGAAAACAGCAATAAAATTATTAACTTAGTTTTTCTAGCAGTGTTGAACATCGGTCTGTGTTTGTGCTAGTATGTTGTTCGCATCGTCTCTTTCGCGTTTTTTTAAGGGCACCTAACTAAAAGTTTCAGTGCACTATCTCTTTAGGAATCCATAATTGACTCAGAGATTCGATTGCAGTGAATTCTGTGTAAGCCAGGCACCTTTGAGACCAGCTCTACCTGTCCGCCTTACAGAGGCGTCCGCCTTATAGAGAGTTTAGTTACAAACGAACAAGTGAAATTCGGCCAGAACAAGCCAATAATTGAAATTGATGTCCAACAATTGATGTCCGTCTTGTAGAGGTGCCCGCCTTATAAATGAAAAGTTCAGTTACAGATGAACAAGTGAAATTGATGTCCAATAATTGATGTTCTTGTTAGAGAGATGTCCGCCTTATAGAGAGTTTAGTTACAGACGAACAAGTGAAATTGATGTCCAATAATTGATGTTCGTGTTACAGAGGTGTCCGCCTTATAGAGAGTTTAGTTACAGACGAACAAGTCGGAAATTCGGCTAGAACCAGCCAATAATTGATGTCCATCTTAGAGAGGTGTCCACCTTATAGAGAGTGTCCGTCATAAGAGAGTTTACCGTAATGCAGTTTTCCAAACCATATAAAAAGTCACCTCAAGGTTGCGTAACAAAAACATACGGTGGCTAATTTGCCTGATGAACTCAGTTGATAAGAATAAATTTTCGTTTTTCACTTCCTTGCCGACACAGCGCCAGAGTTTCTTTAGAAATTAACCCCTTTTTATTTGTTGCGTAACAAAAACTATAGTAGTTCTTTAAGGTTTGGACGGAAGGGGAGGGGAAGGTCAAACCATGTGAGAGAGGCAAAGTCAAACCTCTGTTGCCTCTGTTCTAACTTTCATTCTGGAAATGGCCTTGTCCTCCCTCCCCCTCCCCCCTGGAAATGAAATCCTACTGTTGAGCAGTATTTCCTCAGGGGTAGCGTTTGTAATGATACATATGGTACCACATGGTACCAATGATGGTACCATATAGTACCAATGATGTACCCCCGGGTGGAACACTACATGGTGGTTCTTGCTGTCTGAATCTGTATCAGTTCTTTCCTGTGTTGCTGTTTATTATCCTGTACAAAGTGGTTCTAACTTTTAAGTTACATGAAATACTGAAGTGTAACCATTAAAGTGATTTGATGCTGTTCAGTATCACTTCTTCTTTGGCACTGTTTGCAAGGTGAAATTCGATATTTCTTAGTTTTGATCACAAAGGAAGAAAGGGGTTAATAACAGAACTTTTACGGCATTTTAATTACATTATTGAATACGCGCAAATCGACAATTAGACTAAACGACCTCCTGGGAAAGATAATTTATAACCTTTGAACGTGCCATGCAGACATTACTACTTGACGCATGATCACTCGCGCGCTCGAAAATAAAAACACCTCTGAATTTGGAATGCAAGCTTGTATTAAACTGCACTTCTGTAACCTTTTTTTGTTTGCAAATCTGGATTAAGTTAAATCCAGCAAAATTGATGGTGTGTTGATTTTTCCTCTTTCCGCTAAAGAAAAAAATCTGGTATGAATGAAAGCGGAAGATCAGCTCGCGTATCGCTTAATTAAAACTGTTGACAAGTAATATTAACAAATATTTAAGTAATTAAAAACTGCCAAAGGGCCTTCATAACAGTGTAAAATTTACATGTTACGGGTGCCAAACGACCTCTAATTTTTTTTCAGTCTGCGAATTAGAATAGCCTTTTCTGATGTGTTTTTTGATTTAATTGTCTTAATGTGCTATAAATGGTTTCTAAATGCGTTGTACAAAGGTTTGTTAAAACGAGGAAATCTATCCATTTGATAAGAAACCTAGTACTGTCTACAAGTCGTATAATATTTGTGTTGGGAAATTCTTGAACCGTAAGGTTATCAGATGAAGAATCTTCATCTTTTAGCCGCCTGGGTGTAAATTCCGAAGGTGGGCGCTTAAAGCTTTTTTATTAATTTAAAAGCCACATTTAGCATCACGTTTTCGAATTTTTGATTTAAAGATCGCTATAGAGTAACTGGAGTTTCAAATTGATGTTTTAAATCTGCACGTAAATCGAATGTACATTTCTAAACATCAAGGGATCTACCCGCTCGCTTCAGGTCGACAGGAGAGAATTTAATCTCTGATAAAATCTTTATAGTTTGATAACAAAAAAAGAAATCGGAGATCTGAAGTAATCTCGCCAATGATCATAATATAGCTGTAATGCACATGTTTTTGTAAACTGAATGAAGCCCGGAAGACACAAAAATATCACATATTTTATTGGTTTCTTGTGCAATGTGAAAGTGAACGTTTTTTACAATCAATGGTTCAACGCCGTCATTTTCCAGATGAGTTTAAACAGGAAAAAGCAGGTTATCTTCTGTAAATTTGTTTCGTGTATGTTTGTTGTTCTTTCGACTACATGTTTCACGCTGAAATGCAATAAACGGCAGTTCAAAGATAGTTTACAAACAAAAGCTTGAACGCGACCTGGCACAGCTCATATGTTTTTTGTTTGCATGAATCGTATCTCCTAAAACTGCGAAACTTGCGTTTCGTTACTTTCGCGTCTGAAATTCTTTGGCAATTCAGTTTGTTATGAGTTAATTTACAGACTTTATCTAGTAATGGACAAAGCATTCCTTCTGGAAAACTCATTCGTTTTCTTCGTCAAGCTGAATGTCAGAAGTTAGCGACTCCACGCTAACGTGTTCCAAATCTAACTTGGTTGACAAAACTCCGCAGTCACTGGACGCCGCCGCTGAGCTCGGGCTTGGAGAACACTTTGATGAATTATCATCCAACACGCAATTAGTGCAAACCTCAGGCTCATTCGAGTCCATTTCTTGAAGCACAGAGCTTAAAAATGTAATGTACTTCATGGAAAGTTTAAGAATTTCGTGTTTGGAGAGTTTTTTATCCGGAGGGTATGTGGGAAGAAGTTTTCTGAGCTCTCCAAACGCCAAATTGACGTGATGTTGTCTCCACCGTTCGCGACTGTTTGTAAAGTTCCTTCGACTTTGGAACGGATTATCGAATTCAAAACTGATCGGTCTTCTTCTAATTGCCGTGCCATAATATCCTACTGGTATAGATGCACTGCTGTAGTAATACGGAGAAATGTCAGACCTGCGAGATCGCTTGTAGCTCAAAGGCGTGTTTCTCCAAGACATTTTTATCAAGGTCTTGCAATTGCGTGATTCGTATATAAAATGAGCTTTTGTATGATAACTCCTCAAGGACTTCAATTTGTGATTTCTGTCCTCCAATAGACGTATCACCGAGAAGATATGGATAGTGAGTAGTTTGGCCTCCGATGTGTATAGGTTATATGTATATCCCGTGCGTGCGATAAAAACAATGTCAGACTGACACGATACATGAGTTTCCCCTGGCTTAGTTTACTGGAAATAGCAAGCCCTTGAGATAAGTTTTGCTATTTGTCAAACTGATATCGCGCCTTGTTTTGATAAATATCCAAATATCGTCATTCTGCGCCAATCCGATGTCAGAAAGCAAAAGCCATATCAGCTAGATCTAAAAACCTTGGAGATTGGAATTAATTACACACCCCTCGCACATTGCAAAAACGTTTCTCTCGTTTCTTACTTGAAACAGTTGAATAAAACATTAGTAGTTGTTTCGGAGAAAACGTTCACATCTTTGGAAAGAAATTGAAACAGTTGCGAATGAACAAAGTTTTAAATCTGTTTTGGGGCGGACCTCGTGAAGGTATGATGGCAATGTTTAGGTTGCGGCCGTGTAGTTGAATGGCCTAACTAATTAACAAGTTACTTTTTTGTTTACTTAACCTCGTAAGCCAAAAAGGAGCAATAAATTCTGTTTGAGGCGGCCGCTGGACCGGGTTCATTCTCTAAACAAACTACTTTACATATTTCAAGTACAAAGAAGATTAGCTTACTTGAACCCCGGTCATGCAGACAATCCTAAATCGACTATAATGACCCAAAAGATTTTGTGAATTGCCCGGTTTTAAAATACCATCAGATAACGGGCTTCTAATTAGCTTACTGTCTTCTATAATCCGGGCTAATTACAGTTAAGTTTGTTATTTGCTTATGAAAACTATTTATTTTGGACCGTACCTTGACTCATGTAAAGACATGTAGGATCTCCGAAGAAAGATGATTCTAATGTTCGAGTCCAGTTACTCCAAACGCTTAACCATTCGTATAAAAAACTATTGAGCAGTATTTTCCTGTGGTGATGTGGATGAAATCCTGAAGTGTGACCGAAAGCAATTAAGCAGTACTTTCCTGTGGTGCTGTTTATTATGCTGTACAAGGTGGTTCTATCTTTCGAGTCTGTGGATGAAATCCTGAAGTGTGACCATTCAAATAAAAGCTACTGAGCAGTACTTTCCTGTGGTACTGTTTATTATGCTGACCAAGGTGGTTCTAACTTTTGAGTCTGTGGATGAAATCCTGAAGTGTGACCATTAAAATGAAAGCTATTGAACAATACTTTCCTGTGGCATTGTTTATTATACTGAACAAGGTAGTCGAACTTTCGAGTATATGGATTAAATCAAAAAGTGTGACTATTCTTGAAAACAAAAGCTACTGAGCACTTCCTTCCTCGAGAGTAAAAACAATAGTCGTAAGTGATAACTTTTTTAAAGTTCGATAAACTTTTTGACTTTGAACTTATAATCTCATTCAGATGAAAACAATGAGCAGTTACGTGTCCTTTTTTTATCGAGTAAGTCACGTTTTTTAATATGGTTCTAATCCTAACGTGTGACCTTTTATTTTTTTAGAAATCTGCCCAGGCAACTGTTGAGTATTTTTTGTGAATGAAATTTTCTGCCGGGTTATAAAGTTCAAATCTCAAATAACTGAGTTCCAAATTATGGAAAAAAACTCTCTCGCTTTCATTGGAATAGGATCTCATCCAAAGTTAGAACCACCTTGTTCAGCATAATAAACAGTACCACAGGAAAGTACTGCTCAGTAGCTTTCATTTGAATGGTCACACTTTAGGATTTCATCCACAGACTTAAAAGTTAGAACCACCTTGTACAGCATAATAAACAGTACCACAGGAAAGTACTGCTCAATAGCTTTCATTTGAATGGTCACACTTTAGGATTTCATCCACAGGCTCAAAAGTTCGAACCACCTTGTACAACATAATAAACAGTACCACAGGAAAGTACTGCTCATTGGCATTCATTTGAATGGTCACACTTTAGGATTTCATCCACAGACTTAAAAGTTAGAACCACCTTGTACAGCATAATAAACAGTACCACAGGAAAATACTGCTCAGTAGCTTTCATTTGAATGGTCACACTTTAGGATTTCATCCACAGACTCAAAAGTTAGAACCACCTTGTACAGCATAATAAACAGTACCACAGGAAAGTACTCAGTAGCTTTCATTTGAATGGTCACACTTTAGGATTTCATCCACAGACTCAAAAGTTAGAACCACCTTGTACAGCATAATAAACAGCACCACAGGAAAGTACTGCTCAGTAGCTTTCATTTGAATGGTCACACTTTAGGATTTCATCCACAGACTCAAAAGTTAGAGCCACCTTGTATAGCATCACACACAGTACCACAGGAAAGTACTCCTCAATGACTTTCATTTGAATGATCACTGACTTTAGAACAGTTTAACCCACACTCACACGACTCTACGTTTGCCGCACAAAGAATTAATTTGATAGTCGCCCAGGTTATAAAATAAGCTTTGCGTGTTGAACGAGAATTTCGCGTTCCTCGTGCGATCACAGTGCGAGCGGGCCGCGGTTCAACATTCGGTGCAACTGTTGGATGCATTCACTTTGAAGTGTTTACTTTATAAACAGCTCTGAATACACTGAAGAGCACGCACTTAAAAACATTAAACCACAAGCTTTTTCAGTGCGTAAAACAAGAACAAATGTAACCAATATGTTGTTTGGCCTTGTTTAAACGATGCCTTTTATGTGAAAACGAAATTTCACGTCCATTGCTTGTTCGCTCATCCGATACTATGCTCAGCTGGGAAACTTTACAATTTTTAGCTTGATAAATCTATCTTTTGCCCCTTATATGCGATAACCTTTTAAAACAAGCTCATTAGATTCTCGAACCCCTAATTCCATTGCATCACTTTACAGGTCTTTGCGCTCCATATTTAACTCACTGACCTCATACGGTATTATGGTATTAGACTTATCTACCGGTCGCATCTCTGTGAAGTTGTGGTATTTCCTTCACTATGTCGCCTGTGAGTCCGCGTCTCGCGGCAGAAAGCACGTGTAACAAGTTTTACTCGCTGCCGGATTTCATTTCAACCGAAAGCAACTGAGTTAAAAAAAAACATAACATCTCAAAATTCGTTTTGCAAAAAGAACAGAGTGCTACAAGAAGGTACAAGAAGGTACTGTTCGGACTCGCCCAATTACCCTTAAACTCCCAAGAGCGCCAAAAATCAAAATCCAAGAAAACCCCCAAATTTCATTCTGTGAAATATTGAAAAACAAATGGTACCATGTGAAAATACTGCTGAAGAGGTTTCAATTGAATGGTCACACCATAGGATTTCATCAACAGACTCAAAAGTTAGAATTACACTACACGGTCTCCATGATTGACTCTGGGAGCCTGAATGGTTTAAGGGAATCGCCTTGGGTTGCACAATTTACTGTACCACAAGAACTGATTACGAACTGCTTCAATAGAAGCCTTTATTTGAATGGTCACACTTTAGGATCAGTTCATTCACCGATTCAAAAGCTAGGATTACTTTGTACAGCATAATGAAAGGCCAGGAAAGTACTGCTCAGTAGCTTTCATTCGAATGGTCACACTTTAGGATTTCACCCACGAATTCAAAAATTACAACCACCTTGTACAGCATAATAAACAGCACCACAGGAAAGTACTGCTCTGTAGCTTTCATTTGAATGGTCACACTTTAGGATTTCATCCACAGACTCAAAAGTTACAACCACCTTGTACAGCGTAATGAACAGTACCACAGGAAAGTACTGCTCAATAGCTTTCATTTGAATGGTCACACTTTAGGATTTCATCCACCAATTCAAAAGTAAGAACAACCCCGTTTATATAAATAGTACCAATTGAAAGCCGTTCATTTGGATGATGACCAAAAGGGGGAACAATGGTTTGCTCTAAAAGTGAAACGTCAAATTCGCTCGCTTGTCTATGCCTTTATATGTAGCTAAAAAAAGCTAAATCACACATTTCTGCAATAAAAATTGAGTGAGGTGGACTTGTTATAAACGGCGAAATTCGTGAAATTGCGAACCTTTAATTCTTATCTAGTGTATAAATTAGCTCCATAATCCGCGGAATAGATTTGATTAAGGGGTCATAGGTCTTCGAGAAAATAAAAACCGTATTAGCCCGGAAAACTGATCTGTTCTGCCCACAATTGAGCAACAAACCCGGTATCCGATTTCTTCTCTCGATTCGCTGTTAAATCCAGAACTTTAATAATAAAAAGGCGAGAAAGCCTAGATTTCTGAACAGCCTTAGGAGTTTTACATTTTGAGTCTGTGGATAAAATCGCGTTAATCCTTTAAAGGGCCATTGTCACGCAGATTTTGCTGTCTTTCGGTCAAAATACACCAAATAGTTGACAAATTACCTTTGCTTAAACATAAAATTGGTCTTGGAACACCAAGAAGAAAATATCAAGTGATTTATTCAAGGAAGAACAAACCATAATAAGTTTTTTTTTTGCGAATTTTTCCTTGATTCTTGGAAGGAACTTGAAAAAATTGGCCATTTTTTTTCAAGTTGCAATCCATTTCCATCCTGGCCATCCGCAGCCAAAGATAACTAATAATTGTTTTTGTGCACTAGTGGAGTATTTGTGAACAAAACTGGACCATTATTTTTAGGTTTCTGTTGAAAAAAATATGTTTTTTGGCTTTTCAATGTGATACTAAAAATAGGTGACATAGCCCCTACGGATCATCATCATATTTCTCCTTGTAATATCAATACATGATCAAACAGACCGGTTAGGAGAATTTAAGATATGATCACCCAAGATGCCCACTACATCTATAAGAAACGTATAAGGATAAGAAAGGAGAATTCATATTTCCAAATCTTAAATTTCTTAAAAACGTTTTGGCGCTTTTTGACCCACAACAGGTTATTCGGTGGCAATCAATTTTCTTGACTTAATCATAAAACCAGCTAAAAAAATACATTGTTGACATACGTTTTTTTCCCCAAATCTTGTTTGGTTCAAAGTAAACGGTAAATTTAATTAAAAGCTAACTTTTATCAGAAAGTTGTCAAGCACCTCTGTTTGTGCTGATCAAAAACTCTCTTAGTCCGCTGTTTCTAACTTTGTTGTACACGGGCAGCTAAACTGAACTTTTTTCGTATTGTTTTACGACTTTCGCTAGAAATAAATCAGTTGACTGGTTTGGCAGTCTCGATATGTTGTGCATAACATCAAACACCGTGCCAGATTATACTGTCATGGAAATATCGCGTGAGAATTTCTCTGTATCGCCTGGGAAGTCAATAAGCACTTGACATGGCTTTATATTATCCATTTAGGTGGTCACAACAATAATTTACTTGTTGTTGGGTGTATGCAGATTACCAGTGGGAATTATCTGCAAATTACTTAAAGTTACACCACATAAGGTGATGGTAAGAAAAGGGTGGGGATGGGTGAGTGAGTTTTAAGGGAAGTGCTAACATTCTTACTCTCAAATTTCACGGTGGAAATAGCTCTCATTTGGAAGGCCACACATAAGGTTAAACATCCACAGACTCAAAAGTTAGAACCACCTTTACAACATAATAAACAGTACCACAGGAAAAGTACTGCTCAATAGCTTTCATTTGAATGGTCACACTTTAGGATTTCATCCACAGACTCAAAAGTAAGAACCACCTTTTACAACATAATAAACAGTACCATAGGAAAGTACTGCTCAATAGCTTTCATTTGAATGGTTACACTTTAGGATTTCATCCACAGACTCAAAAGTAAGAACCACCTTGTACAGCATAATAAACAGTACCACAGGAAAGTACTGCTCAGTAGCTTTCATTTGAATGGTTACACTTTAGGATTTCATCCACAGACTCAAAAGTTAGAACCACCTTGTACAGCATAATAAACAGTACCACAGGAAAGTACTGCTCAATAGCTTTCATTTGAATGGTCACACTTTAGAATTTCATCCACAGACTCAAAAGCTAGAACCACCTTGTACAGCATAATAAACAGTACCACAGGAAAGTACTGCTTAATAGCTTGAATCCTACTATGGTCACAATTTAAGATTCCATCCACAGACTCAAAAGCTAGAACTACCCGCATATACAGGAAAGCAGTGCTCATAGCTTTTCAACTACATTTCCACACAATTTACTTATGGATTTCAGTCACAAGCAATATGAATCACTTAATGGAAAAGATAGATTGGGAGAGGTTTGAGGAGAGAGTTAGGAGCTTCCTCCCCAGTGCTCCTCTTCCTATTCTTTCTCTCTCCATTCCCTGGCCAACACGCGTTGCTCGACCTTGCGCTCCCCGCCAAACGGTAACCCCCATCCTTCTCAGAGATGCGGCCTGCGGTAGAGGTTCTGCATGACGTGATCTGTCGCACAATAGTCTGTTTCAAATCAACCAATCAGAGCGCGAGTATAAAGTTCTACATTGGAGCTCATGTCATATTCTAAAATGCGGTCAGACAGAAACACATGTTTCAGCTTGAAACCTTGTCAAATATGTTCAATACTTAAGAACGACAAACAGCTTTTAAACAAATCTTGTTTTTCTAAATAAACTCTACCTCAAAGACAACTAAATTTTACACTGTCATCTCCCTCTTAAGAGCAAAAACAAAATGTTTATGTAAAATATTGTTTTAGAAAATGCTTTGAGTAAACTGTAACATAAATCAACAATAGAATTTGCGTGCAACTCAGTATTTCATGCGATAGTCGACTTTCATGTGTTTATAACAACGAGTAAAAACGTCGGAAACCAACTTTTTTGTATCGCGTGAGAACCGTTGTGTCCCGTTGACTAATGATGAATAGAATAAGAACGGTCGGTCTTTTTGATGTAGCATGGAATTATAATTACTATTAGGGGCAAAGTACTTATGTATTCGGGAAACCGTTTTCTACGATGACTGAAGCTTTTAAAAATCGCGAATTAATATTTCTCGCGATCAGAGAAGAAGATCAAATCGAATACAATGCCATGCGAAAACTGACATATTTTCAAGTGCCGTGTGACGGTTTTCAAAATGCCCGAATCAATTATTTTATACTTTACGGCTACAATACCGAGCACATAAGTCTTTTTGTCGCCATTTGGGTGGAAATTAGAGACAAATGTAAACATAGGGAGGGGAAAATCCGGTAATAACAAAATCTTTGTGTCAAGATGTAATGGAGCTTAAAATTTATGGTCACGGATCAACGCGAAAGATAGAGTGGAACATAGAAGTGAGGCTTTTCCTTTGCAATTTATCGATTAGTACAACTATTCCTAAAATGCTTGCATCTCTATTTGAACGCATTTTCCAAAGAACATGTGGAAGGGATATTCAAATCACTAAAATATTTCAGTTCAATATAAGCACATTCGCGGCAGATTTTTATCGCAGAGAAACTACGCTTTCGTCTTCCTTCTTCGCAACTGTAAAAACATACGGTTTCAACTCGAGTTTATTCTGGTTTTATGACGCGTTCAGTAGCAGTCATTTCGCAATTAGCGCAATTAAAGGACACGAAATGAGCGAAATTATGATTTTTTCTTTGCTCTCGAGGTTTGATGTGTGCTACAGTTAGGGGTAGACCGCACGCGTGGACGATCAATTAACTGATATTAATTGTTATTATTATAAAGACTGAAAACTTTAATTGGATTAAACTTAAACCGATGTGATAGTATCACTGATAACACAGAGAGAATAAGAAGCAAACCTGCAGACAAATCAATAAAGCGCAAAAGCGATGGATAAAACTCGTGTGAAGGAATCGTTAAAGCCCAAAGCTTTTCCAAACTCTTTTCACAAGTTAAAAACCACGCACGCTATTCCGTTCCCTGTGGTTCCTATCCCCAAATCAGAATTTTTGATCCCTGATATCGAAAATCGTATTCTCGCGGTAGAAACGCTTGGTGCTGAAAGGAATATGTTTGCAACGAGCAAGCGGGAGCGATGGCGACAGCAGAATGTCAACACGGCCTTTTTAGAACTAAGGAAACTTCTTCCGACGCATCCACCAGATAAAAAACTCTCAAAAGTGGATATTTTGAGGAGCAGCATCAAGTATATTGGTTTTCTTGACAGCGTTTTGAAAGAGATGGATAGATCCGAGGAAAGCGGAGCTGACAGCTACACCGGTAAATATATGAATTCGTCATCTTGTGAAAACAGTAATGGAGTGATTGCGGTGGAAGATGAAGGAGAGTTTTCAGGAAGTTTCAGTTGTGATTTCAACGGGAACAAATATGAAGACTAGCTGAACAAGAAACAGTACAACATGAACTACGAGTACTGTCTATTTACTGAGTCTTCACTAGTTTGAATGGCGGTACAATATCTCATAAGCAGAAGTCCTAGAACCACGCAATATTTACTGACTCTTCAAAGTTTGTCTGTGGGAGAAAAGGAGCTAGCATCTACGCCATTAAAAACAACGACAACAAACGTCTCAAGGATATAATATACGTACTTGTTTTATTCAGGAACTTTACAACACAAAAACTATAGTCAGAGTAGAGTCTCGCTGGAAAAATAATTTAAATTGCGATTTAAAACAAGATTCAAAGAAAATAATTGCAACGTTACGTTAACTAATTTCGTCATATCAGGACTAAAAACGAAAATTTTACAAAAACGAGAAAACTACTTTGTGGTGTTTAATAGTAGAATAGATAAGAATTTGCACGCATATGCTGAATGGGCTCCGAAGAGTTAATTAATAACGTCATGAACTGTTCTCTAATGTGTACCAAATCCTTGATGACATGAAAGAATTGTCAAGGATTATACCAATTGAAAAATGAACTCTATTTTACAAGGAGAAGTAAAATTTACGCAAAATGAAAAATGCCACGCGGTTTTTGATCATTTTTTGCGCAACATTGTCTGCGTGGACTGATTCATTTTAGTATCTGACCTAAATCTCTAAGACACGAAAGAAATTTTAAGTACTGTTTTGCTTTAATTACTTTTATAATTACTTATTAAGGGATTATCAGCTTAATCCTTTTACTCCGAGAGTCAATTATGGAGACATGTATTGCAGTTCTAACTTTTGAGTCTGTGGACGAAATCCTATGGTGTGACCATTCAAATGAAACCTCTTCAGCAGTACTTTTGCATGGTACCATTTGTTCTAACTTTTGAGTCAGTTGACGAAATCCTATGGTGTGACCATTCAAATGAAACCTCTTCAGCAGTACTTTTGCATGGTACCATTTGTTTTTCAATCCGATTTTACAAAATTTGACCCTCTTGGGTGTTCAAGGATTAATGAATTAAAGAGTAAACCATCTAGGATGTCTTCAAATTGTGCGTAAACGGTTTTCCCTTATCAACGGTACCTCATGCCTACCGACCAGAATATTGCATCAAAAGTGAGACAGCTTTGATCGTCTTTGTTTCACCCCATTAAAATCAGGTTTTCCCATCTTAAAAGATAAGCCAAAATTTGTAACTGCCTCAATCTATTTCTGTTTTTCTACCTTATAGTGAGTTATTATTTCAGGTTTTCTTTTCTTTGCTAAAGAAGTTGTTTCTTCATGGTTCATCACCACCTCTTTGGCGTTTTGCTGCCTCATTTAATTATTGTTCTGTTTGTTTTTCTCTGAAGAGAGATTTCCTTCTGAAAGCATAAAGATTTGCCATCTGAGCGTTAGGCACCGTCGTTTCTTTCAATTATCGCTTATTATCATCTCTTTGACTTTTTTCTCCCTTACATGTGGTAAACGTCTTTTTCCCGGCTAAACCGAAAGCATAAACTCTGTCTCAATGTTAACCATGCATCACCAAACTGATCTATCCTTTGTTTAAAGCCTCCTTCGATTTCATGCATTAAAAACATCCCTAAAGATAACATCATTTAGGCCTTTTTAATATTCTGATATCTTTCATGAATTCAAAGATTTAAGAATGCTTGGAATGGTGATTACCTGTGAAAATCGTAAATGTAAAAACAGATTTGTCAGTCGGTCGCTTTAACATCTTCGTTGCACAAATCAGTTTATATACTCCTCATCGATCTTATTTTTCTTTAACGGAAACAGAAACTACTAAATTCGATCGAGTGTGGTAATTTCTTAATTCGAGAGACTTGCGAAACAAACACGAGCAAGAAAACTATCAATGCATATAACTTGTGATTAATTGTTAAATCCCCTTTTAAAGGTATATAATGGTAATTGTAAAAGGTATTTATTTGCTAATTGTATTTCAAATAACGCCGCCATTAAGTCTGGGAATAGTATTACTGCTGCCCCCTCCCCCTCTTTCGCGGATAGTTTTACCCGTCCTCTTCGTGTTACCAGCGTTTATGTACCTGGGTGGAGCAAGGTCCGGGACAAAGCTTGTACCTCCCATCGATTTTCGAATCCGATCATAAAGCCACAGGCTTACTAGCCTCTGCTTGTGTGGTGTGATGTGCTGTGCATCTGTAATGGCCGTATCGGTTTATAACCCTTTAAGCCCTAATATCAAAATTAAAATTCTCATTTCTAGTCCTATACATTTCCTATAGAAGTAGTGGGGAGAAATTGTTTGGATATCAAGAGAACTCATCTTGTGTGATCATGCCCTTAATTCTCATGACCTCTTTGATTGATGACATTAATGTTACAAGGAGAAATTTGATGCTGATCACTCTTAGGGCTTAAAGGGTTAACTCTGTTTTTCTGTTTTTATTTCAATTGGTGATTTTTGGCTCGCGAAAGCGGTATTTTTAAAATAACAGTTCGACTCGAGGATGGTAAACCTGTGCAGGATATAACCACTAAATCCACTAAACCACTGCAGGTTCAGTTCATTGTTTTAACAACCGCGATATCGCCACCAAGCAAACATCACGGAATTTTTTTCTTTTCTGACCAAAAAAAATATGATTTGGGTAAAATAATCCTGAAAATAATAGTCTACAACTATATCTGAGCGAATTTTCACTGGGTGCGATTTTATTAAAAAAGGGGGTCCACTTAAATTCGCATATCACCAAAAATATTTTTACCCTGTTGAATAAAAGTCATTAATATCATTGGTGGATGATAGCTGTAAGTTTACTCAACATTTTAAAGCCATCGCGTTAAAGCTAAAGAGGTTGTGATCCAAAGTTTGTTGTTGACGAGTGCATCCGAAATTACGACTGAGCCACGCCAAACATTAGTTGCCAGCCTGAGACATGCTACTCACCCCTCCTATGTGCACTTACGAGTGACGCGCTCCCGTACATTGAGCTCTGCAAAATCAACGCACCGAGTGGCCAAACTTAACCCGTCCTCACCCCCCTAGGTCTGTACCCTCACCCCAGTGGGTCCAAGAGTTTATAAAAATTACTCCCGCGGATTACAAAATGCGCACTGCATCCCTGAAAATGCAAAAAAGATATATAGTCTTCTCACACTTTTGTATGTCTGCTTTTCTGTTGCACGGTACCTCCTTATTTAAGGAAAATATGTTGTTGAATGCAAACTTTGTTATCACGTGCTTTTTTTTCTTTGTTTGCGCTTTCATCACTGAAAAGCGTGCAAACGTTGTTTACCTCAAAATTGTTGATGTATTTGTCAGTGATTGGCTAAAGTTTCTAATCAATATTTATGAAAAAATCGCAGCCTTCGCCGCAAATCAAGCAGGACGTGTTCGTGTGAAGATGTCTCGCAAGTTGTAAAACGTTTTGGCACTCTAAAGCCAACATGGAAGACTCCGGGAAGACGTACCGCTAAGGAAAAAGTCGCCCCAAAACTCCCACCGAAGGTAAGAGTCACTTCGCAAAAAATAAAATACATTTGTTCAGTAAAGGAGTATAAAATTTTGCTCGATAAAGTGGACACGTGCATTGAGATTTTGTTCGTCTTACGACGTCTCTGCGGTTTGGTCATTGCGTTTGTCTTTCAAAACAACACTTTATAGTACAACTTAAGGAGCTAAGGCCTTGAAACAAATGTTGAAATAAGACTTTGAAATGCATGTTAGCCGTTTATCCTTTCATTCTATACCATTAACTGTTGATGAAAACACGTCCAGTGTCTGTCAAATAACAAAAAAAATTGAACACTTTATCTAATCAATCGTTTATTTTTGTTTCCAGGAACTTCAAAGAGTATCAAATTGTCTAAAATCAGAAACATGGAGGGAAAGCTGAAGAAACAATTCAAGAGGACAAACTGGAATGGACGAATCAGGAAGGATCTATTCAAAGATAAGAACTTTGTTTAGGTTATATATATATATATATATATATATATATATATATATATATATATATATATATATATATATATATATATATATATATATATATATATATATATATATACAAATGGTGGCTGAACATGGGCAAATACTTTAGTTTGTATTAGTATCAAATGTATTGATTCTGAGAAAGAGAATTCGGATCTTACTGCTAATTGACTGAATCTGCTCATCAAATTGACATGAAGCAGATGAAGAACCGGGGGGATTAATTGAAGTTTACTGATTTTGCTGAATCGCGTACTGACTGCTAATTGTCTGAACCTTCAAATCAGCATAGCTTTTGCAATGGGAGGAAGGTTTTAAGGCAAATAACTTCTGACAATTTTAATCTCCACCATCATTTGGACGTCGAGCGATCGTTTGATTATACGGTTTGATTTTGTTTTGGTGAACATATCTTTATGCAAAAAAAAAAGTGTCAAAATGTAATATAATTGCTTCCAAAACTTCACTTACAAAGGAAATACGATTTTGTTTGGTCGATCGCTTAGCGTGTAGGTATATAAACGTTACAGTTGTAACCTCAGTTGATGTAGTGTGTTTGCACTTTTAAGGTGGCACTGACAGTTTATTTCTGAACTGCAAATTCCAAAATTAGACAAGTCAAATTATTTGTTTCTATTTTAGTGTTTTCAAAATTATTTCATATAGGTGATTTTCATGTTACGTCATCGTCGTCATGCTGGTGGACATAAACAATAGTTCTCTCATTAGCTCTTTTTGTTCGTCCACCAGCATTTGTTCGTTTCACTATTGTTATCTATGTCTCTAGAGATTGATTGCAAACCACCTATTAACGTGGCAACGACAGTTTCTCGAAAACGTTGTCAGTACACGTCAAATTAGTTGATCAAATTGTCTGAAACAAAAGTACGATTTGGTATCAAAAAGATGCTCAAAATAAAAGTTTGTATTTTGTCCACAAATTTGCGAGTTTTCCAGAAACAAGATTAAAAACAATCATTTTTGTGTTAAAAATGGAGCGAAGCAATTGTCTGTTGAATGTTCTAAATTGAATCACTTGCTCCAAACTTTGTAAACGGTCATTAAATTAGGCTCGTGCACAATTCGATCTATCGCTACAATTAAAATGGACACATCGAATTGGCTGTTAGGAAATAACTTTCATTTTCAAATTTTTTTTTCAATTTAATCAAAGTTTGGCATTGTGTTAAAAATGGAAGAAATTGGGAATATATAATATAAATATTACTTGTAGCCTGTCAGTGCGTCCTTACAATCATTCACACGTTTCCTACATCAAATGATTGGCAAGAGAACAAAGGCCTTTACAAGTTGCGTTCTTTCTTTTTCACTTGATTTTTCTTTAATCAATGGAAAATTATTCTCAGTAGCCCATGCTAAAAATTTATTAGGAAACTTTTTCGTGAGATTGAGTGCCTGTGTTCTCTCGTCGATCGTACGTATATTTAGGAGCTTAGTTTATAAAGCCCTGATGTCTGGTGTTAAGGAATGCTGGTATTTTCAATGATCAATATAGACCTTGGTTTAAACCCAGTAGTATCAATAGTCTGTCGAGTGTGATCGTTCGGGTTAACGTAGCTCTAAAAAGAACTGTTGTTGACAATGACTGACGTTCCGACCACCTGAGCTGAAGTCATCTATTCTTGAGTCATGTGAATTGTAAACTACTGACTAACAAATGATTAAGACAAAGACGAACGTAGCGACAGACAAGGCGCAGTATACAAGATCACTGAAATACTGCGACTGCCAGAACACCATTTATACACTAATCCAAAATTGACTGGGTCTCTGCCGAATGCGTAACCTACGGTACGGACAACTAACTTAGAATTGACACCACTGACAGAACCGTTGCCTACAAACGATCAATGCACGGATCGAAACGCACTAAACACTGACTTTCATTCATTCATTCGTTCATTTATTTTTGCCATTAATCACAAATACAACAACAGTATAGACTTAGTCTCAACAGCCAACAATTCACATGGCTCTGAAGATGACTTTTTCTCAGGTTGTCGAAACGTCAGTCATTGTCAACAACAACTGAGTTCCTTTCAGAAAATTTTCTGTTGTTTTGATACTGCCGGCTAATTTAATATAAAAAGACGAATTATTAGTATCATGGTCTGTATGACCAGGCCATTATATGTTTGTTTCTACAATTAAAGGGAGGGTTTCACGGTTCGGCGCATGTGCAAGCTATGGCGTAAGCCATTTAAGACTCATTTAAATTCATTATTTTGACCAATCGGAAGCGAGTAAATAACTCTGACGGGAAATTTGCCTGTGAAAATGTCGCTGATTGAATGGATGATTATACATACCAATGTGCGCCATGAAAGCCACCAGAGCGTAGAATAAATCCTTCGGGTCAAAGGTTTTATTCAGTGTTGACTTTGTCGGTGTAATCCGTTGAAATTTTCTGTGAATTTTGGTCATCCTTCGCTTTATTTGGACTAATTATAGTATGTGATTATTGAAGTAAATGTGAGTGGTTTTTTAACCGATAAAATTGGCAAGTAAGCGAATAAAGCATTTTAATCTGTGCACATGCGCCGAACCGTGAAACCCTCCCTTCAATTTCAATTGACAAAAAGAAACTTGTTCAGCAGATAACTTAAAACCAGGCATTGGGTATTATTAATTCTTAAGTTTAGTTTTTAAATGGAGGAAAAGACGTTTTTCTGTTGGCATTCAATGTAGCACAGAATGAAATATTTTAGTTTGATTTTGAGAAAGAAGATGGAGGCAAGCAATTCTCTGTTCTAAATTATATGACTTGCTCCAACCTTTTATTAGTTTTGAAAAATTGGGCTCGTGCGCAGTTTACTAATCTCTCCAAAAAATGGAGTCAAGCAGTTGTTTGTTGAATAGTAGAAATTATTTCACTTGCTCCAAACTAAGCAAACAATAATTAAAAAGAAACGATTTTGATAAATTGGGCTCGTGCACAATTCGATCTACTTCTAGAATTAAAACGGAGCCATGCAATTGTCTGTTGAATGTTCTAAATTATTAAAAAGGCTCCTTTTTTCTGTGCTACAAAGGAAACCGCCAACAGTTGAAGGTCTTGTTATTAAAAGCAACATGGCAAGCTGTGAAAAATCTAAAAATGTTCAGTATCGAAAGCAAAAATTACTTATTAAATAAATAATCGGAGAACTTTAGCTTTCATTTTCGTTATCCAAAACGTTTTCAAAGCTTGCCCTGTTTCTGCTAATATCCTTCATATATACACCAGTTCTCGTGCAAGAATTTTGGAGATTTAAGGCTGGTTTTAACCGGCGATAGAAATTTTAGTACAAATATACGAAGAATATACACACTTGTTCTTCTTATGTTGTCTTCGTGGGAATAGAACAATATTCGTATTCACGGTAATGAACTGGAACTAGCGTGCAATCGAGGCTCGTGCGGGGGAATCTTTTCACTGATATTCCCCCGCATTAGCCTCGACTGTAAGCTACGTTCCAGTTCAATACCGAGAATACGAATATTGTCTATTGACGCGGCATAAGCATAGCCACAAGGAAAAAAAACTTGGTTATTTTTTGTGATTATGTTTATTTCGCATTAATTCCTAATGAGGGCAACATAAGAAAAACGAGTATGTTTCTTTTTCTTATATTTGTGCTTAAACTTGTGTCGCTTGTGAAAACCAGCGTTAAATTGTGAGGTTCGTTACAAATTTTTTGCACGAGATGAAATTTAAAGTTGTTCTCCTTGAAAAATTTTGAAGAGTTTCCCGTTAATTTTTTGCCAAAATTGTTACCAGGGGAAACGCTGTGCAATTTTTTCCAAATTTTCCCGCCAAAAGACTTAGTATAATACAGGAAGAAAAATTGCCACACCTTTTAATTAGTTAAATGATTTTTACTTAATTAATTAAGTTATTGAAAAAGCATTGTACAATATAAATAAAGAAGAGAGAATAAAGAATATACACAATGAAACTGAAAGAACTCTTTTATTGTTGACTAATAGTTATTTATTACATTATTGAATATTAAAAAGTAGCTCTGAAAAATTTTTTTAAAAACCGGCGCATGCGCATTTTGGGCGCCCGTATTTTTTCTAAGTCTTTTGGCGGGAAAATTTTAGAAATTTGAACAGCGTTTACCATGATAAAAACAAGAACAAGTTGAGTAAAATAGGCTTTTAAATAAGCAAATAACAATTCAGAAAGAACTGTACTGAATAGTTACAGATAAAGGAAAAGGGTCTACTTGTTTCTGAGCTATGAATTGAGTAGTTGTTTCTGTTCTTGAAAACCTTGTCAATGGCAAGTTTTCACTGTACAAATTGCTTATCATGACTGCTACAAACACGAGAAATTTTTATTTTCAAAAAAATCGTAAATCGATAAAAAACACCTACTATTTTGGCACTTTGCTTTTAATGCAGCATATAAAAGTCTGTTGTAAGCAAACTTTGTACCGTGTAAATTAACCTTGAGTACTGACATAGTGTAACAGCTATAACAAACTTACCTGAACGTTGATCTGCAGAATGTCAATGAAAACTCAGTATTGCTGATCGTTAATAACCAAAATTCTTAACAAGGAAAGCTGATATACGATAAACCGTCAAACGTACATGAGTCAGAAACGAAATGACCCCCGATCAACATGAAAGTATTTATTACAAACTGAAAAAACCTTGACAACAGCTTACTATTTACACTGAGAAATCTTGGAAACAAAATTTAGAGCCAGTTCGCAGCCTTAAAACTTTGGAGTGAAATTGGTTTTCCTCGCAGTAATTCAATGCTAGTAACGTTTTAGCTGAAAAAATATATATATTCAGGCTTGAACTTGAAACCTTTTTGTCGAATCTTTGCTGACGTCATTGTTTACATTTTGCTTCATTAGCATACGAATTTACGTAGAGAAGGCACCGTTCTAAATATGAATTGACTTTAGTTAGTAATCTATGCAGTTTTTAGGTCTTTGCATGTAATGTTTATCGAAATATCAGCCATAAAAAACTGCAAATTGCAGCTACAAAAAGCGATAATGAGCCATACATTGTTTTTAAACAGCATAGCAGGAAGAGTATTTAGCATATCGCGCTCAAATTTTCAGGGAAAGCTAATTGAGTTACTCCCCTTTCAAAATTCCGAGTTGATTCTTTTTGTAGCTCGATTCAAGAAACTGGCGCATGCGCCTTCGTGACAGTGTCCCTTTAAATTGAAACACTTTTTATCTTAATTTCCTTGCAGACCTGTCTCAGTGATTAAAAATCCTACTCCACGAGTTATTCGATTTCAAGGTTTTATGCTCTTTGTGCTGTGTTTTATCAGTTGATACTGGAATTTGTTCGTCAACCGCGCGGCAAAGTTTGTTATATCTGTGTTGCACTCTATATCCACCGAACTAAGAAAATTATGTTCGAATTTGGCGGCGATAAAAAATAATTGAAAAAAGGTAATCTTTGAGCTGCGCTTAAAGTAAAATTAGTCTCTCTACCTCTTTCTTTGTTTAAGTTGGTTGTCTTTCTTTCCTTCTTGCTTGATTCTGACATTTATAGTTTCCTTGTATCCTGCATAGAAATAAAATAAAAATATATCAATAAATGCCATCACGTTTTGGATATCAAAAAGGTAGAAACGAAATATTTTTTCTCAACAGTTAATGACGAAGGTTACCGCCACCGTAAAAAGATTCAAAGCTGAATGCTTGTCAGAGCGAATCACAAAGGGTTGCCGCTTCACGAATGGAATGCGATAGATAGATATAACGAAGATAGAAATAACGAAGAGATAGCGCTCGAAAAGTCACCCTTTGACAACCTCGTTCCCAGGGTCTCTCGTCTTCCCGCCCCCTGGAGCTCCAGGGGGCGAGAAGATGAGAGACGCTGGGAACGAGGTTGACCCTTTGAGTCTCTATCCGGTGGCTAAATCTAAACTCTAAATCTAAATTGAATACTGCGCAAAGCTCCCACATGGGACTTATGTGCACAGGGAAACGGTCAGCGGTCATTCAATTTTAGTAATGGCTAATTTACCTTGTCACTGACACAATTTTCATTCTTTTTTATTTTCCCTCACTACAGAAGTTACGGAAGATTTCTATTAAAGCTTATCAATGAACTCACCTCTTTAAACTTTATCATGTCGAAGTTGATGGAAGCTCAGCTATATGACTTCACATTTCTGTGTTCAACCTAAAAGAAAACTATCATATAAGAAAAAGTATTTGCGGAGTAATGTGTCCCCCTAACTAAAAAAATTGTAGGCCGGAAGTTAAACGGGCTGAAGCATCCACCCACACTCTCCCTGCTCCAAATTTCTTTCGAGGGAGATTTGTTGCCTTGATCAGTTGTAACACTGATATTTACTGGGACAAAAGATAAGGTCTTTTTTTTCCCGTTTAAAGACTACGATTAGTCTCTCGTATTTCTACCAGGGATAGTCGCGAGGGCGAAACACCCAAGCGAATGGCGCCTACTTGTTGGAGGCGATTCTAGGTAGCCTGCATAACAGCCGTTAGTATATACTGAAACAGTGGATAGCATTGTTGGCGCGCTCTGATTGGCTACTGAAACTCGGAATAGCAAGTGCTATTCACCTCCCAGCAATTTGCGCGCGAAAATTGTAATCGTTGACAGGAATAAATGAGTTAAAAAGCATCATTTTCGTTATATTATCTCACTGTTTCAGTATATACTATAACAACTATTCACCTCAGTGTAGGTGGGTAGTGGTGGATATTTACCTCGCCGCTTCGCGGCTCGGTAAATATCCACCACTACCCACCTCCACTTCGGCGAATAGTTGTTAATTATTGGAGGCGCTCAAGCTGGTTTTGGGGCGCGAGCGCGAGACACGAGCGCGAAGCGTGTGTCTCGCGCTTCGCGCTCGCGCCCCAAAACCAGCTTGAGCGCCCCAATAACGCCTGTTATGCAGGCTAATTGAAAGCGGAGAGTTGTTGTTGTTGTTTTGCAGGTAACGTCGCGCGAGTGAGACACGCGGGTGAGTCACGTCTCCTCGCGACAGGCGATTTTTTTTGCGCGCTCTCGCGTGTTTTGCTCGCTCGATTATGAAACCGTTCGTTGTCTTTTTCAAACACGAACCCATGAGACCTACATCTTATCATGAAGTGCTTTTCCAAATCTCACCTCCTGAAACAATTCATGACGAGCTGAGGTTGATGGTGTCTGCCCACCTGGGGTCTGCCACATTCTTCCATTTCACGTCTGTCTGACAGTGACCTGGAGAGAGATTATGATTATGTCGATTGTAAGCGCTGATTGCCGGTAAGGGAAACAAAAAAAACGGCAAACTGATCCTTACGGCAGAAAAACAGAAGGAGAAGCAGAAGCAAATAAAATATAATAAAAGTGGAATATAATAGTGCCCAATATTTCGCTTTGCAAAACAAAGCTTCTTCAGGGGCTAGCACTTTAAATTATTACAACTGTAAAACCGTTATACAAGTGGTTTTGAAAAAAAAAACTAAAAAATAACAAAAACAATGTTTCACTTCAAGTATTAATACTGATCTAGGTCTGGAAAGCCAGATCCGGCCATTCTCAACGGTTTGTTGCAGTGATCGTGCATTCTCTGTTTCTTTTTATACAAGACAGTAAGACCCGAATTGCTGAAAATTGTTTTTAGTCTTTTAAAACTTAAAGGCTTGTTCGATATAAAATTATAATTAACAAACTGCGATTTATTATAATTGCCATACAGTTACAATAGCAACATATCAGATACTGTGTATCAGAAAGATAAAATTGCTGTATATCGTGTCAGTCTGTGAGTATCTCAAGCCCGTTATACAACGGTTATTAACTATACACCCGTTTACTGAGTAAGAGGCAATTGTTAAATATGGCTGAAGTTTTAGTTGTAGACTAACTAAGTAGCATATTATAGCGTCCGGTGTAAATTAACCAGAGATAAAACTGCTATAACTCGTCAGTCTGTGTGCATCTCAAACCATATACAACCGGCGGTTATATCAGTACCCGGGAGGCGGGGGGGGGGGGGGGGGGGGGGGGGGGGGGGGGGGGGGGGGGGTGTCTCCCTTATAGACGCTATTAAGGGGGGCGCCCGATAGGGTAGGGTTTTTTAGGTGCTCAGTCCTTAAATAGATTTTTGATATTGTGGTCCTTAGATATTCCTTAGTAGGGTCACTAAATTGCAGTATCCACCCCAACGCGCAAAACGAAAAATATATGGTCTGTTAAAACTGGACCTTAAAAAGGGTATCAAATCTCGATTTTCTACCCTTAAATAGGGTCAGGATTTGAGAACCTTGGCGGCACACACCTATCCTACATTGTCGGGAGTACGCCCCCCCCCCCCCCCCCCCCCCCCCCCCCCCGGAAATGTTGTGGTCTGCATGCTGGGGCAGATGACTTTGTTCCTCATCACGAACAACATTAAAGTTAGTAAAGTTTCGTTTGTGCAAACTGGGATTATCTGTCAACATGATCGGCCGACTTTGCTTTCCTCGTGGTGAAGGTGCAAAGAAAAAATGAATAATGAATTTCTAACTAATCTGTGCATTTGCATTTCAAATGAGAATATATTTTTTAAAAATATTCCACAATTCCACACGGAAAGCAATTACCCAGAAAAGCACGTTTCCATGTACAAAATTAAGACTATTAAGGTTTTAGGTATTGACAGGCGGTCAAGAAATCAAATTTGCTATTCTTGTGAAATTTGACTTTTCTAGCCGTTAAAATTTTGTCTGTTTAGTTCATATTTCTTTGCTTCTATCACCTTTGGCGATGGTTACTTCCAATTTTAAGATAATAACGCAAGCTTAAAGCAAGATCCTGGCCATAATCATGAAAACACAATATTTCAGCCGGGACAGTGAGCCTTTAATTCCTATATTTCCTACAGATCACACAAACTCGATTAGGTACAGTTTCTGGGGCAGGTCAACTAATTTTAGATAGTTGAGCTGCTGTAAACTTGCTAAACCGCCCTGGTTTCACGCCAACTGACCTAAAGTATAGCATTTTCCTGTTGTTAAAAAATACCAGGAGATAAATTTAAGTAAACCGTGTAGGCGGCTTACATCCGTCACAACTTTGCCTCGATCATCACAAATTTAGGGATTAAGTTATTTTTGTGGAAGGAAGTGCAATTTAAACCGTTTTAGTGTCGGCTAATGACGTCACATATGGGAGAGGGGGAGACAATGTTATATGGCACCACAACAAGTGAAAGATATAAGCAGGACTTTCACAAGAATAAAGAACCCCGGACCCCAGGATCCCAGGATCCCAGGGCAATTCTTTGTAAGGCCTCACACACTTAGAGAGGTTCCAACCCCTGTATGTACCCCCGTACACCCGTGCCTCCATGTCCCGTACCGCCGTGCCTCCATGTCCCCGTACCGCCGTGCCTCCATGTCCCCGTACCGCCGTGCCTCCATGTCCCCGTACCGCCGTGCCTCCATGTCCCCGTACACCCGTGCCTCCATGACCCCGTACCGCCGTGCCTCCATGTCCCCGTACACCCGTGCCTCCATGTCCCCGTACACCCGTGCCTCCATGTCCCCGTACCGCCGTGCCTCCGAGCCCAGTTTCTTGAGATGCTGCTTGTTATTTAAAACTTCGCAAAATGAAATCTGTAGGGTTTTTTTAATTTTGAGCTTACGCATCGTTGGAAAAAAATTCGTGACTAAACGCGCAAAGATATCACGGAAGAAGCTTCATATGCCCTTTGAAAAATATCAAGTGTTGTAAAGTTTGACTGATGTCGGCAGAAAGGAGCTGTAAATTAACACAAATCAGGTCCGAGTTCCAAAAGTGACCTGCGAGCACAAGGTGTGGTCGGCTAACAAAAGTAAGAAAAATTAATGGACGGTTTAGTCTGCATCCCTGGAGGTTTTGCTTTTTCTCGCATGATGGAAATTTGACCTTAATCCTTTTTTTTAATCCCAAATTTAATTTTGTAAAATATTGAAAAACAAATGGTACCCTGCAAAAGTACTGCCGAAGAGGTTTCATTTGAATGGTCACACCATAGCATTTCGTCCACAGACTCAAAAGTTAGAACTACACTGCATGTCTCCATAAATGACTCTGGGAGAGAAAGCGTCAAAGTGGCCACGTCATAGGGATTTATACGTTTTTGGTTCTTTCAAAACTGTGCTAAGATTAAAACTAAGTACTTTTCCGCATATACGAATTAATCATAACACACGAAGAGGAAGATATCAAGGGAATTCATGAAAGGTAAACTAACCATGCATAATTTGTTTTTCGTGATTTTTCCAAGACATAAGAAAAGAACCGTTGTCAACCCTTTCACTCCCAGAGTCAATTATGGAGACATGTAGTGTAGTTCTAACTTTTGAGTCTGCGAACAAAATCCCATGGTGTGACCATTCAAATGAAACATCTCTAACAGTACTTTTGCATGGTATCATTTGTTTTTCAATATTTTACAAAATGAAATTTGGGGTTTTTCTTGCATTTCGATGTTTGGCACCCTTAGGAGTTAAAGTTAAAAAATTAAAATCATTGGCCTTGGTTTTTCAGTTTGTAATCCATTGCCATTTGCATGGTAGTTCCAGTGTACTTTTGCAAAGTACAAAATTGGATTAAAGAAATACTAAAGATAGTAAGTTTTTTTAGCGTCCCCAAGTCTAAAAATGTGGACAAAGGTCCTTGCCCTCTACTGAGTTTCCAAAAAATAATCACTTTAGTTTCTTGTTACAGCACTTAGCGTTATGACGCCACACCTGCTAGCCACACCCTGTCTATTCTCATCAAAACCGGAACGGAAGGGAAAATTGGAGAACGAACGGTGCTACCGGAAAACACTGCTCAGTAACTTTCATCTAAATTATGTCACTTCAATTTTGCATCCGCAGACTCGAAAATTAGAAGCACCTTGTTCAGGATAATAAACATCACCACAGGAAAGTACTGCTCAGTAGCTTTCATTGGAATGCTCACACTTGAGAATTTCATTCACAGATTTGAACGTTGATGGTCACACTTTAGGATTTCATCCACAGACTCAAAAGGTAGAACCACCTTGTACAACATAATAAACAGTACCACAGAAAAGTACTGTTCAATAGCTTTTATTTAGAGCCAAACTACACTCAGGAATAATAACACATATTTATCTTTTTGTTATATTTTCATTAGTTTTAATAGTTACACACGTCACCCCACAAGCTGTACAGCTTTAACTACTTATCATGTTTGAATAAAGGTTTATATTACATTACATTACAGGAAGAAAGGGTGAAGATCCGGCCTAGAGAAGTTTTAACTGAACGGAGCGGGGGAGAAAATGTTGAACAAATGTTAAACATTCAATCATGCTGCCGTGTTTAAATAGGCCATTCAATATGTTAAACGTTGTTGAACGAAAATAGACAGACTCTATTCCGTTAAACAAGCTGCAACTCACGTTGAACGACGGCAGCAAATGTGTTTTCTATTTATTCAACAGGTTGCAACATCGGTCTACATTTGGTGAGCAACACTGATGTCGAACCATGTTGAACCATGTTGAACCGTGTATCATTCGCTTTAGAAATAGAGCATCGCCAACTCGTTATCCAAAGTTTTGTACGGGGATGCTCCGCCCGTAAGACCAAACCCTTACCCGTTTTTGATAGAAAAGGTACCCCTTACATATACCTTACACTGATAATGGTACCCCTTTCATATACCTTTCACTGAAAATGGTACCCCTTACATATACCTTTCATTGAAAATGGTACCCCTTTCGTCAATTCATATACCTTTCATTGAAAATGGTACTCCTTTCATATACTCACTTTTCACTTCAGTATAAACATGAAAATAGCCTTTTTACCTGTGTCTGTTTGATATATTTTAAAAGGCCCTTTTTATAATACTTAATTGGCAGTTTTCCGTACCCTTTTTTATACATTAACTCGTGTTTTTCCTACCCTTTACTATACTTCAACTCGTGAAATCCCTACCCTTTCATATACCTCCCGCCTAAAAAAGGTATCCCTTTCGGGCGGAGCATCCCCGCATAGCCCATTATAGGGAGTACCCCCCCCCCCCCCCCCCCCCCTTTAACTCGTGTTTTCCCTACCCTTTCCTATATTTCAACCCGTGAAATCCCTACTCTTTCATATACCTCCAGCCTAAAAAAGGTACCCCTTTCGGGTGGAGCATCCCTGTATAGCCCATTATAGGGAGTACCTATAATGGACTTCCTTCGCTTCGCTTCCTTCGCTCCCTTTGGAATGAAAAAATGAAAGGCCATCGGAACAAAGTTGGTGGCATCGTTCCGATCCTCAGATTTACGCAGGGTCGACCACAGCATATGATCGCAGAGTATTTGGCGATTTAGCGATGTATCACGCGATTATCGCAGATCCCATTAATGCCAGCCAAACCGACGCGTTTAAGCACTCACGTGCAATTACAGTTTTCTCTCTATTTTCGCGTCATCCACACACACTACAGATCTCGTTGTGTGTGGTAGGCGAAAGTCTTTCAAACTATCATCAAAGATAACGAGAAAATAAAACCGCAGTCAGAGCGCCTCGTGTAAATTATAACCAGATACTAAAACATGCACTTTAAAAACTTAATCCAGTTACAGTGATCTAGTTATAAGAATGAACTTGTAACAGTGATCCTTGTAACCGCAAACGGATAAAGTTTAAAACTAAAATTGTAATCACTTCAACAGAAGATTAATTTCTTTAGTGAAGTTTCCGCCATCACAGCCAAATTTATCATTTTTGCCTGAAAGGCCTGAAAGCTTGTTGAACTCAGGACACGTCGCGATTGGCTAACATGAAGAATTAAGCATCATTCAGAAGCAAAAGATCTTTGACAAAACAGATATTTAGTATTAAAATCAATATTAAGCTTGAAATGTTAAATTCTAAAAGACAAGAATTAGCAGCTATCCGGCTCTTCGGCTATTATCTTTGATCCAAACTTTTTCAACGTATATTACAAAATTTATCAGTGCACGGATTTTATTGACTATATTTTGTCGATTAGCGATTTCAGATGTTTTGCGGACTATTTAGAAAATTCAGAACATTTTGATTTAAAAAAAATTGACGGGATTTAATTTTGCGGTTCGACGAATAAACGTTAAAAAAGTGTACCAAAACCTATTTCAACCAAACTCAACTACATCACGGTTGTGGATAAATGATTCATAGTCATGTGATATTGATTAAATATATTCTATATACTGGAGATAATTTTAGCGGAAGATATTTATCGGACAGTTATTTTTGCGGGATCTAACTTATTCCGATCTTTAAAAGATACGCCAAATTTATAAACCCGCAAAATTACATGCCATTCGGTATTAACATTTCAATCTGTAGTTGACAACTAAATAAGTTTTAAAATCCCAAAGTGTGACCATTCGAATGAAAGCTACTGAGCAGTACTTTCCTGTGGTTATGCTGCGCAAGGTCATATCATGGTTCTAACTGTGGATAACATCCTGTAGTGTGACCATTCAAATGAAAGTTATTGAACAAAACGTGCTTTTCAGTGTTTTTGATAATAATGAAATCTTTTTTTTTCAAGGTCTTGAATTGTGATTTTAGATCAGTGAAACGCCGCTTAGCTTTTCAAAATTCCACAAAACCAAAAGCTGGTTTAAACCACCACGAGTAATAAAATACATGACAGGGATTTATACTGCGGACAATTTTAAAATATTTCCGGTTATTCTTAGCAAAGCTTATCGCTAAAACGGCGAAAATATCACCGAATAAAAACAACTCGAAAGATAATAGCTCGAATCCGATTCGATGGTCAATTTATTATCGCTGCAAAAATTTTTAAAAGCGCATTCGTGAATTTGTTGCAAAAATTCGTACCCCCTGAATTATTTCCTCTAGGTCATACTTAGTAAATCGGCACTTATTATTTAAATCATAAACAAGATTTTATAAAAATAGTTGCTCAAAGTAGCTTTGTTCTCCAACGCCTTACGAGGAAATACGGCTATTTTAATACTGCTACCTTGTTAAGCAAAATAAACAGTACCACAGGAAAGTACTGCTCAGTAGCTTTCATTTCATTGGTCACACTTTAGGATTTTATCCACAGACGCAAAAGTTAAAATCACCTTGTACATCACAATAAACAGTACCACAGGAAAGCACTGCTCAGTAGCTTTCATTAGTTAGCATCACGCTACATATCATAAGGATCTCGGGAATGCAGAAAGCCACTTGAATCCTGCTTGTTGAGGCACCAAAAAACTCTTAAAACGAGAGTTTTGGCACGAATGCTTTGAAAATCGATTTGACGACTAAATCAACCATCCAACTACTAAAAATGTATTAACTGTAATAATACGATACTACAAAAACAATTTTTTTTCTAAAATCGAAAGGAAATGTTTTCATGTTAATGTAAAATTGTGAATCATGTGACATGCTAACTGTAGGGTAACCATTCAAGTGAAAGTTGCTGAGCTGAGTACTGGCGTGTGGTGCTCTTTATTATAATGAACAAGGTGGTCTCTAGAAAAATTCCTAACTCGGAGAGTGACCATTCAAACACTTGAAGCTGCTGAGCAGTACTTTCCTATGGTACTGTTTATTATGCTGTACAAGGTGGTTCTAACTTTTGAGTCTGTGGACAAAATTACAAAGTGTGACCGTTCAAATGAAAGCTACTGAGCAGTACTTTCCTGTGGCACTGTTTATTATGCTGTACAAGGTGGTTCTAACTTTTGAATCTGTGGACAAAATTACAAAGTGTGGCCATTCAAATGAAAGCTACTGAGCAGTACTTTCCTGTGGTGCTGTTTATTATGCTGTACAAGGTGGTTCTAACTTTTGAATCTGTGGTCAAAATTACAAAGTGTGACCATTCAAATGAAAGCTACTGAGCAGTACTTTCCTGTGGTACTGTTTATTATGCCTTACAAGGTGGTTCTAACTTTTGAATCTGTGGACAAAATTACAAAGTGTGACCATTCAAATGAAAGCTACTGAGCAGTACCTTCCTGTGGTACTGTTTATTATGCTGTACAAGGTGGTTGTAACTTTTGAGTCTGTGGATAAAATTCCAAAGTGTGACCATTCAAACGAAAGCGATTGAACAGTACTTTTATAGGCTTTTTTAAATTCTACCTTCAGTGGAGATATTTAAAACAAATTATCAAAAGGTTAATAATACTGCAACTCCTGGCTTTGATTAGAAAAGTTGGGGTGCGGTTTGTAAGTGTCGCTTGATCACTAAGCACCCTGAAATTTAAAACTAAAGGGATTTTTCCGAAATTCCACACACGCCCAAAAATATCCCGAACAGGCCTGCTTCTTTTAAATCAAGACTTTGCTCTCAGACAGAACGCATCATCAAGACCACACAACAAAGTGCTGTATACTAAACGGGCACTAACTACCCGACTTAAAAACAATTTGACACCGCTGTGCTTAAGAGGGATATCTGCGCTGTGATTGGTCAAGAGAGGTGTCACGATGTGAGAGACAAATGTGCGACACGAAACCCTTTGAAAGGTCAATTTCCTGGCGCGGGAAGCGAAACAGGAGAAGCGAGCGGGCGAGGTAATTTGTGCCAATTTGCTCTTAGCGAACGTTCTGGGGTAGCTACCGGAGCAAAAGGTTATCGCGTTGAGCTATTATAAATGAAAAAGCAATTACAGTGATCAAGGTAAATTGAAGGCAGACTCAAAACACGTTTGACATAAGCCATTGAAATTGGTGAGACAATTGTCCGCGAGTGCGTGTATAAAGGAGGCTGATTGCGAGAGCGTATATATTATTATTCAGTGTTATTGCACGATCATCAGGCCTGACACATGGCGTATCAACCGTTTGAAGGGGCAAATATGGATGCATATTCCCTCTCTCCTGTTGGCTCCGCTTGTAGTTCCAGCGGATCAGAAACAAGTTTAAGTCCCACACCGTCTACGCAAGCAGTGTACTACCCAACAGGGCGAAGGATGAATTTATCATATCAAAACCACTGTCAGTCGTATATGAAGCGGCTTTACACAAACAGCAGAGAACGGTGGAGGCAGCAACATGTAAATCTGGCGTTTGGAGAGCTTAGAAAGCTTTTACCGACTTATCCGCCGGAGAGAAAACTCTCTAAAAATGAGATTCTGAGACTAGCGATGAAGTACATCCGCTTTTTGGATGATTTGGTTAAAGACACAAGCGACGAAAGCGAAAAGGAAAAACACGATTCCGAAGATGTAGACCTTAAAGAGGAACGACAAGAAATTAAACAATTATCCTGCGAAGGACAAACAAACTTTAATCTTTCATTAAAGGAAGACGCGAACTTAAAAACTCTACCATCCAGCGCCGAGTCGATATTTGACTCGCCTTAGTCTCATTAGATTAGAATATACCTAAATTTATTACCACGGACAGACATTCAGATTTAATTTCTGATAAATATCAGTAGCGCGTTATGTTCTCACCGTAGTTTGAACTTCGGAAATGAAATTGTAAATAATGTAATATAATTTTTATTGCCTAAACTGTGCGGTGTGTGTGTGTAATCGTGTTTATAATTATGCTTACCGTGTGTAAATAGGGTACTTTTCTTGGTGTTTTTGTCGCTTTTGTTTACTTAAGGACTAAACTACAGACTTAAGAGCCTTGTGTGTGATATATGCGCTTTTCGCTGTTGAACTCTTTAAACTATTGTGTTTATCTGTCGACCGATTTACGAACAAGGAAACCAAGCGCTGTAATTAATAAACACTTTTTACTGATCAAGATCTTGTCATTTCATGTTATCATCTGTCTATATATCCGTTCGGTTTTGGGACTTTACGCATAAATGGTCAAAATACACCCTCAGGGAGGCGTAAATTAGATTTTCACGCGCAAAGTGTGGATACAATCGCGCGCAATTTTGAAGGTGGGACATTAAATTTAAACGTTTCCACGCTCCAGAGAAAAATTCGAGGTGAACGTGAACAAAGAGAGCTGTGTTATCGGCTTTTCGTGTCAATAACGTATTGGCTGCGATTGAAAAAACGAAAACTACTCAATTCAAGTGTAATGTTTCTGTCTAATTCGGAGATCGCAAGATTGATAAAGAGCGTAACACTGCATTAATGACATATCAGAAGCGACACTTCTGAGAGAGGAGATTAATGCTCTGACAGGGCCCGACAAGGGCACGATATTTTGATCTATTTTGCGTTAAAAGCGGCCGGGAATGAAAGAAAAATGATATCCTCTCTGTTTTAACAGTTTGCTGTTGTTTTGAAATCATCAGAAATTTCCTCTCGAAAGGGAGGCTTTCCGGGAATTTGTCCAACATTTTAATTTGTCTACACCCTTAATTTTAGTCATTTATGTTCATCGTGTTGGCTTCTACCACTAGGTCCCCTACGACGATTTTGAATTTATTAGCTAACTCCTCACCTTTACAAAATTGGATTGCAATTGCGTCTGTCCAGTGTCCAAAACGTCTTTATATAAAATATTTGTCTGCGAAAACATCACGAGATTTGGGTTGTGAAATATTTCGCAATAAATAAAGAAAAAGTTCACAAAAATCAGTTCGTTTATATGTAATACTTTTTCATAAGGGTACAATTTTCTTTGGTTATATCATAAATACATATTCTTTTTTCTATAATATTCAAATGAAAATTTCCATTTAAACATGCTAACACATAGTGTGCACAGATTAATTCAAAATTAAGAAACTCCTAGATTTCATAACAAATGTCACCATAGACAATACGGGTAAATAACTTAAAGATTTTGTCCAAGACTGGGCTGGTCATAGAACCATATTTTCGGGACTCGGAGTTTTTTACTTTTAATCAAGACTGAAATGCGCTATTAAAATAACCGAAACCAACTACTGTTTCTGAAAACAGGGAAAGCAAACATTTATATTTCAAGGCCTAAGATTTACTGGCATTTTCATAAATAACAAACATAAAGGAAAGATTAAGGAACTTCAATGCGAAGGACACGACAAAATCTCACTTCGCGAAACGAGAAAAACAACCGCGCTAGATTCTGGGAAAACGGAAATGACAACGATTAACCTTCAGTTTGGTGTTAAATTCCCTCTAATAACATTACAATAACAAACAAGCGGAATTTGAAAACCTCTCCGAATGTCCAACACAAACAAACCACAGTAAATTATTAACACATGTGCAACTAGTCTTGCCCGAGGCGAAATCGTGTGGGTGTATGCGTGCTTTAGTTAAGAGTTAAGTTTAGCTCGCGTAACATATGCAAAGGATTGAAAAGAAAGGTGGTGACATGTGAGCAAAACGTTGATAAATGAGAAGATTCGCTTTCTATTCGGACATCTGGAATTAATTTATTAACAGTCCTGACGGTGCAGTGTCACAGGCGATATCTGAAGTAATGAATGATGCGCGACAGACAGAATTCGCCCTGCAATAGAAGGATATTCTTAAAACTAAATTAAGAAAAATTCCAAATTTCAGTTTGTAAAATACTGAATAACAAAGAGCATTGAAGAGAATGGTCACACTGTAGGATTATATCCACAAAGTTTACGTTTATATACACAACTCCCGGTTTGTTTTTTGACCGTCTTTGGAGAGAAATCTAAATATGACTGAATTTTCAAAACTCTTTACACGAGAAGAATTGAAGAAATAACGGTACGAATGAAAAGAACTGCCCGAAAGCGTCAGTTTGAATGGTCACACCTTTGGAATTTTTATTTTTATATGTAAAGCGCGTTTGAATATTTTTATAGAAAGCGCGCTCAATAAATTCTATTTTATTGTTATGTTTATTCCTTTAAGGCTCAGGCTATTATTGCTTATTATTATTATTTTTTTTTTTCTTGTAATTTTCTTTTTTAACTTTTGGTGATTTTTCTTAGTAAGATGAGGTTTTGTTGCATTCATAAGTCAACATAACCAGACATAAGTTACGTTAGGGTACCCAGGACCTAGGTTGCCAAGGATTTACAGTGTTGCAGTTGCAGTTGATCGGCCAGTTGAGATGTAATATAGGTTTTTTTAAAAGAAGTGCTTGATTTTCAGAAATCTGAAAATGTAATTATACTTTACATTAACTTTGTACTATCTTTTTTTTAGTCTTTTATTGATATATTTTTCATTATTATTATCATTATTGCTTATTATTATTATTATTATTAAAGGATTATTATTATATATTGTACTATCTTTTTTTAGTCTTTTATTGATATATTATTATTATAAATTATTATTATTATAATTATTATTAAAACTTGTCAGTAGATCCACTTTGAACGGTGAAAAAAAAAACAGGAAAGTGCTACTCAATATATAAACTTGAATAAAGATGAATCGCAATTTATAAATTGAATTACATAAACGAATCAAGGTTGAGCTCTAGGAACTTCACAGAAGGCTAATAAAAGTATATGCTAGCAAAATAAAAACTTGAAGCCATCGAGATGTTGAAACTGAAAAGTTCTAAAAAGCGTGCTTATGAGAAAAATCGAACCTTTCTGATTCGTCAACTTTAATTACTGTATTTTAACTGACATGAAGAGATTTGCGTTCAATCAGTAAGTAAATAAAAGCCCTGATTATTTCAAATAAAAGCATATATTGTAAAGATAACATTTACATTTAACACCGAGATGCCAAATCCGAAAACATTTATAATACAAATTAATTGCGCGAGGAAACGAACAAAGAAAAATTCTCCAATAAAACCGTTCAGTCATTTACTGATTGCAAAAGTTACATTGCAATTACAAAAAGGCTCTTTTTTTTTGCAGATTTAAAGTAAAATAAAAAGTCTAGTTTTAAGTTTGGATATCATTCGGTAAAAATACTAACGACAGTTAGTAAAGAAAAGCAACTGTGAAAGCATTGGCTCAAGACATATTTTAATCATCGGTCCGATAAATACCGCGAAGAATTAGTAACTGCAAAAAGGAGAGTTAAAAAAGGATAACACTTGGAACTATTTATTGAAGAAAATAGCGCCCGTAGGTTGCTCCTGAACGTTTTGGTTGAGCTATTTTAAAATATGAAAACAAAGCAAAAAAAACAACCTAAAAAATAACCCGAACTTTATCAGATTCAACTTCACATTTGTCTTCATCCAAGCGGGGGAAATCTCGGATAAACCTGAAGGAGACAGCTCAATTTTAAAGGCTGTTAAAATTGCAAACAAAGAAAATCTGGCGTTAAGTTTTTGTTTGGCCTACGGTCCGTCCTCAAAGAGAATTGATAGTTTGTCAAACAAAAACAAGCTGTTGTGATTTTGTCGAGCGAGCACTCCCCAAACTCATACCAATTATAATTAACTCTCTTATCTAATTAACTGAGTAAATTGACTAACAATATTATTTCAAAATTTAACCCAGACAATAAACGCGTGGTCGTTTTATAAAGCGATAATAATACGGGGGGAAATTTTTTGTTTGCTCTATTACGCTTATTTACATCACAAACAATGAAACTAGGAAATGGCCAAGACAGCAGATGGTCTTTGTGTAAGCGTTGACCTGCCGAACGCAAAACGATTCGCTTCTTTTAATCCATTATAATAGTCCTTATTTCCGTCTCTTATCTCTCGCTGAACTGACTGAAAGGTTGAATATTGCTCCTTTGGCGGTATGGCGTGGAAAACACATATGTAAACATTTTGTTTTTCGCTTTGATTGTGCGAAAGATCCGGCCGCTATGTTTATACGCATGGAAATTGAAAGCAAAATGCCGCTATAGACTGAAAAATATGAAAAGTATAATCGTGAATTGCGGCAAAATAATGAAAACAAAAGCCCAAGATTCCGGTTACCACGGCGATGGATCCTATTTTTTTTTTTTCATGCTGAGACCTTTTACGGTTTAAGATGGTGCCAGGCCTAAAATGGCCGCCATTTCTATCTACAATAGCTCTGTCTCAATGGTCTCTCCGAGTTTACACTCTCTTATACGCGGAATGCGAACAAGCGATCTCGCCGATCGCCTAGGATTCAGGCCAATGTTCAATGGGGCTTAATCATGCGAATTTTTATGTGTTTGGATCACCGGTAAAACTTCGTTGAGATTATAACAATTACCTTCAGTTCGCTCTGACGAGGGGCTAGCGCTCGAAATGTCAAGCTCTTGGATCTCTTCACAGTGTCCAATTTATATTTACCAACTCAGTTGATGAAACTAATTTTTGTTTTTCCCTCCGCCACCCACGCAGCACACAGCTCTTTAGAATCTAACTTTTCCCTTTTCTGATACGCGAAACGCTTTTAGAACAACAAGAGGAAGATATCGGATAAATTCTCTAAGGGATCGAAACGGAGAACTGTTGATAATCAGTTTTTAGCCATTTTCCCACGACGCAAAGAAAGAACGAAAAAAATTGACCCTTTTTTGTCAGGTTCCAATCCATTCCTATCCTAGCCACTCGTAGACAAAAACATTTATAGATTCAATGCACCAGCAGATGAAACTTTAAACACAATTGGACCATTATGTTCTCTAGTTTATTAATACTTAAAGAAATAATAAATTTGATGAAAAATGGCCCGTTATTTTGTGGACGATGTAATGTAATGTAATGTAATGTAATGTAAATCTTTATTTAAACACGGAGAATCATCAGTTAAGTTAATAATTAAAAATTAAAACTTGTACAACTGCTTTACATGATTGCCGTGTGGGAATCCGATATCTCAGATACTTTCTTAATACCCCGTTTAAACTGCCCAAACGATGAAACTAAACAGCTTACTTTCTGATCTTAATTTTGTTTTCACAAGTTTTAAACAAACCATTCTCTTCGAGGATCCCACATTATAGGAAACAAAGAAATGAAAAAAAGAAATGGCTAATTTTGCTTTCTACACACATCCCATTTTGCATTTGAACGGTCCTTTGATAGTTTCCTTGGCCAAAATGGAGTCAAACGAAAACTCACCATCATTTTGTCTACCGTTTATTATTAAGGCTCGAATCTCTTTACGGTGATCGATTAAAATTTTAATGTTTTATGCCTTTGGTACCGACCGGAGACTACAGATTGCGATAACTTTTTAATTTCCTGAGTTTGTTGTTGTTTCGTGGATAAATTGCTCGGAGATTACTGCGTAAATTGTATGGAAGAAAATGTTGCCAAACCACGCGCCGACACGTTAACAGTTTATCGATCGGCAAACAATCAATGAACTATAATAAAATAAAAGAGTTATAAAGACAATTTTAACACCACGCACGCGTGTGAGCCGCGCATATGGCGTGTCAGTTTGTCTCGCGGGAGACACGTGGCGGCGAGAGCTGTGAAACAACAGCATAGAACTTTAATTTCGGCTCACCTAGAAAGAAAATCATTGATACTGCTAGAACGGAACCATCTAACAAATGCGAGGGAGGTGGGAGCGGGCAGACGGGAAACCGTACGGAAGTGCGCCGGGCGGTGCACTTTAATCCCCCTCCCGCCCCCGCCTCTCCTCGAGGTCCATCCAGAGGAAGTTTAAATGAAGTTTCCCTACCGTAAATCAGCCTTGCTTTTTTAACAAATCTTTTGATTATTTTACAGCTCTTTAGATCCTTTACTACAGGATCCGATGCTTTTATTGCGTTACGGTGGTCTTTGCAAATACAGTTACTACCTTCCGCCCGTCCCCTCGCCCCTCCCCCGTTAGATAAGCAGATAACTTCTCTCGAGCTCGGCAAAATCAACCTTTTTACGGGGGCGGGGTGCTCAAAACGTCGTACGAGGAACGGTAGCCCCGACGGAACTCAGACCGGACATCCTTTTACTTCCCTCCTCCTCTCTCCTCTTACCCCTGTTAAATGAGCAGAAGTTTTTTTAGCGCAATATACGGTCGAAACGAGGAAATATCGAACACATCGGGCTGCACTGAGAAATGTGACGCGATATTCCAGCCCCGGCGCAAGATTTGCTGTTTTTTAAATTAAACTCTGTTTACTATACTAAGAGACATTTTTATTGAGTTACCATATTATCGCAAGAGATATCACCACCTTAATGTCGTGTCGTTGCCGCAAAAGTATTTCTTATTAGCGCAATTATCGACAATTACCTCCAAAAATAAACCAATTTATTATTTTAACCTTTCGACTCCTCGAAATTACTTAAATTGAAAAACAATTCAAAATTCTGTTTTGCAAGTCGCTAAGAAACAAAAAGCACAGTAAAAAAGAACTTCTGAGTAGCTTTCATTTGAATGCTCGCACTTAAATAGGATTTTATGCAGAGACGCAAAAGTTACGACCACGCTACAAGACCGGAGAATTAAAAAAGCAGAGGTAATTGTTTTTGCACATTTCGCTTCGAAGCAAACTTGGGTGGGCTGAAAAAATAAATCCCAACGCTGTCCGTATCAACTTTAAAATTAAGGCACCTTAAATTTTCAAACAACTTTCACTTTTAACTAGATAAAGCTCTCAGCGATTTAACTTCCACCAATGTTTCAAGACAACTCAACTGGAATATCATTTAGCAATGTCAATTTGCTAAAGCGATTAAGCACGTGAAAAACTTTATATTATGTAAACACTGTATCACTTTAAAGATAACATCACCGAATTGAGTTTGGTTTAACGGCTTAATTTACTGAAGTACTTTAGCGCACTTAGTCTACTGCTAAACAAATATTTGGATTTCACACGAAACGTATTTCTAATGTCAAAATTGTTTACTTGCCTAACTAAATAACTACTATTACAAGCCTACTAGCCTTACAAGAGAATTATATGTCGGGATAACGAATGATGACATTCAGTTTAAAATGTTCTTATCCGGATCTATCCGCCACATAGTATGGCTTGAAAAAGCAAGTTTATACAAGCTTTTGGAGTGATTTTGTAACAAAATAAGCTAAGCTATCGCATAAAATATTTTCTTAACGGGAGGTTACACCAATCAGAATGATCCTTCCAACCACCAATTAAATTGTCGGTTCTAAACTTGCATTCAAAAAGATCGACAAAAGGAGATTGAACATCCGTTATCTTTGATGTGCGTTGTCCTTTATTAGAAAGAGAGGCTCAACATTTTTTTTATTCCTCTTAGAATGACGACTCAAGAACAACGATATTTCTTCCATCTTACTTCTAACAAATATCAACTTTCAATACAAAACGGCCACAAAACTCAATGGTAGTAGAGAGATTTTTTTCCGCAGAATAGCTATCCAGCAACAACTCGATAGCCAAATGTCACTATTTCCTTTCCACAAATATCCATTATTCTCAGTCCATACAAACGATTTAGTCACAGAACCAATCCATGAAGAGATAATGGACTTTCCGGTATTCAGTAATAACTTATCTTCACGTGCTTGAGGAAACATGCGCATATTTCGGTTGAAATCCCTTCTCCGTGATATTGCCTGAGCTCAGCAACCAAGTTGCTATGCAACGTCATACAAGTGACGTCTTAGCGTTCGGAGTGCTCGGGAGTGCTGGTCGTTCTACTGATTGGAGGATAATAATCGGACGCTCTTCGTTTTTTCCGAGGATTTACCAAATACGACGCTTGTTTTCTCGGCCACTTTACTTACAAGTCTTTACGTGTTATCTGCGTTTCTCTTTCATGGCTTTTTTGCTTGCTTCTCTTCTCCGTTTGTTGATGGGGTTTCGTGGATCAAATATCTCAAAAGTATCTTCGTCTTCAATGGAAGCATCTTTTGCTCGTTTGTCTTGAGTTTCACACAACAGAGAATGAAACATCCTGTAGTAAAGAATGCAAGTTCATGCAAGTTAGTGCCTTAAAAAGAAACGACTCGAGCTACAGTTAAAAGAGAGTGAGATTTGGGAGAGCATACTGCAAGTATCCGAGCACTTTGCTGGCAACGGTTCAGCCTACACATTTTCCCGCACCTCATCGCTTACATTAGTAGAGTTTTCCCGCTCTTGGCGCCGGTTACACGTCTTCCGGCACTTCATCGGTTTTTCCTTTGCTTAGCATCGTTTACACGTTTTCCCGTGCTTTATCGGTTAATTAATTAATTAATCAATTAATTAATTAATAATAATCTTTTATTAGGAAACTTTTAATCACAATTACGTGGTTTTCATAAAAGGTCCTAACTAAGATTAAACATACAAACTTAGAAAAAAGAAAAACTAGTTACATTAATTATTAGAGTTTTCCCGCGCTAGGCATCAGTTACACGTTTTCCTGCGCTTCATCGGTTACATTATTAGAGTTTTCCCGAGCTTGGCACCGGTTACACGTTTTCCCGCGCTAGGCACTGGTTACACGTTTTCCCGCGCTAGGCACTGGTTACACGTTTTTCTGCGCTTCATCGGTTACATTATTACAGTTTTCCCGCGCTTGGCATCAGTTACACGTTTGCCTGCGCTTGGCACAGGTTGAAGGGTTATGCTTGGGATGGGTCGTTGCGTTATTTGCGTTTAAATGATATCAATATACCGATATCAATTCTGACTCACAAGAAGTTTCTGGAGCATAAACTCTTAAGGATGTCAATCCCCATTAGATAACCCATGATAATCTCCCTCCCCGTTTCTTTTATATGGGAGCCCACTCGGGGGTTACTTCCTTGGATATAACCGTAAACGTCATTCATGACGTAAAGTGTAGAAGTGTTTCTTACCATCCTGTGTCATCTCCTTCTTCATTTTCGTTCTCGTTATCTTCTTCTTTATCTTCTTCATCTTCTTCTGTGGGCTGATAAAGTTTGGCTTGAAAATCCGCCAGCAGAGTTAACGTCTACATGAAAAAGAATACACTGATGAGGAAAAAGGCGTCAAAACCGGTCAAAACTGGTCAAAATTGGTCACATCTGGTCAGAACCGGTCTCTGGCAAGAAAACTACTAAAAATAATTTGATAGGTGTAACTGGTTTGAATGTGCTTAAATATACAGTTTTGTCTCCACTACACAGTCGAACAAACACACAAGGCTGAGAGGCATGGGCGGGTTGGTGAGCCAGAACCAAGATACCTTTTATTTATTCACAAAGCACTACAATATTATGTACAAGAATTCTAAGGGCACCTAGAGCCGGACACGTAAACTAAAAAAAACGACTTTTAGGAATAATAGTGTGCCCCCGACCTATGTAGTGGTGCTACCTTAGGAATGTCTTAAGGTCTAAGCTAATAATTTTAAACAACTAAAATGTGCTAAGGCAATGAAATAAACAACTAAAGCGCGACTTAGACTGATAAGAAAACTTTTACAGACAAAAAACTTAACCTGTTCGAGTAGAAATTAACGCGGCGAGGCTGACCGAAGAATGACACAAATCTATCAACGCACTCTAACCGTGAGCTTTAATACACTAGTAACTGGTTTTCTGCTCCGTGTCAGCAAAATATTATTTTATGCCAATTCAGATTATCGTAAATTACATTTTATTCGTTGAGGGTTCAAATTTTCGCTCTTGTTTGACAAAGAGGAAGAACGATGTGTTACAAGTCTTACAACACAAATGACAGTTTCGAAAGACTAATATTACCTGTTCATCTCTGCCTTCGCCCTTTCTCTTTTGAGCCGCTTTTTTCTTCTCGCGATAAGTTATTTGTTCAGCGTGAAATGCAGCCAAGACATCGGATTCCTTTGACTCTGATAAACAACAAAAAACAAACAAAGGAAAAATCACTTTAACCTTTCACTTCCAAAAACAAAATTCATGAAAAATGTCAAATTTAATTTTGTGAAATCCTGAAAAATATAATCACCATTTGAAAGTGTTTCTAAAAACCTTTTATTTGTATGGTTACAATATAGGATTTCAGCCACACACTGAAAAGTTAAAACTTCATCACCCAACGTAATTTTTATCTCTGGGAGTGACTGAAATGAAGTGTAGAAAAAAATAAATTACCTAATTTTCTTGTTTTTCCTAAGGAAAAAGGTAAACCAAGAAAAGCCTAAAAAAGATAACTTTTATTTTTTTCAGAAATCGTAAAGAAAAAAAATAAGTTTGCATACGTTTCTAAACCTGAACCCTAAATTTAAAAGACTTCGACGTGTCAAACTACTGCTGCTACTAAAAATTATAAACTTCGATACATATAATCACGGTCTTTAGCGACAAAAAAAGATATATCCATTCACGAACGCGTTAAAAAGAAAAGAAAAAAAGTTTGTGTGCACTAGCCGGGAATCGAACCCGGGCCTCCCGCGTGGCAGGCGAGAATTCTACCACTGAACCACCAGTGCGTCACATGTCATGTAATTCTTATTTAATATACCAGAGATCATGATCAATAACCACACGTTATTTGTGTTCTAGACAAGAAGGCGTAATTCATTTCTCATATTACAGCTTACGCGAGGAATTAATGCTGTCACATTTTCCTCTTAACATGACAAAGGGAAGTACAGTATTAGAAATAAACTTGGACCTAAAAATTATGACCTATTCGTGAATTGCTAGTTTATATGGTAAAAATGTTCACGAAATTTATTTTTAAAAAAAACGAAAAACGTTTTCTCTACTACAATATAAATGATATTATTATGATCAAGAT
This sequence comes from Dendrophyllia cribrosa, assembly GCA_024195265.1. Taxonomy (NCBI): domain Eukaryota; kingdom Metazoa; phylum Cnidaria; class Anthozoa; order Scleractinia; family Dendrophylliidae; genus Dendrophyllia; species Dendrophyllia cribrosa. The sequence continues at coordinate 1,467,837 of JAJLRJ010000013.1, read as the reverse complement.
TCTGCCTGGTCAGAGCCTGCGTATCTGGCGGTATTGTCCACGCGCGTGATCGCGCGCGCTCAATGGCGGAGCCGAGAAAAAAGCGTAAAAACTGGGGGAGAGCGCGCCTATCCTCCTCCGTCAGCACGAGCAATATTTTCGTTCGTGCGCTGCCTGTACTTCACTCCTCACCATCTGAACAGGCTACATTTACCTGAGATAACTTTATTTACAGTGGATTTTTGCAAGAAATTTCTTTCACGCATTTTATTGAACAGTGTTTCATCTTTTAAATCAATATCTTTGTAATCCAGGTCTCGTGTTTTGCAATTTTAATCTTCAGTTGGATCAGGAAGGTATACATTTACACAGAAATATTGATTTTGTTAGAACAAACGAAGAAAAAATGAAACTGAAATAAATAAAAAGCGCCTGATCAAATAAACAGTTGAATTGAAAGAAAATGAAGTTAGCAAGCAGCTGCTTTAGAGTTGATTCAGGTTTACTTTCTGAAACTTCATTGAGCAAAATTGATTGAAAAGAGAAGAAAAACTGGCTTATTCCACGCTTTCAGATAGCAAATGTGAATGCTAAAACAGAATGACTGGAAGACGCATTCACGTTTTAACTCGTCCCTGCTATCTGAGACCCCATTTCACAAATCCGTTTTCGTTCAAAAACGCATCTCTTTCACCTTGCATTCAAACAAAAGGTGTGTCATGTATGCCCGTTTACAGCGATCGCGTTTTTCCCTATTGTTTTCTTTTTGCTTACAATGGCACGAAAAGAATTATGTTTGGACTCCAATTTCGTCGGTTTTGTAGCGCGCTTAATAATAGAATATGCTTTGCTCTTGGTCAATTTGTAAAAGAGGTATAAGTGACGTATCGAGAAAATATTGATCCTCGTTTTTAAAGTGCACCTAACTCCCAATTTTTTTTATCAACTCAATGTACGTTTAAAAGTCGAAAAGTGAAATATTTCTTGTTTTTAAGGTTGCGTTAGTGAGTTAAAGAGATTTCGATTTACAAAATGCTAATTACATGACGTCAAATCAAGACTTTACCATTATTTCTACTTCAATTTACAATACGCAGTTCACAGCTTAAAGATAATCAATTTAAGAAATACTAAATAAAAACTGTTAATAGTCAACTGATTTGTAAAAAAATATTACTTGGAGGTGGAAACAGGTAGTTGTATAATAAACGATTCTTGATTTGACGTCATCTTATTAACATTTTGCAAATTCACTAACGCAATGTTAAAAACAAGAAATATTTAGCTATTCAACTTTTCAACGTTCATAGAGTACCCAAAGCGTTGAACGAGTTAAAACAGACGTGGACAAATATGCAAATTTTCCCTCCTTTGGTCGGTCGGCTGTTAACATTGAGAACGCGATATGTAATAGTCATCTGCCTTACCCATGGGGATGGTGTTAAAGGATAGTCCGTGGGCCAGCAGACGAAACCCTCCCTCCCCCCCCCCCCCCCCCCCCCCCTCGGGGAATTTTTGCGACATATACCGTTTTGAAGCATAGCCCGAGGGTGTTTCAAATCAGGTTGTTCGCACTTCTCAAGTGGAGGCGTTTGGCCGTACGGCCGCATTCTTTATCTGAGGCAAAGAACCACAGCGTACCCAAGTCGTTATAGTCCGTGGGCCAGTAGACCAAACCCTCCCCCTTCGGGGAATATTTGGCACAAAAACCGTTTTGAAGCATAGCCCCAGGGTGTTTCAAATCAGGTTGTTCGCACTTCTCAACTGGAGGTGTTTGGCCGTACGGCCGCATTCTTTATCTGAGGCAAAAACCACAGGGCACCCAAGTCGTTATTTTTGAAAATTACTCTTAAAGCCCCCAAAAAAGGCACATAAAACTCTAAAATGCCTAGCAAATAGTGTTCTGTTTGACACGGGTGTTGGTGACAAGAGACGGCTGATAGATGTGAAGGCAGCAGCGTGTGATCTCGGCGAGGGGACGTGTCAAGCGCTTCCTGGATTCCATAGCTACACTGGTTGTGACACCACTAGTGCCTTCGTCCGGAAAGGCAAGCTAAAGCCTTTTAAACTCCTTCAGAAGCACACCTCCTTCATACCGATATTCTAAGACCTTGGCAAGTATCCGGACCCCTCTGAAGAAACACTGGAACGTCTAGAGAGCTTCACTAGCCTCATGTATGGTGGGAGACTAGATGATATAAATTCACTGAGGCATGTTAAATTCCAGGAACGGCTGACCTTGAAACCTGGTGGAAAGCTGTTATCAAGCTACAGTGGAGTGGATATGAGCTTGCTTCCACCGTGTCATGATACACTCACTATGCACATTAAGAGGTGTAACTACCAGGCCTACATTTCGAGAAATGCTCACCAGGCAGCTTCTCATCTACCCCCTCCACAAGGCCATGGTTGGGAAGTGAACGATGCCGGCGCACTAGAAATTAAGTGGACGGAGGGCAATATGATGCCTCAAGAGTTGGTAGATATCGTATTTGACACTCATACACGAGACGATGAAGATGACGAAGAGATTCCTGAGCTGGACAATATTGTGGACTTGATTTTTGATGCAGTATAGAAATGGCTCACAGGTATGTATTCATGACAAATGCATCTATTCGCAGTATTAGAATACTCAATGCCTTTTCTAGGACGGTTTTTAAGAAAATCAAAATAATACCGTGTTTTTTGTTTTGTTTTGCTTCAGATAAAGAACACTGCAAATATCAGTGTCCAGACACCAAGCAGGAGGAGATGATGACGCTAAATAGATTGCCAAGTTGGAAAGTATCGTATATGTGATTTTCATGAATCATAGTGACAGCATTGATGCTCGGCTACTTCTGATCATGAGCAGAAAGGCACTTGGGTGCTTATATGCGAGATTTTGGTGTGTGTGCAACTCCACTATAACATATTGAGCTAGCAAACACAGATTTTAGAGTTTTATGTGCCTTTTCTGGAGGCTTTAAGAGTAATTTTCAAAAATAACGAATGGGTTCCCTGTGGTTTTTGCCTCAGATAAAGAATGCGGCCTGCCAAACACCTCCAGTTGAGAAGTGCGAACAACCTGATTTGAAACACACTGGGGCTATGCTTCAAAACGGTATATGTGCCAATAAACACTGAATGGCAAGAGCCAACAGACAACTGCAAAGGTACCGGATCCTGGAGGATCTAGTCAGCAAATTTATTTTATGACTGAAGTAATAAACAAAATAAGAAAGGTTGACTGTACAGTTGGGAAAAAAAATTGTATATTTCTAATATTTCGTCAGGCACGGCCTGACTTCTTCAGGGTACTGATTATAGGCAACATCGTTACAATTCAATTGCTTGTAACCTTATATTCCATTGTTTCTTGGTTATTTGAATTGTAACGATGTTGCCTATAATCAGTACCCTGAAGAGGTCAGGCAGCGCGTGACGAAATATTGGAAATATACAATTTTTTTCCCAACTGTACAGTCGCCTTTCTTATTTTGTTTATATGTGCCAAACATTCCTCGAAGGGGGAGGGTTTGGTCTACTGGCCCACGGACTATAACGACTTGGGTACGCTGTGGTTCTTTGCCTCAGATAAAAAATGGGGCAGTATGGCCAAACGCCTCTACTTGAGAAGTGCAAACAACCTGATTTGAAACACCCTCGGGCTATGCTTCAAAACGGTATATGACGCAAAAATTCCCTGAGGGGGGGGGGGGGGGGGGGGGGGGGGAGGGTTTCGTCTGCTGGCCCACGGACTAGGAGGGGAGGGTGGGAATTTGGACGCATGTGTAAGTGTGTGTGTGGGGGGGGGGGGGGGGGGGGGAGGGGGCACACAGGCGGTGAGATTCGGCGATGTTTAACCCCCCAATTAGCATTCCCAAACCTTGCGTCAACTTGCTTGATATTAAAAATATAGCCAATAATCGACCTAAACTGATTTAAAAACTTGGAGGACCAAATCCTACCTGGGTGCTCCATTTCGTCGTTGCTTTTCTTTCTTTTTGTTTCCATCATCTGCCTCTTCAGATGTTTATATTCAGCGCACGCTGCTTCCTGTTTGCTGAAAGAAAAATGCAAAGGAAGTTAGCGCCAGATCAGAGACTCTTCTGAACATTAAACACCTGGCTGACTGGCTGGTTGGCTGATTACCGGACTGCCTGCCTGACTGACTGACTGACTGACTGACTGACTGACTGACATGACAGACATGACAGACCGACCGACCGACCGACCGACCGACCAACCGACCGACCGACCGACGGACTGACTGACTGTCTGTCTGACTGACTAACTGACTGACTAACTGACTGACGGACTGACTGGCTGGATGGCTGGCTGTCATGACTAACTCACTGACTGACTCACTGACTGACTCATTGACTGGCTCACTGACTCACTGACAACTTTATCCCCAGGATCTCTCTTTTTTACAAGTGTAATTTATAAGCGTAGCTATTGTTTTCAACCTCTGAAACAATGGCTACACTTGTAAAAGTTCTACAGTATTGCATATCACTGCTGTCAACAATATGACATGATAATGAAGAAAATGTGAGAGTATTACATAAGTTTTGGAAAATAAAGTCTGTCACTCCCTTTCTCTATTCTTTTCAGCCCTCCTTTCCATCCCTCTCTCCCTTGCACCTGTCCCTTCGTCCTTTCCCATCCCTCCCTCCCTTGCACCCCTCCCTCCATCCTTCCTTCCCTGCTCTCCCTCCCTTGCACTCCTTCCTTCCCATCCCTCCTATTCATCAGTCTCCCTTCCAACCCTCTTCCCATCCCTCCCTCATCTCCCTTCCTCCCTCCTTCTCCACCCTCCCATCCCTCCCTCCCTCCCATCCCTCCCTCCCTCCCATCCTTGCCTTGCTCCCTTTTATCCATCTATCCTTCCCTCCCCCCCCCCCCCCCCCCCCCCCTCCCCTTGCATCCTTCCCTTCATTCCTTTCCCCTACAACTACCTCTTTATCGCTTTCATCATCTAAGTCAACTGGCTTGGGTTTCTTCTTGTCCTAAACAAAAGGATAATCATTTCAACAAACAAAACAAGGTTACAACAAAACTACAATTACATCACATATGGAAATAAAGATAAGGTAAAGTTGTCTCTTTAACATGCTTTAATTTTGTTTTGTTTTTTTTAATTTTTTTAAAAATTTTTTTTGAGTCTGTTGACAAACTCCTATGGTGTCACCATTCAAATGAATGCATGGTGACATTTGCCTGGTACTCTTGGGAGTTAAAGGGTTAATATATAAATATCCAAACCATCCTACAGTACAGAAGGTCTTTTGGTTTGGACCTAACTAAGAACTAAGTTTCTTACAAGATAACTTTGTGTCTAGACCGCATGGGGTAATTTTTACGCACGCTCGCATTTCGCTCGCTCTACTATCCCTGATGAAAAAGGAGGGACTACTCTTAGTCTACTTTGTGTCAAAGTAGCACTTTTTTGAGCAAGTTGGATTTTAAGACAAAATAGTTACTTTCGATAGTTTTGCACAAAACCCTTTAAATGCTCTTTGTTAGTATATTTCTTTACTTATGAACCAGTTAACATGTTCCAGTCCCATCTGGACAGTACTATTCATGGCATAAAGGAACAAGGCGCATTGCTTTCATCTCCCTCCCCCGAGAGAGTTTGTTTGAGGCTAAGTGAGCTCCAACATTTTGTTTGGCGGCACCTATTCCTGTCACTTAGTTGCAGAAGTGTGAAGCAGTGTCTTTTCAAGGACAAAGCCTGAAATACAAAAATTTCTTGAAAGCGTAACATCTTTAATTACAAAGTACGAGAAATAACATATTACAGCTGACAACTACAAAACACCATTGATGGTGATATAAGTACGTGGTCACATAAACTAGCATTAACTTTGTTTAGACATTAAAGAGCTTCTCTCAATTCGTTTTACACAGTTTCACCACAATTAAATTGTATTATGTGTTATACACTAAACTAAAGAAAAAAAAAACGCGCCGAGTGCATTATTGAGTTATATAAGCACGCGGGAATTTTTAAGAACACAAGAGAAGTGCAGAGAAGCACGAGCCAAAGGCGAGTGCTTTTCGCACTTCTCAAGTGTTCTTAAAAATTCCCAAGTGCTTATATAACTCAACAATGCACGAGGAACAAGTTTTTTTTTTCTTTTATAAAATAAAAACGGTTATAATGAACCTTACGTCACGCGCGTGCTTTATCGAGTTATAATGATCTCGGTTTAACCAATCATAGCGCGCGCATTTCCTTGAGCATTTTATAAATGGCTATACACAAGTATGAAATACATACTACAGTCTGACTGGAATATTTTTTGAATGGATATGTTGTAGTTAATTTTTTATCTCAGGTAATTTTTGTTTTTCCATTGTTTTTGGGTATGGTAATACATGCTAATGAATTTGAAACAAAGGAAAAACAAAAATTACCTGAAATAAAAAATTAACTACAACAGATACATATTAAAGGATTTTTAAATACCTGATATAAAATAATCCAAAGACTTTAAAAGACTTTAGTAAAAGTTAACTGCTCTTTTTTATATACGATTAAATAATTGGAAAAAGCTACTGGTAAACTTCAAGGTACATTTAAAAGCTTCCATCCATTTTCACCTAATTCTACATGTACTTATAAACTGAGAATTTAACACATTTGTACACATTATAATTAGGATTTATAATAATAATAATTATGGTAAGAGTAAGATAACTGGGAAATGCAAAACTTCGAGTAAATATGATAAAATTTAAAGCTACCAATAACTTTTTTTGAACATTTTAACTTCAATTCTACAACTTCATATGTGCTAAGAGTAAAACAGGGCTATAAATTACTATTATACAAATATGCTTTTGAGCGGCTTTTTTAATCCAAAAAAAGTACAAAAATCTACAGACCAAAGTTTTCAGCACCTTACATGTATTTATAAGGAAACGCTTCACTAAAATTGCATCAATGTGATCTGAATGGGTTGCAGAATCTACAAGCTTCTACAAAGACTCATTATAAAATATTATATAAGCTTACAGTCTAAATTGAATTTGCATTATAAACATGTAACATTTCAATAAACATAAAACTATTTTACACTCACTGGATCCAACAATCTAAAGCAGAGTGATGCCCAGAGGGCAAAACATTTGCATGATCCTCAGACCATTTCAGTATCTCAAGCAACTCTTCTTTACCCTGTCCCTTGTATTTACTGATGGTTTCTTGAATCAATTCAACCACACAATTTCTGGGTAATGCATTACTTAAATTGAACTGGGAGTGGGTTTCCAAGGTATCATAGAGTTTTAATGTGAGTAAATTTATTGGTGTTTGGCAACGATCAGGATCAGGAAACAATTTTCCTTCTGAAAAACTACGATGGTATGAGGCATACTTTATCGCATCGTCTGAAATACTACAAATAGAACTGGTTTGCAATGATTCTCGTATTTTTTCAATTGTTTCCCTCTCATCCAATGTTAGAATTTCTTTAAAGTGTTTCTGTGTTGCAACACCTACAACCTTCAATTGACCACCAATAAAACACACTACTGGGCCACCAGAATTACCAGAGTTAAGTGCACAATTTAGCACTATCATTGTGTGACCACAATATGTCTTTTTGAAACCAGAAACATGACCATTTACAAATAAAGCTGCTTCTCCTGTGTGACTCATTGGATAACCAAAAGAAAAGACTTGCATTCCTGGTAACAGGAGTTGGTTGGACAATTGCAATGGAGAAATTCCATTTTGTTTTAAGTTAAGCTCTGGGCAATAAAGCAGTGCTAAATCTTTACCTGCATCAGTATAAGCAACCTGACAGACTAGCTCACCATGAATGGCAGCATTTGAAACACAGATCTCCTTAGCTTTATCGTTTTCTGCATCTTCAATGACATGTTTATTTGTGATTATAAAATGATCATGAACAATAAACCCTGAACCATGCTCAATTTCAATTTTAGCAGTGGCTTCAGCATACTCTACTTCAATTTTTTTCCTTTCATCATCAGCCAACTGATTTCTACTTTTAGAATAGGAGTCTTTTTCATCAAAAAGCTTTTTTGCATCAAAATGATCAATTGCGTTTTTAATATCAAAAATGTCATATGTTTGGGGGATCTTTGGTCTCCCCCAGTTCTCTCTCCAGTCTTTGTTGCAAAATATGTCTGTATCCCTCAGAAAGGTACCTGCAAAGCAATCCCTCGCTCGGCGCTCTGCCTCACTCCGGGAATATTTAGCTAATTTGTTTCTGGCTTTCTGATACTCTTTTGTTACAGCAGCCCTGTTTTCCTCAACTGTTTGGCAATACTGGTGTTTTTTTTTTGATTTGTCAGAATGGTGAAGCATATTGTTGTAAATATCAACAATATCATAAGTTTTGATGTTTGTTTCCATAATTTCACCTTCTTTGATGAAAAATATCTCTTCCTCCCCTTTCAAATAATCAAAAAAACAGCCTCTCAATCTCTTCTCTGCCTCACCCTGGGAATATCTGTGTAACCCATGTTTGGCTTGTTGATACTCTTTTTTCATTTCAAAGTTGTGTTGTTCAATTGACTTTTTCAGTTCTTCAGATCCTGGTCCTTCATTTTCAGGATATTTCTGAATAAACTTTTTTTCATCAAAATGCTGAAGTGCTTTGTGAATATCAAAGATATTATATGTTTGAGTGATAACACCACTTTCATCTTTTTTAATAGGAAATACATCTGAATCAAATGGTGCATGCCCAGGGATAAACTCAAAACATTCCCTCACGCGCTTCTCTGCTTCATCTTGGGAATATTCTCTGACAATGCCATCAAGATTAGAAGAAGGTTCTTCAAATTCTCTAAAAATATTATCTCTTGGTGCACCAAATATCTGCTTTGTAGAGAAATCATGTACTTGATCACAATATTCACCAAACCACCTTTTCTTATCATACTGGACAACTGCATCATGAATCTCAAAAATGCTATAAAGTTCACTTGTATAACACTTATCATCAAGAAATGCCCGATCCCCTGCGAAGCTCCCTGCATAACAATCCCGTACACGACGCTGGGCAACAAGCTGGGAATACCTGCACTGTTTATCTGGGTCAGCCATTGACAGTTTGCAAGCAATCCCTAGTGATTCAAATAACACTTTTGTGGTTTCCATGTCAGTGGAACTAACAAAAGAAGCTAATGAGAAATTCTTCGTTGATGTCAACCAACATGGGGATGATGACATAACATCAGTCACATGCAAACGAATCCCATGCAAACCAAGAATGGCTTCTTGGTACTCTCTTTCAATATCAGTTCTTCGTCTATCAATCAACTTGATCTTCAATTCATCAGACCTCGGTCCTGGTTTTGGGTATTTCTCGACATAAACTATTTCGTCTAAGTTTTTAAGAGCATCGTGAATTTCAATGATGTCACAAATTCTGTCCTTTGGATACCCGTGTCCGTCGTATCCTACATGCAGTTCAGTGGGAAGAATACGACATTGCAAGTGCTCAAACTGTAACCATCCCCATTTCCCCAGCGAAAGTCCTGGCGGATACAAATGCTGAAACTGCAACTTTTTCTTCCAAGAACGATCAAACAGGCCAGAGGGGTAGCCTGAAAAACATTCCTCTAATCGTCCCCATGCTTTCCTCCAATGATACTTGGCTATGTTTTGAGGCCTTCCGTAAATCTTGACTTTCACGCAAGCATCCAAAGCCTTTCTTCCCTCGTCACCTAATACATCGCCTGTAGAATGCATACCTTTATGTACAAGTCCGATCCTGTTCCTGTCATAACCGCGACAGAGACCGTCGCTGATCACTATGACTTGTGTGTTTTTCCCAGTAGTACGTTGAAGACGATAATAAAGAAGAGAAGAAACCTTGAGGGGGAAAAAACACACCAAAACCTTCAACTGGCAGGTACCTGTAGCTATGGTGCAATAACTAGGTAACCACGCCAACGAACACAATTTCCGAGAAAATTGAAACCAGACTGGACTTCTGGATTCGTGGACGCCACAACATCAAAACATTCAACGATTGAACAGACCTTTGCGAAACTCCTCCAATTCTTTTCAAATTTGCAGTAAATAAAAATGAGACTTCGGGTGATAGATATATCAAACTCTGGGCACGATAAATTATACATTTTTGACAATATAATAGTTTTTGACTGGAACTTATTACTAATTTTTACCATTCAAGAGAGCTCTCATGGAAACAAAAGGATTAGAATAATTAGACTTTTATTAATTATTAGCTATTGTTGTCTTCTTAATTTTTTTTTATATGTATGTATTTATTTATTGTTTTATTATTACAATCGATATAATTTATTATTTTTCACATATATGAGACATCCCCCCATAGTTTTATATCCCTATGTTTTGCAGTTATGGGTATCCCCCTTTGCAGGACCCCCCCCCCCCCCCCCCCCCTATTGTAAATGTAAACTGATGTAGATTTATTTTTCATTTTGAAAAGAGTCCTGCCCAGGTGTTAGAGAAGCAAAATGGAGTGGAGTATCTTGCTATAGATCGATCATATACCACAAATGATGGGTTTTATGCAAACCTGCTTTTACTTACTATTTTGCCTTGATGTTCAAATTCCTAAGTGCTGTATTTATTTCTGGAGCAAAAAGCTGTTATAAAATAATTAGCTTATTACTTTTCCTTAAATTTTGAGCAACCAGTACAAAAGAGACAACGATTACAATGTAACTGATTTCTTTTGTTTTAGATCTGTCATACAACAAAGAAATTCAGTAATGCATTGCTTGAGTTGGTGATCATGAGCCCCAACATTTTCTTTGGCAGCACCGGCTAATCCCTGCAACTAATGGTTGCAGAAGTGAGAAACAAAGTGTCTTTTCAAGGACAAAGACTGAACTACAAAAATTGCTTGAAAGCATAAATTCTTTATTTACAAATTAGTAAGTCCGAGAAATATCATGTTACAGCTGACAACTACGAAACACCATTGATGGTGGTAAAAGTACCACATGAACTAGCATTAACTTTGTATACAGACATTTAAGACCTTACCTCACTTTTTAACACATTAATTTTTACCACAATATATAATATTGTGTTATTGTGTTATACACTAAACATGGCTATAAAATAATAACTTATGAATACTACAGAAATATTTTTGAATGGCTACACAGTAAGGATTTTGAATCCCTGACATAAAATAATCTACAGACTTTAAGGTAACTGCTCATTACACAATTAAATAATAATATTGGAAAAAGCTAAACTTCAAAGGTAAAATTTAAAGCGCCATCAATTTTCATCATAATTCTACAACTGGTTTATATATATACTAAAAAATTTAAAAGGCTATCAATGAATACTACATCTTAAAATAATATACTTTTGATTGGCTACTGTACACATTAAAATTAGGATTTTTAAAAGAAAAATAAATGTATGGACTTCAAGTTTATAATTAGGCATTACATAACTGGGTAATGCAAAACTTTGAGGTTTTTTTTTAACATTTTAACTACAAATTTCTACAACTTCATACATGCCAAGAGTTGAACAGGGCTATAAATGACTACAGAAAATATACATGTATACTTTTGAGTGGCTACACATTACTACAGATTTTTTAATCTGAAAAAGTAAAAAACTCTACAGACTAAATTTTCCAGCACCGTTTTTTTTTTACATTATTTAAGAAATGCTTAACTTGCATCAATGTGATCTGAATGGGTAAAAGAATCTACAAGTTCTACAAACTAGACAGCTTACAGTCTAAATTGAATTTGCATTATAAACATGTCACATTTCAATGAAAATAAAACTATTTTACATTCACTGGATACAACAATCTGAAGCAGAGTGATGCCCAGAGGGCAAAATGTTTGCATGATCCTCAGACCATTTCAGTATTTCAAGCAACTCTTCTTTACCCTCTCCCTTGTATTTACTGAGCATTTCTTGAATGAATTCAACCACAAAATTTCCTGGTAATGCATTACTTAAATTGAACTGACAGTGGGTTTCCAAGGCATCATAGAGTTTTAATGTGAGTAAATTTATTGGTGTTTGACAAGGATCAGGTCTTGTTCCGCATGATGATTGGCGACAAATTATGGCATACCTTATATCATCATCTGAAGTACCAGAAATAGAACTGGTTTGTAATGATTCCCGTATTTTTTCAATTTTTTCCCTTTCATCCAATGTTAGAATCTCTTTGAAGTGTTTCTGTGTTGCAACACCTACAACCTTCAATTGACCACCAATAGAACACAGTATGGGGCCTCCAGAATTACCAGAGTTAAGCGCACAATTTAGCACTATCATTGTGTGACCAGAATATGTTTCTTTGGAACCAGAAACATGACCATTTACAAAGAGACCTGCTTCTCCTGTGTGACTCATGGGATAACCAAACGAAAATATTTGCATACCTGGTAACAGGGGTTGGTTGGACAATTGCAATGGAGAAATTCCATTTTGTTTTAAGTTAAGCTCTGGGCAATAAAGCAGTGCTAAATCTTTACCTGCATCAGTATAAGAAACCTCACAGGACAGCTCACCATGAATGGCAGCATTTGAAATACAGATCTCCTTAGTTTCGTCATCTATTGCATCTACAATCACATGCTTATTGGTAATTACAAAATGATGATAAACAATAAACCCTGAACCGTGCTCAATTTCAACTTTAGCAGTGGCTTCAGCATACTCTTCTTCAATTTTTTTCCTTTCATCATCAACCAATTGATTCCTACTTTTAGAATCAGGGTCTTTTTCATCTAGGTACTTATCACGAAGCTTTTTTGCATCAAAATGATCAATTGCATTTTTAATATCAAAAATGTTATAATTATGATATGTTTGGTGCATCTTTGGTATCCCACATTTCTCTTCTTCTTTGTTGGAAAATATGTCTGTATCCTCCAGAAAGGTACCTGCAAAGCAATCCCTTGCTCGGCGCTCTGCCTCACTTTGGGAATATTTGCCTAATTTTTTTCTGGCTTCCTGAAGATCCTGTGAGATAGCATCCCTGTTTTTCTTAACATTTCCCCGTTCTTCATACCCGTACCTGGCAAAGCCCTCTTGTTTGTTATCAAGACGCAAAACCATTTTGTGAATATCAAAAATATCATAAGTTTGGTCAATGTTTGGTTCCCTGCTTTCATCTTCTTTAACAGGAAATAATTCCACATCCTCTGACAAGTTGTCTAAAAAGTAATCTCTCACTCTCTTCTCTGCATCACTCCGTGAATATCTGTGCAACCTGCGTTTGGCTTCCCAATACTCTTTTTTTACTTCAGAATTGTTCTTCTCAATTAACTTTTTCAGTTCATCAGATCCAGGTCCTTCATCTTCTGGATATTTCTGGATCAGCTTTTTTTCATCAAACTGTTCAACTGCTTTGTGAATATCAAAAATGTTGTAAGTTTGAGTGATTTGTGGCATCCCACTTTCATCTATTTTGATGGGAAGTATTTCTACATCAGCCCTTTGAAAGTATTCATAGCAATCCTTCACTCGCTTCTCTGCTTCATCTCGAGAATATTCTACAAGTTTATCAGTAGTGAGCTTAGCTTCTTTGTACTCTTTTTCAATATCAGCCCTCCGTTCATCAATATTTTGTGAATGATAACTTACTGGTGATCCATATCGGTATTTTCTAGCAAAACTAAATTCATTGTAATGAGCAACTATATCATGAATTTCAATAATGTTATAAAGTTCATTCGGATCAGTCTTATCTCCTTTACCGGCATATAAACGGAAAGCCTGATCATCTGCAAAGCTCCCAGCATAACAATCCCTTACACGACGCTGGGCAACAAGCCAGGAATATCTTTGCCTTGCATTTGGATCAGCAGTAGCTTCCTCACACTCTCTTTCAATATAAGCTCTTCGTTTATCAATCAACTTCTCCAATTCATCGGATCCCGGTCCTGGGTATTTTTCCACATAAGGCATTTCATCAAATTTTTTAAGTGCATCATGGATATCAATAATATTGTAAGTTATCTCTATGTTTCGATAGCCCTTCTCGTCAAATTCAGTGGGAAGCATAAGGTTGTCGATGTCAAACAATTGACAGAAAAGGGCACCATTAGGATACCTGCCTGCATAGCAGCTCTGCAATCGCTCCACAGCGTTTTTCCAGCCATATCTAAGCGTAGTTTCTGGCTTTCCAATAATCTTGACCTTCACACAAGCATCCAGAACCTTTCTTCCCTCGTTACCTAATACATCAGCATCAGTGTGCATGTCTTAAAAAGTTTACTTTAGTTTGATGACAGTAGTTCTCCAGAACCGGTCCGCGAGTACACTTTTCTATCAGTAGAAGTCTGTTTAGTGTAGTGTGGTGAAGTACTTTAATCATAGCGGACGTTTCGCAGGGGCCCCACTTGGCGGCGCCGCGAAACGACGTCTGTTTTCTCAGGCTACTTTGATCACTACGAGCTGGATTTGTATAAAAATATTAGAAACAGACGTATAAAAAGTCTGGAAAGTTCGAAAACCTCCCACGCGCCACCCTTCACTTTCGCGTTTAAACACATTTTTAAATAAATAAATAGCCAAGTAACCAAGCTTTTTTGCCTTTTTGAAGGCTCATTCTCTCGTCCCCAGCTTTACCGCCAGAGCCTGAGTACGATGACCAAGGGGAGCTCTGGGTCCACCACCGCGGTCAAACATTTTTCGTTTTATTTAGTGGGGCTCAAAAGCGCAAGAGTTATAAAACGGCCTCATTCTCGACCCCATTCTCGTCCCCAGAGCCCGCGATCCTTCTGGTCTGCGCCAGGGATCACGAACTCTGGCATGTTTTCAATCTCGTACCCAGAGTCCTCAGGCTTCTTGGTCAGCGGGGCCGTCGCCAGGAGAGACTCTGGGATAATGGAATAAATTTAAATTTTTTCATTGGCTGTTTACAATAACAATGAAAGTACGGAAGTCGAATGAACCGGAAGCCTTGGAAACATTTCTACTTTTCTGATTGGTTCTGGTTAACAGCGGAAGTCAACTGAAACGGAACAAGATTTAGGCATTTTTATGTCATCTCATACACTGCAAGGAGCTTCCATGGATCATTTTGGCCGCTGCTGTGGAAAATTGATTGAAAAAAAGGACAAATTCTATCCCTAAGCTGTTTTGTGAAAAAGCCACAAGCGAAGGATACCTGAAGCTGTTCGAAAGTACGGAAATATTAACGCACAGAAAGAAGACATTGGAGTTCTTTCGAGCTCAAAATGCCACGATCCTGTTATTTTGCAAGATCTGTAATAATTAAGCTTATATTAAATAGCGAGGATCGATCGAAAGAAGTATTCAGGTTTAGAGTTGAAGAGTCATCCATCGCAGATCGAAGACCCTCTCAAACAGCTGTTTCTTCTTCCGTATTACCTGACGTGAAAGGGATGTTTTTCGAAAGCACACACAGAACAAGAACTGGAGTCTCCCTGCAGTTTCAGACGATTAACTCCCAACGCCTGTAAACGCACCGGCAGAGGATCTCCCTGGACGTGGAGATGGAGGTAATTAAAAATAAATTACACTTTCTAAAAGTATACTTATCGATGTCAAGCCGCAGCGGCCTGTCTTGAATACTCCTTTATTTTCAAATAACTAATAGTAAAATTATCTGAGAATGCTAAACCACTGGTTAATTATTATATGTCATTTCTATACAGCCATTTCTATACAGCCATGTTCTATTGTACAAAAGAGAAATGAAATTTGTGCCAGTGGTACTAAGAAAGCACTAGCCAACCCAAGAAACCGTGGAGAAATCCTGGAGAAAGTCCAAGGTGAATAAATTTGTTAAATTATATAACATATTAATTATTTTCCTCTTTTAACCAAAATAAATTGTTTCCAATTAGGTGCAGATGCTTGGAATTCATTGCCCAAATTCTCATAGATCCCTAAAATCAAATTAAAACAATATAAATGTTTTTACATCTAACAATAAATATGTCAAGTAAATGACTTGCATGTATACTTTTAATTGGTAGGGATAGAGCAAGGCTGGTCACCCAAGTTTAGCATTAGGGTTGGTGTGATCCTGCTCAGGTGTTTGGCACCAGGGGAGTGCAAAACATAGGGATATAAAACTATAGGGGGATATATCTAATTATATATAATAAATAAATAAATACATATAAAATATAAGAAAAATAATTTAAAAAATAATTAAAAAATAACTGACAAAATTCTAGATTGTACCTATATATAGAATTTATTTTGTGGATCTAGAGTCTTTGACAGGTTTGAAGTTCTCGTGCAAATGCATTCTGCTCCAAGTCCTTTGTTAGGTCAAGGCAGGGGTACATGTGAATTTGAATGAAATTTTAAGAGGTTTAAAGAAGGGATGGAAGAAAGAAAATAATTTTTGGAACACCAACAGACAGTTGATACCCACACAGGGTCACCGCAAGTTGCTAGTGGACTAACTTGGTGTCCCTCTATAAACTATTAACTACAAATTATAATTTTAAAACTTCACTAAATCTTCAATATTTCTTATTTCTCTTAATTTTACAATCCTTTGATAAAAACTATTTCCTCCCAAACATACCCAAAAATCACCCATAAATTTACAAAACACCCCATAACATAGATTCATGAGATGAGCAGAGAGTTTTTGGATTGCTTGAAATGTGAACGAGATATCGCCATTAAAGCCATGTGTGAAAAGTGGTGGAAAAATGGCATTCATGTGGACCCCCACTTAACTACCTCTGTCCCAGGTACTGTATCTTTAAAAACTAAAGATTTACAACTTAGAATTATGCACACTTAATAATGTTTATAAGTCACAGTGTGGGCCAATGGTGACCTACAAGGGTGGAGCTTAAGCCAGTTTCTAAAGCATAATCGAGGTCAACTACTTCTACCTTGATGGGCTGCAGGGATGCTCTAGTTCACTACACAGGCTTTACCCTAGTGCAGCACTGCATGTGTTCAGTGGTATCCATTTTATAAAGAGTGTTTTTAATAAAAATTCCTGTTGGTCAGGTGATTTACAACTGAATTTTTTTCCACCAGCTAACTGAAAATACAAATAGACCATTGCAGAAGGAAGAAATCTGGAAGCTCTGGCGTGAGAGACAAATATGCCCACTGAGATTGCTAAAGCTGTTATGCTGTTTAACTAGTGTAAAGTCATGCGTTAAATACCACTTCCTGGAAGAGATTGATGAACTGAGTGATGTGACCTGTGTGCGAGGAAGCATGGAAAACATGGCCCCTCTGTTTTGTATGTCCTCAGACAAAATACAAAATCATCCCTTGAGAACTTAATTTACTTGGATTAGTGTACTTGAAGAGGTTAAAGAAAGAGCTCCAGACTTGCTTGATTTTATTGCCACTGTTATAGGCCTAAAGTTAATTATGCATCACCCAATGAAGGGAGCTCAGTCTTGTTCAAAAAATCATTTCTTTCATCCATGCAATTGGACACACAGTCCACTAATAAGGTAAATTACTACCAGATACCAATAATATTGAAAACAAGAATATTTTTTTGTTGACCAATTATTATATAGTCTTCAATTTTGTCTTGTTTAACAACAAACAGTTATGTATATACTGCTAAAAAATTTTTACATGTACTGAATCCAATATAATATTGTATCCATTAACCCTTTGAGCCTTAACATCAAAATTTAAATTCCCATTTCTAGTCCCATACATTTCCTATAGAAGTAGTGGGGAGAAATTGTTTGGATATCAAGAGAACTTATCTTGTGCGATCATGTCCTTAATTCTCATGACCTTTTTGATTGATAAGGCATTAATAATACAAGGAGAAATTTGATGTTGATCACTCTAGTCTTAGGGCTTAAAGGGTTAAATTAGTAGGAATATAATTTCAATAATAGCATTATACATAAATTGAATATTTATGCCAATTCATTTTTGTATCCAGACCTTCAGCTAAGGTGGGGTGGTGCTCTTGAAGGCTCCACTGTGAATGTCAAATTCTGTGAAGACAATTCCAGCAAAGCATAGCAAGTTTACCAAACATAGGGAGGGCAGGGGCTGGCCTGGGAGCCCCAACCCCCCCCCCCTCCTAGATCCAACACTGCAATTTCATATTAGGCGCTTTGCAGCTGTGGGTCACGACCTGATAACTGTTTTTTTGTGTAGAATTAAACAAGCAAAAGTATTTATCAAGCCCCAGTATATATATAGACTCCCTCCAAATTTAGGATTTACACTTACTAGAAATTAAAAGTCAGGGATCTCAAACTTGGGCAGTTTTAACAAATTTCATTAAATAATATGCTCGTTTCATTTCAATTTTTTAAAGCTGCAGGTCCCATAGTAAAAATTAGGTTACGATGACCTCTCAGATGCAAAATTCCTAATCTACACTGTATTGTTTATGATAACAGTTCACATAGCATACTGTTTTATTATGTAACTACAATCATTTATTACTTAATAATACAATTTTTTATTGTTTAGACATTTGATAGCAGTACATCTGATTATGGATAGATACAGTTCTGTTGGTTTGGCAAAATCTTGCCTTACACATCGCAACATGCTGGACGACCTAGGTGACGGTCTAGTGGATTGCGTGAGGAAGAAGGTCCAGAAAGGGCATGAGTTGTGGATAACCTAGCTTTGACAATTTTGACTTTCAAAAATAATCTTGACCAACATTATTGTCAAAGGTTATCCACTGCCAACACAGACATCAGACCACAGCAAAATCAAATCTTTTCACGACCAGCCAATGCTGCACTCCATGTACCCACAGGAAACCCTTTAACACTGAAATAAATTAAAGTAAAATTAAGAAATAAAAATAAATATTAAGGAAATAAAATATAAACATATCTAGAATTTGAATATATGTTCAAATCTATACAACAGTCACTGTGGTTGCAGTTTAATTACTGGAAAGAGCAGTATATTCCTTTCAAAAGCTTACAACCTGAAAAAGTACAAGGTGGAATTTTATACCCCAAAAATCCTAAAAACCATACACTCCTGTCACTTTAAACCAGAGTACCCTTCTCAAAATAATCAACATTAAATATTAAGCAAAGGCAACCCCTAAAGCACTTTCAATAAAGTGACAAAAGGATATTTAATTGGCATTCTCCTGGTCTTACAACTTCTACTATGCCTTGTGATTGCGGTAAAAGAATGAAAATTTCTGCCACTTCCACAATCGATCAGAATTAGAAATCAAACAAATTGTGATTTGCTACCAGAAGTATCCACAAATTATTTACTAGCCTGCATGGCAAGCGTAAACAGGGAGGGGGCACGAAAAAGGAGGCAGGAGAAGGGAAGGAACGCCTGCTATAAGAACCGGGCTATTTGTATTATGCCCACCGATTTCCTGGTAATCGAATTATGTCAACTGTCGATATGTTCACCAATCAGAAACTAGCAAGTGCTTTTATGCATGGCTGACTTCACACAGAATTTACTACCCAGCGCAAATTAGCCAATCGGAATTTTGCAGCCACCAGCATTCACAGTCTAAATGAACAAAAGGGGGTCTTTATTGCTGACGCCCTTTCCCTCTGTCCCCAGTTCTCCTCACCAGACACCTGCTATGCAGGATACAAATTACTTGGTCCTGGTGACATTTATTTACACTTTAAAAAAGGGGTAGTGTCACAGGGATTTGGTGTCGTGTTAAAAATCAAAAAATGCTTTTGTATTAACAGAAATTGAAAAATAATGTTGGTCCAGTTTTGCAATAAAGAACCACAAAATGTACCAAAACTGTCAATAAGTATATCTAGTCATCAGACAGACTCATCCGGTTTAAATGAATGCAACTTGAAAACCCTTAGCCTATTTGTTTTTTCAAGTTCCAACATTTTCATCTCCAAAATGAGCTAAAACAGACCATAATTTGTTCTGACTTTCAAGGATTGTTTTTTTTTTGTCTTGGTGTTTTAGTATTACTTTGTAAATAATTAAGGGTATTGTAACATGGTTTTGACCAAAAGAGGTCAAAATCACAGTGATACTTTCCCTTTAAGTTCTGATTGGTTAATTGGATCATCTGCCTCAGTTGCCAATGAACAGAGTGATTACTTTTGTTTTGGTTTTATGACACTTGATTGAAAACCACTATGACTTAACAGCAGCATTGGTGAGATCATGCAAAGGCTAGCATGTTTGAGTACAATAACAAGTATATAACAATAAATTGATTCACTGCAAACTTTTCATTTTTTTTTTGCGGGGGGGGGGGGGGGGGGGGGGGGGGTACTTGGGTCAACTTTTGCTTCCCCATTGTAGCTTATTCTGAGCCCAATATTATTATAGACCCTATCTTAGTCACTATTTTTGCGATCCCACCTTATTCACTTTGTATTTATCAATTAGACATCCTTGGTCTTCCTTATTTTCAATTTCCAATGAGGCGGTCATTTGAAAAATTTGACCCCATTCTTATCACTCTAAAATTATAATAGTCAATCCAGTCGTGAAATTTGCAACCTCATCAAGCAGCACATTCACCTCCCGCTGGAATCTCCCACACAGACTGTCAGTGAACCATGGAGCAGGTCACACCTTTTTCGTTTTATAGCTAAGAGATCTGATCTCTCAAGAGAGCGTTTAATGGAGACACAACTAATTAGACAATTGCTCGATCCTTTGTACAATTTCCCGTTATGAAGTCAAAAACTCCCGGCAGAACCTGGTATATCAGAGAGTCCCCGAAACCGGTCGGAAGGACGGCAAGAACATCTCTTCTTATACGGCTTGCGGTTTGATGTTGCTCTGTTTTAACGATCTTAACCCAAATCATGCAACGACGAAGAAATTGCTTGCTTAGACAGTGTTTAGAATGCTATTTTACAAAGACGAACACTTACCGAAAGGGCCAGACACTCCATCTTTCACTTTTTCTTTCAGAAATTCACTGAAATTTATTACTTTAGGGGCATGTTTCTTGAAATATTCCAGTACCTTGTGCTACATACACATTTTACTTCAGCTTTCTTGCCGGCTTTCTTGTTCCCTGCCATGTCTGCCTTTCTGGGAAATCTGACTTCCGTTTCTGAGCGTAGGCATGCGTACTAAAACCGGATTCCCAGATTTTCTGGGATAAAAATTCCATTATCCCAGAGTCTCTCCTGGCGACGGCCCCGCTGACCAAGAAGCCTGAGGACTCTGGGTACGAGATTGGCATGTTCCAATTTCGGGTCCGCGATTCGCGGACTTCCGGTCGTTCTGCGCAGGCTCAGAGCAAATCCAAAATGGCTGACCAAGTTGATCTATTCCACGACGCTTTGAATTTTCCCTAAACGTTTTAGGTTTGGCCAATCTTCAATTGAAAGAGAAGCAGTATGAAGTTTTAAAATGTCTCGTTGTTGAGAATAAAGACGTTTTGGCAATTTTGCCGACTGGATATGGCAAATCGTTATCAGCTCTTGGCACCGGTGTTTGATTTCATGGCTTTTGGAGGGAAACCCACAGAGAAGAAGTCCACTGTACTTGTTATTTCGCCGCTTAATGCCCTCATTCGCGACCAAATAGTGAAGATGAGGGAAGGTGGTTTAAGTGTGTGTGTGTACTGAAAGGGGATCGTGTGGCCACCGAAGAAGATGACAACGATGAAGTGTCATTCGATGTTACGATAGAAATGCTGAGAAGTTCAACTTACGACCTAATATTCGCACATCCTGAGGTGTTTGTTGACAACAAGAAAGTTTCTAAATTGCTGAAGACCCCTGTATTTAAAGAAAAGGTGAAAACGATCGTGGTAGACGAAGCACATCTTGTCCTTTTTTTTTTTGGTACGATGTGAGGGATTTTTGTTGTTGTTTTGATGTAAGCTTGCTTATATAAGCTTAACTTATGTTTCACTTTAAAATGATATTTCCTGTGTTCTTCTCTAGGCGGTAACCATCCTGCAAGAGAATATAAAATGTCCAATGGGAGGGGTGCATGAGTTGACTCAAAGGGGTCAATCTTTATTCCTTGCTGAGCAATGGGAGAAACCCTATGATCCCATATTTGTACCTGATGAATTGCTATTGTTGTGTAGATAGAGAGGTGAATTGGGATAGGGTTTCTTGATCTTTGTTCAAGGGTGGTGGGTAAGAATTAATTTTGTTCCTTTCATTGGGGTGGGGGGGGGGGGTAGGATGTTAATTAATTTGGAGCTCCTGCTATTGTACAGTCCCTAATCTTAAAATGCAGGCTTAAAATCACAGATCATGAGATATAACTACATCAAAAGTGGACATATCTTAGCCTATGCTCAAATGTCTCCAATGTTTCCTTCCTGATAGGAGACATCTGTGTGCAGTCCACATAAATCCTTTCTTGATGTGGAATTCACTTAACCCATTCACACCTGAGGATTTTTACGTTTTTGAGTGATTTTCTGCATACACACGCCCCATAGGATTTCGTGACTTCATATTTGGAGTTACCATTGAAAGTGCTGCTGTTCTAAAACACTGAAGGCTCGAGTTTACTGGAAACATCATTGTGACGATCTCATTTTGCTAGGTTGATTTGCAATAAAGGGTCCAATATGAATTATCTACGATTTTTGGTAAGTTCACAGCCATTTTTCATCTTTAGTAGCTGCCTGATGAGCATCATTAAGCTTGGAGGTAGTTCAGAGTCCACTTCTCAATGAAGCGAGTTAGGTGTTGTACTTCGTTTACAAATTTGGCTCGTTGCTCGTTGAATTGGAAAAATGGCCGCCTGGAAACGAAGTAGCTTTGGGACTCGACTCTGGATGAATTTCTCGACCTACCGCGGCATATTTTGGAAGTTGCGTCCACAGGAGAACACAACAAGCGCGAAATTTCGGCGGTGGGTGAGAGTGGCTGTGGACTTAGTATATATATGAAAATTGTGGAGGACGGAATGGACGCTGTCAAAAAATCTGTTTATTTCCCAGCATGCAGTGCGGTGGTGATGTTGAAAATCGAGACAAGGTGAGTATGCACTAGTATAAGAAGCTGTAGCTAGGCCCGAGCAACGAATAAGAGCAAAAAAATTCACTGCTAAGCTAGGACTAGGACTGAATTTTGCTGTAAATGTTGACTTTTGGGTTTGCCACGATTTGAATAAAAAAAACTAAAGGCAAAAACGTGATTTTTGTTGTTTTTCTATGACGTTAAAAACGGTAATTTTTGTTATTGTCCAAATTCAAACGCTGATATTCTGCAAAAATCGCTGACTTTTTTGAGTTTATTGGGTATCTCAATTTGAAAGACTTTCTAGTCAATGCGCACAACTGCTAGTTAAGGCAATGTTCGCACGATTGAGAAAGTTACAATTTTTTAAAGCAGTGGAGTCTTGTACGGGCGGTTACGGGCAGTTCAGGTGTCTATGGGTTAATGAACATTTGAGATACAGCTATTTTAATTAATGTTGTCGGATGAAAAAGGTGAAAAGCCAAGACCGCAAGGTTGTATGGGATTTTTATGCAATGGCTATTAACCCTAACCCATACTACTTTGCGGTCTTGGCTTTAAGCTTTCATCCGACAACGTTAATTGAAATAGCTGTATACAAATGTTGATTTGTATCAAAGGAAGGAGAGAAAATAAAATGTCAAATATACCGTAAATTAAGTATGAATACAGTGGCAGTACTTACTTGAATAAACACCTCTTATTTTAAAATTCTAAGTCCTTAACTGAATTGGTAAAAAAAAAAATAACTTAGGTGTTTGTGAGGGGAAAATGGTTCTTAGCCATTCAGATATAAAAAAACCCCTGTAATTTCATAAATCATTTCCGTGTCACTGACTGGTATTTTTTGTCACTGATTTTTGAATTGCTACCACCTCAACGGGAACTGAGTTTGTAGTCAACACCCCAGGCTCTATTCAAGTAAATATGGTATTTGAATAATTCACTTTTTACACCTGTTGTAACTCTGAGGATAAAGAGAATTGTGAAGGCCTGTTAACTAAGGAAGAATGTCTACAAGCTCTGAAAAGTATGAATAATGAAAAAACGCCAGGCACCAATGGATTTCCTGTAGAATTTTACAAGGTTTTTTGGAATGATCTCTCAGACAACTTTTTTAACTCGTTCAACTATGCTTATCAGAGGGGACAACTTTCAGTAAGCCAAAGACGTGGGATTATTAAACTAATACCAAAAAAAGGTGCAGAATCATACTATATTTAGGTTGGATATTGCTTATATTGTGGATTGGATATTGTTTCTAATATCAATTAGTGTCTTTAAATTATTGCAAAGGATTGTAAACAGGTGCAACACCTAACCTAACAGAGAGAAAAGTATAAAAATAAAAAGAATTATAACCATGTTTAGGGCTTAAGTTTATAACAACTTGAAGTTTACCAGTATTGGATTACGCAGACCAGAATTTTAAAGGATTTCAACACTTTTTGATGGTTGCTTTTTCTCAGGAGGAGCAATTCCTGGAGGTAGTTTTCTGTTTAGCACTGACTGCTGAATTAGATTCAGCCACTACTTGTTCTGTGGGTCCAGCCGGTAAAATTGTGCGAGGTGCATGTGGCATGTTGACTGCTGGTGTAAACAGGGACAGTCGCACTGAGGATGTTAATTTCTCCTCAGCTGCCTAAATACAATATACATATTTTTCATGCAGGTCAGATAAAATCTGGTAGACACATCTTTGCTTACAGAATAAAGCAAACAATATACCGTAAATCCTTAAATTAGCGCCCCCCTCAAATAAGTGCCCCCACCTTATCCTAAATTTGAAATAAGTGCCCCCCCGCCCCCTCTAGTAAGTGCCCCCTCCTCCCCTTCTGTTTATTTCTGGGCGAGTACTGAGTAGTGTCGGGTCATGTTTATCACTCATGTTTTTTAACAGATTTGCATGTTGATGTACTCGTTTCAGTTTGTGAAAACGTTTGGTGAACTGAAAATACCGTAATTATGTACGAAGTGTGCCATTATTAGAACTATACAAACAACTTTGTGTATTAATACACAAGTTATGTTGTTTAAGCACAAATGTTACAAAATTAAATGACCATCTGGCCAAAATTTGGGACAAATTAAATAAGCCCCTTCCCCGCCTCGAATAAGCGCCCCCGCCTTATCCTAAATTTGAAATAAGCACCCCAGGCAGTTATTCAAGGATTTACGGTACTTATAGACCTTTTTTATAATGGCAGGCGAGTAATTTATTCGTTTATATCTATGTTAATTAGCCCTAGTGGCCTCGTTAGCGTGTCAAAATTCAAAAGAATTTTACTTTAAAATGAGGCCAGTGAGGCTAATTAACATACATATAACAGAATGAATAAATTGGCCGCCATTATGAAAAAGGTCTATACTTCAATTCATCACTTGATGAAATCAAGTCAGCTCAAAGAAACCAATGCCTTCTTTTCCTGTCTGAAATAATCAATGAAATAACAATTGACTTCCATGTTTACATCATCTGATCTGCGGGTAACATGGCCAAACTACATATTATTAGGCCATTTATTTGAATGCCAATGAACAACAATAGTACTTTCCAATCCTATTGTGTCATGCCCCGTTCTAAAAACAGTTCCGACACATAAGCTTTAAAATTAGACTATACATGTCAAAATTGAACAGCACGTACGTGTGGGCCCTTAGTCTTCTTTTTCTCTCTTCTTGAACTTGGCGAAGAGGCGGAGGTCGGGCTGTCTTCTAACGATTTTGCTCTTTTTGATCGAATGACCGACTCTTGTTGAGTTTTCGACTGGACAACCATCTTAACAAACTCCTGAAATTTAGTGACTTTCACGTAACAAGATCTACATATTCGCGAGGGAAAACCATCGGCGCAAGTGATTTTTAACCCGCAAAACTTTTCTAAATCACTCACTATTCCTTCTTCGGTTACTTTGACTCCAAACAAATCCAACGGGTGGTTATAATATTACTGTTACACGTTCGGCAAACAGAATTTTCCACCTTTGAATACCGCTTAGTCGGAGTTCTACCGTCCGCCATGTTGAATCTAAATTTCTCTTCCGGTCTTATTCTATTGTATTTGCAATAGCCAATCAGAACCGAAATCCTACCGGAACAGGCCAGAGTTCGTGATCCCTGGCGCAGACCAGAAGGATCGCGGGCTCTGGGGACGAGAATGTCTCGACCCCAGAGCTCTTCTCTTTTGCGCATGACCGAGGGTCGCGCGGCCCCCCAAAAAAAAACCGAGAGCTCTGGGGTCGAGAATGAAAACGGCCTTCGTTTTTATTTTTTTGAGTGTGTCATGATTTTGCATGCAAATTTATTTATTTAGCTGGCCCTTAAGGCGGGGCTCTACCTGAATGCCATGTTTCCGCCACTTAACATGGCTTTAATGGAAATATCTCGTTCACGTTTCAAGCAATCCAAAAACCCTTCGCTCATTACATGAATCTATGTTGTGGGATGTTTTGTAAATTTTTGGGTGATTTTTGGGTATTTGGGGAAGGAAACAGTTTTTCTCAAAGGATTGGTAAAATTGAGAGAAATAAGAAATATTGAAGATTTAGTGAAGTTTTAAAATTAGAATTTGTAGTTAATAATTAATAGACGGACACCAAGTTAGTCCACTGGCAACCTGGGGTGCTCTTACGTGGGTATCAACTGTCTGTTGGTGTTCCAAAAATCATTTTCTTTCTCCTATCCCTTCTTTAAACCTCTTCAAATTTCACTCAAATTCAGGTAGACCCCCGCCTTAAAGGGATAACTGATTATCTTGATTATTATTGATTATTATTATTGATTATTATTATTATTATTGATTATTATTATTATTACTAGTAGTAATCATAGATTATAGTGCGTCTCCTTATCCCGTGGCACCTCGTCTTGACCTAGTACCTCAGTTTCATGAATTAATTTAGCCACTGTTTAAAAGGGCTATGTCGCGAGATATGTCACGCAGGCAAAAACGTGGGGCCGACATCAAACAAATTCACACTATCGCTGTGGGATCGGGCAAAATCCTGCCGTGCTGTGTACTCCGAAAGGTCTCAGATTTTTCCGACGTATTATTGCTCCGATTCTGAAATCATACTCCTCAGTACATGTACTAATACCGGAACCGGAAATGAGAAATTTCTGAGAAAGCCTGAAGAAGTGCTCCAATGATAAACTTTTATCTTGGACATCGCGTTAATGGTGCATGAAATCAACGTTTAAGTCACGCAACATTCAACGTGAATTTCGCAGGATTTTTCGGATAAAATTACAACTACCAGTTGCAAGTAAGACACAAGACTTTTGAATATAGTTCCTTTATTAGCTAGACAAATTTTAGTCACAAAACTGCGAAATCTTTAGTCGCAAATGCGCCCGATACAGGCGGCGCAATTTCGAGCACTGTAAACTTAATCTGCGTTCGCCTGGCGCGGCCGGTCAGTGAATTATTGCTACAAGACATACAGCGAATTGCACCGTACAGTAGAACATTGCGAAGAACGACGTCGGTATTTAGATGAAAGCTTCCTAAATCAGGCTTGTGACTAGTCACTATTATCTCTTTGTCTCAGTGTTGCATGCTCGATATGTATTGTATGACCCAGTGATGATCTTTGGGATATAAATCTCTTAAATGACAGGAGGTTTTCATGCTGTGTAGCCATTTATAGAATTATTGTTTCTCTATGCCTTCGTTATGCTAGCTCTCTTGGCATATGTTAGGGCTTCTTTGGCTAACTTTTGTTGCAAGATAAGTAGTGATCGGCTGCAGTTTTTGTTATTGTTATGAATATGCTAGGATCAGACAATCTCTCAGCCCGTGACTCTGCGGTGTGCACCACTTGTGAGAAAGTGGATCTTTATCACGGATGTAAGCGTTTAAGATCAAAGTCTGAAGCTGAAAAAAAAAGAGATAATAGTGACTAGTCACAATTCTATTTTGGTGATCTAAAGGGAACAAATATCTCGTAGACCTTCTTGGGTAAGCAATTCTGAAGGCTTCTTTATACATTTTGCGACTAGCGGGAGTCGTGTTTGGCCTGTCACCTTTATAATACTGTAAGTATTAAAGTATGTGGTGAACTTCGGCTCAATTTCTAGCTAAAATATTCGGATGGGGGTCACTTTCACAATATGTCAAATTTATGGGGGGTCATTTTCAAAGAATTAGGATGAAGTGGGGGGTCGGTTTGAAAATCTTCTAAGCTTTCTCAAAATGGCCGGCTCCCCCGCACAGGTAATAAACGACCAGCCCATTACAGCTGATAACTATAAAACAAGACTGAAGGTGGTTAAAGTAGCATATAAACTACCTCAGTAACACATAAGTGTGCACAGATTAATTCAAAATTAAGAAACTCCTAGATTTCATAACAAACGTCACCATAGACAATACGGGTAAATAACTCAAAGATTTTGTCCAAGACTGGGCTGGTCATAGAACCATATTTTCAGGACTCGGAGTTTTTTACGTTTAATCAAGACTGAAATGCGCTATTAAAATAACCGAAACCAACTACTGTTTCTGACTGAAACAGGGAAAGCAAACATTAATATTTCAAGGCCTAAGATTTACTGGCATTTTCATAAATAACAAACATAAAGGAAAGATTAAGGAAATTCAATGGTTATGCGAAGGACACGACAAAATCTCACTTCGCGAAACGAGAAAAACAAACGCGCTAGATTCTGGGAAAACGGAAATGACAACGATTAACCTTTAGTTTGGTGTTAAATTCCCTCTAATAACATTACAATAACAAACAAGCGGAATTTGAAAACCTCTCCGAATGTCCAACACAAACAAACCACAGTAAATTATTAACACGTGCAACTAGTCTTGCCCGAGGCGAAATCGTGTGGGTGTATGCGTGCTTGAAAGAGTTACGTTTAGCTCGTGTAACATATGCAAAGGATTGAAAAGAAAGGTGGTGACATGTGAGCAAAACGTTGATAAACAAGAGGCTACACTGGTAGCCTGTACTTATGCGCTTGCATAAGAAAGTTATACAGTTTATTTTAAATGGGTCACGCATCCCTCCCCCCTCAACGAATTTTGCGTGACACACTAAAGAACACGCTAAAACACGTTTTCTGTACTCGCTTTGAATATTTAATTTATTGATTCCCGATCAAATACACACTCGTCTTTTATTTCCCAAACCGTGACTTCTTTCTGTTACATTTGAAAAGACTACTTTTAAAAGCAATGAAATCAGCAAACGACCGGGCTATTTTTTCAATTTTAGTGAATCTCAATAACAGAATTACGCGACCGTGCACAAAAACTTTTACTCGGTCTAGACTAAAAGTATGACTAATTTTCGAATAAAATACACCAGTTGTATCGGAAAGGGTACGGTGGCCCATATCTGCAAAACACAACAACAAATTCGTTAAACACAAATCAAAATTCACTAAACACAACAACGAATTCGTTAAACACAAATCAAAATTCACTAAACACAACAACGAATTCGTTAAACACAAATCAAAATTCACTAAACACAACAACGAATTTGTTAAACACAAATCAAAATTTACTAAACACAACAACAAATTCGTTGAACACAAATCAAATTTCACTAAACACAACACAGAAGTGATATAATTCATGACATTTATACAACGTGCGAACCCAACATTTGTCAACCGCTGACGCAACGCGCCTAGTAAAGGTTAACTGTTCGGTTACTGCAGTGCGAAGATGGATGGTTTTCTGAAGTGCTTGTATTGCTAAGAAGAGCTTGAGACCACGTTTGGATTTTGTTTCAGATGTGGAGCAGCTGTCGATAAAGAGGAGGCTCTCATGCGTTATTATTTCGAGCGTGTATGTCATCACTCGGTCATTTTATAGTACCACGCATTGAAATGCCTATGTATGCGGACCTTTCACAACAGACTTCGAGAGTGTGGACTGAGAAGAAGGGATACGAATACTGACGATAGGGATTTACACCAGGCTATCCAACAAGAATTAGATTGGCCGGGTTGTATGAAGGGGGGGGGGTACTCCCATATATAAGCTATAGGTGGTTTTCATGTTACGTCATCGCCTCCATGCTGGTGGACATAAACAATAGTTCTCTCATTAGCTCCTTTTGTTCGTCCACCAGCATTTGTTCGTTTCACTATTGTTATCTATGTCTCTTGAGATTGGTTGCAAACCACCTATATAGGTATGTGCAGCTGTGAAGGTTTTCAGGCAGTTTAGTCTGGGATAGGGTATACTAATCAGAGATTTTTTGTCTAGAACAGGGTATCATTTTCCGCGAAACTGATCAGTTGCGTGAAGAATTTAGTCAAGACAAGGTTTACTGGCAAATGGCATTTAAAAATCGGTACGGCGGGCAATACGGCATTTTCACTGACCCCTGTTAACTAATAACTGTGATAGTGAACGAGTTTCAGGAAAATAGCGAGTCTGGAATAGGTCAAGGATAGGGTAGGGTTTTTCGGTGTTTAGTCTAGAATAGGGTTGCAAAATGAAGCTAAAATGGGCTAGTATAGGTTGAGGGTCTCAGTCCCAGCGGCACACCCCCACCCAAACCTTTGCAGAGTACCCTGCGGGGGGTATCGAGCTATGTGGCACTGCCTTCATTCAAAATTCTCACCTAAGGCTTTCACCCCCGTGGTAGATATATTTCTTTAAAGACTTATAGTCGATAGAAGTGTAGTGAACACTGCGGATGAACTAAGCATACACATGAAACCAACGAAGGGGTCGCCAGTCAGCGACGAACCACTATAAAAGCGGACAGTTTGAGAAAGTCTAGGGTGGAGGTACCCATGTAGGTACTAAAAGCGCCGGTAATTGATGTCTGTTACATGTCCATTAACTTTTACTGGTGAAGAGAAAATAGGCCATTCCATTTAATATCCGCACCCCCCCCCCCCCCCCCCTCCCCCATTGAGGAACAATTATGAATTGTACCCCTTAGGAAAAAAGATCAAAGTGCCGACACATTTCCCCCTTTCAGAAGGGAAGATGTTTTTGATTGATAGAAGCTACCGACACAGCTACCCCCTCAGAAATGACTCTTGAACCAGGGGCGTAGCCAGGAATTTTTTAGAAGTGCGCACGATCCCTGTTTTTAAACACTCCCACTACAAATCTTTCCGTTTTTCCCCCACTTTTTCAGGTACGCACATGCGTACGTGCGTACAAATAGCTACGCCCCTGTGAACCCCCCCCCCCCCCCCCCCCCCATGATTTCCCTAGTCCTCAATAGGGTGGGTGGGGGAAGGCCAGACATTAAATGGAATGGCTTAATTCCATAGTATCACAAGCGCACAATGCTGTACGAGTAAAACTTTATTCAATAAACATCTTCTTGACAGGATGGCGAATTACTCAAAAAAAAATACTCTCTGCAAACATCAGAAAAAAAATACAGAGCAGCTCACTTTCTTATTTGTTTCCAAAGCATTCTTTTTTCTAACAATATGAAAATTAAATGAAATAAACAAGCGCAAACTTAATAGCGTGCCTACCTATATTTTTCGAAGTAGGACTACGTACGTAGTGCCATTAGCACTAAGTGCACGATAAACTAAGAGTTCTAGCGCAAGAATGGCTTTTCTCTACCCTGGATGTGTTTCCCAATTCACAGACATCGAGAAGACAAGAAAAAAGGCATGATTAAACGGGCATTTTTGTCCATACTCTTCGATTCCTCTCACTTGTCCGTCATTTTGAATGTTTTGAAAAAGACCATCGCCATGGTGATCATGTTATGGTTGGTGACGTAGACCATTGTTTTCGCTTTTGCCAAAACTGGCATACTCCCGGACTGCTAACACTATCTAACAGAATACATCACAATACAGTCGTCGTACACGAGCCATGACTCGTTCTTTTGCCAGTCCGGCTTTGGTTTGACATTGTTATCATGATATACTAATGAGTTATGCAAAGCCATACCCTTTGGTATTAAGAAAGGCAAACACAAGGTCCTTTCTAAATTCGTCGTAACTGGCATGAGTAACAGGTAGATATAAGTGGCAAACACAAGCATTTGCCTAAGGAAAATGTGACCTTTTGCCATCCTTTAGATCGGGCTTGTGAATAAAGGACAGTCCTAAAGCCAAACCGCACAGTGGAACTTCCCTACACCCAGAAATAAAAGATTATTATTATAAAAACTATATAACTTCCAGGGCTTGTTCGAATTCCTCTACGTCCTAAAGGAAATCATGGCTCATCCTCGGTGTAAGAACCTGTGAAACTCATGAGTGACGTAAAACAAAGAAAACAAAAGGCATAAAACAATAGAGTCAACTGGGAATGCAATACTACAAAGGTAAGAAACAAAGGAAAAAGTCACAGGTTCTTACACCGAAGTAAACCCGAAATCATTTAGCCGTCGTTTGAGGTTCAGTGGTGTTACTCTGAGTTGCCATTTCGATTTTTTCCCTACAGAAGCAGCAAAATGTTGCTGAGGATTTTATATTCCGGCCTCCGTACGACGAACAGAACATGTTTTCTCAAAAGCCACCGTAATCTTCTTCGCACTACAGTTAAAATGGCGGACTTTATGAGGCGCGTTGTGTCAGCGGTTGACAAATGTTGGGTTCGCACGTTGTATAAATGTCATGAATTATATCACTTCTGTGTTGTGTTTAGTGAATTTTGATTTGTGTTTAACGAATTTGTTGTTGTGTTTAGTGAAATTTGATTTGTGTTTAACGAATTTGTTGTTGTGTTTAGTAAATTTTGATTTGTGTTTAACAAATTCGTTGTTGTGTTTAGTGAATTTTGATTTGTGTTTAACGAATTCGTTGTTGTGTTTTGCAGATATGGGCCACCGTAGAAAGTGCCCTAGAAACTGATTTGGAAATGAAAATTGCAAAACATACACAGACATCTTTGCGTATTAGGCGACGCGTGTGAAGTTAGAACTACAGGTATAAAATTAAGTCTTGTTTTGTTTACATAATAGTCAGATGTCATTACGATTGAATTTTAACATGTTTAATAAATATTTCTCCAAAACTAACCAGAACACAAAGAAAAAGTGAATCACAAATTGATATCAACATAAATTCTCACCAAAATTTGTAATTTCTTTTACGGTAAAGTCCCTCGTCTGTTTGAAAATTCTTTAAAACTCTGCTTCTTCGGTTTTGATCGCCCCACACTGATAAAAGCGTATGAATTTCCTTGAAGCAAGATTAGTTGCTAAAAGGTCTCCTTTTTCTCCACTATAGCGGCTTTGGGTATTCCTTAAAGCTTTCTCTTTCCATTTTGAATATTTTAAATGTGAGTTATTAATCCGATGACACGAAACTACGGGTTTAAAAACCAAGCACATGCCGAGCGCGGCAGCCATTTTTGTAGAATGTTGGTGACCCGAGGACCCGGTCACTAAAATATGCGTGCATAAATTTGCATGCAAAATCTTGACACAAAAAATAAAAATAACAAGAGGCTACACTTAGCCTATACTCATGCGCAAGAGACTCTAAGACGCGCGATTGAAGTTACCAATTTTTCTGTGCTCGCTTTTAATATTTAATTTATTGATTCCGATCAAATCCACACTCGTCTATAACTTTCCAAGCTGTGAATTATTTCTGTTACATTTGAAAAGACTACTTAAAAAAAATAGGCAGTAGATGACATGCTGTAAAAAGAAATTTGATAATCAATATAAAGATTTAGTTTTCCTGTGTTACTTAATCGCATGCAACCAGTGTAAAATGGGTTATTCCAGAAAAAATCCCCGCCCCCCCCCCCCCCCCCCCCCCCCCTGACGGATGCAACATTTTTTTACCCCTCCCCCGCCCGGATTTCCCGGCCAGGCCGACCAACCCTCGCACCTTGATTTTTAACCCAGATACCCCCTCCTGCCCGGATGGCCATTAACTTTTTGTAGGCCCTAAATAAACAGGAAATTGCATTCAGGAGATCCGGGATTTTTTTAAAGATTTCAAATCTTTGGTGAGAATTGCTATGAATTGGTCAAACATTTTGTAAATAAACGTTGCGTGACGCATTCACTAAAATCTTTCCGTGATTTTAAGACCAAATCGAAATGAAATGTTTCCATAACTTAAAGCTGGTTCTTTAAAAAAATGCTTTGATTTTGCCATCTGTAATAAGTTTTTTCCAAGCTTCACAGTTTCTTCAAAGTGTTGTCGCAAATACACAATTTTGCTTTGTGCAAATTTTATGTCAAATGTAATTTGATATCAAGCTGTTTTTATAATCACTGAATCTAAAATATATTTTCTATAAAAGGTCAAAACTTTTGAATGAAACTCATATTTCCTTGAATGAAAATGTCTTTCCTTTGATTAAAAGAGTCAAACACTTTTCAGAATTCAGTGATTTTCTGCTTCTGGAAGTCTTGGCGATATATTGTATCCTAATTACTGCGAGGAACCGGCTAGCGTCTGCGAAAATATAATAAACATCACAAAATAATTCAATTCAGCAACCTATTTTTATTATACTTTCTAAAATCGCCGACTTTTCCTGTGTAATAGAATGCCAATCTTATCCGGAAAAATGATTCGTATAATAATGCTTTCGCTAATAAAAAAAAAAACAGTTCTGAATGGTCAAAAGTACAGAAATGAAATGCTGGCGGCGTTTGAATCATGAGTTCGGATAGCTCATGGTCTGCTAACAAACACTTCGATTCACAGCTCGATTTTTCACTAAAACCTTTTTCCAAACCACGAAAATACCTAAAATAATATTTGAAAACAATACTTGGCCACATTTGGTGAAAGCTGTGCTTGGTAAAGCAGTAAAAATAACGAGAAAGCTCCGTTTACCTTTTCCACGAATCCAAAGCGCGCACGTACAAACAGAACTGCCTTGACAATCGAGTCGTCTAATCCGAAGCTATCAGAACTGTCTCATCGTACAGCAATCGGGTGAACTTGGCACAACTTCGCGCTTCGGAAAGTCGGACTTACTTACACAGGTGACAGCATAGTGGTTACTAGTAACCTAGTAACCACAAAAAGCAATAAAGTCAGTAAAAATCTACATTAATATGACACGCATTCCCTAGTCCATAATCCACAGAAGTCCAGTCCCAAAGTCCAGATGTTTTATTAAATCTGATGGGCTCAAGTAACGACGCTGTTTTGCCGTGTGTTTCTATTGTTCTTTCTTGAAAAAAGTCTTGAGCGAATGAGAGACTGAGGACTGAGCGAGGACTGCTCCGATACAAACATTACAAAGAATCGGCAGTAAAACGGGAAATAAATTGCGAGTGCGAGAGATCGATGTTTGACATTTTTGCCTCGGAAGAACTCTGATTAAAAATAGCTCTTAGTTTTTTCAGAATCGCGACAATTTTGGCTTCAAGTTGTATGCTGTGTATAAAAGCAACGTTCACCTCTGTGGGAGAAATACAGGACTGACTTATACACCAATAAGACCAAATGACGGAAAATGTTTGTCATGCGCATGCGTATCAAACATTTGTTTCATACTTCAATGTACCATAAGAAAAGAAGCAATTTAAATTTTAAAAATTTAAACAAGATAAGAAGACGTCCGACATGGAGAATTCAGTCATCGTACCTGCAAACCACGTTACTATTGAATGTTTTATAAATGAAGGCTGTACCACAATGAAGCCAGTCATTGTTGTGAAGATAATATATACCTGACGTGAACATTACTGATGTGAGTAGGGTTGTAGGAGACGCTGTCGTGACACTTCAGTAACGATGTTTTGCCGGAAGTGAGAGTAGCCGGAAGTCACTAAACCGGAAGTGTAAAAAGCAAAGCTGTGAACCGGAAATACACAATTTAAAATATGCGTGAATACATTTGCATGCAAAATCGTGACACAAAAAATAAAAATAATAAAAAGAAAAACGAAGCCCATTTTATAACTCATGCCGCTACGCGCATGAGTAACAAGAGGCTACACTGGTAGCCTGTACTCATGCGCTTGCATAAGAAAGTTATACAGTTTATTTTAAATGGGTCACGCATCCCTCCCTCCTCAACGAATTTTGCGTGACACACTAAAGAACACGCTAAAACACGTTTTCTGTACTCGCTTTGAATATTTAATTTATTGATTCCCGATCAAATACACACTCGTCTTTTATTTCCCAAACCGTGACTTCTTTCTGTTGCATTTGAAAAGACTACTTTTAAAAGCAATGAAATCAGCAAACGACCGGGCTATTTTTTCAATTTTAGTGAATCTCA
The DNA here is from genome assembly GCA_024195265.1 of Dendrophyllia cribrosa. Lineage (NCBI taxonomy): Eukaryota > Metazoa > Cnidaria > Anthozoa > Scleractinia > Dendrophylliidae > Dendrophyllia > Dendrophyllia cribrosa. Next base: position 1,431,818 of record JAJLRJ010000013.1, on the reverse strand, counting down.
ATAACAGAATTACGCGAACGTGCACAAAAACTTTTACTCGGTCTAGACTAAAAGTATGACTAATTTTCGAATAAAATACACCAGTTGTATCGGAAATTGCCCTAGAAACTGATTTGGAAATGAAAATTGCAAAACATACACAGACATCTTTACGTATTAGGCGACGCGTGTGAAGTTAGAACTACCGGTATAAAATTAAGTCTTGTTTTGTTTACATAATATCAGATGTCATTATGATTGAATTTTAACATGTTTTATAAATATTTCTCCAAAACTAACCAGAACACAAAGAAAAAGTGAATCACAAATTGATATCAACATAAATTCTCACCAAAATTTGTAATTTCTTTTACGGTAAAGTCCCTCGTCTGTTTGAAAATTCTTTAAAAACTGCTTCTTCGGTTTTGATCGCCCCACACTGATAAAAGCGTATGAATTTCCTCGAAGCAAGATTAGTTGCTAAAAGGTCTCCTTTTTCTCCACTATAGCAGCTTTGGGTATTCCTTAAAGCTTTCTCTTTCCATTTTGAATATTTTAAATGTGAGTTATTAATCCGATGACACGAAACTACGGTTTTAAAAACCAAGCACATGCCGAACGCGGCAGCCATTTTTGTAGAATGTTGGTGACCCGAGGACCTGGTCACTAAAATATGCGTGCATAAATTTGCATGCAAAATCTTGACACAAAAAATAAAAAAAATAATAACAAGAAAAACGAAGCCGGAAACATACCTCATGCGCGCTATGCGCATGAGTAATAATAATAAAAATAATAACAAGAAAAACTAAGCCGGAACCTTACCTTATGCGCGCTATGCGCATAAGTAATTAGTAGCCTGCGAATACAGCCGCCTCTCATCGCTCCCGGCCGGGAGCGATGAGAGGCGGCTGTATTCGCAGGCTAATAAATGAGGAGATTCGCTTTCTATTCGGACATCTGGAATGAATTTATTAACAGTCCTGACCGTGCAGTGTCACAGGCGATATCCGGCTAAAGTAATGAATGATGCGCGACAGACAGAATTCGCCCTGCAATAGAAGGATATTCTAAAACCAAATTTAAGAAAAATTCCAAATTTCAGTTTGTAAAATACTGAATAACAAAGAGCATTGAAGAGAATGGTCACACTATAGGATTATATCCACAAAGTTTATGTTTATATACACAACTCCCGGTTTGTTTTTTGACCGTCTTGGGAGAGAAATCTAAATTTGACCAATTTTCAAAACTCTTTACACGAGAAGAATTGAAGAAATAACGGTACGAATGAAAAGAACTGCCCGAAAGCGTCAGTTTGAATGGTCACACCTTTGGAATTTTTATTTTTATATGAAAAGCGCGTTTGAATATTTTTATAGAAAGCGCGCTTAATAAATTCTATTTTATTGTTATGTTTATTCCTTAAGGCTCAGGCTATTATTGCTATTATTACTTATTATTATTTTTTTTTTCTTGTAATTTTCTTTTTTAACTTTTGGTGATTTTTCTTAGTAAGATGAGGTTTTGTTGCATTCATAAGTCAACATAACCAGACATAAGTTACGTTAGGGTACCCAGGACCTACAATCCCCGTCATATTTAGTTGGGACATGTCACGCATAACACATATTTACCCCAACATTCGCCGTCCTTCCCCCCAATGTTGAATTTTGCGGCTTTGTGGTCATTAAATGGCAAACCAACATTGAGGAGGGAGAGAGAAGGCACGGAGACGCGATGTGTCCCAACAAATGTGGCGAGGATTGTATTTTATCGGAATTTAAAGTATGTGCTCTCAAAGTGAAAAGTGGCGGTAAAGTGTATTGAATCGGTGGGAAGAACTGCGTTGATGATTTCTTCGCGGAGGAAGGGTTAGACGGAAAATTGTTATCGAAGGAATATAACGTAACGAAAATGATTTTTTCGGTATATTCATAGGATTTTTAAAGTCACGTTAATTCATACGTAAAGTGTTGTGCATTTTGGTTGATACCGGAAATTAAACGGAACACTGAGATAAAAATGAATTGAGAATTTTAGTGGCAATCTAACGGGGGAGCCGTCGTATGTTTGACTATTTTCTAATCGAATTAGGAGTTACAAATGTGATTTTCGAAGGATGGTAGCTGTGACATGTGCAGGGCTGTTAATGTATTGAACAAACAACTCTGAGTAGTAAACATGTAACAGGTTCAAAATTGAACAAGACTGACATATCATAATGCGGGACGAGAGCAGTGAAACCGTTCAGTTGGATCGAGAGGAGTTAAACCCAAGAGAAATGCGACGAGTATATCTGATCACATATAGCCAGGCGAACATGGATATTGTGCCATCACGCGAAAGTTTTTCTCGCATCGTATTAGATGGATTTGAAAACGCCAATCCGGAGAACGATTGTTTAGTTGTTCAATGGGTTTGTAGCCGGGAAACTCACCGCGATGGGGGAATGCACTACCACCTGGCTGTAAAGTTAAGCCGGCGTAGAAGATGGCTGAGGGTGCGAAATTACATTGACAATGAATATGGTATTCAAGTGAACTTCAGCAGCCGTCATGAGAATTACTACACGGCTTGGAGATATACCACCAAAGAGGACCAGGAGGCCATCGAATCGCCGAATCACCCTGATCTACGGGAGATTGGCGAGCCATCAACGGCTCATGCAAGTCATGCGCACCTGGAAAATCGGCGACTTGGTGGTAACGAACCGCAACGAAAGCGAAAGCGTAAGGCACTAACAATTTATGACGTCTCACAGCTGGCAGTCGAAAAAGGCATTAAGACGAGAATGGAGCTTATGGCGCTAGCCAATCAACAAAAGAACGAAAGAAAAACTGACTTGGCAGAGTTTATTGCAAACAAAGGAGCCAAGGCAGTGGACGAAGCTCTGACTGTGGGCTGGGAAATGCAAAATGCTAAAGCGGATTTGAAGACGTCGAGATTAACAAGGATTGAGATATTGTACAAAGAACTTGAAAATCCGTGTGTTGCGGGCTGCGAGGGTAAGTGGCTAAGGATGGCGAAAGAAGTTCTGACGCGCAATGACATTGCTCATGATGAGTTTGCACAAGCAGTGCAAACGCTTTTAGAGAAAGGGCGTGGAAAATATCGAAATATTCTAATCAAAGGCCCAGCCAATTGCGCCAAAACCTTCTTGCTTAATCCACTCAATGCAGTTTACAAAACATTTACGAATCCCGCTACCACCACTTTTGCGTGGCTAGGAGCGGAAAGTGCAGAGGTGATATTCTTGAATGACTTCCGTTGGTGCACGCAAATTATCCCATGGCACGATTTATTATTACTTTTAGAGGGGCAAAAGGTGCATTTACCTGCTCCCAAAACACATTTCGCACAAGACATTGAGTTCGCGCGCGATACGCCAATCTTTTGCACCAGCAAAGAAGAGGTTTGTTTAGTGCGTGGGGGTACCCTCGATCAAACCGAATCCCAAATGATGCATGTACGCTGGAAAATTTTCTCGTTCCATTTTCAAATTGCAGAGAAAGACCAAGAGATTGTCCCACCATGTGCGCGTTGCTTTGCGGAGTTAATTTTTCCGCAAAGTTAATTGAGTGTTTCTATTTTCATCTAACGAGTCTCCACGAGTCTCCATAACGAGTCACCATACTGTAATCGGTTTAAATGCTAAAATTGGACGGAGTAAGAACAACCCAATTTCATAAATGGGATGCTAATAAAGTACATTTACAATTTTAGGTCTTTTTTAACGAGTGTGAGCTGATAAAAGGTGTTTTTTTCATCGCTGTGCAAAGTGATCCACAGTTTGTTGAATTGAAATATCTGATGTTAATTCAATTAATATTTGGTGGAGACTCGTGTACACTTTGAACACGGGAAGCGATTTGAGTTTCCTGGAAAGGAAAAGTGGTAAATAGCGATGTATTGTAGCTCAGTTAAGAGTCATTCATCCCTTGACTTCCAAAGGTTGTAATACATGTTGATTACAAAGACTGTATTTCGATCACATACAAAGCAGTTGATGTGAGCATTTTGCATAACTTAATTAGCAAATGTAAACATGATTTTCTTGCCATGAATTTCGTGTACTTTACAATGTATGCGTGCTTTACAATGTATGGTTTAAAATCGCGCAAACAGTTGAGTTCTCACAAGTATGTCCTCATACAGGATTCAAATAAAATGAAAACCATGCCATAACTGAATGAAAAAAAAAAGAGCGGTAAGAATATACTAAATGTAGCGTACAAGGGTTTTTATTTAAAAAACCAAGAAAAATATAGCGATCAGGGCGATAAATGTTGCTTAATACAAAGTAGTGATAAAGTTCTCTGAAGTATAATAAACTTTACGTTATGTTAAAAAACAGTGTCATTGAAATAAATGCACAAAATATTCAATACTTAATTCGACCCCCTTTTTTCGCAATCACTTGATCAATACGGCCAGGCATAGATGCAATTAGCTTATTGATAGTAGTGATGGGTACGGCATAAAATGCATTTATAACTCTAGCTTGAAATTCGTCAAATGATTGTCGAGTTACTTGTAACTCTTTGACCTGTTTCTCTATTATTGTAGAAACAATAGGAAACACATTTTCGATGCAATTAAGGTCCGGGCTTTTTGGCGACAGAGGTAATGAAATGGAATTTGTTTTTGCCATCGCAGCTTTAGCCAAGGCTGAGTTCTGACATGGACAGTTGTCTTGCAGGAATAAATTGTTCTCTCCCTTCTGCGCCACACGAAACATACGCGGAAAATGCTCTTCAATGAACGAAGCAAAAAACTGACCAGTCATTTTCTCGTATGGGTGACAAGCGATAACACCCTTATTGTAGGAGATGGCCACAATCAACTTCACATATTTGCCACCAGTCCCCTCTTTTCGTCCCTTTGCTAAACAACCGGTAGTGAGACCTTCACACGGTTTTCTCCAAATGCGTGCCTTTGGCGCTCGGGCCTGGTCTAATGGATTTCTCTTGTAGGTAAAAGAAGTGGCATCAAGAAAGAATCCGACTTGTGTTGTCCACACATCAGGGCTGTACTCTCTTTTCATTCTCCGAGCAAACTTCAATCTTTTTACCATATCAGCAGTGGTAAGGAGACCTTTTTTTCGTGACTGCAAATAATGGTACCCCTCAGAGTTCAGAAACCGTTGTACTGTTCTTACGGAGACCTGGCTTGATAAGATTCCTGCTTCTTCCATGAGCCGTTTGCAAGTGAAGCTCCCTTCCCTTTCTCGTAAACGCACTATCGACCTCAGTAATTGTCTTTTCTGTCTCGCACTCAACTTAGGACGTGGCCCCGTTTTAGCGCGTTCCTTACAGTCAATTTTCGCAACGAACCGTTCTTTCCTGATTCTCCACACACTTCCACGCGAAATTTGACAGATTTGTGCTACTGCACGTATAGACATACCCTTAACGTTGCATAAATCTACACGAGCTCGCATCACGCTATTGATAACAGACTTGAAAGCCATCTGAAATTGTATTGTCGCTCGTCCTTACCCAGTGGAACTATACTTCTTATTCTATACTTTTTACTTGCCTCCTTTATATACAACCCAAAAACCACAAATAACCCTAAATTGTTACATCACATCCCTGAAAATAGCAATGTTACGCAAATACTATTTACACACAACACTCTCCGTCATTCGTGCCCTTGATTTCATTTAATCATAATTGTTGTCAATCAACGCCTCAACGATTATCTCCCAAATACAATCCCCGTCATATTTAGTTGGGACATGTCACGCATAACACATATTTACCCCAACATTCGCCGTCCTTCCCCCCAATGTTGAATTTTGCGGCTTTGTGGTCATTAAATGGCAAACCAACATTGAGGAGGGAGAGAGAAGGCACGGAGACGCGATGTGTCCCAACAAATGTGGCGAGGATTGTAGGTTGCCAAGGATTTACAGTGTTGCAGTTATTATTATTATTATAAACTTTATTTCACACAGAATTCAGAAAGTATACACTTATTTACACTGAAGCTGTGCCTAATAATATAATAATAACAGTTAATAAATAATAAGAAATAATAAAATCTGCAGTTGCAGTTGATCGGCCAGTTGAGATGTAATATAGGTTTTTTTAAAAGAAGTGCTCTTGATTTTCAGAAATCTGAAAATGTAATTATACTTTACATTAACTTTGTACTATCTTTTTTTTAGTCTTTTATTGATATATTTTTCATTATTATTATCATTATTGCTTATTATTATTATTATTATTATGATTATTAAAGGATTATTATTATATATTGTACTATCTTTTTTTAGTCTTTTATTGATATATTATTATTATAAATTATTATTATTATTATTATTATTAAAACTTGTCAGTAGATCCACTTTGAACGGTGAAAAAAAAAACAGGAAAGTGCTACTCAATATATAAACTTGAATAAACATGAATCGCAATTTATAAATTGAATTACACATAAACGAATCAAGGTTGAGCTCTAGGAACTTCACAGAAGGCTAATAAAAGTATATGCTAGCAAAATAAAAACTTGAAGCCATCGAGATGTTGAAACTGAAAAGTTCTAAAAAGCGTGCTTATGAGAAAAATCGAACTTTTCTGATTCGTCAACTTTAATTACTGTATTTTAACTGACATGAAGAGATTTGCGTTCAATCAGTAAGTAAATAAAAGTCCTGATTATTTCAAATAAAGGCATATATAGTAAAGATAACATTTACATTTTACACCGAGATGCCAAATCCGAAAACATTTATAATACAAATTAATTGCGCGAGGAAACGAAAATGAGAAAAATTCTCCAATAAAACCGTTCAGTCATTTACTGATTGCAAAAGTTACATTGCAATTACAAAAAGGCGCTTTTTTTTGCAGATTTAAAGTAAAATAAAAAGTCTAGTTTTAAGTTTGGATATCATTCGGTAAAAATACTAACGACAGTTAGTAAAGAAAAGCAACTGTGAAAGCATTGGCTCAAGACATATTTTAATCATCGGTCCGATAAATACCGCGAAGAATTAGTAACTGCAAAAAGGATAGTTAAAAAAGGATAACACTTGGAACTATTTATTGAAGAAAATAGCGCCCGTAGGTTGCTCCTGAACGTTTTGGTCGAGCTATTTTAAAATATGAAAACAAAGCAAAAAAAAAAACTTAACCTAAAAAATAACCCGAACTTTACATTTACTTTACTTCACATTTGTCTTCATCCAAGCGGGGGAAATCTCGGATAAACCTAAATAAGCAGCTCAATTTTAAAGGCTGTTAAAGTTGCAAAACTGGAAGAAAGTCTGGCGATAAGTTTTTGTTTGGCCTACGGTCCGTCCTCAAAGAGAATTGATAGTTTGTAAAACAAAAACAAGCTGTTGTGATTTTGTCGAGCGAGCACTCCCCCAACTCATACCAATTATAATTAACTCTCTTATCTAATTAACTGAGTAAATTGACTAACAATATTATTTCAAAATTTAACCCAGACAATAAACGCGTGGTCATTTTATAAAGCGATAATAATACGGGGGGAAATTTTTTGTTTGCTCTATTACGCTTATTTACATCACAAACAATGAAACAAGGAAATGGCCAAGACAGCAGATGGTCTTTGTGTAAGCGTTGACCTGCCGAACGCAAAACGATTCGCTTCTTTTAATCCATAATAATAGTCCTTATTTCCGTCTCTTATCTCTCGCTGAACTGACTGAAAGGTTGAATATTGCTCCTTTGGCGGTATGGCGTGGAAAACATATATGTAAACATTTTGTTTTTCGCTTTGATTGTGCGAAAGATCCGGCCGCCATGTTTATACGCATGGAAATTGAAAGCAAAATGCCGCTATAGACTGAAAAATATGAAAAGTATAATCGTGAATTGCGGCAAAATAATGAAAACAAAAGCCCAAGATTCCGGTTACCACGGCGATGGATCCTATTTTTTTTTTTCATGCTGAGACCTTTTACGGTTTAAGATGGTGCCAGGCCTAAAATGGCCGCCATTTCTATCTACAATAGTTCTGTCTCAATGGTCTCTCCGAGTTTACACTCTCTTATACGCGGAATGCGAACAAGCGATCTCGCCGATCGCCTAGGATTCAGGCCAATGTTCAATGGGGCTTAATCATGCGAATTTTTATGTGTTTGGATCACCGGTAAACTTCGTTGAGATTATAACAATAACCTTCAGTTCGCTCTGACGAGAGACTAGCGCTCGAAATGTCAAGCTCTTGGATCTCTTCACAGTGTCCAATTTATATTTACCAACTCAGTTGATGAAACTAATTTTTGTTTTTCCCTCCGCCACCCACGCAGCACACAGTTCTTTAGAAACTAACCTTTCCCTTTTCTGATACGCGAAACGCTCTTAGAACAACAAGAGGAAGATATCGGATAAATTCTTTGAAGGATCGAAAGGGAGAACTGTTGATAATCAGTTTTTAGCCATTTTTCCACGACGCAAAGAAAGAACGAAAAAAATTGACCCTTTTTTGTCAGGTTCCAATCCATTCCTATCCCAGCCACTCGTAGACGAAAACATTTATAGATTCAATGCACCAGCAGATGAAACTTTAAACACAATTGGACCATTATGTTCTCTAGTTTATTTTATACTAAATAATAAATTTGATGAAAAATGGCCCGTTATTTTGTGGACGATGAAACTAAACAGCTTACTTTCTGATCTTAATTTGTTTTCACAAGTTTTAAACAAACCGTCCTCTTCGAGGATCCCACATTATAGGAAACAAAGAAATGAAAAAAAGAAATGGCTAATTTTGCTTTCAATTTTTTCAATTCTACACACATCTCATTTTGCATTTGAACGGTCCTTTGATAGTTTCCTTGGCCAAAATGGAGTCAAACGAAAACTCACCATCATTTTGTCTACCGTTTATTATTAAGGCTCGAATCTCTTTACGGTGATCGTTAAAATTTTAATGTTTTATGCCTTTGGTACCGACCGGAGACTACAGATGGCGATAACTTTTTAATTTCCTGAGTTTGTTGTTGTTTCGTGGATAAATTGCTCGGAGATTACTGCGCAAATTGTATGGAAGAAAATGTTGCCAAACCACGCGCCGACACATTAACAGTTTATCGATCGGCAAACAATCAATGAACTATAATAAAATAAAAGAGTTATAAAGACAATTTTAACACCACGCACGCGTGTGAGCCGCGCATATGGCGTGTCAGTTTGTCTCGCGAGAGACATGTGGCGGTGAGAGCTGTGAAACAACAGCATAGAACTTTAATTTCGGCTCATCTAGAAAGAAAATCATTGATACTGCTAGAACGGAACCATCTAACAAACGCGAGGGAGGTGGGAGCGGGCAGACGGGAAACCGTACGGAAGTGCGCCGGGCGGTGCACTTTAATCCCCCTCCCGCCCCCGCCCCTCCTCGAGGTCCATCCAGAGGAAGTTTAAATGAAGTTTCCCTACCGTAAATCAGCCTTGCTTTTTTAACAAATCTTTTGATTATTTTACAGCTCTTTTGATCCTTTACTACAGGATCCGATGCTTTTATTGCGTTACGGTGGTCTTTGCAAATACAGTTACTACCTTCCGCCCGTCCCCTCGCCCCTCCCCCGTTAGATAAGCAGATAACTTCTCTCGAGCTCGGCAAAATCAACCTTTTTACGGGGGCGGGGTGCTCAAAACGTCGTACGAGGAACAGTAGCCCCGACGGAACTCAGACCGGACATCCTTTTACTTCCCTCCTCCTCTCTCCTCTTACCCCTGTTAAATGAGCAGAAGTTTTTTTAGCGCAATATACGGTCGAAACGAGGAAATATCGAACACATCGGGCTGCACTGAGAAATGTGACGCGATATTCCAGCCCCGGCGCAAGATTTGCTGTTTTTTAAATTAAACTCTGTTTACTATACGAAGAGACATTTTTATTGAGTTACCATATTATCGCAAGAGATATCACCACCTTAATGTCGTTGCCGCAAAAGTATTTCTTATTAGCGCAATTATCGACAATTACCTCCAAAAATAAACCAATTTATTATTTTAACCTTTCGAGTCCTCGAAATGACTTAAATTGAAAAACAATTCAAAATTCTGTTTTGCAAGTCGCTAAGAAACAAAAAGCACAGTAAAAAAGAACTTCTGAGTAGCTTTCATTTGAATGCTCGCACTTTAATAGGATTTTATCCAGAGACGCAAAAGTTACGACCACGCTACAAGACCGGAGAATTAAAAAAGCAGAGGTAATTGTTTTTGCACATTTCGCTTCGAAGCAAACTTGGGTGGGCTGAAAAAATAAATCCCAACGCTGTCCGTATCAACTTTAAAATTAAGGCACCTTAAATTTTCAAACAACTTTCACTTTTAACTAGATAAAGCTCTCAGCGATTTAACTTCCACCAATGTTTCAAGACAACTCAACTGGAATATCATTTAGCAATGTCAATTTGCTAAAGCGATTAAGCACGTGAAAAACTTTATATTATGTAAACACTGTATCACTTTAAAGATAACATCACCGAATTGAGTTTGGTTTAACGGCTTAATTTACTGAAGTACTTTAGCGCACTTAGTCTATTGCTAAACAAATATTTGGATTTCACACGAAACGTATTTCTTATGTCAAAATTGTTTACTTGCCTAACTAAATAACTACTATTTTTCCAGCCTTACAAGAGAATTATGTGTCGGGATAACGAATGATGACATTCAGTTTAAAATGTTCTTATCCGGATCTATCCGCCACATAGTATGGCTTGAAAACGCAAGTTTATACAAGCTTTTGGAGTGATTTTGCAACAAAATAAGCTAAGCTATCGCATAAAATATTTTCTTAATGGGAGGTCACACCAATCAGATTGATCTTTCCATCTACCAATGAAATTGCCGGTTCTAAACTTGCATTCAAAAAGATCGGCAAAAGGAGATTGAACATCCGTTATCTTTGATGTGCGTTGTCCTTTATTAGAAAGAGGCTCAACATCTTTTTTATTCCTCTTAGAATGACGACTCACTCAAGAACAACGATATTTCTTCCATCTTACTTCTAACAAATATCAACTTTCAATACAAAACGGCCACAAAACTCAGTGGTAGTAGAGAGATTTTTTTCCGCAGAACAGCTATCCAGCAACAACTCGATAGCCAAATGTCACTATTTCCTTTCCACAAATATCCATTATTCTCAGTCCATACAAACGATTTAGTCACAGAACCAATCCATGAAGAGATAATGGACTTTCCGGTATTCAGTAATAACTTATCTTCACGTGCTTGAGGAAACACGCGCATATTTCGGTTGAAATCCCTTCTCCGTGATATTGCCTGAGCTCAGCAACCAAGTTGCTATGCAACGTCATGCAGGTGACGTCTTAGCGTTCGGAGTGCTCGGGAGTGCTGGTCGTTCTACTGATTGGAGGATAATAATCGGATGCTCTTCGTTTTTTTTCGAGGATTTACCAAATACGACGCTTGTTCCCTCGGCCACTTTACTTACAAGTCTTCACGTGTTATCTGCGTTTCTCTTTCATGGCTTTTTTGCTTGCTTCTCTTCTCCGTTTGTTGATGGGGTTTCGTGGATCAAATATCTCAAAAGTATCTTCGTCTTCAATGGAAGCATCTTTTGCTCGTTTGTCTTGAGTTTCACACAACAGAGAATGAAACATCCTGTAGTAAAGAATGCAAGTTCATGCACGTTAGTGCCTTAAAAAGAAACGACTGGAGCAGCTGACTGGAGCTAGTCAGTTAAAAGCTCTTAAAAGGGAGTGAGATTGCGGAGAGCAAGTATCCAAGCACTTCGGTGGCACCGGTTACACGTTTTCCCGCGCTTTTTCGGTTACATTATCAGAGGTTTCCCGCGCTTGACATCGGTTACACGTTTTCCCGCGCTTGGCACAGGTTGCATGATTTCCAGCGCTTGATCGGTTGCATGGTTACACGTTTTCCCGCGCTTGGCACAGGTTGCAGTGTTTTGCTTGGGATGAGTCGTTGCGTCATTTGCGCTTAAATACATGTAACCCCTTCCCCCCTTCCCCCACTTCCACGGAAACCCCCATAAGGACACCGGTATTAATTCTGACTCACAAGAAGTTTCTGGGATAACTCTTAAGGACGTCATTATTTTTGTGTAAACGTCTTTCATAAGTGGTATCAAACTGCCAATGGAGGATGCAAGCCTGTAAAAACCCTGTAAACGCACCCCGCACCCCGCACCCAGTTACCTTTATATGGGAGCCCCCTTCGGGGGGAGTTCCTTGGATATAACCGTAAACATGACGTAAAGTGTAGAAGTGTTTCTTACCATCCAGTGTCATCTCCTTCTTCATTTTCGTTCTCGTTATCTTCTTCTTTATGTTCTTCATCTTCTTCTGTGGGCTGATAAAGTTTGGCTTGAAAATCCGCCAGGAGAGTTAAGGTCTACATGAAAAAGAATACACTGATGAGAAAAAAGGTGTCAAAACCGATCAAAATCGGTCAAAACCGGTTAAAATTGGTCACAACTGGTCAGAACCGGTCAGGCGAGAAAAACACTTAAAAAATAATTAGATGACGTCTAATTGGTTTGCATGAGATTTAAAAAAGGAAACAATTATGGGGAATTATGGGGACCGTGTGCCCTCGACCTATGTAGTAGTGCTACCTTAAGGGTGTCTTACAGTCTACAGCTAAGAAACTTTGGCATTTAAAATGTGCTTAAGGCAATATAATAATCATCTAAAGCGCGACTTTGCCTGATAACAAAACTTTTACAAACAAAAAACTTAACCTGTACGAGTAGAAATTAACGCGGCGAGGCTGACCGTAGAATGACACCGCAAATCTATCGACGGTCTCTATTTCAAACACGGAAACAGTAAGACCCTGCGCACTACACTATTACACGGTTTTCTGTTCCGTGCCAGCAAAATATTATTTTATGCCAATTCAGATTATTGCAAATTACATTTTTTTATTCGTTAAGGGTTCAAATTACTGCTTTTTTTTTGACTTAGAGGAAGAACGATGTGTTACAACACAAATAACAGCTGTGAAAGACTAACATTACCTGTTCATCTCTGCCTTCACCCTTTCTCTTCTGAGCCGCTTTCTTCTTTTCGCGATAAGTTGTTTGTTCAGCGTGAAATGCAGCCAAGACATCGGATTCCTTTGACTCTGATCAACAACAAAAAACAAACAAAGGAAAAATCACTTTAACCTTTTACTTCCAAAAACAAAATTCATGAAAAATGTCGAATTTATTTTTGTGAAATCCTGAAAAATATAATCACCATTTGAAAGTGTTTCTAAAAACCTATCATTTGTATGGTTACAATATAGGATTTCATTCACGTACTAAAAAGTCAAAACTACATCACCCAACGTAATGTTTTGACCGTGGGAGTCAATGGAATGAAGTGTAGAAAAATAAATTACCTAATTTTCTTCTTTTCCAAAGGAATAAAGTAAACCAAGAGAAGCCTAAAAACGATACCCTTTATTTTTTTTCAGAAATAGTAGAAAAATCACATTTAAATTCTTGTAATTCCAAAGAAAAGAAACAAGTTTGCATACGTTTCTAAACCTGAACCCCAAATTTCATGTTTAAAAATTCAAAAGACGTCGACATGCCAAACTACTGCTGCTACTAAAAATTATAAACTTCGATACACATAATCAAGGTCTTTAGCCACAAAAATATATATATCAATTCACGAACGCATTAAAAAAAAAAAGAAAAAATAGTGTGTGCACTAGCCGGGAATCGAACCCGGGCCTCCCGCGTGGCAGGCGAGAATTCTACCACTGAACCACCAGTGCGTCACATGTCATGTCACCTAATTTCATACTAGGGATCATACTAACCCTATTTTGTGTTCTAGACAAGAAGGCGTAATTCATTTCTCATATTACAGCTCACGCGAGGAATTAATGCTGTCACATTTTCACTTGACATGACAAAGGGAAGTAAAGTATTAAAAATAAACTTGGACTTAAAAATTATGACCTATTCATGAACTGCTACGTTACTGCTAATTTATATGGTAAAAAAAATTATTTATTTCAAGAAAAAAAAAAACGAAAAAAATATTTTTCTCTAATATAATAATTTATAATTAAAATTATTATCATCAAGATTCTGCCCATTCTCATCCTCAGAGCTCTCTGGGGACGAGAATGGATTCTGCCTGGTGAGAGCCTGCGTATCTGGCGGTATTGTCCACGCGCGTGACCGCGCGCGCTCACTGGCGGAGCGGAGAAAAAAGCGTAAAAACTGGACGCGCGCCTATCCTCCTCCGTCAACACTCGCAATGTTTTCGTTGCCGCGCTGCCTATACTTCACTCCCCACTAACTGATCGCCTGGAACAGGCTACACTTATCTGAGATAACTTTATTTTCAGAGGATTTTCGCAAGAAATTTCTTTCGCGCGTTTTATCGAACAGTGTTTCATCTTTTAAATCAATATCTTTGTAATCCAGGTCACATGTTTTGCAATTTTAAAGCTACAGTTGGATCAAGAAGGCATATATTTACACAGAAACATTGAGTTTATTCGAACAAACGAAGAAAAACGAAAATGATAAATAAAAAGAGCCTGATCAAATAAACAGTTGAATTGAAAGAAAATAAAGTTAGAAAGCAGCTGCTAGAGAGTTGTTTCACGTTTGCTGTCTGAAATTTCATTGAGCAAAATTGATTTAAAAGAGAAGATTAACAAGCTTGTTCCACGCTCTCAGATAGCAAATGCGAAGGTTAAAACAGAACGACTGGAAGAAACATTCACGTTTTAATTCGTCCTTGCTATCTGAGAACCCATCTGTACACAAATCCGTTTAAAATCGCCTTGCATTCAAACAAAAGGTGTGTCATGTATGCCCATGTCATGTATGCCCGTTTACAGCGATCGCGATTTTCCCTTTTATTGTTTTCTTTTCGCCAAAAATGGCACAAAAAGAATTTCGTCGGTTTTATAGCGCGCTTATAATACAATAGAATATGCTTTGCTCTCGATGTAAAGAGCCATAACACTAAAATGTAAAAATGTAATGGCCATAACACTAAAATAAAGATGTAAAGAGCCATAACACTAAAATATTTTTTGAACTAGCTTGTTCGGACAGTTTCGAGAAAATATCGATTCTCTTAAATTTTCCCTCCTTCGGTCGATCGGCTGTTGACATTGAGACCGCGATATGTAATGGTCACCTGCCTTCCCCATGGGGATGGCGTTAAAGGGAGGGGAGGGTGGAAATTTGGACGTAAATGGGAATTGGGGGGGTGGGGGGCACGCAGGCGGTGAGGGTCGGTGATGTTTAACCGCCTAGTTGGCATTTTCAAACCTTGCGTCAACTTCGGGCAGTTTTTGATGTTATTAAATATAGCCTATAACCGATTCAAAACTGATTTAAATGCTTGGAGGACCAAATCCTACCTGGGTGCGTCATTTCGTCATTGCCTTTCTTTTTTTTTGTTTCCATCATCTCTTTCTTCAGACGTTTATATTCAGCGCGCGCCGCTTCCTGTTTGCTGAAAGGAAAAACAAAAGCAAAGAAAGTTAGCACCAGATTAGAGACTCTTCTGAACGTTGAACACCTGGCTGACTGGCTGGTTAGCTGATTGCCAGACTGCCTGCCTACCTACTTGACTGCCTGACTGCCTGATTGCCTGCCTGACTGCCTGCCTGCCTGCCTGACTGACTGACTGACTGGCTGTCTAGCTGGCTGGCTGGCTGATATGACTGACTGACTGACTGACTGACTGACCGACTGACTAACTGACTGACTGACTGACTGTCTGACTGACTGACTGACTGGCTGGCTGGCTGGCTGACTGATGGACTGACTGGCTGACTGGCTGACTGTGTGACTGACTGACTGACTGACTGACTGACTGACTGACTGACTGTGTGACTAACTTGACTGACTGGCTGTCTAGCTGGCTGGCTGGTTGATATGACTGACTGACTGACTGACTGGCTGACCGACTGACTGACTGACTGACTGTCTGACTGACTGACTGACTGACTGGCTGGCTGGCTGGCTGGCTGACTGACTGATGGACTGACTGGCTGACTGGCTGACTGACTGACTGACTCACTGACTGACTCACTGACTGACTCACTGATAACCACGTCCCAGGGTCTCTCTTCTTCCCATCCTCTGTAGCAAGAAGAAGAGAGACCCTGGGGAAGAGGTTCACTGACTGACTGGCTGACTAATGAACATGACCGAGGTAAGCTGTTAGAAACATCGAGGGACAGCAAAATCTTGCAGCACAAACTTTGGTAAACTAAGTGTTGTTACTGTTTTTCTAACCTCTTTCCAGATCCATCTTTTGTTGATTTTTCATCAAGGTCACCTTTTTCTTCATCTTCCGTTTTTCTTTTCTTCAATTTATTTCTCACTTGATCTCGCATCCGTGAGTCAAAATCATGTTCATCAGCAACCTACAAACACATAGCAATCCAACACACAAATTACACTTGTAAAAGTTTTACTGAATTGACCCCTGGTCTTGCATATTTCACTGCTGTCAACAATATAACATGATAATGAAGGAAATGTGAGGGTATTACATTACGTTTTGGAAAATAAAAAGCCTATCACTCCCTTTCTCTCTTCTTTTCAACTGTCCTTTCCATCCCTCTCACCCTTGCACCCCTCCCTCCCTCTATCTTTCCTTCCCATCCCTCCCTCCCTCCTTTCCATCCCTCTTCTTCTTCCATCCCTCCTACCCATCACTATCTCCCTTCCATCTCTCCCTCCCCTCCCTTCCTTCCATCCCTCCTTCCCCTCCCATCTCTCCCTTGCTCCCTTCCATCCATCCATCCCTCCCTCCCTAATCTCCTTCCCATCCCTCCTTCTCCTCCCTCCCATCCATCCCACCCTCCCTCCCTCCCTTCCATCCATCCCTCCCTTCATTCCTTGCTGCTACAACTACCTCTTTATCACTGTCATCATCTGAGTCAACTGGCTTGGGTTTCTTCTTGTCCTAAACAAAAGGATAATCATTTTAACAAACAAAAACAGCTTACAACAAAACTACAATTACATCACTTGTGGAGACAAAGATAAGGTAAAGTTGTCTCTTTTACTTCCAAGTGCCATTCAATGTAAACAGTAATGCTGCTTTAATTTTGTTTTATTTTTTATTTATTCATTTTTTTGAGACTGTTGACAAACTCCTATGGTGTTACCATTCAAATGAATCATTCATGGTAACATTTTCCTGATACTCTTGGGAGTTAAAGGGTTTAGAGTTGGCTGGAAATCCATATAGAGCTGCCCAGGTGAAGAGAAGCAAAATGGAGTGCAGTATCTTGCTATGTATATGTTGTGGGTCAAAATTTGCCTAGGTTCAAAATTTACTTTCCTTTGTTTAAAGCTCATTATCATACATTATCATGCACTTTCAAACCCAAAAACAAAGGAAAAGTAAATTTTGAACCAAGGCAAATTTTGACCCACAACATATACACATGCTACAAATAAAGGGCACCTTTATACAAAACTGCCATAAAAGTGACTAGTTTGCCTTGAAATTCAAATTGCTAGTTTAATGCTCAGTATTGTGTTGTTTCCAAGAAAATATCCGAACCCTCCTACAGAAGGTCACTTGGTTTGCACCACCCACCCCCCCCCCCCCCCCCCCCTCCTGCTGCCAAACCCCTCTAGAAATTCCAATTTAGATTCATACTTTCCTTTAAAAACTTTGCCATTTGAGACCCCCTCCCCTTCCCCCCATTCCCTTGTAAATCCAATAACCTTCCACGAGGGAGGTATGAATATTATCTGGAAGCACACATGTATTTTTTGAGCAAAAGGCTATAATAAAAAAAAAGAATTATTAGCTTATTACTTTTCCAACTCAAGCAACCATTACAAAAGAGGAGGCTTGACTAATTTATTTTGTTTTAGTTCAAACATACAACAAAGGAAATCAGTAATGCATTGCTTGAGTTGGTCCAGTTTTAGCTAAAATGCAATAGGCTTATTCTAAGCATCCAAGCCTTGCTAAAAAAATATACAGAACTAAGTTTCTTACATGACAACTTTGTGTCTAGACTACATGGGGTGACTTTCACGCACGCTCACGTTTCACTCACTGTACTATCGCTGAGGAAAAAGGAGGGACTACTCCTAGTCTACTTCAGTTGTCAAAATAGCACTTATTTGGGCAAGTTGGATTTCAAGACAAAATAGTTACTTTCGATAGTTTTGCATAAAACCCTTTAAATGCTCTTTGTTTAATACATTTCTTTACTTATGAACCAGTTTAACATGTTCCAGCCCCAACTGGACAGTACTTTTCATAGCATAAAGGAACAGGGTGCATTGCTTTCACCATCCCTCCCGAGAGACGGGAGTTTGTTTGAGGCTAAGTGAGCTCCAACATTTTGTTCGGTGGCACCTATTCCTGTAACTTAGTTGCAGAAGTGTGAAGCAGTGTCTTTTCAAGGACAAAGACTGAACTACAAAAATTTCTTGAAAGCATAACATCTTTAATTACAAAGTAAGAGAAATAACATATTACAGCTGACAACTACAAAACACTATTGATGGTGGTAAAAGTACCACATACAGTGTGTAAACTAGCATTAACATTGTTCAGACATTAAAGAGCTTCTCTCAATTAGTTTTACACAGTTTCACCACAATAACATTGTATTGTCTTATACACTATAAACATGGCTATATACAAGTATGAAATAAATACTACAGAAATATTTTTGGAATGGCTAAACATTAAAGGATTTTGAGTACCAGATATAAAATAATCTAAAGACTTTAAGTTAACTGCTCTTTTTTATATATGTTGTGGTGCAATTTTGTCCTTGGTGCAAATTTTATTTTCCTTTGTTTTGGGGTATGGTAATGTGTGATAATGTATGATAATGAGTTTTAAACAAAGGGAAATAAAATTTGCACCAGGGATAAAATTGCACCACAACATATACAATTAAATAATTGGAAAAAGCTACCAGTAAACTTCAAGGTACATTTAAAAGCTTTCATCGATTTTCACCAAATTCTACATATATTTATAAACTGAGAATTTAACTGGCTACTTTTAAAATTAGGATTTATAATAATAATTATGGTAAGAATAAGTTAACTGGGAAATGCAAAACTTTGAGTAAATATGGTAATATTTAAAGCTTCCGATAATTTTTTTTTAAACTTTTAACTTCAATTCTACAACTTCATATATGCAAAGAGTAAAACAGGGCTATAAATTACTATTATAGAAATATACTTTTGAGCGGCTTTTTTTAATAAAAAAAGTAAAAAATCTACAGACCAAAGTTTCCAGTACCTTACATGTATTAGGAAATGCTTCACTAAAATTGCATCAATGTGATCTGAATGGGTTGCAGAATCTACAAGCTTCTACAAAGACTCATTATATTTAAGCTTACAGTCTAAATTGAATTGCCATTATAAACATATACAACAATTTGAAGCAAAGTGACGCCCAGAGGGCAAAATGTTTGCATGATCCTCAGACCATTTCACTATCTCAAGCAACTCTTCTTTACCCTCTCCCTTGTATTTACTAATAGTTTCTTGAATGAATTCAACCACACAATGTCCTGGTAATGCATTACTTAAATTAAACTGAGAGTGGGTTTCTAAGGCATCATACAGTTTCAATGTGAGCAAATTCATTGGTACTTGGTTACAAATATCTGAATCATCAGCAATGGTACACGTTTGCAATGATTCCCTTATTTTTTCTACTTTCTCTATCTCCTTCAATGTCAGAATCTCTTTGAAGTGCTTTTGTGTTGCAACACCGGAAACCTTCAAATCACCATTTTCCCAACAAAGTATTGGGCCACCAGAACTACCAGAGTTGAGTGAACAATTTAGTACCACCATCATGTGATTTAATGAGCATAACTGATTATTGGTTTCCTTAGAACCAGAAACATAACCATTCACAAAAATAGCCTTTTTGCCTCTATGACTCATGGGATATCCAAATGAAAAAATTTGCATGCCTGGTAACAGGGATTGGTTAGACAAATGCAATGGAGTGATTCCATTTTGCTCAATGTTAAGCTCCTGGCAATAAAGCAGCGCTAAATCTTTAACTGCATCAGTATTAGCAACCTTACAGACTAGCTCACCATGAATGGCAGCATTTGAAACACAGATCTTCTTAGTTTTATCGTTTTCCCGCATCTACAATGACATGCTTATTGGTAACTATAAAATGATTATGAACAATAAACCCTGAACCATGCTCAATTTCAACTTTAGCAGTGGCTTCAGCATACTCTTCTGCAATCTGTTTCCTTTGATGATCAGCCAATTGATTCCTACTTTTAGAATCGTCATCGTTTTCATCTAGGTACTTGTCACAAATCTTTTTTGCATCAAAATGATCAATTGCATTTTTAATATCAAAAATGTCATATGTTTGGTGGACTTTTGGTGTCCCACTTTTATCTTTTTCTTTGTTAGAAAATATGTCTGTATCCTGTAGAAAGGTACCTGCAAAGCAATCCCTTGCTCGGCGCTCTGCCTCACTCCGAGAATATTTATGAAGTCTGCTGTTTGCCTTCTGATACTCCTTTGTGACAGCATCCCTGTTTTGATCAACAGATTCAGCGGGAATAATTATTGGTCTCATGGCAGCACATTTCCTTGGCTTTCTTTCTTTTTTATCAAAATAATGAAAAAATTTATAAATATCAAAGATATCATAGGTTTTTATGTTTGGTTCCCCACTTTCATCTTCTTTGAAGGAAAATATTTCTTTCTGTCGTTGCAAAGAATCAGAAAAGCAGTCTCTCAATCTCTTCTCTGCCTCACCCTGGGAATATCTGTGTAACCCTTGTTTGGCTTGTTGGTACTCTTTTTTCATTTCAGAATTGTTCTTCTCAATTAACTTTTTCAGTTCATGAGATCCACGTCCTTCATCTTCTGGATATTTCTGGATCATCTTTTTTTCATCAAACTGCTCAACTGCTTTGTGAATATCAAAAATGTTATAAGTTTGAGTGGTTTGTGGCATCCCACTTTCATCCATTTTGATGGGAAGTATTTCTGCACCCGGTGGAAAAATGCAGTAACAATCCTTCACTTGCTGCTCTGCTTCGTCTCGGGTGTATTCTACAACAACCATTTCAGGATTGAAGTTAGCTTCTTTAAATTCTCTTTCAATATTTTCTCTTACAGTAAACCTACCAAATTTCTTCCATCCATCATTGCAGTGATCAACCAGATAATCATAGTCAATATAAATTGGCCCAAAAAAACTTGTTTTATCATAATGAACAACTGCATCATGAAAGTCAATAATGTTATACAGTTCATTTGGATTACGCCTTTGCATATATTGAAGAAATGTTCTATCTCCTGCAAAGCTCCCAGCATAACAATCCCGCACACGACGCTGGGCAACAAGCCAGGAATATCTGTTCCTTGCATCTGGGTCAGCAGTTGTTTCCTCATACTCTCTTTCAATATCAGCTCTTTTTTCATCAATCAACTCCTTCAATTCATCAGACCTCGGTCCTGGTTTTGGGTATTTTTCGACATATAACATTTCGTCAAAGTTTTCAAGTGCATCATGGATATCAACAATGTCACAAATCCTGTTCTTTGGATGCCCGTTTTCATTCAATTCAGTGGGAAGCACAAGACTCCAAAAGTGCTCTTCCTGTAACCAACCTAGATACCCTAGCAGCATGTCAGTAATCCTGGCTGCATAACATTCATTTAACCTATTCTTAGCTACCATCCAATTATACTTGGCTATGTTTTGAGGCCTTCCGTAAATCTTGACTTTCACACAAGCATCCAAAGCCTTTCTTCCCTCGTCGCCTAATACATCGCCGATAGAATGCATACCTTTTATTATATTTACGAAATGTTGACTTTCTTGTTTGTACAAGTCCGACCTTTAATTGTACCTTTTCCTTTCCTAGTACAGCTAAGAACGTCGCTGATCACTACGAGTTAAGCTTATGTTTTTGTCCAGAAGCCTTCCATGCCAGGGTGTATTTAGTTTAGGTTACGCCGAAGATCTTCGGCGTGGGTCATTAAAATTTTGCGGCGTACCGGCGTGCGATCGACAAGATGTCGGCGTACTGAAGCGAGTGATCAAGGCAATATTTGGCGTACTGGCCTACTGGCTGACCCAATAGGAGGAGGATCGAAAGAGGCTCTGCTCGCAGGGTACCTGGCTTCCATGCAGACGATAAAACCGGGAAAAACACGGCTTAACTGCAGAACATCCTGCCACATCAACTGTTTTCTTTGTGGGTGCCCACGCGTTACGCAGAAACTAATTAATATTCCGTTTAAAAAGCTTATATAAGCTTAAATATGTAATTATGTAATATTTCTCGTTCTTTTATCCATGAGTCGCCGACTGCGTACTGCGTAGGAATACACTTGAATTATTTAGCGACTGCGTACCGCGTAGGCAAGAAAAAATATTGCCCTGTCCTCTTGGATTAAGTCTTATTTAAAGACTGCGTATCGCGTACCGCGTAGCTTACTAAGGCAAGAAAAAATATTGCCCTGTCAAAAATTATATGAAATAAAAATATTGCCCTGTCAAAAATTATATAAAAAAAAGATATTGTCCTCTTGGATTATTTAAGAACTGCGTACCGCGTATATGTTATGTTGTCATGTCTTCATACTGCCATTGCGTACCGCGTACCGACTTTTTTCCTGAGGCACCCGAAATGGCAGGGTATTTTGCAGTTACTACAAGTTAGACTACAAGCAGTCTCTCTTTCCCAGCTTTATAGTCCGTCGATTGAGCGAAAAAAGGAAAAAACATTAGGCAAGCGGATAATGGCCGCGCGAAACTGAGGGCGAGGCAGGCCTGCCTCGCCCTCCCCCCTCAGTTTCGCGCGGCCATTATCTGCTTGCTTAATTTCGTTTCTCGCTCAATCGACTAAGCTGGGAAAGTGCTCGCAGTCTAACTTTTGTTTTGCTCTATTTCTTCAGTCCTCGAGCTCAGTTAGTTATGGTACAGTCAGGTAACCAGGCCTACGAGATAACCATTAAACTGAGACTGGACTTCCGGATTACGGGACTCCTTATCATGAGGTCGAAACTTGAAAACGTCGGCCCATGTTTTCAAGTTTGATTCGGCAAATTCAAAAAGGTCGTCGAGAAGTGGAGGTATTTGTTGAATCAAAAAATCCGTTTTGATAACCGGAACAAAAAAAAAAATCACTTTTAACAGTGATATGTCCAAAATTCCGGTGCAAGAACAATGGACAGTGCCGCGCGTGGAACCTCGTGATACTGCCCCTTTAAATGTTAAATCGTTAAATTGAAATGTCATTTAACGATTGAATAAACCTTAGCGAAACTCCTCTATTTCATTCATTGTCAAATAAAATATAGTACAGTCGACGCTCCCGTAAGCGGACACCCTCGGGAGGCGGAAAAAGTGTCTGTAACTGGAGCTGGCCACTTGCGGGAATGACGCTCGTAAGAGGATAATTTAAACGGGGTTTTGCGAAGGCGGCCGTAAGAAGAGCTGTCCGCTTACCAGAATGTCCGCTCAGAGAGCTTTGACTGTATACGCTATTCATGTCAAATAAAGTAGGTATACGCTAATTTAGGTACCAGAAACTTGTTTTGTGGGTGCGGTTCATATTAATTTTTACCCCTAAGAGGAACTAAGCCTTTTCTGTGTCTCGATATACTGAAGGAAACAAAAAGAGTTGGTATCAAAGAGAAAAGGGAACCAAAAATTTACAAATATCCCGTTCAAGCCTGAATTTTTTTCAGGTTGCTTTTTCAACTGCTTAAGTTGAGAGCACACTGCGAGGATCACAAATCTCACTCATATCTATCCGCAGTTCAAATATATGATTTTCATATATTCATTACATATTCATATATTCATATTTAAATGACTGTTAGGACATGGATTATACAAAATCAAGAAACCTGTCAAATTCTAATGTGTCAAGTGTGTGAAGAACTTTAGGGCTTCTTTTGAATTTTGCATTGGAAGCCATGGAAGTTTGAAACGAGTTTTAAGACTGTCAAGAGAACCTAAAATTTAATCAACTACGGTACTATAAAATTTATGGTATGATTTTAGCTTTAAAATGTCCTTCTCTTAGACCCAGGGCAGTTGGTTGGGATCTCCAAGGATGGCTTCAGGTCTGACATATTAATTTTACTAGAAGGATTATCATCAACAAGCATTTTTCAAACAAACAAACAAAAAAGACTGGACAACAGTAACAGTTTTTTTATTTACAAACAAGGATATTTTCTTACTACTTCAAATCACCATAAAACAATAAAAGTTCTTGACAACAATGAATATGAGAAATTTGTATACTGTGCTACAAAAATACTAAACTGTGCTATAAAGCAGTTATAAGTTTTGTCTTGTGTACTTTTGTACTATCTTTACTTAAAATTAAAGTCAAGAACAAAATACATGTAGTAAATAACAAGAAAACCCAAAAGAAACTACCAGGGCCGAGTTATTCAAAGCAGGGATAAGTTATCGCAGAATATAAATGCAAAATTTGAACTCAAATCGACACCTTAACAAAGCAGATTCCTGTAAATTATTTTTGACTCACAATTTCTCAAAAGCTGCTCTCGAATTAAGAGTTTAGATGCTTTCGAACAAAAGAAGCACAATAACCTTGATTAAAATTATATTAATCTTGGATTAGCATTACTGGCTTTTGAGCAACTGGCCCTGTTATACCCTTGGGCATTCTCCAAGTTACAAAATAAAATTAGCTTAACAGATGACAAATACTATGGCTATCTAAGTACTGGCTACTTTAAAAAAATAATAACCTAACTAATAGTAGTAGTAGTAAACCGTTTAATTTAAGAAATCAACACTTTGCAGTCTAAGGGCTGGTTCCCACTAGCGACGTAATCGGAAGCGGAGTCGGAGTCGGAAGCGTAAGGAGCCTTACGTTCTAGTGTAAATTGAAAAACGGAGTCGCAATCGGAATCGGAAGCTCGACGGAATCGGAAGGATCAGAAGGTTTCCTTTTTCTTCCGACTCCGCTTCTGCTTCCATCGTTTTGATTTCCACTAGATCGTAAGGTTCTTACAATTCCGATTCCGTTTACGATTCCGCTTACGTCGGTAGTGGGAACCAAGCTTAAGTGATTGAATTGCATGTGCTTTTACAGGATTAAATATATAAAAAAAGTATACTAGGTACTTATATATAACATAAAAAACTATTTACATGGCATGACTAGAACTATGGCTGATAATAAGATCAGTTTTACAGACCAGAGTGTCAAAGACTCTGTGTGGTGTAGTTGTCTATAATGACTCAATATCTAAAACAGAACTAACTAAATATGATTTTTTTGGAGGGAAATCAATTTTTTTTTGTCATTTACAGCTAACCTCATATTTTGGGAAATAAAAATGTAAAATAAAGCAATACCAAATCATCATGATCCAGGGATAACATACATAATTATCACTGTAGAATTAATAATTTTCTGATAATTCACCATACAATCAAAGCTTCTTAATACAGATACCAAAAGGCCAGTCCCAAATGTATGTATTATAGAGGTTGGGAATGTATGAATTTTCATTACTTCGTCACCAAGAGAACTGCCCCTAATATTGGGGTGTCTGTATTATGTAAGTGTATAAGCAGAGATTTGAGAATCCCAAAGTTAATTGAAAAAGTTATTAATTTTAGAGTCGATTGATGTACTGGTTAATCAGAAAACAGAGGGAAAGAAATTGTTATTTAAATGACGCCTAGCTGTTCCTCTTTTTTGAAGTGTATATGACAGATATTTTTTATTTACTTGATGGTATCTACATGGCGTTCTGATAAGAAAATCGAAAAAAGTGTTTTCGATATCGATTTTCTTTTCCGTGTTTTAGCCATCTGAAAATGAGAAATTTCACTGCTGGTGGGTTACAAAACAGTGCATGAAGAAAGGCTGGAAATAGTCCGCGGTGACGTCAATACGAGAATGCCGGTGTCACGGTTTCTCAGTTCCTCACATTTTTTGGTGCGCCCTGAGGAAGAAACATTGTTCTATTGAGGTGTGTTGTCTATGGTTGTAGCAACACGCACCAAAAAAACAGAGGAACCAAGAAACCGCGACACTGGCATTCTTGTATTGACATCACAGCAGGCTATTTCCAGTCTTTCTTCTTGCGCGGTTTTGTAACCCACCAGAAGTGAAATTTCACATTTTTAGACGGCTAAATCATGGACAAGAAAAATCAATATCTAAAAACTTTTTTCAACTTTCTTATCAGAACGCCATGTAGATTCCATCAAGCAAATAAAAAAATATCTGTCATATACACTTTAAAATCTTTATCATATTAATAATTATTATGCATCAGTCAATTCCAGCAGTGCCCATCCCCCACGGCAACCCCGGGACATTTGCTCACGTTGTCAGTCCCTGGGGTGGGGCATTAGCAATGTTTTCGCGGCCCGGGGGTTAGGCATTTGCCTACCCCCAGGTGACCCCCCGGGCATTTGACTCGCACGTGGTTTCTGTGGAAATTCGTATTAAAACATGGAAGAATTTTTCGGCAAAGATGAGGGTTTTGTGGCGGATTGGCTCGTCCGTCAAGGGCTTGAAAAGCTCGTGGATGTTTTTAAAGGTATGTTTTCTCAATTTTATATTGCTTAATTTCCTGTATGCCTATAAAAAGCAACAATTTGAGCTAGCTTTTTTGATCACTCTGTTGCGAGATCCGGAACGATAAAAATAAACATGTATTTCGCATTAAAATCTATTTAATATACAAACTTGTCATGAGTATCTTTTAAATATATGGGATTTATACGATTTGCAAATTCTACAGGACAGGACATGCTTTAAAATGTCATGATTTTCCACAGAAAACGTGAATTGGGCCGGCCTCTGTTTTGTATTTTGTTGTCGACGGCTTTGTTAGTACGTTGTTTGAACATTTTATATGTGGATGGAATGGTCCACGACAAGTCTTTCGCTTTGTTAATGTTTGGTCTTTTAATATTTAGTAAAGATTTTTCAGAACAAATGACTTTACAACAAAATATTTTTTGATCAATGTAGTAAATGTTTGAAAACAGAATACATGGAAATAATAAAATCCAATATCAACTATAGTGTAGTGTTGTCTGTGGGGTCTTGCAATCGCTTGGCGGCATTTCCTTTAATATTATTAATTCAGTTCGGAAAGTGCCATTATATATATAAAAAAAATAGACAGTGAAAAGGCAGAACTAGAAAAAAAAAACACTAAAAAAAAACTGAAAAGTGGTACTTTTGGTTGGGGACGATCCCGGGGGTGGGGCATTTGCCCTCTTTTTTTGCCCCCACCCTGGGGCATATGAACAGCTTAAGTGTCCCCACCCCGGGGAATTTGCCAATCTTTTTAAAAAAATGCTAATGCCCGGGGGGGGGGGGGGGGGGGGGGGGGGCGGGAATGGGCACTGCTGGAATTGACTGGTGCATTACCATTCATGAAGGGGGGGGGGGGGGTGGATACCATTCATGAAGCCAATCACCAAATGACCTGGCACAGCATTACATAAATTAAACTGACAATGTGTTTCAAGGGCATCAAACAGTTTCATTGTTAGTATTTTCCATTTATCATTATGTGTCCAATCACCACGAAAGTTGTTTTGCAGTGAATTGCGCATCTCTTCAATACCATTCCTCTCTTCAATTGTCACAATCTCTTTCTTGTGTCTTTGTACTATAACAGCCACCACCTTTAACTCATCCTTAATTCGACAAATTACAGGGCCACCTGAATTACCATGATAAACAGGACAATTTAATACCATTAAAGGTTCACGTCCATAACGCTCAAAACTCCCAGAAACATAGCCCCTAACATATAATGCCGTTTCCCCAGAATACGTCATTGGATACCCGAGGGTAAAAATTGAAGTGCTTGGCAAAAGCTGGGCTTCTTTAGACAGCTGTAATGGGCAAATTCCATTTTGTTTAAAATCCACATTCTTGCAATAAAGGAGCGCCAAGTCATTAGCTACATCATAGCCAACAACCACACAGAGCACCTCGCCTACCTCTGCATTAGAAATACGAATCTTCTTCGTCTCATCATGTAAGCATCTTCGATGACATGCTTATTGGTGATAACATGTTTATCATCAATGATAAATCCAGAACCATGGTCGATTTTATCATCGGAGGATTCTTCTTTTACACACTCTTGTTTAGTTGCATTTCCACATTTCTCGATTTCAGATATGTTCTCATCAGTTTCATCGAAACCCTCATCGAACCCTTCATCTCCACGTTTAGCATCATCAGCCAACTGTTCATTCAGTCGACCGAATATTGAAACCTTCACACAAGCATTCACACATTTCTTATACTCGTCATGAGAAAGCTGTTGGCCTTCCATGTTTTGCTATTTGTTGGTGGCGCCTCTTGGTTTCTTTATGGTGCAATAGCCAAGTAACCAAGCCTAAATAAGACCGGACTTCCGGGTACGTCAGGGCAAGTCAGGGCGGATCCGTTATGATAACAACTCTACAATTACTTTTTATTGGCTTTGTGTTATAAAAAAATATACGGCAAAGAAAATATTAGACATCATAAGATAATAACATTTCGAGTGCATGTAACGGTGAAGAAAATGATCAAGTTTTAATGGTTTTATTTGTACAGCAATAACACAAACTCCCCCACCCCTCCCCACACTGTAAATCAAACATTTTCAACAATCTGAGTTCCGTCTTGAAGTGATCATGTCGGGTGCGTTCGATTGGGAAATCCGGATTTCGGATTTCCATTGTTCATGGAAATCCATCGCGGAGAAGGATTTCGGTGATTGGAAATCCGTTTTTGGATTTTGCGTTTTTTTGGGAAATCCGAAATCCGGATTTCAAAATCGAAATCCGGATTTCCCAATCGAACCCGCACCCATCATTTACTGGCCTATAAGATTTCTCTGGCCATAACCATGCTGTGGTGCTTTTGTATATTTAAGCCCCGGAGGAAAGCTTGTGGAGTGTTTTTTTTTACATTATTAATAACAACAACACAAAATGCAAGTAACAACCACACTTAATTCATTCCTGTATAACAATTATAGCTTTTATTTATTTTTGTCACATTAACAAAACATTGAAAAAAGGCAAAATGAACTTTAGCCATTATTTACCATTGATAATGCCTTTTATTTTTATAGGGTTTAGAATGCGTGAAGATTGTCCAAAATTGACTGTCTTTTTTTGGGAGTAAAATTTTCAGGATATTTGATGAGTCAAGTACATGACTAAAAAAACAACAAAGCCCCCAAAAATGGAAGTCTTTAAAAAAAATGATTATCAACCACTCAGACTGAACCAATAATTAAGAAACAAACGTTTTCTGAACTTGATGAGAAGTCACACGTTATTTTCAGTTTTCGATTAATAAGGGAAAGAAGAAGAAATGGTCAATAGGATGGTAGGGTTAATGCGAAGCACACTATATTTATAGATGGCAAGCAAGTGACACTATTTTTTAACTGTGGTTAAAAAATCAAATCTCTGACGATGCTCAAAAATAAAAAAATTAAAGGCCACAGAGAGGGTCGTTGCAAAGTGCTAGCCAGTGAGGCATGCGAGCCATGGTGCAAGGCATGCGAGGCATGCGAGGCATGCGAGGCATTGTGAGGCATTTTAAAAGTTGCGCGGTTTATGGCTTATATTCGGAAAACCCCTTGGAGTTCTTCCTTTCCACGTTGTGATCGGTACGAGTGCACGAGGAGCTTGGTTTTCGATTCTTTACGATTCATCTTCACGATTTCTAATCAAGTGATATTGAATCAAATGAAAGTAAGTCCTCATCGTTTATTTGTATATTTGTAGAGAAAGTGATTTTTTCTGATTTTGTTTTCGATTTTTGCCTTGTTAATCATGCTGAACAAGAGCATTGAATTGAAATACATTATTCAGTAATGAATATTAATCATGTATATAATAATTATTAATTTAAATGTGTATAGAAACGTTTTTAATTTGTAGCTAGAAACACGACCCCACAAGCAAGATTTTTGCTTTAACTTATATCGTGCATAAATAAAGGATGTTGTTGTTGTTGTTATTCGGTATTTACCGTAAATAGATGGTGGATAGATGGCTGGAATGCTTAATGAAAGCGAAAAAAAAAAGGATTCACCCTACGGATGGACCCGTCAGGGGTTAAAAATCGATGTTTCTACGAATGTATTGCGACGTTTTTAGAGGTCAAAGTTACTGAAGCCATAAGTTTAATCGAAGATTATATGGCCTGCCACCAAGTTGTCTCTGCCAGCAACGAGGTCAGTTTCGATCAGTTGAATTAATTGCGTCGACGAAGGAGACGCTTCCTAATCTTGTCGGCTAGGCGGAATGAATCGAGAAAAGTGTCGGTACCAAATCTGCGCCATCTTGAAACGTCACAATAGTATCCAGCATTCCCAGCGCGTGGAAATCAGACATTATCCTGTGGAGCTGGGGTTCCGAAATGTCACATGTGAATAATCTATTTGTCTTGATTTAGTTTCGGATATTTTCCCGATTTTGGAATCGTACGGCTCAATATTTCAATGCCTACTAAAAGTACGCAGTGGAAAAATTGGACGACGGTTCTTCTCCGGACCAAGTAAGTTGTTGGGTCTCTTTGGAATCAAGCAAGAAGTTATCGGATTTTCCTCGCTACCGTTCTGATAGGTTTTGAATGTTCTATCTTGATTTTGCTGTGGTTCTCTGCCTGATTTGGGAAGCCTTCACCTAAATACCGACGTCGTTCTTCGCGACGTTCTACGGTACGGTGCAATTCGCTGTATGTCTTGTAGCAATAATTCACTGACCGGCCGCGCCAGGCGAACGCAGATTAACTTTACAGTGCTCGAAATTGCGCCTGTATCGGGCGCATTTGCGACTAAAGATTTCGCAGTTTTGTGACTCAAATTTGTCTAGCTAATAAAGGAATTATATTCAACAGTCTTGTGTCTTACTTGCAACTGGTAGTTGTAATTTTATCCGAAAAATCATGCGAAATTCACGTTGAATGTTGCGTGACTTAATCGTCGATTTCATGCTCCATCAAAAAGTTTATCTCTGTCACGGGAGCACTTTTTCAGGCTTTCTCAGAAATTTCTCATTTCCGGTTCCGGTGTTAGTACATGTACTGAGGAGTATAATTTCAGAATCGGAGAAATAACCGAAAAGACAAATATACTATTTATATGTCGGAAAAATCTGAGACCTTTCGGAGTACACAGCACGGCAGGATTTTGCCCTATCCCACGGCTATAGCGTGAATTTGTTTGATGTCGGCCAGACGTTTTTGCCTACGTGACATATCTTGCTACATAGCCCTTTTAAACAGTGGCTGAATTAATTCACGAAACTGAGGTACTAGGTCAAGACGAGGTGCCACGGGATAAGGAGACGCACTATAATCTATGATTACTACTACAGTCAACTCTCTCTTAACGACCACTCTATTAAGCGACCACCTCCCTTAAGCGACCACTTTGTAAATAACCGTTTTGTTTCTCAGTCAAATACTGTTTAGAAAACTCTCTCTTAAGCGACCACTTCTCAAATTTCTTAAGCGACCGCGACCACTTTCGAGGCCAAAAATTTGACCAATTCTTTTGTTTTGTGTTTCCGTTAAGCGACCACCCCCAAGATTGTTACGAAATCCTTGCGAATTCCTTCATGAAAATCTAGGTTTCATGGAGAAGCTATAAAATGCCACGAGGAAAACAGATGCATAGTATTATAATTGGAAGTTTAAGTAAACTGATTTTAAGTGATTTACAACAAGGAATTTCCGGAACACATTTCGAAGTTCAAACGTGCATGTTTCAAAAACCAAGAATGAATAAGCGAGTAGCGTATTGTAGTTGTAGTATATTGTCTGATTTAGAATAACTTTTCTCAAAGGAGCTTTGTATATTTGCTACATTTAAACTGATAAGGCAATAAATAGTAATAATTAGTGGATCCATGCAGTTTTTGGCTTATTGTCTTGATTTTTCTATTAAGCGACCACCTCCATTAAGCGACCACTTTTTCCTGCACCAAGGGTGGTCGCTTAAGAGAGAGTTGACTGTAGTTTAACAGTTAAATTCACGTAGAACAAGCGTGAAGGTACTTCATAATTTTCCTTTGGTATTATTTAATAATTGTGTATTGTTATTTGTTTTTAATTAGAATTTGTAAAAATTGATAAAACATTTTTAACAGTATTGAGCAAGCAAATAAAATACTGATTTATCTTTCATTGATAACAAATACACAGAAGATTTTAACTACAGTCAACTCTCTCTTAAGCGACCACCCTTGGTGCAGGAAAAAGTGGTCGCTTAATGGAGGTGGTCGCTTAATAGAAAAATCAAGACAATAAGCCAAAAACTGCATGGATCCACTAATTATTACTATTTATTGCCTTATCAGTTTAAATGTAGCAAATATACAAAGCTCCTTTGAGAAAAGTTATTCTAAATCAGACAATATACTACAACTACAATACGCTACTCGCTTATTCATTCTTGGTTTTTGAAACATGCACGTTTGAACTTCGAAATGTGTTCCGGAAATTCCTTGTTGTAAATCACTTAAAATCAGTTTACTTAAACTTCCAATTATAATACTATGCATCTGTTTTCCTCGTGGCATTTTATAGCTTCTCCATGAAACCTAGATTTTCATGAAGGAATTCGCAAGGATTTCGTAACAATCTTGGGGGTGGTCGCTTAACGGAAACACAAAACAAAAGAATTGGTCAAATTTTTGGCCTCGAAAGTGGTCGCGGTCGCTTAAGAAATTTGAGAAGTGGTCGCTTAAGAGAGAGTTTTCTAAACAGTATTTGACTGAGAAACAAAACGGTTATTTACAAAGTGGTCGCTTAAGGGAGGTGGTCGCTTAATAGAGTGGTCGTTAAGAGAGAGTTGACTGTATAAAAATAATCACAAGCAGTATTGATTCTATCCAAATCCTCAAGAATCTTGAGTTAAAAAAAACATCACAGCTAAACCCGCTTGAATGTGTAGTCTTTTTTTGGCAAGCCTTTTTTCAAGCCTTTTTTTTTCTTTTGTTTTTCCCGCCTTTCATTTTCCTCAATTTGCGAGTGTGTACTGCGCTACACCAATTAAGGGACGGACCATTAGATTTTTGAGGGGGGGGGGGGGGGGGGGGGCAAATACCAAAAAAAAATTCGAGCACGGCCTTGAACTGCAAAAAAAATATCGTGCAAAACAAAAACCCCAGGAAAAAAAATTCCTGCAAAGCTTTATATTTTTAGAACAATATTTTATATCCAGAAGCAGATGGTCAGAACACAAATAAATCACACTGACGTTGTAGAATGTTAGCGATTTATATGCACTTGGGGAGGATCAAACGTTCTATCTTTTCATTGGCTTGTTTAGTTTAGCCAATAACAATGGTTTATTTTTGACCCGACGTAAGTTGTGTTTCTTTGTAGGCTTTTTAGCTGATTTCATAAGAATGTAAGATATTTTCTGACACAAGGAATGGCTCTTTTATAGTTGTACAGTGGCATTGTAGGTACATGTATATCTCAATGGATGAGAAATACTTTGTTTATGTGTTGTACAACTAGCTTGTAATTGCAGGGGCGGCGCTACCGGTGGGGCAGGTGGGGCATTTGCCCCACAAACTTTCGACAGCTCAAAATGGCGGTGGGCAGAGATGAATAGTGTAGCAACATCCTTTGACCAGATCTGATGGCGGGGCGCTTTAATGCATCAGAGTTTGCAAAATAAATATTCCGTTAATTAATCAAAAGCCTACAATTTTAGCATCGGAGATATTGTGACTGACTTTAGACTGGAGATTGGATATTGTGAACCAAGCATTTCAATACCCCTTGAGTTACTCGGACGTCAGCTATCGGACTCCAGCTACCGACAAATCCATCAAACAAATCCATCAATGCTGTGAGTTAGCGCTCGGCCTCTGCTTTAAGAAGGCTCAAGACATATCTACGAACAAACTATGTCACAAGAAAGATTAAATCATTGCATTATCCAGACATTGCATTAACTGACAAATTGAACATGGCTGATATTGGAAATCAGTTTCTTTCTACCTCTAATGACAGAGAAAATCGCTTTGGAAAATTCGTTTCCAAAGCCTTCCCATACTGAAAAGAATTGACAGAGAATATTCGAGTGACAGTCGAATTTACTTTGAACAAACAACCAAAATGGAGTTACACCCAAGTTTCAGAAAGTGTTTCGTGTACATGTACTTTTCATGAGAATTAAACTGAACTCAAAGCTGGCCTTGGAAACTGTTTCTCCGGTCTCAGGAACGCTGGAAATAGCATTTCAGAGAGTTTCATTTCAAAAATTTCCCGGGGGAGCATGGCCCCGGACCTCCCTAGAAGCTCGCGTCTTCGGCGCTCGGCACAGGAGATTCGCCCCACCAACATTATATTTCCGGCGCCACCCCTGTAATTGTAAGATGGTTGGGTGTATTACGATTGGCTGTGGAAGCGACATCAACAGGGGGCTGGTGTAAAGAAAATTGTAGGGGCAGATACAATACCGCGGCCAGGCTTCATGCTATCAAGCTGCTGTTACATCAGATCTGACTTGCTATAGTATTCCTGTCTCTAGTATGGCCTTTCTAGTATTCCTAACACGTATATGTGTCAGGCGTTAAAACATATAGACTCGCAAAAAAAATATCATGCAAGCAAATCATGGCAAAAAGAAAAATCCTGCACAGTCTCAAGCGTAGAAAAAAATATCCTGCACCAAAAAATTGCCCAACCCCCCAACCCCCCCCCCCCCCCCCCCCCTCAAAAATCTAATGGTCTGAATTAAAATGGTGTGAAATGTCACCTTCTTGCTCTAGAAATTGTAAACAAATTTTTAAAAGACTTCGCACATATCGCATCCTTTAAGATTCTGACGCAAGTTTCATGGCGAGAATTCCCTTCCAAACTGAAAGCATCGTAAATGGCTCTCTTTTAATATATGTTGCTTTGTCTTGACAAACCGTCGCGCTTTTTTCTCACAAGTAACAAACATGGGAAATTCATTCTAGCGGCTACTAATTTTAGTGATTCTTTTAAGGTGGCTCGACTGGATTTTTTGGGGGCGATACCCTCCAAGTTTGAGCATTAACTACGACGCAATTAACAATGCTATAGATACATGACAAATGACGCCATGACGTTTTTTCTTTCCATCGTATTTCTCGGCACCAGGAGGTTTTTTCGGCAATCTCTTAAGGGAGCTTGTACCTTCCATAGCCGCCTCGAATATGGCAAAGATTGGAAAAATTCTATGAGAGCGTTTTTGAAATTTTAATTTGGGGATGAAGTTTTGGCGATTACAAATACAGTGAAAAACATACTATCGACATAATTGGCTAATATCTAAAGAAAGCGATGCGCTTTGGGAATGTAGTTTCATCTCATAGTAGTTTGATTCCATTTAAATCGTGTTTGAAAAAGTGAGGGGGATTGCTTTGGCCGATTGCGAGAAAGAAGGATTTGATTAACATGCGTTCAGCCGCTCTTTTTGCCATTTGTCTATGTAGTTTGGTCTACGCCTACAAATGTGATGATAATTTGGAAACGGCTTGATAAATGTTTTTTAAAATTTGAAAATCTCGAGATTAATCGTCACTTTATATGGCCTGCAAGTTTCAAGGACATTGAAAACATGCAAGGCAATTCTTGGTTTTCACGTGACGTCATCAAATTCGAAAATCATAAATTGTAATGCCTTCTGAATTTATATGTCCACCAGGTTGAAGATGACTTAAAAATAAATCTTTTCACAAGTATCCAACCCGGTAGCGTCTTTCGTTTTGAAAATACAGCATTTTGAATTTCTGACTTTTCACCCTACGTGACACCAACATGGCGTCCGTGACAAAGCTTTTTCCTATGAAACAAGGGCCTCTCCTCGTGATTTTTGGCACTTTGGGCAGTTAAAGTATTAGGAATGCAGTTTATGCGAATGAATAGTAGTTCACGAGAGAAAAGTAATCGCTTTCAGAGCGAAAGTGAAGTCCAGATGTTTTTATTGATTTCCGGCGGCCATCTTGGTGCCCCTCGGAGGGGCACCAAGATGGCGTTTCCATACAAAGCTCTGTAAATTTGAGTCGAGTGCTTCGGCGAATAATTCAACAACGGGATACTGCACAGATCTGAGACTTCGCGAAGTTTTTTATTTGTTACTCTTTTATAACATTACAAATTATTGGCTTCTTTCACTAAATAGTTTCGATTCTAAAACATTATATCTTGGTGTCCCTCCGGGATGGCGTTTCCATACAAAGCTCTGTAAATTTGAGTCGAATGCTTCGGCGAATAATTCAACAACGGAATATTGCACAGATCTGAGACTTCGCGAAGTTGTTTATTTGTTACCCTTTTATAACATTACAAATTATTGGCTTCCTTCGCTAATTCGTTTCGATTTTAAAATTTTATGGCGTGACAGTGAAAACTAAGAATTAATTAAGGCCTCTAATGTACCAATTTTTCCCTCAGATTTTGTGTTAGCTTGTGTTTACAAGGTGAAAATAGACGTTGGTGGACAAGGCGAGCCGGCGGGAAAGTCAGGAATCACTTCGGATCAGAAAAGGGGCAGCGTTGTGAGTTGTGGGCCATTTCCCATCCCGTGTCGTAGTCGAAATGCCCGATATCGAAGTGCTTCGAGACTAATATTTTCCGTATTTCGTTTGGCGGACATTCCGTTTTCGTTTTCGCCATTGATATCCCGATATGCTTTGCGACAGTGGCAGATAGGTCGGCTTTGCGTGGTCGCGCGGGAGATTGAAATACAGCGTTGGGCAGCTCAAAGTGAGTTCTTGCGGCCGGGTGAAATTCAGCAAGGCGGGCAAAGACTATGAGCCGGAAGCGGAGGACCGGGAGTGCTTCCTAAAGGAGGTCCGTAACGATAATGGAGATGGCGCGAATCTAAGTGGCTGACTATCGGTGATAAAAATGAAGCGATTTTGAGGGAATGAACTTCGGGATTTATTTTTCTTGAGCGGGATTCAGCGGTACGGGCCCAAACTTGGCCATCTGAAGTGAAAAATCAGCGTAAAATAGAGAAATTCGGGTAAACCTTGGGATTCATTTTTTCGAGCGGGATTCAGCGGGAGACATGCAGATTTTTTTTTTTGCATACGTTAATTCTCGAAAACGAAGGAAAAAAACAACAGAAAAAAATCTGAACAATGTTTTGCAATTAATTTGTAGTTCACATGCCAAAAATGGACAAATCTGAGCGAGAAAAATAAAAAACGACCTAAAAAGCAACATAGGCTGGATATGCCCCGAGCCCTTCAATTGTAAGTTGTAAGTGATGAAAAAATTAATTTAAAGTTAACAGTACCAGTAGCTAATTAATGTAATCTGTGTTCGTTAATAGTATGACTGTATTAGTATTATATGTTAATGTAAGTATTTATTATTATTTATTATTTTACAAATAATAAAAAATTAATAAAAATACCTTCACTGTCGCTGTTGTCTCTACCACTGGCTGTGAACTCAGTTTTGGATCTTGCAAAACATCATGGCTGCTTTTCATTTTCATCGACTGAAAACCACAACAGAAAACCACCCAGTAAGAATAATGGACAAAACACAAAAACTGATTAATATGTGCACACACAAATACATGTAAGTCTGAAGAAAGAAAACAAGACTGATTTTTTAATTGTATAATATAATACTTTTTGGAACAAGATTATCAGCTTGTTTTATATACTAAAGCGTTCATCGCTATTATTTCAAGCAAATGTACGTAACTAAGAAATATACTGTCAGTGAACACTGTCTTCATGTAAGCCGAACACCTTTGGGACAAGCTCTCAGCTGTCTGCCTTAAAGAGGTGCCCACCTTATAGAGAGTTTAGTTACAGACAAACAAGTGAAATTCCGCCAGAACCAGCCAATAATTGATGTCTGCCTTAGAGAGGTGTCTGTCTTATAGAGAGTTTAAGGTATAGGTATATAGAGGTATATAGAGGTATCTCCTTCAGAAGTTACCAATGAATTAATGAACTCTCGTAATTATTTTGTAAATATTCAATTGGTAAAATTCATTCTTTCATGCTTTGATCTCCGCAATAATCAAATTATCAATCCAGAGTGATGTATCTTAAATGAACTTTCCCTTTCTTTATTATGTTATTGTTATTTTATTTTGTTATGTTGTAATGCTTTTGCAATACTGTAAGGATTTATAGTCATGCAAATAAAGCTACTTGTTGTTGTTGTTACAGACAAACAAGTGAAATACAGCCAGAACCAGCCAATAATTGATGTCCATCTTAGAGAGCTGTCTGCCTAAAAGAGAGTTTAGTTACAGACAAACAATGGTTGATATCCATCTTAAAGAGGTGTCTGCCTTACAGGGGCATCCCATCTTGAAAGACCTTACTCGTACACTGTATTAACTAAATATTCAATATATAATCATCATTTTTCAAAACATGTATTGTACACTATTTGTATTTTATTTTGCACTCAGACCTTGGAAACTGAAGTCACCGTTGATTCATCCTCTTCAGCCTCCTCACCAAACGACAACAAACTGAAATTTCTGTTAAAGACAGTGAGTTTTTTATCAACTAATGCGCAATAAAATGAAAGCTCTACTGCAAGAAGATTAGTCAGCAAAATGGATGAATTAAACTTATTATTATTACTATTTAAGTGATTCTACACAGAAGTCAGATTAGGTGGTTCCAGAAAATGACGGGTGCTTGTCATACCTTATAGGGGTCAAAATTTGTAGATTGGTACCGCTTAGGTTATGAAAATCTAAAACGACCACCATTAGAATAATTGCAATACCTTTTACCTGGGTATTGAGCCAAACAAATATGACAGAAATATGACATGTGTTGTTTTGAATTGGTACCTCTTAGGAGTAAAACTTCTTTTGAGCCATACCCATCAAATGAAAATTTCCGAGCAGCACCCCTGTCATTTTTATATGGGAGTCCCCCCCCCCCCCCACCTCCCCATGGGCCCCATGGGCCCCATGGAAGTTCATTGGAAATTCTGAGGAGAAGAAGGGTTTCAAAAACCAAAGTTTTTAAAGGAAAGTATGAAGTTAAACTGAATTTCCAGAGGGGTAGAGGAGTCCAAACTAAACAACCTTCCACGAAAGGAGTATGGAGATTTTCTGGAACAAGACATTCTCGTTATTTACTCATCACCTTTCAAGATTCTTTTCTACAAATGTTTGTGCTTGGTTTTTAAAAGAAAAATCAATTTAGAGAATATTCTATCCTATCCACAATCTCAATCATAAACACATAATCAGATGTAGATAATAGCCAGGAACCTCTTTTTTACCCGTCTGTCAGTTTTATATTCCCACCTGTTAAAAACTGAATCTACATGCCTGCTGACATTCCCTAGCATATTCATGTTTCACTATTAATAGATTAATTTTTGGCTATTTTAAATAACTTCCAACTTTTTGAAACAGTTTTCTGTTTCCCTTTCAAACATGTTAGGATAACAGAGCTAGGTCTTCTTTAATGGGGACTTACTTTGTTCCTTTAACTTTTTTCTTGTTTTCATCGGGTTTAGCTTTAATTTCCTCTTGTTTCTGCCTTGGAACAATGTCGTCAAATGGATTATGCAAGACCTGACAAAGGAAAGAAATTCACCAGCTTACAAATGCTGCGTTTAGTCCACTTATTTTAAGGTTTTCATGCATCATCATCATCCAGCGGTCGCAACTAAGATTCCATTCACAACGTCACCCCAGTAGTCTTTGTCCCTCATTATGTTTGGAAGGTCCTCTATTTTATATTGCGGGTCCCTTTCAATCACATCCACACAGTTGAGAGGTCTACGTCCTCGATCAGGGCACCCGAATCTCCCACAAGGTACATCGGATATGACCTGATCTTCAGTACGATGGCAGTGGCCAGCAAAGCATACTCTATTACAGTTATCTGGTTTTCATGCATTCAATCATGATTTATGGACACTACTTGTTCAGCTCCCCAGTTCCTATTCTCTTTAATTCCAGTTCTCATCACCTTGACATAATATTACATATTAACTGTATTACTCTGCCCTGAGCACTCCCCTTTTCTGGTCCCAACCCTCACTTTCTGCCAGTTACCTTTCCCTTTTTCTGCCCCCCCCCCCCCCCCCCCCCCCCCCCACAACTTTCTCCAGTTTAATCCCACCTCTGTTCTTTTGATTTTTGGTGGAAACAGTGGTCGGTCATCTCCATCGACTTCACAGTCCTCCATCTTGATCATGTTATAAATTGTGTCTCCTGCAACCTAAGTAGGAAAATAGCAACTTTTCAACAACAAAAAATTTAATCACAGTCAAACCTACTTAATACAGACTTAAAAGGGACAGTCACTCAAGGGTTATATACAGTAGGTAGGGACGAAGAGAACTGTCCATAATAGAGGTGTGACTGCATTATGGAGGTGTATGCAAAGAGAGGTTTGACTGTATATAAGATTCCTCTCTCTGTTTTACACTGTGTTTATGGTGTTACCTTTCCAAATATGGTATGTTTCCCATTCAACTCAGGTGTTGCTCCAAGAGTGAAAAAAAACTGGCTTTGATTATCATTAGGCCCAGCATTCGCCATGGCAACAAGCCCTCTTCGTACAAAGCGAAGTCTTTGATGAAGTTCATCCTACAAATTAATAAAAAAGATTGTACAGGTTCCTAAAATAATGAGCTTTTCCAATTCTGTTTCAGTATCATTAATTTCTGTTATACATGTAACTGCACCAATCAGAATACATCATTATCTCAGCTAATAAACCCATTTTGGCAGGGTACTTAGCTTACTTAGAAATCAAAATACCTAGAACTCTCTTTAAGCCAGACACCCCCAGGACCACCTCTAACTGACAACCTTAGGGAAGTGTACGCCTTATAGAGAGTTAAGTTACAAACAATTAAGTGATATTCGGTCAGCCAACCACTGGTGTCCGCCTTAGAGAGGTGTCTGCCTTAGAGAGTTGTCTGCCTACGAGAGGTGTCCACCTTAGATAGGTGTTTGCCATAGAGAGATGTAATGTAGCAGGCCTTTAAGGGGTGCCCACTTTGAGAAAGTTGACAGTACTTATGATAATTGAAGGGCCGAGAGCATGTCCAGCCTATATGACTTTTTAGGCCTTTTTTTATTTTTTCTTGCTCAGATTTGTCCAATTTTGGCATGTGAACTAGAAATTAGTTGCAAAACATTGTTCCGAATTTTTTTCTGTTGTTTTTTCCGTCGTTTTCGAGAAATACCGTATGCAAAAGAAAAAAAAAAAAATAAATCAAAGGCTCCTATTGTAACGCAATATTGCGGTAAGCTTCTGTTTTCACACTAACACGGTTCGATATTTTTTTAAAATTAAACGTAAGGAATTTTGACGAACGCAAAAAAAGTAAATCACTTTCATAATGTCCAGTTTAAAAAAAAAAAAAAAAAAGATGCTGAGCATGATTCGAACCCGGAGCCGTCCGAGTGCAAATCCCCGACCAAACCACTAGACCACCGAGGAACACATGCCCAGTTCAGGCTAAGTTTTATTATTTAAAGGTTGATAGGCATCAAAACGCGTATCTCGATTTCAAAATCCTTTTAGATTGAATTTAATGTTGTATTAAAGACTCCAAATGCGAAACGTCTTCCCGCCGGCCAGCAACAACTCACTTCGAACTGCCCAAAGCTGTATTTCAAGTGTCCGACCACGCACAGCGGACCCATCTACCACTGTCGCAAAGCATGTCGGGAAATCCTACAACAAAATCGAAATGGAGTTCTCGCCCGAAAGTTATTGTAAAATACTATAAGTCTCAAAGCACTTCGGATATTGGGCATTTCGACCACGGCACGGGATGGGAAATGGCCCACAACTCTCAACGCTGCCCCTTTTCTGATCCGAAGTGATTCCAGACTTTCCCGCCGACTTGTCTTCCCAACCAAGGTCCGTTTTTCACCTCAAGCGCTAAATGGCGCTTCAGACACAAGGAAGGACAAGAAACACGACTCGTTTCTTTGAGAAGTGCTAGAGACTTAAGGATTTCCGGACTTAATGATGTCTTTCAATCACCGGACGGGCTTCATACACGTTGGCTTACACACACGCTAGAGGCGATGTGTTGCCGTAGTGAGCTCACGATAGATAAGCGAGCCAGGCGTGCGTAAATAACGGTATTTTCGTTCAGGTTGTTGGCACTGGTCAGAAGTATTGCAGTCGCGTATTTTCACGGCCATACTGCTTTGAAATGGCTTCGAAATTGCGCTCTGAATGTACAGTCAAAGCACTGGAGGGCCAGAACTCTGCTTTTTTCAGGTGAAATTGTTTAAATTCCTTAGGGTTAGTGCAAATTCGACAAGGGCTTGTGATATTATCCGTTGTACGATAAAATGAGGCTATTCTGAGCGAGAAAAAATAAAAAAAGGCCTAAAAAGTCATATAGGCTGGACATGCTCTTGGCCCTTCAATTGTAGAATTTATTTCATCAGGCATTCTGAAGAATAAACATGAGGTTATCACTTTTAATTTATCTCCTTGCAACACACACATACACAGAGAGAACAGACCACAACCGTGGGGAGACTATGCTCTCACTCTTTACTTTTTTATTTTTTATTTTAATAACTTTTTATTTCATTCCATTTCATTAAAATTCGATTACAATTAACACACTCACACAATACACACATTACACTCACAAAGACAGTACCAAAATAAAGTAATCCATTTAACAATGTCAGCAATTGCATGTCAAGTGCCGACATTCATGATCAGTTTTTGTTATTACAATATTTATGCCATTTCCATAAATGAATGGACATTTTGTTTCGCGATTTAGCAATGATAGTTTCTATTTGATAAACCTTATTGAGTCTTGCCAGAAAAAACCCTAAGACCAGGGTTTGTTTTGGTGCGTCTACAATTTATTATAGATATACTGTTTACCAACCAACAAAATATGATTTATGAAAAGATTGTCTTCACATTCCTGTATACCAAATATTATATCCTTATCTGAAAGGTTATTTATCACTACACCCAAATCGCTACACCATTTAATAACTTCAGCCCAAAATCTCACGGTTCTTTGGCAAGATACAAAAATATGTTCAGGGGATTCATTCGCCATATCACACAAAGAACATAAAGGTGACGAAACTATACCAATTTTATACAAAAAGGCATTAGTTGCCAGAAATCTGTTTAACAGTTTATATTGAAACTCGCGCGATTTTGTATCGAGAGCCACTTGGTAAGGTAAGCTATAAATTTCTTTCCAGTTTAAACTGTCTTTTTCAAATTGTTCGATTTTATATTTCTTTTGAGCGGTGGGTTGGACGATGACCCTGTTTCGCATTTCTTTGTAGATACTTTTCGAATCAGCATTACTTAGTAAAACATTTTTTCCAGACAAAGACAACTGTGTCTGCTCATTTAAATTGAAAGGAACAGGAGAAATAAATACATGTACACTCCTCTTTAACGCATAACGCCATTCATAT
This sequence comes from Dendrophyllia cribrosa, assembly GCA_024195265.1. Lineage (NCBI taxonomy): Eukaryota > Metazoa > Cnidaria > Anthozoa > Scleractinia > Dendrophylliidae > Dendrophyllia > Dendrophyllia cribrosa. Next base: position 1,388,414 of record JAJLRJ010000013.1, on the reverse strand, counting down.
GGGAGAGCATCAATTACTAAAAATTTAATAAGCTGAAACGCATCCAATGGCGATACATTTAACTCTAGCATACTCTTTGTTATGATTTCATTGTTTTTGGAAATCAGATCCCCAATCCTAATAATTCGTCTGTCTACGAGTCCTTTGTTATAAACAGATTTACCACCAATAGAAATAAATCTATTATTCCATAAAACAATTTTTAAAATATCCACCGCATCGACATTGCCTGAACTAGCTTCATTGGCCATCGAACATTTCGAGAAATCGTGCAAACATTCTTCATAAAAGGATGGAAGCTTAATGGGCAGCATTTTTACGTCGAAGTTGCAACAGAGGATAAATTTACCGCCAACCGGCTTGAGGTAGTGGAGAAGAATAGTTTTCCAATTACTATGATCATCACTCACAAGCTTTTTGCAGCAAAGTATTCTCTGAGTTTTAATAATGGAATCCAGATGCGGAGCTTTTAGTCCACCATTTTCAATATCACCAATGAGTACATGTTGTTTCACTTTGTCTTTGCCTTTCCATATAAAGTCAAATATAATTTTGTTTACCTCGTTTACAAATTCTTTATCTATACAGATCAGACTAGCACGGTACAAGAAAATAGGAATAATGAATGTTTTAACAATTTGAATTTTACCAATAATAGTAAGATCCTTCCATCTCCAGATTTTTAACTTATCTTTAATGGATTTGGTGATTTCTTCAAAATTAAGTTTGCGTCTAAGACGACGATCGTAGGTGAAATACACGCCTACACACCTAAACTCCTTATGAATTTCTTAATCTTTATGTCCTTAAACGGAGTCTGGTAAAGATTTGGCGGCACAGATGTAGAATTCCCTAGCGATAATATTTCTGATTTATCATGATTTATTGCGTGGCCAGAACATTCACCGAAATATACACAAGTTCGAGGAACTTTATAAGAGATTTATCATTCTTCAAAAAAGCAGTCAAATCGTCAGCGAATAGCCCTAATTTGATTTCTTCGTCTTCAACCATAATACCTCGAATGTCATTGTTGGACCGTATCGTTGAAGCCAAAGTTTCTAATACAATAATAAAGAGATACGGAGAAAGAGGATCTCCCTGCCTAACACCACGCTGGATATCAAAATGTGCAGTAGCGAAGCCATTATTCAAAACACAACTAGAAATATTATTATAAAAGGTATGAATCCATCGAATAAATGAAGGGCCAAAGCAAACGGCTGCTAGAGTGTGGAATAGAAATTCTCTACTCACAGAATCAAATGCCTTTTTAAAATCTATGGCAATTAATCTTCCGTTGATTTTGTATCTCTCAGTATACTCTAAAATGTCATCTATTGTTCTAACTGCATCAAAGGCACATTGGTTGAAATGTATAATACTAGGAAGAACAGATTCGAGTCTTTTAGCGATCGCCTTTGATCCTATTTTAACATCAACATTAATCACAGAAATTGGTCTCCAATTAGAAATATCTCTTTTATCCTTATCTTTTTTCTCTAATAATGTTATGATGGCCTGCTTTTGTGTATTTGATAATTCACCGAAGTCATAGGAATCATTGAGGCTAGCTACTAGTAGTTCCCCAACAGTGTTCCAAAAACACTTATAAAATTCAGCAGTTAATCCATCATTACCTGGAGATTTATTGGATTCGAAAGATTTGAGACTCCTAACACATTCATCCATTGTTAATTTACCTTCGCATACTTTGACATTATCAGGAGAGAGTCTAGGCATAAGCGGATTTTCCAAAAAAGAATTCATCAAGATTTCAGACGGCTCAAGATCATCCTTTTTGTAGAGATTAGAGTAAAAATCCTCAATAACCCCCAAAATCTTTTTGGGATCTGTGACTGCAACACCTTCATTATTAAAGACCTTACGAATTGAAGATTTAGCCTTTCGATGAGATTCAAGATTTAAAAAATATTTATTGCTTTTTTCTCCCTTTTCATACCAAGTTGCCTTCGATCGAATAATTGCTCCCATTGCTACTTCTTCATAAACAATATCATATTTCATTTTAAGGATTTCCAGTTGTTCTATATTCTCAGAAGTAGGGCTATTACTGCATTTTTCTTCCATGTCTTAAGAGAGTTTTCAATATCAAATATTTTTTTCCTTCTTTGTCGAGCCTTTTCTTTGCTATACTTTATCGTCACCTGTCTTATCATATACTTAATCAAATCCCATAGAACTCTTTTATTGATCACCTCTTTAAATTCATCTAACCAAATTGGTACACTTCGGTTGATTAAAACTACAAAATTCTCATCATCAAGTAAGCTAGCGTTAAATTTCCAAAACGAAGGGCCATGTTTTTGCCTCTCTATATTATTAATATGAAGAAAAATCGCAGAGTGGTCAGAATTAGTTGACGGAATAATGTCAGTTTTTTCAATATCTTCTTGACAGACATCGCTAATTAACCAGTAGTCTAGCCTTCTCTGAATAAAGGGATTTTTCTGCCTCCAGGTAAAGCGTTTCGTTGTAGGATTTCAAATTCTCCAGATATCAACTAGGTCAAAATCAAGACACAAATCTTGAATACTTTTAACTGAAGCCTTTTGAATCGGGTTGCCTCCTGAACAATCAAGGTCTGACTCTAGTGTAATATTAAAATCTCCTCCCACAACCAACTTAAATTCCTTATCTCTAACACTCTTCACACTGATGTGGGTTTTTAACATCTGCTACTGGTAGCACAAGAAGATATAGGAAACCAGGCCAATGGCATAACATTGGCACCCAATAGCTTTCAATCAATAATTTCTCGCATCTCATTTGCAATAGAGTACATCCCACTCCTCCCCACCCCCCCCAACCGCCACCCCTGTCCCCTCTCCCATGGTATTTTTATCAACTATCTATCCCTCATAATGTATCTGGAGTCATTCGCATGCTGCCTCCACTTTAAACCCTACCCAGCAGCCTGCCAAACCTACATGTATGTTGGACACCAGATGGAAGCTCTGAATAGCATACCGACATTTTTAAATAATGATACTTTTTGTAATTTATATTGTACTTCTGACAAAGTAGTTTAAACAGAATTTAAAATTGACATTATTCCTGACCAACAATTATTGTTAAATGTAATTATAATTATAATAAAATTATTGTTAAATATTATTTATGAATAAGTCACCTTAAAGGGTTGCCCATAAATAGACTCTCCACCTGTTTTAAGAGGGACAAAAAGGTAACATGTTACACTTACAGTACCGCTCAAAAGTAAGTTATGAACCTCTCAAGAGACGTGAATCGCATTGCGCACGACAAGAATCGGTGAAGCTCTAAACACTGTAAGTATCATGCTTAAAATAATTATTGTGGCATTATTTTAATAACATTTTATAATATATAACGGGGTGTCTGTTACTGATTTTACTTCCAAGAAAAAAATATATGGATAAAAGGAAAGTTTATTAGAAAATTTGAAATGAAGCCCCTACTTACACAAGTGGCATTTTGTATAATTCTTAATTACTATGCATGGCACTGTCACTCACCCATTCCTGTCCCAGTGGGGTCTCCTCCTTGAGCGCAGAATCCTAACAACAACAACAACAACACAAGAAAAGAAAAGAAAAGACAAGAAGACTATGAAGTTCAATCATAACAATTTACTAAAAGGCTCCGGGCAAGAACTTGACAATCACGTAATTTTTTTTATTCTGATATCAAAATACAAATTGTCCTTGTTTGACTCTTACATTTCTTATAGCAGATGTGGAAGCTTTTTTTTTAAATATCAAGCGAATTCATCTTGGGTGATGTTAGTCATTATAAAACTCAGACAAATGACAAATGTACGGAAAACAAAATAAATAATATGCTTTCTTATACAGCTACATCCCTAAAAATTTAATAAGTTAAGTCTTCATCCTACAGTATTGTAAATTTTCAATTCACAAATATAAGAAAGTTTAAATTTTACCAAAATTATTTGACAGTGGATTTCCATAGAAACACTGTACTTGGCGACATGTTTGCCCTGATTTAACCCATGATCCCCCAACAAACGCAAGGTCTTCTATTAATATGGATGAAGGGTAATATGGCCTTAAATATACATTTTTTACCTTTGACAATTCTGTGGAAAATAGTGCCATCATAATATCCTTCTAAACAGAGCTGAATGAAATTCCTGCAAGCTTTTGGAGCTTCTTTTGACCACAGTTCAATATCAATTTCTCCACAAGTTGTTGTGAGAAGAACCTGGGGTCAAAATAATAATGAATCATGATGTTGATTATTAATCTCTTATTAACTGAGTGTGAGGGCCGTATACCTGCCAAGTATCACACCTTAGGTGTGAGTCTGGGTGTCTCCAAAACGAAGACCGAAGACCATTCGTATATTGTCATGAATAGTTCTCACTGTGTAGTGTGTTTGATTGCCCGACGCTGTATTTTTCTAGTGTATCCAACGTTGTTTACGAATTTTCCAGCAGATTTGGAGGGGGTCTTCGTTTTGGAGGGTTTTTTTTTTTTTTTTTGGGGGGGGGGGGGGGGGGGGGGGGGGGGGGGGGGGTAAACGATAAAAGAAAGACCCTAATAAATTTTAAAGATTTGCACGTTTTTAGTGTGATTGGTTGCCCGGTTGTATTTTTCTAGTGTATCTGTTGTAGGTTAAAATTATTTTAGGTTAAAATTATTTCAAACTAGGTTAATTTGTATTTTCCTTTGTCTGAGATTATGTTAATGAATCTGGGACAAAGGAAAATAAAAATTAACCTAGTTTGAATTATTTTTAACCTAAAATAATTTTAACCTACAACATATCCAATGTTGTTTACAAATTTTTCAGCAGATTTGGAGGGGGTCTTTGTTTTGGATTTTTTTTTTTTTTTTTTTTTTTTTGGGGGGGGGGGGGGTAAACTATAAAACGAAGACCCTAATAAATTTTAAAGATTTGCACGTTTTTAGTGTGATTGGTTGCCCGGTTGTATTTTTCTAGTGTATCCAACGTTGTTTACAAATTTTTCAGCAGATTTGGAGGGGGTCTTTGTTTTTGTTTTTGTTTTTTTTTTGGGGGGGGGGGGGTAAACTATAAAACGAAGACCCTAATAAATTTTAAAGATTTGCACGTTTTTAGTGAGATTGGTTGCCCTGTTGTATTTTTCTAGTGTATCCAACGTTGTTTACAAATTTTTCAGCAGATTTGGAGGGGGTCTTTGTTTTGGATATATATTTTTTTTTGGGGGGGGGGGGGGGGGGGGGAACTATAAAACGAAGACCCTGATGATTTCACCGCTAAATGGTCCTCTTAGCAAAATTATGAGTTATGTTTTATGACGTTTTGTGACTTTTCAGGATGGTACGACAGAAAAAAATAGGGGTCTTCGTTTTTGGGTCTTCGGTCTTCGGTCTTCATTTTGGAGACACCCGTGTGAGTCTCACCCCTGCGAGTCCAAAACTCAGATCTCATGCCTACTCACGCAATTTCTTAGACCTGACTTACAGATTTGAGCTATCAGCGTTAACTGATCCAAGATCCAATTAAAAATATGGTTACGTTCATGAAAATATGGCACTTTTATGTAGGTTTTTATCATTCTGAATGTTACAATAATTTTTACAGCTGGATGTTATAAAACAGAGGTCTAAGGTCCATGGAAACAACTGAATTCTTTGGACCATCTTCGGAATAAATTGAGTTCTCTTCGGATTTGGTCGGGTCGCCTTTGGAAATCCTGGCACTCCCACACAAAAAAATTCTCACGCCTCGCTACTCGGAAAAAGTTGGCAGGTATAGGGCCGTACTGAGATTTAATGTCTTGTCCAGAAGACTAGGAGATTTGATCCATATTTGAGAGACTCCTGGAAAATCTGGGAGAGTTGGCAACCGATTAACAATGGCATACTGAATTCAACCATTAGTTGTATGTTAGTGAAATTAAAGGTGTAGTAAGCTTGTGTATGCATGTACGTTATATCAACATACATATTCTCCTAACTGGCTAGTACCTAAACATTTTGTATATGTTAGAGGAATTTGTTTTCATGTCAAGAAACTTCATCATTAGTTATCACTTTCCTTGATTCTCATGACCTCATAAGATTCATTATGCATTGAGGATATGAGGAGAAACAAGACTCTTATCATTTTGAAAGGGTCTAACAATGCAAACACAAGAAGCTGTCATGTACATTGCAGCTATATACATGTGATGTGCTCAGTTTAAAATTTCCTTATTTTTTGTAATTATGGAGAGATATATCTTACCTTCCCATTTGTAGGTGGCTCTTGGATGTAAATATTGCTCATGATGTAAAAAAAATCGTTATTAATTTTGTTGGTGAAAAAACTTCTGTTTCAACCAGTACCACACAGGACAGCGGCTTTGCTTTAGCGCGCAGCCGTATAAACGACTCCACGTGGATCAAATTCAAGATGGCGTCCAGACTGACCGTGTTACGAAACTTGACTTTCAGAAGAAATATTCAGCTTCTTTGCTCACAAGTGAGAAAAATCGTTTGTATGGAAAAATGTGATTATCCTTATAGTTTTAATAACGATTTTTTTTTCTAGAGCCTGCCAAATCTCGCTAGGAGGCGGCCGATTTGCTCTTACGCAGCCATCAAGAATGCAAGGTTTCATAAGGTTCGATTCTTACAAAGAAATCTTTTCAATTAATGGATTTTATTTAACTTAATTTATATCTCATCAATCTGTTTCCTCATTTATTCGTTTTAAACTTGCAGGAGTTAGCAAAACAAGGACAGAGTTTGCGATTTCTACGAACAACCCCAGGTTTGTAGCCAAGCGTATGATTATAATTTACCCAGGTCATTAGCAGGATATTTGCTGTTTCTGACGATCGATAGATCTCTCCTATAATAACGATTTGTGTTATGATGTTTAAAAAATCAACCAGTTTTCCTCGCCTCCGTCATCCGTATGTTGGAGTCTTTTAAATTTTTAAAATTTAACACTTTTCTCGTTAGCAGATTTTTTTGTGTACATCCGGTGAAAGCTCTTCTGGAGGTGTGTCGGGGGAGGGGTGTGATTTTTTTTTTTCGCCGGGTTTTTTAAATAACTGATACATCGCTGTTTATAAATAAAACAGGATTGGTATTTCTTAAGCTAAGCTCTAGATTTCCTTTTGTAGAGAAGAATTAGTTCATAATATTCTCAAATGCATTTTGAGAGGCTGTATGCAAGAAACAAGGGAAACATGTTTCAGTTCGATTTATTATGCTTCAATAGTAAGATTCTACACTGTTAATTAAATTTACTAAAACGCTGAACATTTTATTTGTTTTTTATTTATTCACACTTTTTCTTACGAAGTTGATATCATTTCTGAGTCAATAAGGAATTTAAACTTTGAAAACAATACTCAAACTGTTATTAATAGTTATAACTGTTTCTGAGTGGTGGTGGTAGTGGTTTAAATATGTGTCATGTACTGATAATTTCATATTTTCCAAGGAATGAATGGGGAAATTTTGCCGTTCAACTTGTCTGACATAGGAGAAGGAATTGCTGAAGTTACAATCAAAGAATGGTAGGAACATTCAGTTACACCATGTTAATTTTCATTAAAGATAGCAATCTTATCACATGTGATTCACATTAATTTTTGTTATCAGTTGGCTTTGTTTAGCTTTTCTCTTTACATCACTCTCTCATCAAAACATAACCAAATAACTCAAACCAATACCTATGATTGGTGACTTATTCAAGCACATTGTTCTGCACTTTGCACATGGTGCCAGTTTCATGTACAGTATCTGTTCTGATTGGTTCGTTGCATTACAAGTTGTATTAACATGTACAGTCGAACCTGTATTAAGCGGTCACCCTCTATTAAGTAGTCACTTACAAATTCCCGGAATTAAATCACTCCCCATATTTACTGTAAACTTGACCTCTTTTGAACAGTCACCTCTATTAAATGGTCAGTTGGTTATTTACCGAGGGTGACTGGGTAATAGAGGTTTGACTGTATTGCATTTGACTGGATGACGTTACTTCTTTTGTTTGGGTTTGACATCACCCAGTTAACAACTGCTTTTATTAGTACAGTGGCAGATCCTAACTCCATTGTAGGAGGGGGGTTGGGGGGCAGAGGGGGGGGGGGGGGGGAGTAACAATGTTAGGGACTTTGCAAGATAGAGGGAGCGGGCTGCAGGGTTTTTGTTACAGTATGCAATAACAGGGACCAAATTGCGAAGAACAGAGATCATTTGTTGGTATGCAGTCCCAATTCAGGGTAAATGTGGGAGGGGGTATGGGGACCTCCCCCTAGAAAATTTGTGAAATTTTGAAGCCCAAAGTGTGTATTTTAGACCATTTCTGACCAATTTGAGATTTTGTCTTAACTGCTATGAAAGGGGCATTAGTAACGAAGCACAGTTTTTTTTTTCACTCGTAATAAAGATCAAATAGCCCTTCAACTTTTATTAACAGTTCTTTATTCAAATATCTTAGCACATTTTCCTGAGAAATAGCCAGGAGAAGAATTGAAATAGCCAAATAAATGTCGCGATGTCCCGGCTCTAACAAAAACCATGGGGCTGGGTCTCTCCCCTGGATCTGTCGCTGTATCGTCTGTGATGAAGTACTCACCGGTACTTATAGGAGGTCTGTGGCCCATCTGGTGTCTTTCTTAGAATCAGGTCCAGTAAAAATTCATTACTTATTTAAAGGATATCTGTTGCCAATTAAGGAGTCTGTGTCACATTCTTTGTTTTAGAATCAGGTTTAATAACATTAAACAAGGATTCATTTGATGATAATGATATTAATATTTGTATAATAACATTGATTTGGTGTTTTATTGTCAGGTTTGTAAAGCCAGGTGACCATGTGAGTCAGTTTGATAGCATTTGTGAAGTGCAGAGTGACAAGGTAGGTAATAGCAGACATGCGCCACAGGGAACCCACAAGCTTGGCATTTAAATCAAGTTTTTTGTAGCATGAAGCAACAAGAAGTACATGACTTGTATAACTTCTCCGATCCTCCCTAGATCGGACGCTGTTCCATTGCATGTCTATACCCAGCACTTTGCTAAGTTGTTGTTGAAGATCAAGTGCTACCCATTTGAATACTCTTGTTTGAAATTGGTTGTAAATAATTTACAACAGTATCGTTAGTAAAAAAATATTAGTTTCATTTTGTTTGTATCAGGCATCAGTGACCATTACCAGTCGGTTTGATGGTACTATCAGCAAACTTTATTACGACGTGGATGATGTTGCTAAAGTTGGGCAGCCTCTGGTGGACATAGAGGTCACTTCCCATGCTGGAAGCAGTAAGTTTTAAATATCATTATTATTATGAAGCATACATTGCCAAACACTTTCTCAAAAAGTCTGATTTTTTTGGTCTGAATTTGTGGCCCTTACCATTTTCAAAGACTGGGCTTTTTTAAGAAAGAACAAAAAGTTTACTGCCAAATAAAGGAAATTGGGGATTTACTGTCTAAGGAAGTACAAACTTCTGGATTGATATACCTCCACAAATTAATTAATAACCAGTCTGTCAAATCATTCTGTTTTTCTTTTAAAGATGTTGATGCAGTTCCAAGCCCTGCCGAAGATGTTATGGCTGCTCAGCAGAAGCCCAAACCAACGCATGCTATAGACGAACCTCTTCCTCCACCACCCCCCCTCCCCACAGTCATCAGCATCACAACCCATGGTCTCCCCAACTGCTCCCCCACAGGCTGCAGAAAAGAATACACCTAACAGCGGGAAGGTGCTGGCAACACCAGCAGTGCGCAAGATTGCAGTGGATAACAATGTAAGCAGAAGAATTTGTCTGTGTTCCAAGCAAACATGTTATACTCTTCCGAGCTCAGTAAATCAATTCTCCCTTACTGACTGAGGTAGGGGGGGGGGGGGGGGGGGAGGCAGGTTTCTAAATGTTCTTCTTCCAATACCCTATACTCGCAGTTGTTGTCCTTTCTTCGGTCGTTCCAGTCACTGCACTTTCTCATGCAACATTGTGAAATCTTTCCCTGTTTCTTCCACTTTCCACAATCCTGTTTCCAAATGTCTTCTTCCTATTGTCCGTTCTTGCAGATTTCCAAAGCACATTAATTACACCTTAATTAGTGGGGGCATCCCTGGTATAGTGCATTTTTTAGCACTTTTGGCTGTCCCCTTCTCCACAACTTTTCTTTATAGTAGTGATTAATTTAATTTATTATCTATTTGTAATTTAGTGGAGTGAAGCTGTAATAAATATAGACTTTCAAGCATGACTGATATTTTTCCCAATATTATTGGCAAAACAACTCACTGATAAATGAATAAGGGGGTTAGTTTCTAAAGAAACTGTTGTGCTACAATGTACGTCAATAGGGGAGTGATTAAGACATGGAAATTTGATTTTATCAACTAAGGTGATATTGGATAAGGTAAATTATTGGCCGCCATTAAGAAGTTTTGAGCACTTGCCCTTTGTCAGAGAGAATCCAGCTTTCTCACTCTGTCGCCACAAAACATTAATGTGGGGTTTCAGGAAATATCCATACCCTTGCCTCCCCAGCCCACCCCCAACCCCCCCCCCCCCCCCCCCCCCCCCCCCCCCCCCCCCCCCCCCCCCCCCCCCCCCACCACAAAAGGGAACTGAGGGGTCTGAAATTGAAAAGTATGATGCTTACTGGTATTTCAAGATGGCCGGGGGGTGTTTAAGCCAGAGAACATTCTATAAAGGGTTATTTTCTGGAAAAACCCAATTTGCTAAGATGTATAGTGTTGTTCCTGATGTTCTTTTTTAGATAACACTGGCTGAGGTACCAGGAACAGGCAAAGATGGAAGAATCCTGAAAGAAGATATTGTGAATTACATTGAAGGGATGAAAGCAAAACCAGCCCCTCCCCCCAGAGTGGATGTAGGAGCAGCCCCTACCGTCCCACCCACAGTTATCAGAAGACCAGAGGTGATGCTGGAAGACATAACAGAACCGATCAAGGGAATAAGAAAAGCTATGGCTAAAGCCATGTCTGCTTCTGTTTCAATCCCTCACTTTGGTTACAAGGATGAAATCATTCTGAATGAGTTAGTCAGGTAAGGAGCTGTTATTTGATTTTTGTAAAAAAAAAAAGGGTGTATTTAAATTTTCAGGAATCCTGGAAATAGAAATAATATTGTTATTTATATTAATATTAGAGAAAACTTTTAAGGGTTGGCATAATGGTTCTTTTTTGATAGCATATTTTGAAGAAGTCAGGTAGTGTAACTCCACATTGTTCCTCTCTTCATTCAGTTGAATAAATGAATTCAAATAGCAGTCAGTTATCATGCCAGAGTTGTTATTACATGTATGAAGAATGCTCTAGCTTTCCAACTGGGGGAAATTAATACCTAGACATGTTTAATATTATTTTAATGTTTCCTTCCAGGCTGAGAAACCACAGTAAAGAGTCATTCCAGTCCAGAGGAGTAAAGCTGTCATTTATGCCATTATTTATCAAGGCAGTATCCATGGCTCTGTTACACTTTCCTGTACTAAACAGTTCAGTGGATCCACAGTGTGAGAATCTTACTTTCAAGGTGAGTTGGATGGCTAAAATACCACAGTACTGTAAAAGGTAAAGTGGCACCCGGGCCACAGGGTACCCACTCATGGGCCACCCGTGACCCACTCAACTGGAGCTTAACCCCGTTTCTGTAGCATAAAGCAACCAGAGTTTTTCTACCCCCCCCGGATGGGATGCTAGTCCATCGCAGAGTTACCCCCAGCATTTTGTTGCTGCTACCTATTTATACATCTGGGCAAAGCGAGATAATGTGGAGCAAAGTTTCTTGTCTAAAGGCTGGTTTTCACTAACGACGGAGTCGGAGTCTTAATCAAAAGCGCAGAGCGTGATGATCTAGTGAAAATTAAACCGACAGAATCAGAAGATTACAGAGTCAAAAGCGGAAAAGGAAGAAAATGGAACCGTTCTGACTCTTCCGACTCCAATTCTGTCGAGCTTATGACTCTGCTTACGACTCCGATTTTCAATTTTCACTAAGTCAGAAGCGCTCTTACAACTCCGACTCCGACTCCGTCGCCAGTGAAAGCCAGCCTTAGGAAACAACACTTAAGGCAGAGATCAAACCTCGAACCACCATCATTCAGTTCTGAAGTCCAATGCGCTAACCACTACAGCTTCCACTAGCATACATGTAATACTGTAGAATTCTTCTATATGTGTTTCTGTTAGCTTTTTTTTTGGGGGGGGGGGGTGGAGGGCCCATCATACGCCGACCACGAACTTTAAAAAAATCATTTATTTTCTGCTTGTTTTGTCAGGGATCGCATAATATTGGTGTTGCCATGGATACACAACAAGGCTTACTAGTGCCAAATGTTAAAAATGTCCAGAACAAGTCAGTATTTGATATCGCTATAGAACTTAACAGACTCCATCAGCTGGGACTCAGCGGTAAATTATCACCAGATGACTTATCAGGAGGGACTTTCACTTTGTCGAACATTGGTTCAGTAAGTAGTTAATTATTTTAATGCACAAAAATATGGTTGTTAAGGTTGGTTTTGAGCTGTTGTTTGGGCCATAGAGTGGCTGTAAAAATGAGGTATATTTATTCAGGACCTCTCTGAAAACTATTAGTGACAAGAGCATCCCCGACTAAATGAAGGTTATTGCGTTCGACGTAGGAGAACACATACTATTCCTGTCATTTTTTTCCCCATTTTTCTTGAATTTTGTTATTTGACTTTCTCAGGAGTTTAAAAAAAAATGTTAAAGCAGGGTTCAACATTAGATAAGGTCACAACAATTGAGCACAAAATCATTTTGACCTAGCGGCTGCATTGAAAGGAACTCAAGAGAGACCTTACCGTCTTCTGTAAATCTCGTTTATGACTTTCTCCTCAGGATTGATTAGACACCCTCCATTGTGCGAAAATAACAACACACATATATTGGTACTGCATGATTAATATACAATGTGCGATTCTTTGTGTAATATTCACAGATTGGAGGAACATATGCAAAACCAGTGATCATGCCACCTGAGGTTGCTATCGGTGCCATTGGAAGAATACAGGTTTGTACTGACAGATGTCAGAGCCAACTGGTGGCCAATTTACCTTATCAACACAAAAATACTAGAGCCAGAGTCATCACAAAATTTTGAATTAGCCAACTGGACTGTTAGTGTAGGTGGCCGAGATTGGGGAAAAGGCCATCTCTTCTAAAGAACGGCCCAGCTACGGTGTAAGTAGTTGGCCAAGATAACAAAGTAGGTGGTGATTTTTCGCCAGCAGCCAGCTTCTTTTGACAACCTTGAGAGCAAGACTGTATGCAAAAAAGCTGAGCTGATGGCACATTTTTTTATCTTTTTGACATTTCACAGGAATTGCCCAAGTTTGATGAGAAAGACAATATCTACAAAGCGTACATAGTCAATGTTAGCTGGTCAGCCGATCACAGAGTTATAGAAGGTGCTACAATGGCGAGATTCTCTAATCTGTGGAAATCATACCTAGAAAATCCAGCCTCGATGATGGTGGACTTAAGATGATACTGTTTTATCTAGGATGTGCAATGTTTTATCATTCAGTTCATCGTCCAATTTCTCTTTGAACTATCACTCCATTATCAAGTGTACAGGGAATTATGAGAGTTTAGAAAATGATCACCAAAGTTTAAATGTCATGATTTTTTAAACAAAATTTCCCAACCGGTACCATATCAAATCTGTGGAGATGAGCAAGGAGAATTTGTTTGTTGAATGTATAAAATTATTACTGGAACTTAATTAAGGATTAAGAACTTAATCAAGAATTTCTCAAAGGGAATGGATGTGGGTAAATTACAATATTCAAGAATTAGGATCATTTGGAGCTGATATCAACATTGGCAATTAATTTATGGTCCTGTCTGCAATAATTAACTTATTCTTCATTATCATAATGAAGTAAAAATTCAAGCAACGAGCACAAAAGAGGATGAAATGCTTGATTCATTTCTTTTTTTTTCAGTTCAAACATACAACAAAAGAAATCAGAAATGCATTGCTTGAGTTGTTTCAGTTTTTAGCAAAAAGAAATAGGCTAATTCTTTGTGTTTGAGCCCAGGGGCTGTTTCGTGGATATTGCAGAAACTGTTGTTCGTTAGTTAATTATTGTGTTGTTGTGTGGGTATTGTTTGTTGTCTTTAAAATCTTTTGTTTTATGTCATTTGGTGATCACAACATCTGCAACACCAGGAAACTGCCCATACTTAGGGAAACAGTCAAAACTATTGTACTCGGACAGGACCCACCATTTTACAAAAAGACTGGTGGTCTCTTTATGTACCCCCTCTCCCACACCTAAAAGGATGGTGTCTTGTTGGTATAGCCCCCATTCTATCATGCCATTTTACTAGCAATGCAAGCTTCATACACACAGAATATTAAACTCTTATCTCTATTTTTTGGCCAAAATTATGTC